>CM075672.1:276213037-276960537 GCA_037962975.1 Clitoria ternatea
ACAAGTAGGAGACTAATGTTGCGTTTAATTCATAAGTTTTCATAAACAAATTAGAAAATTATTCTTAGAAAAATTTAAAAAATAAAAAACTATTTATTTACAAATTATTTAAATTTTTTATATAGAAAAATATAAAACTAATTTTCTATTTTTTAAGAAAATCAAAAACTCTTTTAAATTTTTTTTAAAGAAAAGTAAAAAAATAGAAAAGACGGTAATTGAATTACAAGATAAGGTAAATGAATTACAAGATAAGGTAAATGAATTACAATATAAGGTAACTGATTACAAGATAAATAATGTTGTAACCAAATGAGAATATAAAACAAGCTGCTACTAATTCAAAAAGTTCCACTACTACTATTTTGAAATATATTTAAACACAAACTTATTTGCTCTCATTTTAATATTACTTTAAATTTTTGTCACAATTTTTATGTGATGCATATACTATACAATATTATCTTAAATAATATATATAAGACATATCTCAATTAATTTGAATTAAAGAATATTTAAAAAATTGGAAAATTGAGTGCATTTGAACAACTTTTTTAGTTTTCTAGTTTTCCAAATTGAAAATCTGTCACATTATCTAAACAGGTTTTCAAAATTTTTTTAGCTATTCTGGGAAATAAAATTTTTGAAAAACAAGCGGAAAACTTTTCCCAGAAAATTAGAATAATTTTCTGTAACTAGACGCAGCCTAAACTTGCAATTCTCCTTTTTGCAATTTTCCCTTCTCCTTTTTTTAAAACTTATTTTATAATCATTAGGTCAAATTTATAACTCTTTTAATTATAATTTGTATATATTTAATATCATGGTAAACATGTTTATTTTTCTTTAAAAATGTATATGTTTTAAACTTTTTACATATTAATATTTATTTTATATATCTATTTATTAAACTTAACATTGATCAATAACTTTATTTATTTTAATTTTATTGAGTATTTTTTTATTTGAAAATATATAAAATAAAAAAATTAAAATTAAAACAGAAATAAAATAAAAAAGAAAGTTTTTTATTTGTAGTTTTTTCTCTAATAAAAATTAAAACAGAAATAAAATAAAAAAGAAAGTTTTTTGTTTTTTTTTCTTTTTCATATTTTATTTAATTAAATAAAAATATTTATTATCATGTTAATTTCATAAAAATACTTCAATATTGATTTTTATCTTATAATACATAACAAAATAAAATAATATATTATTTATTCACAAATATATTATACAAAATACGGATATATTACCTAATTTAAAAAATATTCATATAGATACCTATTGTTTAACCATTTCTAAATTAGTTGTCATCATAGTCGCGCCTTAAAATAATTCTCTTTAAAGGTTAGTTTACTATATTTTATTTCTTTCTTTCCTAGGTCAACCCATCATAATAGATTCACCACAATCATTCGTCAAAGTAGTCACCTAAAGTTATTTTTAGCAGTTATTTCACAAATTGATATAAAAAGTTATATTAATTTCTTTTTTGTAAACTGATGAAAAATTTCATAGATATAAAATGTTATTGTATTGATTTATACTTAAAAGAATAATTACGTAATATATATATATATATATATATATATATATATATAATTATCAAGGTGATGTGTTAAGATGATAAGAAATTTAATGTTATTTAAAATATTAAATCCTAAATAATATTTGGATTTGGTTAACCCAAATCATATGAGTCGAGTTTAAAGTAACAAAGTAGTAAACTTTACGTAAAATAAATGTAGTTATTGTGACATTTTTTAACATGAATTTTCTTTTAGAAACAATCATATTTTATGATAAAATTGTTATTCACTTGTTTAAATTCTGCCCTTAAGAGTTAACAAATCCATAATGATTTAAAAATTACTGAATCAAGTGATTCAATAAATTGAAACATAAAGTAAAAGTGGAAATTCCAACATGGAAAATTATTAGCGTTATGTTCTTCTTTTCTCTCTACCACACTTTAATTTGAGGAATCTGAATTTGGACGATTTCGACCCATGTACTTGTAGATTAGAGATAACCCTTTTTTTCAATGTGTGAAATCATATTTCCTATATATTGAATAAACTATTTTTGACTTTGAAAAGCTAAAAATTTTAAATTTCATAGCAATAATTACGGTTTCTTTTGTTTAGTATAAAAGAATTTTTTATTCACATATACATTAACTGAAACTATCTAATTAACACAAGCCAAAATTATATATATATATATATATATATATATATATATATATATGTCAAATTTACTATACATAGGGTAGTATTTTATATTATTTTATCAATTTGTCACCTAATACATACTAACTCCGTTCTTATTATAAGACAACTTAAATCAAATCTATTATATATATTTTTAATGATATATTTATTATATGTAGTACTTAAAAATATTTTTATTAAATATATTCTTTAATAATAAATACATTTATTATTAGGAGTAACGAGTTGATGTATTTAATATCTCTTACATTGGTCCAACGAAAATCTGGTAGTATATATTCTTAACTTTTGTGGGAATTTTAAGTTTCTGATGTTATTTGTTTAACACATATTATATCTCACGTTGTGGGATGAAATGTAATGTCATCTATGTTACTTTTTCATAAAGTGTAAGGAAAGATTACAAGTGTATAGGCATTTTTTGACACCTCTACGTGACCACAGGTATGGATTAGTATGCCCTCTTTGAATCACTCAACCTTTTTTCAATAAAGGTTCTTTGTATAATACTAGTATTTATGGGTTGTCTTTGGGAATTACCATAGGGGCTTATATGGACATATGTTATAATTGTGTTGGTGGTTCTTTAATATCAACACCAATATTAGGCAACCTAGATCAAAATATATCTATTTAATAAATATATTATCAATATAAATACTTATTAAACACATTATTAATAATATATAATATATTTAATAATAACTTTTGATAAAAATATTATTAAATATATTATTAATAATATATTTAATAAATAAATTTTAATAATAATATCTTTATGAAATATATGTGTTAATAGTAACTTATTTAATAAATATATTATATTAAATATATGATTTAATAATAAATATTTAATAGATTTTGATAAAAAATATTATTAAATATATTATATATAATATATTATATTCGATTATAATATACTTAATAATAGGTATTTATTAAATAATATACTTCTATTAAATATTTTATTATTAAATCATGTATTTAATATAATATATTTATTAAATAAGTTACTACCGACAAATATATTTCATAAAGATATTATTATTAAAGTTATTTATTTAATATATTTTATTTAATAAAAGTACTTAAAAATATATCATAGTCAAGTAATATAAATAACATGAAATATTACACTAAATATTAAAATTGTCGTGACAGTCAAGTAATATAAATATAAAAGCATATTATATTAAATATATTCATTTCTTCAAGGTAAGTTAAATGTATAATTTATTTAAACCGTCATAAAACAAAAAAAATGGTCAAAAAATAATTTAAAATTACGAGTAGTTTGTGTAATTTATCTTTTTAATTTGTGAGTTAATACCATATTTTTACTCAATACACCATTTATTGCAATGAGGATAAAATAGTCTTTTGGGTAGTTTTTTTTAAGAAAGTGGAGACAAAAATGGTAAATATGTATAGCACAAAATAATTACTAATTTTATAAGAAAAAAAAATTCTTTGTTTAACTATTGTTGAAAAAAATTAAACAACATTTTTAAAAAATGAAGTGGATATATATGGATCCAAAAGATCATAATAAATGAATTTTTAATTAAACATGTGCCGTACATGCCTATCATGGACTATTGCTGTTTTATTTATTTATTTTTGATAAGTCATCCTCGTAAAAATTATTTCAGCTAATGTTTCGGTTTGTTAAATATTAAATTGTTGTCCATATGGTTACCAAGTCAAATTTTATCAAACCATTACCTATATTTTTCTCATAACTCACATTTGTTTCTTATGTTTGTTTACTTTTTAGTTAAATGTTTTTAATTGAGATCATTTTAGCGTATACAATAAAAGATTTGAGGACGACAACACATGTTAAGTTAGAACAACCCATATCAGTTCATCTATCTACATGATCTTTTTTTTTTTGTCTTTATCCTAACAAAATATTAAAAATAGTAAATATTAATTTGGTTACATTCTTATTCACTTCATTCTATTTCATTTGTCAATAAATAGGCATGGCCTCTGGTGGGTTTATATATGATACACCTCGTTACTATCATAATCTCATTCATACATTGTTTTATTGATTGAAGGTCATAACACAGGTGATATACTTTGTCGCTATCATAATCTCCTTCATACCTTATTTTATTCATTAAAGGCTATAACATAGGTGACTCGAGTAGATTTTCCTTCATAGAAAAAGGTTTTTTCCTTGTACTTGAATGTGTTTTACTGTTTATAGATGTTCATGAACATACACGTTTACATTTACATTTTGATCGAAAGATCCTATTGTATAGAATCCGATCCATTATCTTTCTTTCCTTATGTTTGCTCAAATTCGCTTCTCATTTAGTGAAAAAAAAGAACTTAATCATATTTTCAAAAACCTAACATGCATCCAAGCATACATTTACCAAAAAAATTTAGTCTTCTAAGAACCAATGAGTTTAGAGGTTTAGTTTAAGTGCTACATATTTGTTTGATGTTTAGTTAATCTAATCTTCTATCCAAAAGGTCTCGGGTTTAAGTATTGTGGATGGAAAAATCTTTGTGAGAAGAGTTAGTCTCACCATGATATGAATGTTTTCGATTCGAATAAGGTTGCTTTCAGGATAGTTATGTGGTTTAAAAAAATCTTCCGAACTATGGACATATTCTACTTTCCAACAATCATTTTGAAATACTCTATTATGGATATAATACAAATTATTGTATCTCTAAACCAATTATTTTTCATTAATTTTATTTATTTTCAGATATTATTACATCAACTGAAGATCCTCATGGCTTCTTCCACAGCTTGCCTTGCACCAATCATGAAGAAAAAGGTTATCTTCATAATGGGAGCAACAGGAACAGGAAAAACCAAACTTTCAATCAAGTTAGGCACTAAATTCCCTTCAGAAATCATAAACTCAGACAAAATCCAAGTGTATAAGGGCCTTGACATCATAACCAACAAGATACCACACTCCCAACGTTGTTCCATTCCACATCACTTACTAAGCATCATCGATGACCCTGACTATGACTACACCATTGATGAATTTTGCAACAACGTCATTAATGCTCTTAATCTCATAACTCAAAATGGACATATACCCATAATTGTTGGAGGCTCAAATACTTACCTAGAAGCATTGGTTGAGGACCCCAAAATAGCATTTTGTTCCAAATATGATTGTTGTTTCATTTGGCTCAATGTGTCTTTGGACGTGTTATTTCAATATTTAGACATGAGGGTTGACCAAATGATAGATGAAGGTGTTGTTGATGAGATTCGAGATGCTTATGAGCCCGAAGTGGATTACTCTCGTGGAATTAGAAGAGCTATTGGTGTTCCTGAATTTGGACAGTATTTTCAGGTAGTTTTAGATCCACAAATGTTCGTCATAAAAAAAACTATTTTTTACGTCAACTTTTTTTCTGTTCTAATTATTTTTTGTCATTATTTGTCTATAATGAAAAATTTAGAATTTATGACTATAATAACAATGACTTAAGAATTAGTTATGATAGGTAAGAAATTTTGTCACAAAAAATTGTAGCAATTAATTTATTAGTTTTGGCTAGAAATGTTAACGAGGGATTGGAACCTACGAAGTGTCTTCCCTATTTTCTCCATTCAGTTTTGAGCTAATCTTATAATTATGGGAGTATTTTCAGGTCGAAAAGGAATTTGGTGATGATGATGTTAAGAGGGAGAAAACGCTAGAACATGCCATTAAAAGTACCAAGGAAAACACTTGTAAGTTGGCTCAAATACAACTCGATAAGATCCATCGAATGATCTATGAGCTTGGATGGAAAATGATGAAAATTGATTCCACAAAACTGTTTAAGGCTGTTTTAAAAGGAGAAGATTATGAGCATTTATACCAAGAGACTGTGTTCAAACCAAGCTTGAAGATAGTGCAAAAGTTTCTAGAGGGAACAACTGAATGATATGGAAAGACACCATACCAAAATAGTGAAACTTCAAAGTACTGATTTCTGCTTAAAACTTGGTTGCATACACCAATGAAGGGCAAAAACTTAATTGTTGTTTCTCACATATTCTTTTAGGTTTTTCTTTGACCAAAAATAAAATTTTATTTTGATAACTCGTCTCAACTAGATACATGCCAATTATTATCTAGTGTGTTATCAAAATAAAATTGTATTTGGTTAGAAACAACGCTAAAAACATATAGATAAATAAGTACCATTTTGTACTCAATAATAAATAATATATAAGGAAAAAGTATAAAAGCAAAATAAAAAATATATGATGATAACAAGAGATTATGCATGCCACATTTGCTTTTATGTCTCTTTCCTTTCATGATAAGACCAATTCATGGTATATGTAAAGTCGTGCTTGACAAAAATTATATTGTAGTTCATTAATTAATATTAATCTCTACATATCAATTTAGTTATCAAATAATTGTTTCACTAGAAAAGTTATTATTTCATTCATAAACAAATATTTAGTTTATCTTATACTCTGATAATGATTGCGACTCTATTACAAAGGTGTTACGGCAACGCCAAGCACATGAAACCACAACCATAATATCATGCTGCAAGGGGAAGCTCACCACCATTCTTAATAGGATGAAGACTCATTTGTGTGAGTGAGATATGGACATAAGGGATGTCCAAGCACAGTTTACCTATCCCAAACAATCATCGAGCCATAAGCTCGAGTCTCCATCTCCAAGTTAGAGCTCAAACCCATGTTGAACCTGGTTGGTTGCCTGACATAGACCTCTCAAATATAAGATCATTTATGTCTGAATTCCAACGTTAAGATTGATCTCTCAAGCATATACTTTGAGGCCATCACCCGAAGCCTAGGCTTATTCTCCTTGCTAACCATACATGCAAGTGATTTACCAAGGAGTGTAGTGTCCATATCTCAAGCTCTTCACAAACCAAGTCCAACCACCCTCTTGGGTGAGATGTATGATTTTATCCCAAGACACCAAATGCCAACCGTGCCTCTCAGGGCCCTTGGAACAAAGAAATCTACGAGTATATTTATCAATCTTCTTACAAATATCATTTGGGATCTATAAGGACTGCATCATGTGAACCAAAATGGAGTTTAAGACCAACTTAGCTAGGCAGAGCTTCCCAACTTTATTTAATAAGGCTCTTTTCCAAGAGGATAATCTATTCTAAATTTTCACAAGCAATGAATTAAAGTCGGCATGTCATGGTCGACCTTGAAGAAAGGAAATACCCAGATACTTTCCCAATCTACTAGATCACTTAATACCCATCAAACCAGATAATGATTAGGCTTGCCTGTTACCAAACCTTTAAAAAACATCATCTTAGACTTCTCCATACTTTTAGACTCCATGCCTATCAGAACGTCTCTAACATAACACATTCAGTTGTACCTAAATATGAGAAGTAGTGGCCTAGCAAAAGAGAAAGACATCATCTATAAAAAAATAAATGTGAAATTCAGGACCCATCTCTAGAAGCCTTGGGTGGAATCCATCTATGATATTAGACCCTCTTATGAATATATGTTGCCATTATTTCCATACATGTAACAAATAAGTACGGGGAAAGAGGATCCTTTTGCCTTATTCCCATAGATAGAGTAAAGGTTGGTAATCAACCTTTATTCCAAAGTAAAGATAGACTAGAACCACTTACCCCGCACATGATAAGGCTCACAATACTTCCCAAGAACCCAAACTCCAACAATGTTCCATGAAGGAACCAAATATACCCTGTTATAGGCCTTCTCTAGATCGATTTTAATTTCTACAAGCCTCTGCTTGGCTTTATTCTTGTGAATGGTATAAATATTTTCCAATGCAAGCATGGTATTATCTTTGGTTCCTCTTGCTGATATAAAACTATCTTGAAGCGAGTGGATAATATGAGATAGGAAGGGTCTTAGCCTATTAACCACCACCTTAGTAATAATGTTGTATGCCACATTACATAAGCTAATAAGGGTGAAAGTCCTACATGCGAGTGAGTATATCCTCTTTTGGAATTAAAATGATCAAAGTCTCCAAAGAGACATATGTATCTTACCATTAACAAACACATCTTCCACTATCTTGTAAATGTCATCATTAATGATTGGCAAAATTGCTTATACAAAAATGTTTGAAACCCATCAGGCCCAAGTGGCTTGAAGGAGCCCATCTTCATTACTACATGTCTGACTTCCTCTCTTGTTACAAGAGCATAAAGAACCCGCACACCATGAATGGGAAATAGGGCACCACGGTCTCTGAAACCTTATTTCTAAGGACCTACACATCATTGGAAAATAAATTAGCATAAAATAAGCAGGCCTTTTACACCAAGTTCCGTTAGACATAGAGGCTATGAATATTATTTCTTTTCCATCTTAATAAGTTCTAGGTGTAAAAAATACTCCGTGTTTCAATTCCTCAACCTGACCTTGTTCTCTCTAAACTTTTGAAACCAGAGGAACCTCTCCTAAATGAGAATATCATTCTATTCTTACTAAAGGTCTTTCTCTAATCTCAATAGAGTCTCCACCTAGCTAATCTCCAGCTCCTATTGAACATCTCTGTTTCTCGCTTTTACCCTCTTCTTAAGCCCCACAAAAATACCAAAGGTCTCCTTATTAAACACTAAAGTTTGTTTATGGAAAAGATTAAGACATCGAGGAGCCTTGATATTCTCTTTATTCCATGCTTCATGAACTACCTCCTTAAAATGAGGGTGGGTGGACCATGCTACCATAAACCTAAAAGGCCTTAATTGCCTTTCCTTTTTGTTGCCAAAACAATAAATGACAAGTTCTAAATAATCTGAATAGATGCAAGGGAGATTCTCATTGCACGCCTCTAGAAACTTTATTCATCAACTTTAATCTCTTCAAAAGAAAACTCTTGCCAAGTGGCTTCCTTGCCTAGGTGAGCAAGCAACCCACACCTATCCACCATAGCCAGAAAAGTTATAATATGATTGTGATTGCAGTGGCCCCTTAACTTTAAAGGGTTTGTAAATGACATCAAACTCTCCAAACTAAGATACTAGAATATAACTCCTCAAGTTACTCAAATGCTTTAATAACTCTAACCTTCTCTTATGTTAGGGACTAGCATATGTTATAGTAAATATCCCACGTAAATTATTAAGGTTAACCTCCATTATGATGGCTTATAAAAACACATCAAGAATTCACACCCCAAAGGAATGGTTAATCATAATAAGTACCTAGAGCCCACCACTATAGCCAATGACTTCAACTACTTTACCAACCATGTAACCCTTTTTACTTTGAAACCTTCCCATTGATACAGAGGAACAATAAGTTCCATGATAGCCATAACCTTGGGCTTAATCAATTAAAGAAGATCATTGGTTCTTCATTGGCCCCGTAAGCTAAGGGTCCCTCTAACATCCCATGAAAGCATACTAAATGAGTGTCCACTCATAGAAATACAATAAAAGAGTAGACCCATAAAGTGTCAAAACAGAACTCAAGCTTTATAGGGTGATGAAGCATGAATAGAGTCGAGTGGTTCACAAGGCATCTTGCTCGTGTTGTATAGTGAAATATGATGTTACTTGCTAAGACACTTTGGTACTCAAGTCAATTCGACATTAATATAGGAGTGCAAGCATTATGGTTATTAAGTGTACCTAAACCTTTAGTAAATTAATGGTATTTTTAGAATGGAGTGGTGATCTTGTCTTGCCTCACCTGTGACAGTACTTTTCCATAAAGTGTGGAAAAAGCTGACACAGGTGTAAACATTGTTGACACCTATGCAAGCATGAACTAATATTCCCCATGTGAATCTCTCATCCTTTTTATGATGTTGGTTCTCTATATGATACCGATAATCGTGGGTTGTCTTTGGGAATTACCATAGAGATACTTATATTGACATCAATTATGGTTATGTTGGCTAGACATGGAAACTATACCCGAACCTGCGATGACCAACTCGCCCCTGCACCGAGTTTGACGGGTAAAACCCATTTTGACCAAGGATAGATAAAAACTTGCCCCGACCTCAACCTGATTTTGATGGGGACGGGGATGGGTGTGAGAGAAGCAGCTACCCACCTTGACCCTGCACCCAAACCCGCCCATATATACAAATTCAATAATTTTGCTTATAGCTATTGTTAAATGATAATAATAACTAGTTTATATAGTTTTCTTAAAATAATATATAACCAAGAAGTTTGTTATTTATAACACTCCCATATCAATTCTTGAGGTTTATTCTGGGTATAATTAAAATCATAAGAAATTTTTCACGTTTAAAGTTTTCCCAGACATAAACCTCAAGAATTGAAAGGCTATGCCACCTGGGACCATCTCAAACACCCTCAGGATCTCTAGACCTACACATGTACTTTCTGTATCTCGCTTAAGCGAGCCAGGAGTTTTGCTTGAGCGAGCTCCCACTCGCTTGAGCGTGAATCACATGGGACTAAAGTATGAAATCTTGTTTGAGTGAACCACTCTCGCTCAAGTGGAAATACTCTAAAAGCTTCCCCTCCTAGCTCTCGCTTAGGTGAGTCTACTGTCGCTTGAGCGAGAATTGCACCAGAATCAAACTCCTCTTTTACTCAGGGGCTCGCACGAGAGAGACTTGCAGACTTGGAATGCCAACCAATTTCCTTATTGCCTATCTTGCCCAATTTAACGTTGATTTCCATGAAACTCCACGGGCACTATGTAGTACTCATTCTAAATCTACAGACGCAATTTGTACTTGAGAATTCATTTGTATCACAAACATATGTACACAAAGGTGTTTGGCAAAATTTATGACCATACTATTACATGAAACCATTCAACTGCAATCTAAGAGTAAAACTCCTTGCATATATACACATCATATTTACCTTTATAACTCTCCCAAGGTCTACTAGGGACTGCACATCCCACCAAAACTTGGTTTTACACATACAAGTAGCTTGGTTACCACTAATTTACTCCCATCAAAACTCCTAACATTAATTACTCATAGGATCATGACATACTCAACATGAAATATGATTCAATACCATTCACACATATCCCAAACATATATATATATATAATATATATATATATATATATCACATTTTCTACCCATTATCACTTATTCACAATCAAGTAATATATAAAAACCATATTATACTACATATATTCATTCTTTAGGGTAAGGTAAATGTATAGTTTATTTAAACCATCATAAAACTAAAAAAATCATCACAAAATCAATTTAAAGTTACAGAGGGTGGGATTATTGAAACTTTGAATGAAATAAGCAAATATTACGAGTAGTTTGTGTAATTTATCTTTTTAATTTGAAAGTTAATACCATATTTTTACTCAATACACCATTTATTGCAATGAGGATAAAATAATCTTTTTGAGTAGATGTTTTTTTAAGAAAGTGAAGACAAAAATGGTAAATATGTATAGCATAAAATAATTACTAATTTTATAAGAAAAATATTTCTGTATTTAACTATTGTTGAAAAAACTTAAACAACATTTTTAAAAAAATAAAGGGATATATATGGATCCAAAAGACCATAATAAACAAATTTTTTAATTAAACATGTGCCATACATGCCTATCATGGACTATTGCTATTTTATTTCTTTATTTGATAAATCCATCCTCACAAAAATTACTTCAGCCAATGTTCCATTTTGTTAAATATTAAATTGTTGTCCATATGATTACCAAGTCAAATTTCACTTATGTGAGAACTTTATTAGTGAATAGTGAGTAATCCATTAATATATACCTCTCGAGTTTCGAGACATTTCTAAATCTAATAAGCCTTGAGATTTAAGTTATTTAAACCCTTATTTGTAAAAAAAAAAGAAGAATGACTCTTGTCAATAATGTAATAAGTATTTTTTTATGATAAGTTTTTGTTTTATATTAGATATGTATTGAAGTTATGATCAATATAGATTTTGACAAAGTTAAAATTTGTGTGGTTCTCAAACCAATTCTAATATGTGTAGGTTAAGCGCTGAAGGTAGTTAACTATGGCGTGAGTATCATTAATCTAATATTGAAGATGCAATTAAAAAGTATATCTTTGGTGACATAAGGCTATTTTAAGATATCTAGTTAAGTGTATTTGGTTAAACATTTTAATTAGTTAAAAAAACACATTTTACCAACTAAATATATTAATTGTTTTAAGCAAACTAGTGATATTTAAACAAGTAGAGATTTTATCTACTTTGTAGTGTTTGATTGAAACTTTACTTGAACTAGCATCTTTTAAGTTAGTAGGTAATTTTTTTTTCCTATTTCTATCTTTCAATCATTTTGATTTTATATTCCCTTATACTTTTGTAAATGTAAGATTCTCTTTTTGTTCTACAAGCATAAAAATTAATATTTTTAATTTTTATATAGTTTTATTTATACCAATTTTTTTTACTTTTAAGAATATTTCTTTTATTTAACTACATTTTCGTATAGATCTTGATTTTTTTAATAAATGCTCCATAAATATATAAAATAAAAAATATATTATAATCAACCAAAATTATTTTTACAATACAAATTAAAATTTATCAAAATTGATCTTATCATTGTAAAGCATAAAGGTAATGGTTCAAAAATAGAATATGAGCATAAAGGTCTTTTCCAAAGAGGATAGGAAAGTAGTAAATTTTTCTCATCATTCATAGTATGCAGACAATATAAAATAAATTTGGTCAAACCATTACGTCTTTTTTTCTCATTTCACCTTTGTTTCTTACGTCTGTTTACTTTCTAGTTAAATGTTTTAAATTGAGGACATTTTAGCGCTTACAATAAAAGATTTGAGGTTGACAACACATGTTAAGTTAGAACAACCCATATCGGTTTATTTATCTACCTATTTTTCTTTTGCCTTTAACCTAAAAAACATTAAAAATAGTAAAAATATTAATTTGGTTCCATTCTTATTCACTTCATTCTATTTCATTTGTTAATAAATGGGCATGGCCTCTGGTGGATTTATACATGATACACCTTGACACTATCATAATCTCATTCATACCTTGTTTTATTTATCGAAGGTCATAACACAGGTGATATACTTTGTCACTATCACAATCTCCTTCATACCTTGTGATCTGTCCTGGACCGGGCTCAATAGATCCGATCTCAAGCCAGTCACGAATAGTATGTCAATACCGTCTAGTAGACCAGATGTATGTGTATCCGATGTATGTATCCGTTGTCCTTGGGTGAAGAAAGCGGATTGGGCGTCCTGGAGATCCTTTACACCGACCTAACGCGTTGAAGTGGGCGAATGGTGGTGTCACCTGCAAAGATTCTCCGACGCTCAAGTCAGTGATTATATTCCAAGTAAGGAATGTATTCAGAGAGGAATCAGTCGTAAAAGAGCTGAAGAAAAAAAAAACCCCACCCTTCAATCATGAAGTGAGTTCATATACCTGATTGGCTCGATTAACGAGGACTCGTTGGTGGGGAACCACCAACTCCCATTAGCATTATTATATTGCGCACTTACCTGCATGATTGGGTCAAGTGGCTATTTTATATTGAGCGTAGAGAATGTAGACTAGGATTAGGGAACAAGTTGACCATTCCCGTGAGCAAAATTTGGCTCGTAGTGTAGGGAATTATTGATCGATCCCTGTAGTAACAATCCTTGTCATTAGCACAGTGACGTGTGTATTGTCCGATGTCATGGTGTTATCCTGAACAACCGGTATAGGGAGAACGCCTGATACGGAATTACAGTTCGGATGTATACCGATGACACCGGTTACACGTAGATGTCTTATCAAAGACGTTGAAATATGTATAGCAGATCGGATACCGGTATTGAGACCGGATCATATGTCCCCTAGCTTGTGTGAGGGACTGAATAGTTGTTCACATAAGCTACTCAACCTGCGAGAGGTCTTAATATCGGTAAGCTTACGTGTGTAACAGTTCCTTAGCATCTGTTGTCATTCGTAAAGAACCGCTCTGATTTTAATAGAAAAGACCTTTCGGTACTGTCACAACGGATTCAGACAAAGATTCGTTGTGTGAGAATTTCAAGAGTTTATTGGAATTGAAAGCTCTTGAAGTTCGTGTAACGACTGTAAAGCGTAAATTGCGTTGCATGATTAGACATTAATGCTTTTAATCACGTGGGCAGGCAATTATTGTGTCTGAGATGAAAATCTCATTAACCGTCGTTTTGGGCTTAATGGGCCTGAAGTTTTCAAAACTTTTGGGCCCAGTGGATAGCCCTTTGCTGAGTTGCTATCGTTTTGGCGCCCAAGAATTTGGAACGGTTGTGTCGTTTCGCTTGTGAACAGGTACGTTTTATCGAGAACGACACAACTTCAAGAGGAGGTAACCGGTCCTCTTTGTTTCCTATAAAAGGAATACTTAGTGGATTCTGGGTTCCACTTGCTTTTGCTTTCTCAACGAAACTCTGCAGAAATTTTGCAAGGAAGTTTATCACCTACATTGCGAGGGTTTCTTCGTTCCTCAAATTCATCACTGTCATCTGAGGTAACTATCTTTTCCTTGTCGCTTTAGTTTCGCTTTGACTTGCTACTCGTAGTTATAGAAAGTAGGCTTCATCTAAAAGGGGGGAAATCAGTTTCCCTCAACCCTAATAGTCGTGGGGAAGAATCCTTGTGATTCTTCCTAAGACTGAACCGCGTCGCTCAGAAAGGGGATCTTACTCACTGCGGGAAGTGACCTTTCCCTTCTCAGAGTCGCCCTCTGATTGTAATTGCTTTCAAAATGCAGTGAGTAATGATTGCAACTTTCTGACGACATTTTATTTCTTATCGTAGATTAAGGAGTTCGGTCTAGATATTTCCAATGGCAACTGGAGAAGGATCTTCTGGAGATAGCGCCATTTCGAAAACAGCAGAAGGTCTCTACAGCGTAGTTGCTTCGAGGCTAAATTGGGAGGAGGTTCAGGCTAAATGGCCTTTCTGCTGGGTGTCTAGTGAGTTTAAGGAATTGGCCTCCCGACATGCGGATGAGGAGGGATCCCGGATCCAGCCGAGGTTTACTTTGAGTACGGATGAAGAGACAAAGAAGTGGTATAGGGTTTATGCACCACTTCCGACAGAGCGGATATGCCACGTCGTCCCTAATGACCGCTCTGTATACATGTATGACTTTATTTTCCATAATCTGGGAGTTCGTTTTCCTCTAACCGAACTCCAGATGGGCGTCCTGAAGTTCCTGAACTGTGCACCCTCTCAACTTCATCCCAATGGTTGGGGCCTCATCCAGGCTCTGGAGGTCCTTGGTGAACATTTCAATTTCACGCCAACTGTAGCGATGCTGTTCTACTACACTTAGGTAGTTCGGAGAGCAAATAAGCAGGGCGGAGTTGGTCTGGTGACTCTCCGGACTCTCTGTTCCTTTGTGAACTTTGAGTCTTATACAGATTCTGCCAAGGTTGACGGGAAGTCCTTCAAGATTTATTTCACCCGCATCTCCATTAAGAAGGGCAATCCAAAATTTTGGAAGGATGAAGAGGACGTTGACAAATTTCCCCTGAGTTGGACACACAAACATTTCCTCTTGAGCTCACACGCGTACTACACTGATCAATCTGATCTGTCACGTGAGACGTCGAGAGTGTTGTTCGCACTTGAATCGCACACTACAGGTCGTCACGTCTTTTCGTGTAGGCGTCTGCTAAGTAGCTCAAGCGGAGTCCGGGAGGAATATTTGCGTACTTCTCGTTTTATTCTATCTTTTCTCCTTTATCAAATATGTATAGAATATTTGTAGTTGCTGACATCTTGTGTTTGTTCATGTAGGTGAAATAGAACAGCAAACTCCAGAAATGGACAAATTGAAGAAATTCAAGGCGGCTGGTAAATCTGTTACTCGTGAAAATGAGGTGAAGCCCAGGCCCTCAACTAAGGATCGTCCTGAGGTAATCATCTTGACCTCGGATGCTGAAGGGGACATCCCACTGGTTGAGGGCGGTACGTCCGATGTTGGCGCAGCCTCGGGTCAGCCTCCAGTTACTGAGAGGAGAAGAAAGATCCAGAATGATCCTTCGAAGCGTCAGTCCAAGAAGCAAAGGACTTCGGAGGATAAAGCCGTTGAAACCTCGGAAGGGATTGGTGCTTCCTCCGGTCTCAATAAAGGCACTCCTGTTGGGGTTTCTGGATCAGGGCCGACCTCCTTCCCAACGACCTCGTTTCTCACCCCCTTCCTCTCCTACGAAGGTTCTACTCCTGCCACTCTTCCATCACCGATGTATAAACTCCGGCCTACGCTTAGTGTTAAAGAAATTGAAGAAGCGTGTGAGGCCGGAAGGTGGCAGCTAGCCGAACTTGCTGGATTGCTATCTTCCGTCAGTGAGTTGGCTAAGAACGTCGACAAGGTTGAGGAGCTAAGTGACAAATTAGAAGAGCTCAACCTTTCCTCAGACAAGGACAAAGCCGCATTGAAGTTAATGGAAGATCGTCTTAACAAGTCTAAGGAGTTTGGGGATCTCATAACTAAAGAGAATCTCAAGCTCAAAGGCGATCTTAAAAACTTGGAAGACAAAGTGGCAGAGAAGGAGAAAGAACTCCGCAGCAGCCAGGATAAAAATAAGGCTGATGCTGAGGAGTGGTCTCAAAGGGAGAAGAAGCTCCTTCTTGAGATAGAGGGACTGAAGGCTAGGAAAGTGGAGCCCGAGATATCCAGTGAGGAGCTGTCTAAGTTGCGGGGAGAATTGGCTACAGCGAAAGCTGAGAGAGAAGAAGCTATTGACATATGCAGCCGGGCTGTTGAAGAGTCCTTCGGCCTAGCCATACGCCAAGTCTTCTACCGCAATCCCACTGCGAAACTTAACCTTTACGGGATGGATCCGTACTATGAATTCCATGAGGGAAAGTTAGTCGCAGTGGTGGATGGTCGTCACGAAGATCCACCGACGTCCTTATATGGTTTGGCTCCTCTTCCTGAGGGTCAATCCATGGGACCTGACTACGTCTTTCCTGCGTCCGAGGTTCCCTCTTCTGGAGAAAGGGCTGAGGCTCCTGGAGGCGAGACTCCTGCGGAGGTTCTAAAGGAAGGAGCACAAGAGCCCAGTGCTGAAGAGGCACAAAAGACTGAAGAACAGATTCCTCCTCAGTAGTTTTGTTTTCATTTACATGTATAGTTGTGTACCGGGATCAACTCCGGATTTTAAACTATTGTATGTAATTTCATTTCAATGAATGAGTTTTGATTGAAGAAATTTGTCTTTGTCGTTTCATATATATTTAAATCGTTTCTAATCCGTTCTGTATAATTAATCTTAAGGCCGGATTGAAATAATAGCCTCGGAAGATTAAACAACGAATAAAATTTAGAACGGATAAATATATACATGTCCCCAAGTGTGTATTAAGAAGAAGGTGCCTGTCTTTGGGGCGTGATCCTTAATTCTTTTGGGGAAAGATGGGTCGATCCGCTGTTTAGCAAAGTAGTGTAACAGGACGGATGACTGCTTCTAATCCGTAATATTCTTACAGGAGATGATAATATTGTTCCAAGTTTAGGGAACTGCAAAGAAGTGGTGTTTGAGTCCTTTATCATAAGGATGATGGTGGGAGTTTTTTCTACACCAGGAGTTATGTCGTTGTATCACAGAATAGGTGATAAAGAGTATCCGTCCTGGGAGAATACCACTAGAAAGCGAAAGTGCGGACTGACTTTCGGAATTTTCCATCATAAAGATGATTATGAGTGTTGATCATGCCAGGTGTTTTATCATTAAATCACTTCATAAGTGATTGAGATCATTCGTCTTGGGGATGTGTACGATACCAGGAACTACATCATCAGGTCGCATATTAGGTGATTGAGATCATCCGTCCTTTGGGTGTGTATGGCGCCAGGAGTTACATCGTCAGATCACAGCATGGGTGATTGAGATTATCCGTTCTGGAAAAGTACACATCGTCAAGAGTTACATCGTCAGATCACAGATTAAGTGATTTAGATAATCCATCCTGGAGACATTTTTCAATCGTAGGAATACGGATTGAGTGAATACTTTCAGAATGATGATGAAAATTGTTCATACCAGGAGTTACATCGTCGAATCACTGAATAGGTGATTGAGATCATCCGTCCTGGAATGATTATTGGAGTTCTTCATACCAGGAGTTACATCATCGAATCACTGAATAAGTGATTGAGATCATCCGTCCTGGTGTGATTATTGGAGTTCTTCGTACCAGGAGTTACATCATCGAATCACTGAATAAGTGATTGAGATCATCCGTCCTGGTGTGATTATTGGAGTTCTTCGTACCAGGAGTTACATCATCGAATCACTGAATAAGTGATTAGTTACATCATCGAATCACTGAATAAGTGATTGAGATCATCCGTCCTGGTGAATTTTTCCAATCAAGGGAGTGCGGATTCAATTGCCAATTTTCGCTCCATCCGAAATCCGACTCTTACCTCTACTAGCCCCCTAGCTGATGTGAGGAAGCAGTTGACTTGCTCATATGAGCTATATTGATCATAGTACGTCTGGATTTCGGATTTGCACCGAAGTGTAAATATCCGTTCTGGGAACCATGTTCCGTAGTGATGAAATTTTAAGGGCGGATTCGACAATGGAAATATCAGAAGTTTATCGAATTTCGCAACCCTTGGTATTCGGGTAATGGTGGCCACGTTTCTAATGATTGGACATTTAATGCCTTAATTCACGTGGGCGCGCCATTATTGCATTAAGTGCGCATGTCTTAGTAACTGTCACGCATAGTTTTGTTGGGCCTAATATTTGGTTTTAATAGGCCCATTTCGATGGCTCTGTGACAAAATGATGGCATTTTCGCGCCTTGATGTACTAAATGACAATTTTGGTCCACTAAACGGGGAGTCGTTTGGGGGTAAACGACAGGTTATGTTTAGTGGGTATTTGAAAAATTTTGGTGCCCTGATATAGGCATATTTGGCAATCTCAGTTACCATTTCTTCTTGCTTCCTTGACGAATCTCTACGAAAGTTCCAAGAAGTTCTTCGTATCCACCTCTGTGAATTTCAATTCACTATCTAAGGTAACCACTTTCCCTTCGTTCTCAGTTTCTCTTTTCAATATTTGAGAATGCCTAGGAAGGGTGTTAGCTTCAGTGGCGTTGGCCCTAGAGGAAGAGGAGGAAGGGCTTTGACTCAAAACCCTAGCGTTCATGGTGGGAGGATTCCAGTGATCCTTCAGTCGAGATCACGAAATACAGAGAGGGAGGGGTCGCAATATCAAAGGCGAAGGGTGATTATACCCTCTTCAGGGTCTTCCTCCTCTAGTGAGAGTGTCGAGAGTGGGGATTTATATGTCTCTGATGATGTGGAATTTTATCGCAGCATCAAAGCTTTCACAATGGTGACAAAGAAAGCCACTGGGAGGAAGTCGTCTGAAGGGGAATCCCCTTCTGAGAAACATATCTTGAAGACCCAATCCGGCCTCTGCAATATGGTTGCACACCGGATAGATTGGGTGAAGTTCCAACAGAAACGCCCATTCAGCTGGGTGGCTGAGGAGTTTCGTGAAATAGCATCAGTTCATGCTCAAGAGGGGGAGCCGAGTTGGAGCCGCGTTTCACGGTCTTCAAGAGGGATAAATACAAGAAGTGCTTCGTGGTGATAGCCCCGTTGCCATCCGATCGAATTTGTCATATCCCGGACGAAAGGTCCTTGTATATGTATGACTTTTTATTTTTGAACCTTGGTGTGCGGTTTCCCCTTTCGAAGTTTCAGATGGGGGTTCTGAGATTCCTGGACTGCGCTCCTTCACAGCTTCACCCCAACGGATGGGGATTAGTCCGCTCTCTTGAAGTGCTTGGGGAGCACTTCAACTTCAAGCCGACGGTGGCCATGCTCTTTTATTTTGCCCAAGTGGTCCGTCGTGCAAATAAAGAGAAGGGGGGAGTGAGCTTGATATCCCTCCGGACTCTCTCAAAGGTTATCAACTTTGAGGCGTACACTGACTCCGCCAAAGTTGATGGACATTCATTCAAGTCTTATTTCACGAAGATTAGCGTTCACCCTGACGAGTCAGTTTTTTGGTTAACTGAAGATGGGCTTCCGAAGTTCCCAGTGGCTTGGACGCATGAACACTTTTTGCTGACCTCCCAGGCGTACTACACTGAGGAGGATGAACTAAGCCCGTCTTCAGTTTCCGTTCTTTCCGCCCTTCAATCTTACACCGCCTTGCATCAATTTTTCTCTTGCAGGCGTTTGTTAGGATCGTGGTCTACCCGCGAGGAATATCTGCGTAATTTTCCTGCTGATATTCATATTTTATCGCATCATGCCTTGAAGTATTTGATTTCTAATCGTGTTGCTTGGTTTTGCAGTTGAAATTGAAGCTGCGTCTCCAGAGATGGAAAAACTGAAGGGGCTCAAAGCTGGAGCGAATTCCGTGGCAGCTGAAAATGACATTCAGGCGAAACGGAATTCGAAGAAAGCCACAGCGGAGACCATCATTTTAACCTCATCTGCAGGTGACGATATTCCCTTACTGGAGGGCAAATCTGAGAAGATTGCGGTTGAGAAGGTCGGAGAAAAGAAGAAAACTATAAAACGCGGTTCCTCAAGGACCTTGGATCGTCAACCTTCTCCGAAAAAACAAAAAATTTCAAGTGAGAGTGCTGATCCGGAGCCTTCAAAGGGAAAGAAAGTGGAAAGATCCGCTCTGGATGCAGGGTCCACTCCGGATGCTCCTGGCGACGGGATCACCTATGGTGCAAAGCCAATAACGACTTACTTTGCACCAAAAGTTACTCGCCCCCTTCAAAGTAGCTCCGGTCTTGCACAATACCTGGTATACGAGGGTTCTGTTCCTGAGGCCGTTCCTGAGACTCCGTACAAGCTGAAGCCCTCATTGATGAGCGATGAAGTAGCCAAAGCTTGCGATGCCGGACAGAAGCACCTGGCAGAATTATCCGGGCTCCTAAGATCGGTTCGCAAGCTTCCAGAAGAGAATGAGAGGCTGAGCTCGTTGGTTGGCAATGTTAATGACCTTAGCGTTGCTGCTGCTAAGGACAAGGCAACCATCCTTCGTTTAGAAAGTAAATTAGAAGCTTCCAAAGAGGAAGGATATAAGAAGGATGAAGAAATTGTCAGGCTAAAACATCTTGCCAAGGAGTTGGAGGCCCAAGTAGCTGATCAAAAGAAAATCAATTCCGACCTCCACTCCGATTTTTGTGCGGAGAAGGAACGCTCTTCAAAGCTGGAAGAGGAGCTTAAGGAAGTCAAAGTTGTTTATGCTCGAGGAACCGAAGATTGGTCGCGTAAGGAGAAGGAGCTGCTCTCAAAGTTGGCGGACACAAAAGCGGAATTTGACGAGGCTGTGGATATGTGCGATCAGGCAGTCAAGGAATCCTTTGGGTTGGCTGTTCGTCAAATTCAATACCGGAATCCCAAGGTGAAACTTAATCTGAATGGTATTGACCCGTTCTATGAGTTTCATCAAGGGAAACTGGTGGCCATAGTTGATAAGCGTCATGAAAGTCCGCCTAGCACTCCTTATAAGTTCGCTCCTTTACCTGCAGGCCAATCGATGGGACCTTCATTCCTGAAGCCCATAAGCACAGGAACGAGCTCTCGCACTGAAGAAGGCAAGGCCGGAGGCAAAGGCAAAGGGAAAGAAGGAGATTCAAGCCAGAGAAAGTAGCGCCCTTCCCTGTTTCCTTTTTCATTTTATTGATTCAAATTCGCTGTGTTCCGGGATCAGCTCCGGATTATTATACGAATTGTAATTCTCATTTAATCAATAAAAGGGTTTTTTAGCTCCATTTTTGTTTAGTGAAAAACAACTTTAATAGAGGGATCGCATGTGTATTGAATCATTCCGAATTTAAGTAATGAAGATCGGTTTGTAAAACAAAATCTCCATACCGGACTTATACATGCGAGATGGATTTCTCAATAAGATCACTGCTTGTCAGGGAACACATCATTGTTACAAGAACGGCTTAAGGGGAATGATTGTGAGATCGTTTAGACGAGAGTTCATTCCTCAAGATATTCGTTAAACCGTTGATGTTGTCCCCCAGTATCATTGGGTGATTATCACTTTGAATAAACTCTGAGTAAAATTTTCTCGTGAGAGTTTTTAAGAGTGAGGATTTAAAATAGACATTCCTCCTCAAATATTTCCGACTGAGAGATTTCAGGTGAATATGCCTTAGATTGTGGCGTACCCGAATGAATTGTTTGTGTCGGAGTTCATGAGTCAGTTATAAAACTTCCAAATAAAGAACTTCATAAGAAAGTATTAATCTGGAGTTCAGTATAACTTACTTGTTGTGCTTGGAGTTCGGTTTGATCCTACTGTCCATGTAATATTTGGCGTTCGGTTTAATCCTACCAGCCGTTCTTCAATTGGTCTTTGGTTTTATCCAATGACAATTCTTCACCGACGTTCGGTTAGTCCTACTAGTCGTACTCAGAGTTCGGTTTAATCCTACAATCCGAGCCTTCGATACGGGGTTCAGATCAGGGTTAATCCTGAACCTACTGCGCCCGTCACTTGGGGTTCAGCGTGGTCTTGAAGAAGAACCAGCTTACTGCGCCCAAGCCTTCGCATGGGGTTCGGTTTGTGGCCTCGAAAGAGGACCAGCCCTACAACCCATGTAGTCTTCGAATGGGGTTCGGTTTGTGGCCTTGAAGAAGGACCAGCCCTACAACCCATGTAATCTCTGAATGGGGTTCGGTTTGTGGCCTTAAAAAAGTGCCAGCCCTACAACCCATGTCCTGAGGTTCGGTTTAATCCTACAACTCAGGTCTTCACCGACGTTCGGTTAATCCTACTAGTCGTACTCAGAGTTCGGTTTAATCCTACAATCCGAGCCTTCACCGGTGTTCAGCCAAACTTACTAACCGTACCCAGAGTTCGGTTTAATCCAACAATCTGGGCCTTCAATATTTACACACTCGAGGAGTTACATCGTCAATTACAGAATGGGTAATTGAGATCATCCGTCCTGAGTATGTTCTTGTGCGTTACGCATATTCGAAGAGTTACATCATCAACTACAGAATAAGTAGCTGAGATCATCCGTCCTGAATATGCTTTTGTACACCGGATAAACTGAAAATCACAGCATAAGAAAAACTTGAAAGAGTTAAATTATTATGAGAGATTCTTATTAAATCAAAAATAAGAATTACAAGGAGAGCGTAGCTGTGAAAATAAATTCTCCAGTATTCAATCCAAGATAAGGATAGGAGAGTGTAGAAACAGCTAGCTATAGTAGATGCGCAAGTTTTGGGTGTTCCATTTGTTTCGGATTGGAGTGCCATCAAGGTTTTCAAGGCGATAAGAGCCTTTGCCAGTGACCTTGGATACCCTGTATGGGCCTTCCCAGTTTGGGGCTAATTTGCCTTGATGGGCGAATTTGTTCCCTATACTTGCTTTCCTCAAAACCAAATCTCCAACGTTGAAAGTCCTTGATTGGACTCGTTTGTTGTACCGGAGAGCAACTTTGGCTTTGATGGCTTGATCTCTAATGAAAGCGTCTTCTCTGAGTTCTTGTATGACATCCATTTCAGATGCCAAGTTAGCATTGTTGGTTTCTTCAGAGAAGTACTTAACTCTTGTGGAAGCAATTTGCAATTCCACAGGTATCATTGCCTCGACCCCGTATGTTAGGCGATATGGGGATTCATTGGTGGATGAATGAGGCGTTGTCCGATATGCCCATAGGACATGACACAGCTGGTCTGTCCATCCGCCCTTGGCTTCACCAAGGCGCTTCTTTAGTCCCTTAAGCACCTCCCTGTTGGCCACTTCAGCTTGACCATTAGTTTGGGGATGTTCGACGGATGAGAATATTTGGGTTATTCCTAACCCTTCAAGCAAATCTGTGAATTTTCTATCCGTGAACTGGGTGCCATTGTCTGTGACAATCCGTGCTGGGACCCCGAACCGTGTTATGATGTTTTCATACATGAAACGGCGAGTTCGGGCTGAAGTAATATGCACCACCGGCTCTGCTTCTATCCACTTAGTGAAATAATCGACCCCTACAATGAGATATTTGATGCCCCCAGGAGCAGTTGGAAAGGGGCCCAAAATATCCAATCCCCATTGGTAGAAAGGCCATGGAACAGCGGATGTGAAGAGTTCTTCCGCCGGTGTGTGGTGTAGGTTAGAGAATTTTTGGCAAGCGTCGCATTTTTTGACGAAGTCAATGGAGTCTTGCTTCATTGTGGGCCACCAGTATCCAGCTCTGAGGATTTTTCGCATTAAGCTTCTTCCTCCGGCGTGGTGTCCACTTTGTCCTCCATGCACTTCCTCCATTACACCTTGCACCTCATCCTCTTTGAGACAAATTAAATAGGGCACAGAGAGTGCCCTTCTGTAGAGATTACCATCAATCATAGTGAAATACGGTAATTCTTTCCTTAACCTCGTCTTTTCCTTCTCATCTGTGGGTAGCTGTCCATCAGCCAAATAACGGATGTAAGGAGCCATCCATGTATCTCCGTAAAGGGAGTCAGTCATTATGGCGTTTAGAGAAGGGAAAAGAGGGATGTTGGGCGACGTTAGCGTGCTTTGAACCAGAGTAGTGGTGCTACCCGGTCGTTTAGTGCTTGCTAACCTGGAGAGTATATCTGCTCTCATATTCTCTTCACGTGGAACATGCTTGAACTCCACCTTTGAGAATTTCTCAGTCAACTCCTTGACACAGTTCAAGTATAATTGGAGTTGAGGTTCGCGAGCTTGATATTCTCCTAAGATCTGCGAAATCACCAGCTGTGAATCGCTACAGAGTGTCGCCTCAGAAGCTCCGATGTCAATTGCAGCTCTTAGTCCGGCCAAGCAAGCTTCGTACTCAGCCTGGTTGTTGGATGTTTTGAAATTGAAACGAAGGGAGATCTCCAGGTGTACTCCGTCATCACTTTCGAGAACTACACCTGCTCCAGAGCCTCTTTGGTTTGATGAACCATCAACGTAAATGGTCCAATGGACTCGAGGGTAATCCGGATCAGTCCCTGTCATTTCCACAATAAAGTCAGCCAGGACTTGAGCTTTAATAGCGTTGCGGGGTTCGTAGGATATATCAAACTCAGAGAGTTCAATAGACCATTTGATCATCCTCCCAGCAAGATCGGGCTTGATTAAGACAGAACGGAGTGGCAAATCCGTTCTCACTATGATTGGATGGGCGTGAAAGTACGGACGCAACCGTCGTGAGGCCCAAACAACAGCGAGGGCGGCCTTTTCAATTTTTTGATACCGGATCTCAGCACCTTGCAAGGTCTTGCTAGTGAAATAGACCGGCCTTTGTCCATCAGGAGTTTCTTTTATCAAGGCAACGCCCAAAGCTTCATCTGAAATAGCCAAGTACAGAATGAGTGTGTCTTCGGGGTCAGGCTTTGTGAGAATGGGAGGTTTGGACAACACCTCCTTAAGCTCTTGGAAAGCTTTTTCTTGTTCCTGTCCCCACTCGAATTTCTTGGACTTTTTCAGTATTTTGTACAGGGGGAGTGACCTGTGAGCCATCTTCGGCATGAATCGTGCCAAAGCTGCTACCTTGCCATTCAGGGATTGGACTTCTTTGAGATTCTTAGGACTTTGCATGTCTAGAATCGTTTGGCACTTCCCTGGATTGGCTTCTATACCACGTTGAGTTAACATGAAACCCAAAAATTTCCCAGCAGGGACAGCAAATGTGCACTTCATTGGGTTCAGTCTCATGTTAAATTGTCTCAAACGGGTGAATACTTGGCGCAGGTCGTCAATATGATCGCCACCAACCGGTGTCTTTGCTATTATGTCGTCAATATATACTTCAACAAGTTTGGTGTGCATACCTTCGAAAACCTTGTTGATCATGCGCTGATATGTCGCCCCAGCATTTTTCAAGCCAAAGGGCATGACTGTATAGCAAAAGACACCACGATCATTTATGAAAGCTGTCTTCTCTTGATCCTCTTCGCACATCGGAATTTGGTTGTAACCAGAGTATGCGTCCATGAAACTCAGGTATTGATAACCAGAGGAATCATCCACCATCCGATCTATATTAGGAAGAGGATAAGGATCTTTTGGACAGCAGCGGTTGAGGTCCACGTAGTCAATGCACATTCTCCATTTACCATTGGATTTAGGGACCATCACCACATTCGAAAGCCAAGAGGAATATCGGATTTCCCTGATAAATCCGGCCTTCAGCAACTCCTCAGTTTGCTGACAAGCTGCTTTCTGTTTCTCTGGGCCCAATCGTCTTTTCTTTTGGGCCACAGGTTTCGTCTCTGGATAGACAGAAAGTTTATGACAGCAGAATTCAGGGTCTATGCCTGGTATATCGGCTACAGTCCATGCAAAGAGGTCTTTAAACTCTTGTAAGAGAGCCAGCAGTCGCTGCTCTATTTCAGTATCTAGCTTGTCATTGATATGGGTGATCTTTTCTGGAGAATCTCCCAAGACGATGTCCCTGGAACTTCCATCCGGTGTGGGCTTTGATGGGTTGAACGGATCAATGTTCAAATCCGCTCTAGGGTCCAGGTCGACAAGGCTTACAGTTCCAGCCGATGTTCCAGCATCATTAAGTTTCCTCTTTTTATTGGAGGCGTCCAGCTTTGTCATGTTGAGGCTAAGGTTGTAGCAGTACCTAGCCATCTCTTGATCACCCCGGATAGATGACACAGCATTATCCTTGTCAATGAACTTGATAAGGAGATGTGGGGTTGATACAACTGCCTCCATTGCATTTAGAGTAGGACGGCCTATGATGCCATTAAATGGTGATTTGACATCAATCACTAGCACCCGAGACCTAACCGTCCTGGCTCCTGGCTCGCCTTCAAACGAGATAAGGGTGTCAAGATACCCTTTAGTTAGTTGCTTTGCGCCATTGAAAGCTGTTAGTTCCTGCGTGTAAGGCTGTAAATCTGAGTCTTTAAAACCCATTCTTTCAAAGCAATTATAGAAAATAACATCGCAGGAACTTCCCTGGTCAACAAGGATTCTTCGGACGTCCTTGTTGGCGATCACAGCAGTGATGACTACAGCATCGTCACCACCAGGAACGGTTGGGCCAAAATCCTCGTCAGAGAAAGAGATTATGGGAGCCTCAATTCCTCCTCTGTAAGGGCGATTGTCTTTGACTTTCCCTTGCACAGATAGAATCATTCTGTGATGATTCTTACAGGCTGTAATTGAAGCTCCTCCTCCAGCGAACCCTCCAGCAATCATGTCAATGATTTCACGTCGGCCCTGACGTTGTTGCTGGGGCATGCTGTCTTTCTGTGCTGCATTATCGGTCATTACACCTTTTTGCTTCTCTGCAGCAGAGAACTTTCGAACCGGACTGGGGTTGTTGTCATCCCCATCGTCGGGATCTCTTTCTCTTTTCTCATTCCGTTCTGCCCTGTCAAAGGATTTTTCTTTGAACAGGTATTGCTTCAATTTGCCTTCTCTAATTAGCGTCTCAACCGCGTTCTTTAGAGCTTGGCATTCATCAGTGGAATGACCATTTTGTTCATAAAAATCACAGTACTTTCGTGAATTTCCTGGTCTTTTCATAGGGGCTGGTCTCCTGATGCCATATGTGCTGAAAACTGGCCATCCGACCTCTCTCAAAATCTGAGATGGTCTGGCAGATAACTGTGCATGATGGCTGAAGGAATTGACATGCCTTTCTCGAGGTCGAGGAGGGTGGTTGTCCACCTTAGGATTGGTGAATGGCCTCTCCATGCGTTCTGACCTCGTCTTTTCCTTACCCTTCTGGGTTTGGGGAGATGGTGTTGGTAGCTTTTTCTTTGCAGTCATTGCCTCCAAGTGCATCTCTATGCTCACATACTTTGAGGCTTTTTTCCTGAACTCCTCAAAAGTTACTGGGGGGCTGTTTGCTAATGAAAGAGCGAAAGCTGATCCTGGCTGCAATGCCTCAATTACGATATGCAGCTTGATAGATTCTGTGAGGTTAGGAACCAGGGCTGCTTCCTTATAAAACCTCTTCAAAAAATCTTTTAAGCCCTCAGTTTCACTTTGCTTAATCTGAGCCAAGGTATGAGACGTCTTGGGTACGTCTCTGGAGATGACAAAGTGGGTTTCAAAGGCAGCTGCCATTTCCGTCCAAGAATCTATGGATCCAGAAGGCAGGCCTTTAAACCACCCGAGGGCTTCCTCAGACAATGTTCGAGGGAACATTCGGCACATCACGTCTTCATCAGCCCCCAAGTACATGGCTTCAAACACATAAGCATCAAGGTGCTTAGTTGGATCAGTTTCACCATTATACTTTCCGATGGAAAGTGGTTGAGTGGTTTGAAGGTGCTTGGGGATGCTGATGCCCATAAGTCTCCTTGAAAAAGGAACCTTCAGATTGTAAGACAATGGGGGTGCTGTTGTTGAATCTCTCTTCCTTCGGGAAGCTGCATCCTCAGAATCGCGAGTTTGTTCTCCCTCCTCAAACGTTGGGATCTTTGAGTACTGAAGAGTGGTGGACTTTTCACCATCAGTTGTGTGGGGAGTGTTTCGCGTGCGAGATGACTCTTTATCCTCGCTTTGCCTTTTTTCTCTTCGCAATTCAGCGAGTTCCCTCTGAAGTTGTTTGATCAACTCATCACGAGGATCAGGATCAGACACTGTTACTATCTTCTTTGAGCTGCCCCCATGAGAATCAAAGTTGAGTTTTCTGAAGGCGTTAGGATTGGTTCTGCCTTCAGCCTGATTTTCCATGAAGTCTTGTGCTTCGCCTTCCATTGTGGATTACCTGCTCTGTCAAAGGATATGGGAATAACTTTATCGGGTCCCACTGGGCGTGCCAATGATCTGTCCTGGACCGGGGTCAATAGATCCGATCTCAAGCCAGTCACGAATAGTATGTCAATACCGTCTAGTAGACCGGATGTATGTGTATCCGATGTATGTATCCGTTGTCCTTGGGTGAAGAAAGCGGATTGGGCGTCCTGGAGATCCTTTACACCGACCTAACGCGTTGAAGTGGGCGAATGGTGGTGTCACCTGCAAAGATTCTCCGACGCTCAAGTCAGTGATTATATTCCAAGTAAGGAATGTATTCAGAGAGGAATCAGTCGTAAAAGAGCTGAAGAAAAAAAAAACCCCACCCTTCAATCATGAAGTGAGTTCATATACCTGATTGGCTCGATTAACGAGGACTCGTTGGTGGGGAACCACCAACTCCCATTAGCATTATTATATTGCGCACTTACCTGCATGATTGGGTCAAGTGGCTATTTTATATTGAGCGTAGAGAATGTAGACTAGGATTAGGGAACAAGTTGACCATTCCCGTGAGCAAAATTTGGCTCGTAGTGTAGGGAATTATTGATCGATCCCTGTAGCAACAATCCTTGTCATTAGCACAGTGACGTGTGTATTGTCCGATGTCATGGTGTTATCCTGAACAACCGGTATAGGGAGAACGCCTGATACGGAATTACAGTTCGGATGTATACCGATGACACCGGTTACACGTAGATGTCTTATCAAAGACGTTGAAATATGTATAGCAGATCGGATACCGGTATTGAGACCGGATCACCTTGTTTTATTCATCAAAGGCTATAACATAGGTGACTTGAGGAAATTTTCCTTCATACAACAGGTTTTTTCCCAATACTTGAATGTGTTTTACTATTTATATTTGTCCATGAACATACATCTTCACATTTACATTTTTATCGATAGACCCCATTGTATAGAATCCAATCCATTATTTCCCCCTATGTTTGTTGAAATGTCATTTCTCATTTAGTGAAAAAATAAAACAATGAACTTAATCATATTTTCAAGAACCCAACAAGCATCCAAGCATACATTTATAAAAAAACTCTAATCTTCTAAGAACCAATGAGTTTAGAGGTTTAGTTTAAGTGGTATATATTTGTTTGATGTTTAGTTAATCTAATCTTCCATCCACAAGGTCTCGGGTTTAAGCATTGTGGATGGAAAAATCATTGTGAGAAGAGTTAGTCTCACAATGATATGAATGTTTTCGATTCGAACAAGGTTGCTTTCAGGATGGTTATGTGGTTTTAAAAAATCTTCTGAACCATAGACATATTCTACTTTCCAACAATCATTTTAATATACTCTATTATGGATACAATTCAAATTATTGTATCTGTAAACCAATTATTTTTCATTAATTTTCTTTATTTTCAGATATTATTACATCAACTGAAGATCCTCATGGCTTCTTCCATTGCTCGCTTTGCACCAATCATGAAGAAAAAGGTTATCTTCATAATGGGAGCAACAGGAACAGGAAAAACCAAACTTTCAATCAAGTTAGGCACTAAATTCCCTTCAGAAATCATAAACTCAGACAAAATCCAAGTGTATAAGGGCCTTGACATCATAACCAACAAGATAACACACTCCCAACGTTGTTCCATTCCACATCACTTACTAGGCATCATCGATGACCCTGACTATGACTACACCATTGATGAATTTTGCAACAACATCATCGATGCTCTTAATGTCATAACTCAAAATGGACATATACCCATAATTGTTGGAGGCTCAAATACTTACCTAGAAGCATTGGTTGAGGACCCCAAAATAGCATTTTGTTCCAAATATGATTGTTGTTTCATTTGGCTCGATGTGTCCTTGGACGTGTTGTTTCAATATTTGGACATTAGAGTTGACCAAATGATAGATGAAGGTGTTGTTGATGAGATTCGAGATACTTATGAGCCTGAAGTGGATTACTCTCGTGGAATTAGAAGAGCTATTGGTGTTCCTGAATTTGGACAATATTTTCAGGTAGTTTTTGATCCATAACATGTTCATCATAAAAAAAAAACTATTTTTTAACATCAAATATTTTTTCTGATATAATTATCTTTTATGTCATTATTTGATTATGATGAAAAATTTAGAATTTATAACTATAATAACAATGACTTGAGAATTAGTGATGATAGGTAATGAACTTTTCATCACAAAACATTGTACCAATTAATTTATTAGTTTTTGCTAGAGATGCTAATGAGGGATTGGAACCTACGAAGTGTCTTCCCTGTTCTCTTCATTCACTTCTGAGCTAATCTTATAATTATGGGAGTATTTTTTTAGGTTGAAAAAGAATTTGGTGATGATGATGTTAAGAGGGATCAAATGCTAGAACTTGCCATTAAAAGTACCAAAGAAAACACTTGTAAGTTGGCTAAAATGCAACTCTACAAGATCCATCGTATGATCTATGAGCTTGGGTGGGAAATGATGAAAATTGATTCCACAAGAGTATTTAAAGCTGTTTTAAAAGGAGAAGATTATGAACATTTGTATCAAGAGACTGTGTTCAAACCAAGCTTGAAGATAGTGCAAAAGTTTCTAGAGGGAACAACTAAAGGATATGGAAAGACACCATACCAAAATGGTGAAACTTTAAAGTATTGATCGATGCTTAAAACTTGGTTGCATACACCAATGAAGGGTGAAAACTTAGTTGTTGTTTCTCATATGTTCTTTTAGGTTGTTTTTTGACCAAAAATAAAATTTTATTTTGATAACTCGCGTCAACTAGATGCGTGCCAATTATTATATATTGTGTTATCAAAATAAAATTATATTTGGTTAGAAATAACACTAAAAAACATATAGATAAATAAGTACCATTTTGTAAATAATAAATAATATATAAGGAAAAAGTATAAAAGCAAAATAAAAAAATATATGATGAAAACAAGAGATTGTGCATGCCATATTTGCTTTTATTTTTCTTTCCTCTCATAATAAGACCAATTCATGGTATATGTATAGTCATGCTTGACAACACAAATTATATTGTAGTTCATATATTAATATTAGTCTCTATATACCCTTTAGTTATCAATTAATTGTTTCACCAAAAAGTTACTAATTAATTCACAAACAAATATTTAGTTTATCTTATGCTCTGGTAGTGATCGCGGCTTTACAAAGGTCTATCTTATGCTCTGGTAGCCACGCACACCAAACCACGACCATAATAATATGCTACAAGGGGGAGCTCACCACCATTCTCAATTGGATATGAATATTCAATTGTGTGTATGAGATATGGACATAGGAAACCTCCAAACACAATTTACCCATCCCAAAAAATCATCGAACCATAAGCTTGAGTCTCCATCTCCAAGTTAGAGCTCAAACCCATGTTGAACCTGGTTGGTTGGCCGACATAGACCTCACAGTTTCATCATACTCTTTCATCATAAATATACATATATACATTTATCTAGGCACACACTAGGTCATCAAAACCACCTATAATGCATCAACATAATCATACTCATTAATTTATAGTGCATCATGCATTAACTACACGTATAACCACATCAATCATCATCTTAGCCATAACTACTCAAGGCATTGAAAATTTACATATTTACAAATATACATTATCATCTTGACCTCCTTGACATTGCTTTCAGCTCATTGGACACTAGTCTTTGTAGCATCCGGGGGATCCTAGTCTTCAATCACTAAAAACAGTTGTAAGGGTGAGTGACTGACTATATAAATTAATACAAATAATTAACCCCACACATATATATATATACACTCATATAACGAGAAAAACATAATATAGTGCAACACAGTCATCATTTCTCATAAATTAGGTTTCGGCTACTGAAAACATAATCTAATTTACGGAAATAGCTTCAAATCACGTCTAAGTGTCTTAAACACTTACCCTAACGTCGTTCGACATCAAATTCGATAATAATAATAATAGTAAATCCTTTTTTCTTTTACCATACGACACATACTAACTTACCATCTCAATTTAATTAAAAGTTAATTTCTTAATTAATCCCCTTTTAATAAATTTTAATGCTCTAAGTCGTTATTTAATTTAATTTAATTAATTAGGATGTTACATTATTTATAAAAAAATCATGTTTATTTCATTTATTATTTCAATTGGATGTCTTAGATATATAGTTTATTTGAAATTATATATTTAAGTTATCAAAGTGAAAGAAAAATAAAAAAATAAAGTATGATAAAATCTTTACGGATTTTCCTAAGCCCAATAGGCAACATGCGAGAACGTGGATATGTTCTAAAATTTTAAACCCGCCATATTTTAACCTGACCCTGAACCCGTCTGACTTTTATAGGGATAGAGAGAAGAGCAGAACTTGTACTCAACTTGCCTTATTGTCATGCCTAATATCTCAAATCAAAATATATCTTTTTAATAAATACATTATCATTATAAATACTTATTGAATACATTATTAATAATATATTATATATTTAGTAATAACTATTTGATAAAAATATTATTAAATATATTATATATAATATATTTAATACTAGGTATTCATTAAATAATATATTTCTATTAAATAATTATTATTAAATCATATATTTAATGTAATATATTTAATATAATATATTTATTAAGTAAGTTACTATTAACAAGTATATTCCATAAAGATATTATATTAAAATTTATTTATTAAATACATTATTAATAAAATATTATATATTTAATAAAAGCACTTAAAAATATATTATAGTCGAGTAATATAAATATAAAAACCATATTATATTACATACATTCATTTCTTCGAGGTAAGGTAAATGTACGTTTATTTAAACCGTCATATAAAACTAAAAAATCCTCATAAAATTAATTATAAGTTACATAGGGTAGTAACTTTATAGGATTTATTAAAACTTTGAATGGAGAGTAATACAAGCAAATATTACGAGTAGTTTGAGTAATTTATCTTTTTAAATTTGCTAGTTTTACTCAATACACCATTTATTGTAACGAGGATAAAATAGTTTTTTTGGGTATTTTTTTTAAAGAAAGTGGAGACAAAATTGGTAAATATGTATATCACAAAATAATTACTTATTTTATGAGAAAAAATGTTTCTTTATTGAACTATTGTTAAAAAACTTAAGCAACAATTTTTAAAAATGGATCATTATACCATAATTCAGATTTTTTTATATATAGAAATTTATAAAGGATGGATAATGATGTATAATTTCAGGATAAAGAATATGTGTACATTCACTGAAACTTATAAAGTTGAGTATTTATTATATATTTACTTTACCCGTTCATGTATCATTTTAAAAGAAAAAAGGCCAAATACAAACACATTAAATTACATCCCTTTTCATTCATTGAATCATAGGGATAGAGATTATTGTTATTTTTTTAAAATTCATCCTCACAAAAATTACTTCAGTTAAATTGGTTCGGTTTGTTAAATGTTGAACTTGTGTTTATAAGTTACAAGTTCAAATTTCATTAATGTGAAAATTGCGTGAGTAATTTATCAATATGTACCTCTCAAGTATTAAGACATATTTAAATTCTTGAGATTTAAGTTATCTAAACTTTCAAGTATTATTAATCAAAAATTGAAGATGAAGCCAAAAAGTATATTATGGTTTCAATAAAGCTATTTTAAGATATATAAACGTTGAAAAAATATATTTTACTTATATTAATTATTTTAAGCAAAATAATGATGATTAAACAAGTACAAGTTTTAGCTTGTTTGAAGTGTTTTTTGTTTACTTTACTTGAACTCGCATATTTTAAGTTAGTAGGTGAATTTTTTTTTTCTATTACTGTCCTTCAATAATTTTGATTTTACATTCTCTTGTATTTTATAAATGTAAATTTCTCTTTTCGTTCTCCAGGCATAAAAATTAATATTTTAAATTTTTATATAGTTTTATTTATACCATTTTTTTTACTTTTAAGAATATTTCTTTTATTTAACTACATTTTAGTGTAGATGTTAAATTTTTTAATACATGCTCCATAAATATATAAAATAAAAATATATTATAATCAACGGAAATTATTTTTACAATATGAATTTAAAACGTACCATAATTAATTTTAATATGATAAATAATTTTTTAGATTTATGAGAAAGGTTTATCTATTAAATGTAAAGCATAAAGGTTAAATATGACCATAAAGGTCTTTTGCAAAAAGGATAAGAAGCTAGTAAATTTTTTTCATCATTAATGATAAAGACATTTCAACGCAGATAATATAAAATAAATTTGGTCAAATCATTATCTCTTTTTTTTTTCCTTATGTCCGTTTACTTTATAGTTAAATATTTTTAATTGAGGACATTTCAGCGCATACAGTATAAGATTTGAATCCGACACCACATGTTAAATCAGAACAACCCATGTCGGTTTATCTATTTACCTGGTTTTTTTTTCTTTTACCTGTATCCTAAAAAAGATTAAAAATAGTTAATATTAATTTGGTTCCATTCTTATTCACTACATTCTATTTCATTTGTCAATAAATAGGCATGGCCTCTGATGGGTTTATACAGGATACACCTTGTCAGTATCATAATTCCTCCATACCCTATTTTATTCATCGAAGGCCATAACACAAGTGATACACCTTGTCACTATCATAATCTCCTTCATACCTTGTTTTCTTCATCGAAGGCCATAACACAGGTGACTTGTGCAGATTTTCCTTCATACAAAATGGTTTTTCCTAATACTTGAATGTGCTTTATTGTTTATAAATGTTCATTAACATACATGTTCACATTTACATTTCGATCGAAAGATCCCATTGTATAGAATCCAATCTATTATCTTTTTTCCCTATGTTTACTTAAATGTCACTTCTCATTTAGTGAAAAAAATGAAACAATGAACTCAATAATATTTTCAAGAACCCAATAGGCATCCAAGCATACATTTACTCCAAAAGAATCTAATCTTCTAAGAACCAGTGAGTTTAGAGGTTTAGTTTAAGTGATACATATTGTTTGATATTTAGTTAATCTCATCTTCCATCCACAAGGTCTTGGGTTTGAGGATATAAAAATTTTTTATTCGTATAAGGTTGCTTTAGGATAATTATGTGGTTTAAAAAAATCTTCTAAACTATGGATATATTCTACTTTCCAACAATCATTTTGATATATTATGGATAAATTTCTAATTACTGTATCTCTAAACCAATTATTTTTCTTTAATTTTCTTTATTTTCAGATATTATTACATCAATTAAAGATCATAATGGCTTCTTCCACCGCTTACCTTGAACCAGTTATGAAGAAAAATGTTATCTTTATAATGGGAGCAACAGGAACAGGAAAAACTAAACTTTCAATCAAATTAGGCACTAAATTCCCTTCAGAAATCATAAATTCAGACAAAATTCAAGTGTACAAGGGCCTTGACATCATAACCAACAAGATACCACACTCCCAACGTTGTTCCATTCCCCATCACTTATTAGGCGTTATCGATGACCCTGACTATGACTTCACTGTTGATGAATTTTGTAACAATGTCCTTGATGCTCTTAACCTCATCACTCAAAATGGACACATACCCATCATTGTTGGAGGCTCAAACACTTACCTGGAAGCACTGGTTGAGGACCCCAAAATAGCATTTCGTTCCAAATATGATTGTTGTTTCATTTGGCTCGATGTGTCTTTGGACGTGTTGTTTCAATATTTGGACATGAGGGTTGACCAAATGATGGAGGACGGTGTTGTTGATGAGATTCGAGATGCTTATGAGCCTGAAGTGGATTATTCTCGTGGAATTAGAAGAGCCATTGGTGTTCCTGAACTTGGACAGTATTTTCAGGTAATTTTAAATCCATAAATGTTTATCATAAAAAAAATATTTTTTTACAATAAAATTATTTCTGTTGTGATTATTTTTTATGTCATTATTTGATTGTGATGAAAATTTTAAATTTTTTATTATAAAAATAATGACTTAAGAATTAGTGATGATAGGTAACGAATTTTTTGTCACAAAAAATTGTAGCAATTAGTTTATTAGTTTTCGCTATAAATATTAACAAGGGACTAGAACTTACAAAGTCTCTTCTCCACCTTCTTCATCACTTTTGAACTAATCTTATAATTATGGGAGTATTTTTAGATGGAAAAAGAATTTGGTGATGATGATGTGAAGAAGGAGAAAATGCTACAACGTGCCATTAAGAGTACCAAGGAAAACACTTGTAAGTTAGCTAAAATGCAACTCTATAAGATCCATAGGATGATCTATGAGCTTGGGTGGAAAATGATGAAAATTGATTCCACAAAAGTGTTTGAGGCTGTTTTAAAAGGAGAAGATTATGAGCATTTGTACCAAGAGATTGTGTTCAAACCAAGCTTGAAGATAGTGCAAAAGTTTCTAGAGGGAACAAATGAAGGATATGGAAAGACACCATACCAAAATGGTGAAACTTCAAAGTACTGATCGATGCTTAAAAATTGGTTGCATACACTAATGAAGGGCGAAAGCTTAGTTGTTGTTTCTCACATGTTCTTTTAGGTTGTTCTTTGAACAAAAGCAAAGTTTTATTTTGATAACTCGTGTCATTTAGATGCGTGTTGCGTTATCAAAATAAAATTATATTTGATTAGAGACAACACTAGAAAACATTCGAGAAATATCAACTGAGTTTAGTTCATATATAGATAAATAAGAGATTGTGTATGCCCTAATTGCTTTTATGTTTCATTACTCTCATAATAAGACGAATTAATAGTATATATGGATTCATGCTTGATAAAACAAGTTATTTTGTAGTCCATTAATTAATTTTAGTATTTATATACCTTTTTAGCTATCAATTACTTGTTTCATAAAAAAAGTTATTAATTCATTCATAAAGAAATATTTAGTCTATCTTATACTCTAGTGGTGATTGCGGCTTTATTACAAAGGTGTTATGCCAACACCATGCCTACTAAACCATAACCAGAATAAAATGCTAGAAAAGGGATCTCACCACCATTCTTAACATATTGAAGCCTCAATTATGTGGGATACATATAGACATAAAGGACCTATAAGCATAATTTACCAATCCTCAACCGATCATCAAACCATAAGCTCAAGTTTCCATCTCCAAGTTGGAGCTCAAATCCATGTCGAATCTGGTTGGTTGCCTGATATAGACCTATCCAAATATAAGATTCTCTTTATTTAAATTCCACCATTTAGATTGGTCCCTCAAGCATATACTTAGAATCCATCACCTGAAGCCCAGGCTTATCCTCCTTGCTAACCATACATGTAACTGATTTACCAAGAGTGTGGTGTCCATATCTCGAGCTCTTCACAAACCAAGTATAACCACCCTTTTGGGTGGGATGTATGATTTTATCCTAAGACATCAAATGTTAACCACCTCTTAGGGTCCTTAAACTAAAGAAATCTGTGAGTATATTTTTTTATCAATCTCCTCACAAATATAATTTAGGAGTTATAAGGACTACATCATGTGAACTAAAAGGGAGTTTAACATCCACTTGGCTAGGTAGAGCATTCTAGCTTTATTCAATAAGCTCATTTATAAGAGGCTAATCTATTCTGAATTTTCTTAATTATGGATTAAAGTCGACACGTCGTGTTGACCTTGAAGAAGGGGAACACCCAGATAATTTCCTAAGCTATTGGCTTTCCTAATACCTATCAAACCAGACAATGATTAGGCTTGCTTATTCGCCACACATTCAGAAAACATCATCTTAGACTTCTCCATACTTTCATATTGGTTAGAACATCTCTAGCATAACATATTCAACACTACTTGAATATGAGGAGTGATGGCCTAACAAAAGTAGAGGACATCATCTGTGAAAAAAATAAATGTGAAATTTAGGAGCCATCTCTGAATCCCTGGGTGGAATCCATCTACAATATTAGACCCTCTTATGAATACACATAACCATTCTTTCCATACACGTAACAAATAGGTATGGGGAAATAGGATCTTTTTGCCACAAGGCCATAGATAGAGTAAAGGTTGGTAATCAACCTCCATTCCAAAGTAAAGATAGGCTAGAATCATTTACCCCTAATATAATTGCAAGAGAGAAAAGAGAAATAAGTAGAAAGTTTCATTGTATTCATTGACTGAAGAATGAATGTTGGTTCTAATAGAATAATCTGATCATAAGAAACCCAAAGAAAACCACAAGAACAAAGCAAATCCAGAGAAAGAAAAATAGAATGTAAAACAGAGTAAAATAGAGTACTCTAAAAACCAATGCAGAATTAACAATTAAACATAAGAGATAAAAAGGGAAGAAGATGATCACAAATAGTTTACGTGGTTCAGCCACAATGAGCCTACATCCACGAGAAGAACAGTAAAATAATTTATGATGAAGAGATTACACACATTTACAACACCAACCAATACTCTAGTCTTAGAGAATTTTTCAGTCCCCTATACAAGGACCCAAGGACTATATTTATAGGAAACAAAATGTCTAACAACCTCTATGAACCAAAGTAGTTACATAGAAGCAAAAATACAACTGAATCAAGCTAAGTCTGCTAACAGACTTAAGGGTCCAGACCTTGGGAAGCAACAGACTAGGACAAACTTTAGAGTCACAAACCTTCACAATTCTCCACCTGACTCTAACAAATCTTGATTCAAAAAACACTTATTTCCATAGCTTCTCTCCACTTATGCATCAATCACCATCTTGTAAAATTAATTAAGTCCAAATAATGCTTGAACATTACTCTAGGAAGGGATTTAGTGAGCATGTCCACAGGATTTTCTTCAGTGACAATTTTCTCAATCTAGACCTTCCTTGAATCAACCATTTCCCTGATGAAATGGAATTTTATATCAATATATGTTGTTCTTTCATGATAGGTCTGATGATTAGCCAGGTGAATGGCACTTTAACTATCACAGAAAATAGGAACGTTGTCTTGATTAATACCAAGTTCTCCCACCAGACCTTTCAGCCATAGACTTTCCTTCACTCCTTTTTCCAAAGCAATGTATTCAGACTCTGTAGTTGACAGAGCCACCACAGACTGCAAATTAGCCTTCCAGGATATTGCAATACCAAAGAGAGTGAAAACATAACCAGTAAGAGATTTTCTAGTATCAATGCAGCCTGCAAAATCTACATCTACATAGCTTGCGATAAAGTTGCTTCCTTGAAACACACTTTTAAATTTTAAACCCAAATCTGTTGATCCATTCAAATATCTCATGACCTATTTCAAAACATTCCAGTGAGCATGGCCAGGATTTGCCATGAATCTGCTGATCAGACTTACAACATAAGCAAGATCAGGTCTGATATAGACCATTCCATACATGAGACTACCAACACCACTAGCATATGGGACGAAAGACATTTAATTTTTCTTCTTCTGTAATAGGAGACTGAGAGGATGAAAGCTTGGACAGAGAGCCTAAAGGTGTTTTAACAAATTTAGATTGATGCATTCTAAATCTTTCAACAATGATGTTTATTCCTAATATCTTCCTAGCAGGTCCCTCTTCATCTCAAATTTAGACTTCAAAATTTGTTTGAACAAAATTAACTCATCATTACTAGAGCTTGCCAGCAGAATGTCATCCACATAGAGGAGAAGATATAACATACAAATATTATCCTTTTTCAGAATGTAAACACAGTTGTCATAGTTGCATCTGTAAAATCCATATTTAATCAAAAAAAATATCAAACTTCTTGTACCATATCCTAGGACTTCGTTTCAGACAATAAAGAGACTTTTTGAGCAAACAAACTTTACTCCCATCTTTTGAAAAACCTTCTGGTTGTTGCATGAAGATGGTCTCCTCCAAGTCACCATGAAGAAACACTATTTTGACGTCTATTTGTTCTAGCTCCAAGTTAAATTGATTTACCAGACTTAGCAGAACTTTAATAGAATAGTGTTTTACAACAGGTGAAAAAATTTCATTGTAATCCACTCCATAAATCTGTGTGACGCCTTTAGCCACAAGTATAGCTTTAAACCTTGGTGCTTCAACCCCTGGTATCCCTTGTTTTCTTTTGAAGATCTACTTGCTTCCAATAATCCTTTGCCCTTTAGGAAAATCCACAAGTTCCTAGGTCTGATTCTTCTTTAATGATTCTATTTTTCATGAATAGCCTTACTCTAATGTTGTGCTCAGATGACTCCATGGCTTCCTTAAATGACTGTGGTTCTGTGCTCTAAACTTCACCAGCCACACTCAAAGTATAACAGATTAGGTTTACATACCCATATATGTTTGGTGGCTTAAGAATTCTTTTCCCTTTGTATCTAACTAGTTGATAGTCAGGGATATTATGAAAGTCTGTAGCTCTACCTGAGCTGTTACTTTCCTGAAAAATAGGTTCTCCTGCAGTATTGCTTAGGTCTAGGTCTGTTGATTGTAAAAATTGATCCTCCACAGTCCGAGTTTGTTTCTCTTTTAATGGGAGCTCTACCTCAATCTGAGGTTGTTCTCTTCCTGAGATATTTTCCTGCAGAGTCTGATCCTTAAACATACCCATTCTTGACTCATCAAAAGTCACACCCCTATTGATGATGTACTTGCCTCCACTTTCTCCCAATCTCCATAGTTTATAGCCTTTCACACCTTCAGGATATCCCAGAAAAATGTACTTGACTGCCCTTGGTTCTAACTTTCCCTCCTTTATATGAGCATAAGCCAGAGATCCAAACACACGTAAATTAGAACAATCTACGGGCTTTCCAGTCCAAGCTTCCATTGGTGTCTTGAAATTTAAAGTTGAGGATGAACACCTATTAATTAGGTGAACAACAATGGCAGCAACTTCTCCCTAGAAGCATTTGGGTAAACTAGCTCCAAGAAGCATACATCTTATACGTTCCAAGATTGTTCTAGTCATTCTTTCAGCCAAACCATTTTGCTGGGGTGTTCCAGGTACATACTTATGTCTTTTAGTTTCCCGTTTCCTGCAAAACTCATCAAACTGCTCTGAAATAAATTCCAGGCCATTGTCAGTTCTTAGAACCTTGAGTCTGGTGCCTAACTGATTTTGAATCAATGTGTGCCATTGTTGAAATATTGAAAATGTTTTAGACTTACTTTTAAGCACAAATAACCAAACTCTCCTTGAAAAGTCATCCACAATTGATAAAAAAATAAGAGCCTCTACCTAGAGTCTGAACTCTAGAAGGCCCCCACAAATCAGAATGAACATATTCCAAAGGTTTGGAAGAAATATGCATGACACACCCAAATTTTACTCTATGAGATTTACCAAGCACACAATTTTCATAGAAATCTAACTTGTTTATTGTATCCCCATTAAGCAGATTCTATTTTTGCAATGTAAATAACCCTGTTTCACTAACATGCCCAAGTCTGAGATGCCATAATTTTGTTTTATCCTGACAAAGTTTACTAGCAACAGATGCATAAACAATTACAGTAGAACCATCTAAGATAAAAAAACTATTACATTTATCTTTAAAGCTTTTTGCAATTATCAAAGATCCATTTGAAATGTTTAATACACCATGTTGAATTCTTGTTGAAAAACCAAGATTATTAAACATGCTTATTGAAATGAGATTGTGTTTTAAATCAGGAACGTACCTCACTTCTTTGAGAAGAAATTCCCTATTATTAAACATCCCCAGTCTAATGGTTCCAATGTCGTGCACACCTTGTAGGGACAATTATCCCCTAGCAAAACTATTCCATATTCTTTAAACTCCAAGGTCTCAAAATGATCCTTGTTTAGACACATATGATAGGAGCATCCGAGTCTATGACCCAGTCTTTCCGAGTCTGCAAAGATGATGCAACAAGAACTCCAACAGTCTCATATCCATCTGATACAACTGTAAAATCTACTACTTCAGAGTTGCCTTTAGGACCCTTGGTGTTCTCAGGACAGTTTCCTAAGTCTTGAGATGTCCAGTCTTGTTACAAGTATGACACATGTATTGGAAAGTCTAATCCCCAGACTTAGCCTTCTGAAATAGCTTTTTTCCTTTCTTGCCTTTCTATTTCTTTTCTTTCTTCCCCTTTGAGACATTAAGATTTTCACCATTGCCCTCTGTTTTGACTCCTCCTGTCTCTACAGTTCTTTGGATTAGATTGAGGTCATAACCTCTTCAAGACTTATAGTTTGTTCCTTTCCATAAAGGATTGCGTCTTTGAAATACTTGTAACTTTTGGGAGAGAATTTAACAGCAAGATGGCTTTGTCTTCATCATCCATTTTTACTTTCAAGATCGTCTAGGATCTTATTAAAATCCTCCATCTGCTTTGAGACACTCCTTACCTCATTTATCTTAAAAGAATACAATTGTTGTTTTAAGCAGAGTCTATTTGTAAGAGATTTCATCATGTATAAAGATTTCAGCTTCACACATATTGATGCGGCTGTCTTCTCTCTCGCTACATCTCTTAACGCCTTGTCACCAAGACACAGGATGATCCCAGATCTTGCCTTTTCAATCATATATCTTCTTTCTCTTTAGGAGTCAAAGATGTATCCATCTTCTCTACTCCTTTGATTGCTTCTGCACAGCCTTGCTGGATCAAGATGACTTCCATTTTGATCTTCCACAAGCCAAAGTCATTTTCACCAGAGAACTTCTCTATATCAAACTTAGTGGAACTCATTCTTTGATTTCTTGATATTTCAGGCATTCCCATAGACGACACCACTTGTTGGTTCTAATAGGATAATTTGATCACAAGAAACACAAAGAAAACCACAAGAACAAAGCAAATCCAGAGAAAGAAAATTGGAACATAAAACAGAGTAAAATAAAGTACTCTAAAAACTAATGTAGAATTAGCAGTTAAACATAAGAGATAAAAAGGGAAGAATAAGATGAACATAAATAGTTTACGTGGTTCAGCCACAATGAGCTTACATCCACAGGAAGAGCAGCAAAATGATTTATGATGAAGAGATTATACACAGTTACCACACCAACCAATACTCTAGTCTTAGAGAATTTTTCAGTCTCTTAGCATCCAAGGACCATATTTATAGGAAACAAAATGCCTAACAACCTCTATGAACCAAAGTAGTTACATAGAAACAGAAACATAACTGAATCAAGCTAAGTCTACTAACAGACTTAAGGGTCCAGAACTTGGGAAACAACACTAGGACAGACTTCAGAGTCATAGACCTTCACAAAGAGAATTACAAGCTTATTGAAATACATTTACAAAGAGTATTTATATATAGCAAAATAGAATGTTAAATGTAACTAAGTATTGTTGAGCATAACAAATATTGTTAAAACTGAAATAACCAATTTAGCTGGTTACAAGTTTTAAATTGGTAGCTATCCTAATAACCCTTACATGATAAGGCTCATAATCCTTCTCAGGAACCCAAACTCCAAGAATGTTGCAAAAGGAACCGAATGTACTCTATTATAGGCCTTCTTTAGATCCACTATGAATTCAACAAGCCTTTACATGGCTTTATTCTTGTAAATGGTGTGAATCATCTCCTATGCAAGCATAATATTATCTTTGGTCATAAAACTGCTTTGAAGCAGGTGGATAATATGAGATAGGAATGGTCTTAGCCTACTAACCAAAAGAGACACATCTATCTTACCATTAACAAACACATTTACCACCATTCTATAAAAATCCTCACCAATGATTGACCAATATTACTTTCAGAAAAAGGATTGAAACCCATCAAGCCCAGGAGGCTTGAAGGAGCCCATCCTCACTACTGCATATCTTGCTTCCTCTCTTATTACGGGAGCACCAATAGTCCGCACACCATTAATGGGTAAAGGGGCACCGCAGTCTCTAAAAACCTTATTTCTAAAACTTCATTCACCAAGTCTAATCTCTTGAACAGCAAACTCCTGCCAGCTATTGCTTCCTGGCCCAGGTGAAACGAGATCTAAAAGGACTCAAGTCAAGCAACCCACACCTATCCATCATATCCAAGAAAGTTATAGTATAACTGTGATTGAAATTGCCTCCCTTAACTTCATAGGGTTTACAAATCTCATTAAATCTCTGAAGACCAACCAAGGGACCAGAATAAAACTCCTCAAGTTACTCAAATGCTTCCATAACTCTAACCTCCTCTTATGCAGAGGACTAACATACATCATAGTAAACACCCCTCATCAATTATTAAGGTCCACCATTATGATGGCTTGTGGAAACTGTTAACCTGACGATAGCGTCTAATCCGTTCGTTTCCACCACCGGGTTGTTAATTGGCAAGCGCACCAATCGTTTGTAGTTTTCAAAATTTAGATATCGTTCCACTGGGATTGAAAGTCCAATAACAACAGTAATTTTCTATTTACTATGGTAAATGTGAAGAAAGTTATGGATAAAAGAATGATTTATATACAATTTATACAATATTCACAAGATAGCATGGTTGAGTTGTTCATGAGATAAAAAGAAAATAAAAATCTATCTAAAAAGTTGAGTTGCAATCTAGAATAGGTAAGATACTTGAGATAAACACAGATAAACAAATTATGTTGGAAATTGGATCCCTAATCTAGAATAACAATGAGGAACTCAAGACATGCATATTTAATCATCAAGTTTCATGTCATTGCAGCTTAAAATCATTATAACCGATCCCTCGTGATATAAATTCTAAGAATTCACCGTAAAGTCTGATCCCTCGTGAGCTTTCTCAGTAAAAACTTGCATTAAGACCTGGCCTTATGGCAACAATGGTTAACAACCCCTATAGAATTGAGATACCAAGGGTATTCCAACTTTTACTTTCGTCAAAACAAGTTTCAATACGGCATGAATAATCATTCTCCCGTTTGACATTCATACTAATAAAACAAGTTTCAATACACATGAAAATCATTCTCCCGTTTGACGTTCATATTAATAAAAGATTGAAATACTAACATGGACTTGAATCATAAACATGCAGAGGTCAAATTCACAACATTATACTCAATAGATTAGTTCACCAATTCCAACATAAACAAATTAGTTACACATGGTGAAAGTAAAGACAACACTTACAGAGTTTGACATTACGAAGACGATGGAAACTTCACGATACAACGATTACAATACACCAAAACATACTCAAGTATCTAGAAAACTATTCTAGAACTACAACTCACAAAAGAAGTACTCAAAGTCGAGCACAAAGAGAGAAAAGAAGAGAAGTGAATGAGGATGGGATGTTTTGAATGGTGTTGGATGGCCCTATTTATAGGGCTGAGCAAGGGTGCTGACGCTACGCGTTAGTGTGACGCTACGCGTTAGGCCCCTGACTCAGCTTCCATTAAACAACTGATAATGGCCACTTCAAATTATTAAATTTGATCATGCCTGACCACTTGGACGTGTTTCCACTGTATTTTGGCCATTTGTGCTTAGTGAGGTGGCCCTTGGTGTTAAGTGAGGTGGCCATTATTGGGTCAAAGCTGGGTGCTTGGCCAAGTTGGATGTGGAGTCCACGCAGCACTGACGCTACGCGTGGCTGTGACGCGTAACGTCAGCATCAAAATTCAGAGTCCACGCTACGCGTGGGTTTGATGCTACGCGTCAGATCTTCCAGTATAATTTTCTCTTGAATTCTTTACTTTTTAACTGCAAAACTAGAGAAAATTGATCAAGGGCAGATTATTTCCAACAACATCCATTTATTGAATTAAAACCTAATTTTCTAACAAATTAACTAAATTTTTATTTATTTTTATAAAATTTTTATTAAAAGATTTATTGTAAATTTAAGGACTAACAGAAACACATCAAGAACTCACACCCCAAAGGAATGGTTATTCAAAATAAGTACCCGGAGGCCACCACTATGGCCAATGACTTCATCTACTTCACCAACCACGTAACCCTTCTTACTCCAAAACTCTTCCATCGATACAAAGAAGAATGGTTTCCATGACAATCATAATCTTAGGCTTAATCTAACATTCCATGAAAGCACACTAAACTAGTGTCCATTAAGAGAAATACAATACAAAAGTCGACCCCCAAAGTGCCAAAACAGAACTCAAGATTTATAGGGGGTGAGGTGATAAAACATGCATAGAGTCAAGTGGTTCACCCTAAGAAGATGAGGCATCCTGCCCAACCCTATGATTTCTCATAAGGTCACTAACATCACTAAAGGATAAACAAACCCCATGCTTGATGAACCATACTCACGATGGACAACGTTCCCAGTGACCTTTCAAACACTTTAATCCCATTAACTAAATGAGTAGTTGTTGACTTGCTAGGGTTCCCATTTGATGTTGCATGCCCCAACGTTCCACCTTTTTAAGTGAGCACTTGCATTCAAATTTTTGAGGCGGAATCGTGCTTGCAGACCCCACACCCACATTAGATGATTGATATCCAGAGAAAGGATTGGATACCTTTTTTGTAGCATTAATCCCACCGGGCCCCACCTTAGAAACTCCACAACATTGTCCAGAAATAAGAGAAGGAAGAAAGGGATTTGCCTTCCTCTTCACAGCTGGTGCAAAACCTAATCCAATGTATGTTGAGTGGAAAATTGATACCGGATCACTAAGCTTCTGCATAATTTTGCAGATTTAGCAAAGTGGGTAAGTATTTTATAGCAGCGGGAGTATATAACAGTTTGCTATTTTTATAGTTGTTTCTATGAATTTAATTTCAATGGTATGCCATGTAATTTGCTTGGGATGTGTTTAGCGACTTACATTTATTTTTGGCTTCATTATGTGGTGAGAGGTGGCCAAGTCTTTTTCTACGCTGAGGAGAGAGAGAGAGAGAGAGTCAATTGTTGTATGTGCTAAACTGCTAATTCATGCTGTGGGATGTGTGTGCACAATGTGTTCCATGATGCATTGTGGATTGATATGCATATCATATAGTTAGTCTAGGGTGATTTTTATTTGTATTTCTTTTAGTATATATACCTTCTACTCAATTTTGGCTTCTTTAAAAAAATTATGTAATAAAGAATCGAATGGAATTGTTGAATGAATCGATCCCTCCCTTTTTCTCTGTGATGTGTTATATATAGTGGAACTGAATACAGAAATGATGTATGGCTATAAATGAATGGGGTTTTATAAATTCATTTGATAATGGTTAATATTATTGAATATATATATATATATATATATATTATTTGAGTTACTAATGGATTAAAAAATAGAAAGTGCATCAAGTAACATTTGTGTTAATAGTGTTATATTTTAAGACCAATTTTAAAATATTAGGGATTAATTTAATATATTAAATAACATAAACTAATTATTATAACTAAGGGACTAAAATAAAGATTTAGTCAAAACACAAAAATCAAAAACATATTTAACCCAATAAATTATTAAAGTTTATTTATCATATAATTAATTTATTTTTATCCACTTCTTTTCATTTATCAAAACAATATTTAGTTTTCTACTTTCTCTTTTATTTCTACCATCCAAATAATAGCATACTTTTCAATATCTTACTTTCATCATATTTTCCTTCAATTTAGTTTCATATATTTTACATATTCATCCAAAGGAAGCCTAAATGCCCATTTGTGAACATATTAATTTAACATTCATTGAGATCCAAAGCAAGGCCATGCATGAATATTTGGACCAGTGAGGAGGAGTAAGTTTGATCCAGAGTCAAGGTACCATACTGTGGGGAGATTCATGAGCTGATAGGGAATATTACCCTTGAGACTGCTGTAGTAAAAAACTAAGGTATTGAAGTTCCCTAACATGAGCCTTTTATCTAGCATGTGGCCTCTATCTTAATGTTTTGATCATTTATGCAGAGAAAGATATTGGTGTTGTTAAAGTTCCTCAGTTAGCAAACTTTCTGACAATAGAATCCAACTAACTATTTAGGCCTTTTTCTGTTCATAAGCATGGTTGTATTCATCCTTCCCATGCTTCAGTTCTGGACCAAGTATGACAAAAAAAAAAAGGAAAAAACTTACTCATGATATTATCATGGGACCTTATTTAAAATTAATAAATTTTAGATATGACATAAAAAAATATTTTAGATATTGTTCAGGGAGAAAGATATCATATACTGATAGGTAATGCATATTTTGACAAAATAAATGTTAAAAATTGCTTTAAACTATTTCAGGGAGAAAGATGTCAATTTAATTATTTCAGATCTGAAATTTCCATGTAAATTTATAAATTCGCTTTAAATTGAAATTTTGTGGATTATAGTCGGTCAAAGTACTATATTAAATTTAACTTGCTAAATTTTTTTAAAAAGAGCATTTAGTAGATATAGTTTATATATGATCGACCACTCCAATCAATAACTTTAATAAAGTAGAATGCATTTATAATCTGGAATTTTCAGACCTATTTGGGTTGATAGTAAGTTTTTGGTTTTTTATTTTTAAAAACTAGTTTAAAAACAAAATCTATTTGAGAAAAAAGAGTTGTGTTGAGTAGTAACTTTTAATCAAAATGGTTTTTACTCATATTTTGAAAACAGTAAAAATTGGTTTTATATTTTTGCTTTTAATCTTATAAATCTTTCATCCTAAACCTTAAACACCATCATAAGTGTTATCGTTGCTATCATTACTATCATTGTCGTCACTATACTATTGTTGTCATTATCACCTTAAATGATAACTCCTAGACCACCACCATTATCAACACTCATACCACCGCTGCCACCGTCACTGCTAACACCACCACCGTTGCCACCATTCTAAATCTTAAATTTTAAACCACCACCCCTATTTTCACTGTCACTACCATTGTTGCTACCATAACCACCCTAAACCACGACAACTGCTATAATTATTACCATTGTCATTGCCACTACCACCACTATTACTATTATTATATTATTGTTGTTATTTACCTATAATATAGTTGAGATAAATATTATGAAATTTTTACAATAAATTTTTAAAATTTAAAACCATAAAAACTAAAACATGTAACGAAAATCCTAAACAAGTTTAGTTTTTTTTATAAAAATTAAAACTAAAAACTAAAAAACACCTCCAAACAAGGCCATAATTTTTTAAAAATTATTCGTGTTGACAAATATAACTATTTATGAAGGTATTTACCAATCACCTACTAACAAGATTCTTAAATCAGCGAGATTTGAACTTATATATTCAATTGATTTATTAATCACTCACTAAAAAGTTTGAGAAATAATTTAGTGTAAATTATATTAGAAAATAAGTATTGTTCGGTTAATTAGAAAATGTAAAAATTATGAGATTATGTTTTTTATGATGTTAGGTTGATGAGAAAACTACATGAAAAATTTATTAAAATATTTAAATTACTTAAATACCTTTATATATATATATATATATATATATATATATATATATATATATAAAGATCCATTAAAACTTGAGAAAAAAAAGAGGATAGTATAGTCATTGTAATGGTTGGACGAGTTTTTTTTTTCTCATACGGTTGATATGGAAAACTAAAACTATAGGCCCATAAATAAAATTTTTCCAAAAGTTTTACTTATTTTTTTATACCTACTTTTTATTCTTATTATTTCTTTCTCGATGCTTTCCTACAAGCCAAAACACATCAATGTCTCTTTCAACATATATGTCACATGACCTTTTTTTTCTTTCTTTTACTTGGTATACCTTTTTAGAGATGACTAGTACATGATATATGAGAATTGTGACAAAATAAAATTTCAAGACTTATATAAAGTTGTAATTTGAATTTACAATTTTTAAATTTAGTTTCTCAATTTAATTATTTGTTTGGATTGAAATTTCGTTGATCATAAATGTTTCATAATATTTTTAGGGTTAAATATATTTTTAATCCCTATTATTTTTATTAATTTTTGGTTTTGTTTATTTTTTATTGGTTTTAGTCCTTATATTATTAAATATGATGAAATTAGTTCTTATTATGTTAAATTGATCTCTAAAATATAATATCATTATAAATAGAAATATTATGCCGTAAGTCTCTTGTTTTGTCTTTCCAGCTTATTCACTTCTTTAACTTATCAAAATTCTGTCTTTTTTTTGTCAATGTTTTTATAAACCAATTTAAACATATTAAATAACATAAAGATCATAACTCAACCAAAATAAAAAATTAACAAAAATATATTTAACTTTTTTTTATATTTCTAAACTTTCACTTTTTTATGTATTATAATTTCAAGAAGATTATTAAAATAATACTTTTAAATAGAAAAAATCAATATAATTACATCTCAACAATCTTTTAAACATATTTTATTTTATCTTATCAAGTTCTAATAACATTTATATCGCCATTTTTCTAAAAGTTTGTAGTAATATTAAACATTTTCTACAATAATTAATGTTTATATGTCACTACATGTATATATATACTATATTTTTATTATAAAGTATTTATCTGACCAAAATTGTATTTCTTTTACATATGTTTTATTTTTATTTAATAAATTTTAATTTACTATATTCAATCTTTACATATTTTACAAACGTAATACATAAATTAATATTAATATTATAAATTATTATTTGGGAATTATTAGGATAAGTATTAAAATTAAAAATTTAAATTGGAAATAAATTTATGAAATTGTGTCAAAAAACTAAAATAAAATTGCCAATAAATAAAAATAATTTGACAGTTACCATCAGCTATGCAATGCCTCCGCAGCTCGACAGAATCTCACCGCTCTGTCGTTGCTTCGACAGCCACCATTGAAAATTAAAAAATTATTATTAGTTATAATAAATATTATATATATATATATATGATTATATGTAAAATATTATATTATCAATAGTATATTCAATATGAAAAGTATAAAATAAATTAATAATATATTTGAAAACTAATTTTAATAATATATTTCAAAAATAATATTAAATATATATTGTATAAAAATATATCATTAATAATTTATTTCAATTATATTACTTAATAATATATTTGAAATAATTTTTATTATAATATTTTAATAATATTTACTACAAATTATTTTTAAAATGTATTATTGATTATATTTAATAATAATAAATATATTATAAAATAATATATTGTTAAATATATTATTGTTTAGATACATCTTAAAAATATATTTACTAATATATTATGAAATAATATAATATTAAGTTTATTATTAAATACCTTTAATGATATTAAACATATTATAAAATAATAAATTATTAAAAACTATTTTATAAATTCTTTTACATATATTATTAAATATTATTTTAATCATACCAAATATACTTAAGCTTCATTTGACAAAACGAGTTTATAACTTATAACTTAGGGTGGGTAAAAACTTTTTAAAGAACTTATTGAAATATGACTGTTGAATAAAACTAATTTAAATCGTGTAAAGGACATATAACATTTGAATTATGTTAGAGATGAATTTTTTATTTTTTAAAATATATTAATAAAAATAATAATTAACTAATTAATAAAAAACTTATAACTTTAAAAAAATCATAAGTTACCTCAAATAGTTTTTAAAAATTTAAAAAATAAGTTACCTTAAGGAGCTTTTGAAAATTTTAAAAGTCCTTATTTTTTATATTTATCAAATAGGTCCAATAACTTAATAAGCGTGGCTCAACTTATAACATTATCAGCAAAATTATTTGATAATTCATAAAATATAATAAAACCAAACATATTTGATACCTCATATAATTACCCCTCTTATGCATTACGTGGTATATTTGACGCCTTATATAATTATTAACAGAATAAAACATTAAATACCGATATATAACTATTAACATATATAACTCATTAAATACTTACATAAAATATTGCATATTAAGATTTAATAAATTATACGCTATTAAAAGATTATCAAATATTTTAAACAGATATTTGTCGAATTAAGCTAATAATAAATATCTACCAGTGATGTTTTATATATAAAAAAATATCTACCAGCGATAAAATAAAATAATAACCCCCAAAAAAACCTAGCGTTTTGCCACGTGGCTTTAGATAAAGGTGGATATAGTTTATCGTAGCCGAGTTGTGTTTGCAGCTGATAACTCGCTCCTCTCATTCTATGCCTATATAAGCTTAACAGAGTGCAGCGTTTCAAAGTCGTGCTGACTTTGTTGTGCCTTTCTCTCCAGAGAAGCAAACCACTATCTCCGTTGTGTGCGGTGGCTCACGGTGCTCGGAGAATCACCGTAAAACCAAGGGATGAAGATTAACGTGAAAACGCTCAAGGGGACTCACTTTGAGATCCAAGTGAACCCCCAAGACACGGTAACTCTATAAACACTCATGCTTATTGAGATTAGTCTAATTTTCTAGGTTTATTTTTTTTGTTATGTGTTGTGATTGGAGGTTCTGTTACGTTTAGGTAAAATGCGGTTGAATATTTTAAATTTACATCTTCTTTTGTGTAATGTTTTTGGTTGATTAATTTGTATGTTAATTATTATTTATATATTTAAGTATTGTTTTGGATATTAGGTTGCTGATGTGAAGAAGAATATAGAGACAGCACAAGGTGCTGGTGTTTACCCTGCGACGCAACAAATGCTTATTCATCAGGGGAAAGTGTTGAATGATACCACAACCCTGGAAGAAAACAAAGTTGTAGAAAACAATTTTGTGGTGATCATGTTAAGCAAGGTGATCGTTTTGTTGTTTGTATTGTTTATGTTTTTTAAAGTTTTTAGTATCCTCTTGTATTATCAATTTAATTATTTCAATTTATTGGTGAAGTTAGAAAGTTTGGATTCATACCCTTTTGTTTTTTGTGGTACAGTTTTGCATGGTAATTTTTGTTGTTGTTGAACTTCAGTCAATATGTTTTCTATTGTGTGTGTGATGATTAATGCTCAAAAGAAGAAGAAATATTTTATTGATTGTTTGGTTTTATATGTGAGTGATTTGGATTGAAAATGAGCTACGCTCTACTTTTGAGTTGTGATCTCCCTGCTGGTATATTCTTTTCTGGTGCCAAGAAAATGTGAGACTTGTTATTGGTAGTTGTATTGTTGTATCACTAAAGCTTTTGTTGAAGGGAGACTGTGATTGAATTGATTGATACATTGTAAAGAGAAAAAAGAATAGCTGTTAGCCTGTTATCCTTCTTTTAAGAAGAGGGGGAGAGAGAGAAATGATGAGCATGTTTAAATACTGCTAACTTGTTGTGTTGTTTCCATTGGCTCACTTCTGAAGGTTTTTTTTATCTGCCCATTGCAGAATAAGGGCTCATCAAGTGGAGCCTCAACTGCTTCAACTGCACCCTCCAAGCAGGTCATCACAAAAAGTTCACATATGAAAGTTTTATTGTGTCATTTTCTTAATTTCTATTGCTTGCACTTTCTTGCATTTCATTCCACTTTTCAAAATTATTGCATCCTTGATAGAGTTCTTTATTAAACTTGGATCTTGATGTCTTTACTTCCTGTGTGGTTTGATGCATGTTGCAATGATTTCATTAATGATTTATAAAGTAACAGTGTTGTTAAATAGTGGTGCTATAGCTCTATAGCACTTTGGGCTTGAAAGAACCAGCCATTCTGCAAAATAGGCTGCAATGGGCTTTGCAAAAGACAGAGTAGCCTTAGGGTTTTCTTTTATTCTTAAGAAAATATGAACATTCGCAATGGGCGCGTAACTGTTTTCACCACCCTTGCTTCATGCAACACATTCTTCTCTGTGTATAACTAGTTTATTTCAATTTACAATTATTATGTGACTTCCTGTATCTGCCCACAATGTTATCTGCTATTTCAAATATTTTTGGCTTTCTACTATTTTCTTCAATTTGCAATCTACATTCTAGAACAATTTTTATTGTAATTATCTTTATAATCTTTATGTTTAACCGACATCTATACAGAAGAGAATGTGATAAGATGTTTGGTTAAACAGATATTGGATGTGAACTGTGTGTTTTGTTGTTGTTTTTGTTCATTGTATTTTATTGGTACTCAATTTTGCTTAATTATTTAGGATTTTAGGTTTTGTTTTGACTTCACCAGTTGACCATCTCATTGTTCTAATCTTGTTATTTCCATGTACTTGCTACTTGTTTAGGCGGCCCAACCTGCAAGTTCTTTGCCTCCTGCTTCGTCTCAATCTCCCACTTCGGCCTTAGGACAGTGAGTTCATATTTATTTTCCCCGTTTCATAGTTTCAGCGGGATGGAATTTTCTTTTGGGGTTTTCATGTTAACCTCTGTCATTTCTCTCGCATGTCTTTCAGGGGAGAACCCAATTCTGAGCAAAGCCCTATCATAACTCCTCCCACTAGGTGAGTGTCTGACATTTTCTCTATCAGGGTTTTTATCAACTTTTCTGTATGTAAGCATAGTTGATAATTTGTGTAACCTTGATGCTACCAGCTGCAGCTCACCTATTTTTGCATTATTGTCACTGCACAGTATCTTATCCTTTACCATTTGTTTCTTTTGTGCTGAATAAAATAAAAACCCTAGTCCTCGTTAATACATGAACTTAAATGCAGCTTTTATATGCTTGTTATGCAGTACCGTATCCAGCATTTATGACCAAGCAGCGTCAAATCTCATGGAAGGAGGTAAATTAGAATCAACTATTCAACAGATTCTAGAGATGGGAGGAGGAAGTTGGGATCGGGATACTGTTGCCCGCGCTCTTCGTGCTGCATTTAACAATCCTGAAAGAGCTGTTGAATATCTATATTCTGTGAGTCTCTGCACAGCATCTCATTTCTATCCCCTGTAAATTGTGGGTGATTCAGCTGTTAATTTGGTAGCTAGTTATCTGCTGGATGTTTATAGAGACTACTCTGCCACCCGTCATTTCTAAACTTTGATTGACTAAATGCCATGATGAATTATATCTTTGAAACTTGTGCTTTTAGTCAACTATGTAATCTTCTGCCTGTTGGCAATAAGTCTTAATTATACATTTGGAGCGATGGTTGTTATTCTTTCTGTATAAACAAAACTACTTGGAATTGGACACAATTATTTTCTTAATTGTTGTGTAATTTGTTAGTGCATTATAAATTGAGTTGAAATAACTAAGTTGATTATATCATAGATTCGTTGTCATTAATCCATCAATAGCCTTTATATATTAGTGTTTCGCGTACTTGGAATAAATTTCAGTAGTTAATTGTTTATGGTTTTGTATTAACTCCTTAGTCTTAAAGAACTAAAGCAGAATGTAATGGTCTGTCAATAATATTGCTTTGTTTACATGTTTCTGCAACTGTTGTTTTTCCCCATTAGAATCTAAAACTGATGCAAAATTTATCTGTTAGGGCATTCCTGAACAAGCTGATGTACCACCAGTTGCCAGATCCCCCATGGGTCAACAGACAGAGAACCCATCAATCCAGGCTCCACAACCAGCTGTACATGCTGGTGGTCCTAATACCAATCCGCTCAACCTGTTTCCCCAGGTATATTATATGTGTGTGTGTGTTGTCCTTCCTGCAGGAAAATTTTAACATTGATTGATAAAATGTAATTATTTCTGTATCAGGGCCTTCCCAATGTGGATGCAAATGATAATGCAGGCGACTTGGATTTTTTGCAAAACAGTGAACAGGTTGTCTAATTTTCTATCTTTATGGGAGCGTGGTTTTATTTCAATTTTATTTGTTTATTTATGCATCTGATAGTGTTATGCCCTAACATTTCAGTTTCAAACATTAAGAACAATGGTGCAAGCAAACCCCCAAATTTTACAGGTATTATTAGTATTTGTACTTGTAAATCCAGTCACTACAATTGCCAATTCAGCCCTCACCTAATTAAAGGACTTGATAAATTGTTTTCACTTACCCTTGCAGCCTATGCTTCAGGAACTGGGAAAGCAAAATCCTAACCTAATGCAGCTCATCCAAGAAAATCCAGCTGACTTCTTACGCCTTATAAATGAACCTGAAGGAGAAGAAGAGTAAGATATCTATTTTAAGTTCCTAGCATATCTTTGATTTAATATTGTAGAAAGTTTTCAATAAGCTGAGTTCAAGAAGAATTCACACAAACAGATATGCACCATTCTATCGGATGATCTTGACTATAATGAAAGAATAGAAATAGCCGGATAATAATGGGAGATATCTGGTTTTATGGGAAATCATTTTTTTAGAGATTATTCATTTGTTTAGGCTTGATTGACTTGCACTGGTGTTATATAATCTTAATGCTATGTTTGGAATTACTGTTGTGTTGTAATTGTATGAACAGGAATCTGCAGAGTCAGTTGGCTTCCATGATGCCTGAGACCGTCACTGTCACCCCTGAAGAACAAGCGGCTATTCAACGGGTGAGCTATTGACTAGATTTCATTGCTTTAACTCTGTCTTTAATTCTTTGTTGTTCTTAATTTGCTGCATTGGCTGGATGATGGAATTGGTGGTATTAGATGCAGTTTAACATATCCAGTAGTTATAAGAGTTTATGAAAGTTCTCCAATCTTTGAAACTTACATGTCACTGTCATTATTAATCATCCAAGTTATCCAGTAGAAGTGGAGGAAAGATTTGTGCTTTGAGCTGACAATATGACCAGGAAATGGTGATTGTACACTTTAGCATCAGACATGGATTACTCTAGCATCAGACATGGATTACTCCCCTGCCTATGCTTCACTTTACACGTTCTTAATATCTGTTGCATTTTCTCTTTGTATTATCTTCTTGTAAGCATTAAATAAAATATTGATCCATGAATCATGATAAACTTATCAAAAGGCCAAGCCAAGCCTTTCAAGAAGAGGCCCATATAAATTGGCTACATCCCAGATAAGGTCGAGCCTTGCCAGATACATTTTTATCCCTATTCTTAATTACTGATAGAGGATCTTTTGAGGTTGCTTATTTTTTTCTTTGCACCCAAAAGTCCTACTGATGTTTGTACTTCTGATATGACCTTGTATTTTTGTTCATGCCTTCATCTTTTATAAGAAAGTGTGTATGGTCAAAGGTAAAGGTACATATGTATGATGTATGTCTTGAATGGAACTAGTACCATTATATGTTGTGCATAACACAAAAAAAAGTTACTGACCAGCATACTTTGGCAGCTTGAAGATATGGGATTTGATCGAGATCTTGTGCTGGAGGTGTTCTTTGCATGTAATAAAAATGAGGATCTGGCAGCCAACTATCTATTGGATCACCAGGACGATAACGATTTTGAGGACTAGTCAACATTCTTATTCATCTCTTTCAACTGGGTTTTCCGAGTCTGGCATTTTTCTGTGCTGGTTCTTATGTGTCATTTCTTAGTATTCTGAAGTCTTGGGAGAAAGTGCCAATGTTAATATCATATACTTCTTATTATACTGTGGAGCCATAGAATCTGTACATCCTCGAGTAGAAAACAGAATCGCGTTAGGAATGGAGACCATGTATTCCATTATTCTTCAGGATTTTGTTTTTTATATATATTTATTTATTTTATGTTTTTTTATTTACATTTGTCTTTTTGGGTGAGGGTGAAGGTAGAAACTTCAAGAAATCGGAGTCAAATGGTCATGTCAATCAACATGACCATTTTGTGATGAATTCTTTTAGCATGTGAACTAACATCTTCACATGAAGCAATTTCGTTGGTCATCTATGTCCAACGGCATAAATTACTAGAAATAAGTGCCTTTTTGGAACAACGTTCGTAGCTCCATTCGTTGCCATAACCAAGGTTTTTGAAAACCCTTTCAGATCTGTGCGTTTGACAACCTTTCATATCTCCGTCTCCGTTGCTATCTTTCCGTTTGCAAGGAGTGAATCGCGTTATGTTGTGCTTCCATCATACCTCCCATTTGAAAGTTCCGTTTGCTTTTCCGCGTGCTATTGACGGTTGTGCCCTTCTGTGTTGTGCAATGGTTCTGTTGGGGAAGATGGTCTTTTGGGGAAGGAGCATTGGTGGGGATTTTAGTTTGGGTGTACTGTAACTTATGGGGGATCTGACGGTGGTGATTGGTATAGGGTGGTGGTGTATGAGTGTGGATGAGGGGTGAGGTGTACCATAATATCAGACTCAAATGGTGGATGGTTGGTTTGAATGGTGAATTATGGGTGTGCTTCATGTGTTGGGGTGTATCATAACGTTTTATTTAAATATTTTTTTTAAAGTTATTTAGGCTGCTGGGGTGTGCTTCATGTGCTTTATTTTTTTTTAATTTTTTTAGGGTGTTGTCATTTTTTTAAATTTGTATTATTTTAAAAAAATATACTACTTTACTACTTTTTTAAAATTAATACCTTTTTTGGTAATTTTACCTTTAAATTCTATTTTTTTAAACCAAGGTTACCAAAATATTCTCTAACCAAATACAATCACAACTTTCTAACTCACTTTTACAACAAACTATCCAAACACAAATCACTGTTTTAAAACCTTGATTTTCTCAATCACATTTTTAAAACCCCAATTTTTCAAACCCAGTTTCACAAACCTTACTCTAATTTTTAACCAAACGGACCATAAATCATATTATTAAAAGGGAGTATAATTTAACTCAACTCAACGATATTAACCACAACTTTTCAAATAATATGGGATAATCAGAATTAAAGTCCATATGTCATAATCGAGATTACACTAGCATTTGTTTGTTGAACCATTATGTGTCGTCCTTGTATATGTTATGTTCAGAGAAGTGATGTTTATAAAGTGCAATCGAAATTCTAAGACTTGACTTTCTTTATCTTTTCTAGTTTAGTAAGTGAGTATTAAGTGAAATAAGTTAAAGTTTCTTTCAAATGGATCAAATGTGTATTTAATTCCTGATTGAAGTTTTTTCTATTAATGTTGATTAAATTTTTAATTTATAAATCAAATAAAATTTGAAAGAATATTTAAATATTAGATAATTCAATAGTCATTTTCATAATTGATTAGCAAATAATCATTAGAAGAGTTAGCAAATTTGAAAAATGAGAAAGTGAACATGCATTTATGTTCAACTAAAAATCAAGGGTGCATCCACCTTCGCCTTTCACTCTTTCCTTGTGTATGCATTCAAGTATATCAAACCGTTGGCTTGTGCACCATGTGGGGCAACAGAATAAAATTGCTCGCAAGTAAAAATTTGGGTTAATGTACGAGGATTCAAATTTTAATTCATAATTACATTTTTTATATACTATAAATATACATTTCAATTATTACTTGTGTATTGAAAAAACCCATCAGTATTGGTTGGCACATAACAAACCCAACTTACATCTACTTGAGGTTACAAGACAGTCTAGTCATCATCATGATGGAGCAAACCTGAGTGTTGATCTTATCCGAAGGATACCAAAAATCCCATTTCAGCTACTTATTTATTGAATTAAAGAATGTCTCAAACTACACAATTTAAATATAAAAATATAGTTAGCAATGTTTATAATCAGACGGGTATGTATCTGCATCAAATCCAAACACATATCGCTTAAAAACTTTCAACCAAGTCATTTCAAAGGAAGCAGCATGGTTTGTTCTTCTGCATGTAATTTAGTTTCTACTTCCTTCAAAATTCCTAAGAATAAACAACATAAGACTTATTTTCATTCATTATCATGCAACCTGTGTCTTGTATATGCTAAAAGCACAAATGTGACTCTGAATGCAAGAACTGTTTACATGAGGTGGCCGTGAACATAGGACTACATTCTACCAACCAGATAACAGATCTCATCCAATACAAATGTGGAACCGCAAGGAGCTCAAAGATCTATAACCTGCAACATAGAGTCCACTACTTTTTTCTCGAGTTCACCTTCCTCAATCCACGCTGAACTTTGTTGTCGCAATGACTCTTTCTCCTCTGTCTTCTTCTCTTGATGCATCTTGACCTTCATCCTCCAGTTTTCAAACTTCTCTGCTCTTTCTTTTAACTGATTCACCAAAATAAGAAACCAATGAACGACAAGCCAAACTAGGATTAAATGTAAGAAACATAACTGAATAAAATGAAATGAACATTGTAAGAAACACTTAGATCAAACTTTCTCCAAAACACAAGATAAAAGCAAGAAACCGAGATATTGTAGTCCCAATTGCATAAATGGCTTGAAACATCGCAATATAAACATAAAAAAGTTACATGTGATTGCAGTAGATAGATAAAAATTGATTGTCTTGCCTAAGCAGTTATATCTTCAAAATTGCATATGTAATCTTTACATTTTTTAAAATTTCAATTTAGTTCCTAACTTCATATAAAATCCTCCATTTTAGTCCTTTACTATATTTTTCACGATAGTGTCATGCTAAAAAACAATTAAATTGAACGTCAGTTTGTAAAGTTGAAACATAACAAATTTTAAGGACTAAAATATCCAATCTATTCAATTTTAACCATTAATACGAAGCTTTAGTAGTTTACTCATACGTCAATAAGTTGTAAACACAACAGCTAGTCACTTGTTTAGGGATTGTAACACCAGTGTTCCAAAGTCTGTGAACTCTGTCAAGCACAGTATCAATGGGAGACATGTAGTTCGGCGAACTGCAGTCACTGCAGCCATTAAAGGTCTATATGGTGTTCTAAATTGCGGTCTGGAACCACAATTACAGTTATAATGTCAAGGTTTTTCAACTCTCCCCAACTGCATTGCAATTGCGGCCGCATTCGCCCGCAACTTATGGTTTTTAGATGTCACCGCGACTGCAGTTTCAAAACACTGGTCTATATACCATTCTATTAATCTAAGCATACATGTTGGGCCATATCATCCCTCTTTTTTGGCCGATAGCAACACTCAAGCACACTCCACTCGTCCTTTGTTTTCATTGGGAGAGAGCAGGTCCTAATGAACTGCATAAAAGCCATTGGCATCAAAGACACTATGTCTTCATCGCTCACTGCCTTCACAAACACAAACTCTGAGAAAAGAATAAAGAAATGGTCCTTGATATACTATTCTATTCCTTCATAACCCAACTGCATAAGTTCTTATTTATAGGAAAATTGTCTTCAAAGGCATAATTTTTAATTATGAATTTGAGAATCTTAACAAGATGTTTTTAGGGAAACTATGAAGGAGATGATAAATTCATAAGAATTGGCAAAACGCAGGACAGTGAAACATAAATGAGATCAAAGAGAGCATACGAGGGTTTGTCGAAATTGTTGTTGGGCGATGTCACGTTCTTGCGCTCTGATCTGGGCAGCTTGGGCCTTGAGCTTCTTGCGTTCTTCGTTGGCGACTCTAAGGGCTTCTCTGCGAGCCTCGTCTTTGCGCTCCTTCTCAATCCTCATAGCTTCCATTTCTCTTATGTATTCCTTCCGAACCTCCTTCACTTGCTTCGCGTATTCCCTACGCATCCTCGCCAGCTTCGCTTCCGCTTCCTTCGGGTCCTTCGGTGCTTCCCAGCTTCCCAGGAACGCGTTCGGAGACAGGAACTTGTGGTTCTCGCGGTGGTTGTTGTGGTGCGAAGCCCTCGCTGACGTCGTGAACCACCGTGCCGATGATCTCAACATCGCCATTGTTGGAAACCCTAATCCAAATTTTCACTGAGAGTGGAAAAATAAAACACCGCAATATTGCAATTAGCAGAAGTAAACTTATTGAATTGTTTTTTTATTTATTTTAATATTTTGTTAATGGAAACATGTATGTTAATAGGTTTATAATATCATTATATTATACTAGTATGATTCAAGTGTTATATTCCATTTAGAACTTGTTTTTATTTTATTAGGATTTTTTTAGCAAAAGATATAACGAAAAATTTATAATTTTTTTTATAAATAATAGTATAGAAATAAAATACACACAATCACAATTTAATTATTTTTATTTATAAGTATAACAAATTAAAATAACATTTTATTTGAGTAATGACACATGTTAAATAAGAAAAACATACCATAATAAAAAATTAATAAAAGAAGTTATAAATATAATTAACCAAATAAATAACAAAAGAATTCGACAATAAAATATTTTTTTGAATTTTAAATTTTATTAAACCTATAAGTGTTTAAAATTTGAACCCTCCATGATCAACAATAAAATCAAATCAATTCTAAAAAATATATCAATTGCAATCATAAAAGTCACATTGTAACCTGCAATTCCATTTAAATTTATAAATATATGATTAGACTTTTAAGTATCGTATAATTTATATCGTGGATATCAACCGTTTTCAAAATGGAAGGATTATAAATACTAAACATTCATTGCATATAAATGGATGTTTAATCTAACAATATCGTGTTGACTAGAACTTGATTGTATTTGCATGTGACATTTGAATTCGTTCCTCAACGCGAACCATACTAAATTAGACAAAATATAAAGTTTATTGAACTCCATTAGATTTGAAGAGATAATACTGGATTGTAACTGAACCGGTAATATAAATATACTTATGTAGACTCAATAACATCGTACTAGCCAAATCAATAATAATAATAATTTAATAGTAATAATATATTATAGAAATGAAAGTAAAAGTAATATAATAATATACTGCGATAGTTTAAGGATGGATAATTTAAAAGAGAAGTAGGTAGATAAAAAAAACTCATAATTCTAATAGATATAAATGATATATCGTAAAAGTACTCGACACGAAATATTATGAATTCGTATATCACTCTCACATAAAATGTACAATTAAATATTTTTCTTAAACAATTATATACCACTTTTCTTTTTTTAAAAAAAATTTATCCTATTCAAATGTATTTATCTCTTTGATAATGAAAACAGAATAGAAGCAAAGTAAACAAACATGTCCTACTTGTTCTAAAAATTATGTAGTAAATCGTCGTAAAATTAACTAGTACTGAATCCAACTATTGAGTCTATAAAGTGAATGAATATGGACATTGTTTTATAGCTCAAACAACAGTGTAAGGTGCCTTCCTTTTGCAATTGATTTCAATGTGTTTCATCTCATGGCATTTGACCAAACGCGGCGTAGGCTACTCTTTATCACAAATGACAGCCACCACACACCAGCTCTTGCAACTCCACAGAAAACATTGTGCATCATTCCCTACTTATTCTGAGATTGGTTAAAATCCTAAAAAAAAATCTTACAATCAAACAAAGTTTTTATTGTCTCAAACATCGTGAAAGATAAATATTAACTATACAAACACTAAAAAAATGATATTACTGTATTACTACGCGACTCACTCTTCAATCTTTATTAAACACGCATATTAACCCTGAAATCAACATAGTTGAGGTAAAATATTGACACAAATTATAAGAACTTGAATTTGAATTTTAGTTTTTCTAATTTTTTAACACTTTTTTAAATTATTTTTACTGTTATTTCAAGGTAAAAAACACATACTAGAATACATATTAATATATGACGGTGGCTAAGGCTTACCAAGCCAACACTTTCCTACAACTTCTTCACCAAATAGGACAAAAATAAATCATCCATAAAACACAAACAACATTAATATAAGGTTTTTGACTTTTCAAACTGGTTGCATGAGAAGGGGTCCGCAGTCAGCACATGACATTCCTGTTGCCTTTTCATAGTCCCCACATGCCAAATTGCCAGTAAATTATGGGTCCTTCTGAAAGATGACGAGTTTGAAAAGAAATTATCAAACTTTCTGGTAATTAATTTAATTATGACACATAAGGAAACAGATATGAACTAACCCAGCTTGGGTTAGGCCAATTCAAAACGAATAACGAACATTCATAGTCATATTTATGGTCCTAGGGACAATTTCATTTATATAAATGACAGGCAACAACATCAGTGTATTGAAACAAGTCAAATTTGAATTCTTCAGTTTGGTTATAAAGGAGTCTCCTATCCTAAAATCTTTCATTCCCCTCCCTTGTGGATACATAAACAAAGCATCTGGTGCTATCAAATTCCATTTATACCTTGAAGCAAGAAATTGTTGAAGTGGAAACATATATGGGTCTGCTTGGAAAAAGTTTCACTTCCAAAATCAAAACCATGACCACACTAGCTGTTTCAAGGATGGTTATCTTGAAGAACCAGCACAAAGCTAGAGCCTCTTATGCCTGGTCTGATGTAGCTCAACTCTTGAACCTTGGTTACCATGACCGTGCTCTACATAGAGTAAGCACCAACCAACACTTTTTCGTTTTCTCTCTATCTTACAAGAAAATGTTGAATTTATTTTCTACTTTTCTCAATAGGTGGAGCACTGGATAACAGAACAAGACATGCTACAAGGATTTGCTATGATAGAAAGTTATTGTAATTTCCTTAGAGAAGGAGCTGAAGTGCTTGAAAAGAAAAAGTAAGTTTCCACATCTTGCTTCTGTGGTGGCTTAGTGAATCTTGGACAGCCACCCAAATGAAGCGGTGATGAATGAATTATTTAATGGCACATGCATTTCATCATCCTAATTTACGTATCTTGATAACTTGTTTACTTAGGGAGTGCCCCATTGAACTCAAGGAAGCAGCATCCACTCTTATATTTGCATCCTCAAGGTGTGGAGAATTTCCAGAGCTGCACAAGATACGAGAGATTTTGACATCAAAGTTTGGGAAAGAATTTGCAGATGCTTCAGTTGAGTTGCACAAAAATAATAGAGTGAACTCTAAGGTATTAGTCACACCTTGTGAGACCTCATTTTTAGATAAGCATATTCATTATTCTGAAAAATTTCCTTTGGCTTATGTAGATGATACAAAAACTTTCATCGAGACACCCTGTCATGGAAATCAAAATGAAAGCGCTGAAGCAAATTGCTAAAGAAATTGGAGTTACTTTGCGTTTGCAGCAGGACCCTATATTGAAAAACGTGGTATGATACCTTGTCACATAAAGAAATGAATACATTCACTACCTGAATTGTGTTATGTTGTATAGTGAAACAATTTCTCTTCCACTGTCGCAGGACAAAGTACATGTTGACCAAAGGCAAGATGAACCAGAAACCAGAAAATGGACTAGTGTTGATGATCTTAAGCATAAAGAAAATACTCAAAATGGTTTAGCAAACACAATCCAGAATGAACATTTATCTGAAAGGAATGAAGAAAGGAACATGTACAAGGATACAACTGCAGCTGCTGCTGCTGAGGCCAGGGAATCAACATCTTCTGAAACTGAAGTTAGTGAACCCTCAAATCACAGAGCTGCTATCAGCAAGGTGCAAGTGAATCCCATGGTTAGCTCTAGTTCTAAACAAGAGTATGAAGTCACATCAAAAGACAATCACAATATTAAACACAGAGAATTGGAAAGGGGGGAAATTACAAAGCAATCATCAATGGAAGACTCCCATTTATGTCCAAATCCAAGAGATAATATGACAACATCAAGGAATGCAGAGTTAGTTTCCAAGGAACATGTGGAGGAAGGTACAAATAGGGAGGGTAACATGGTTGGTGAGTTGAGCTCAACCAAGAGTTTCCTAATGGATAACAATGATCACAATAGTGATCAATTTGATGTAGCTAAAGAAAATGAACACTTGAGTGAAGAAAAATTTTACCCTTCTTCCCACGCTATAAGATGGAATCTACAGATGTCTCAAACTGATCCTACTCTTAATCCTGTGGAAAGAAGACGTGTGACAGAAAGAAAGGGTCGAACACATTTTCCAAACCAGATACTTACACATCATGAACATGTGGACTGGAAGATGATGTCAGTGAGGACCAGAGGAGCACAGACCTGAACCAAATGCAAAACTAGAAATTATTTTAATGCTTGAAATTGTTTGATTTTGAAAAGGAAACCAAATTTGTACAAATTTATGTATCGGAATATGTAAAAACCAATTCAGATCCTAATGGAAATGGGAAACGTTTTAAAGGCAATTATGTTGCCATATGCAGCAACATAATAGTGTAACATATTTATTTTCCCGAGGCTTATGAATGTCAGATTAAGGTAGCTAACCAGAAAGCAACATCAAGAAGTTGCTGTGAGATGAAAAAGTAATGCTCAAGTGGCAAACCGGTACTTATTCGCCTGAACTTTTAAGATTTTAAGTTCACTGCATAATGGTGAAAATCAGGATCACCAGATGCCAAATAATCACAAACTAGATTATGGTCTGTATAAAAGGAGATGATTAAATTTAAACATCAGAGTTATTATGAACTAATTATCTTATTGATAAATGTTGACAATGCTTGCTGTAACATGGTTCAGTAGGAGGGGGAGTAACATACTTGTATAAAATCAGCAAATGAGAAAGTTCTTGATCTGAAAATGGAAATTTAGGTAGAACCAAGGAACAACCCTACTTCAGTTCTTGATTACCAGTCGATATATGTTATAAATAGTCCTATATGGAAAGTTTACAATATGCATTTAACAAAATTTGAGCAGCATATAGATTAAGTACAAACTCGGGGTGTAATTTCCCTTTGCAACTACGCGGTGACTAAAAACTTCAGAACATACTCCTGAGCCCTGATTGTTTTCTGATAGCACATGGAAAAGTCCAAGCATATCTTATCAGATGTTTCTACATATTTCAAAATCTAAGTTATTTCACTTCAAATGCTACTGATTACCATACATTTCCATCTAATCTTTCTTATGGTCCTTAAAGAGTTATCCGAACATCTAAGGTCAATGGTAATACCAAACACTGCCATGCAATCACCTGGAGGTTTACAATAAAACTTCGGTGAGTTATAAAAATGACAGAACTAAAAGAATTTGGCAGTTGGCACTTGTCTGGTATACATAGAAAGAGAACGAGCTTGCCAAATAATGCAATACAACAGAACAACCATTCGATTAAAATGGGAAAAAAGATTAAAAATATGCTGCTACATTTGTGCTTATGACAAGTTGCCACCACTTTGCTGCCACAAATTGATGATATCAGTAGCCTGATTGAGAAGAATAATCATCTGCTTTTGAGAAATCCAAGGCTTGCTCTCAAGTAACTCCTTGAGCTCTTCCCAAGCATCTTTCCTAGGCCAAAAGTAATACGGGCTGAGAGGAATAGTGCCATGACCTGGTATCATTTGGTCAAGTGAAATACCAATGTTCTTCTCCATCCAAATGAACTTCAACACAATCCTTGGCTTGTCCGTGGGTTTCACAACCACTCCAAGCTTCTAAAATCACAATAACAACAAGAAGAATAACAGTAAGAAAAGGACACATGGGATAATTTCATTTTTTTTTACAAAATTGCTTAAACCAGAGAAATAAAGCATTTTCATTTGAATTACAAGAACAAAGATACATTACATATAATCAACCATGTTTGTCTTTAATAAAGTTCATCATTTGTTCATTTTATTATCAAAAAATGGTTTATCTATAATCTATGCAAAATTAGATACTGATAACAAATAAAAAAATAGATTTTGTTTTAATTTAAAATTAAAATTAGTGTAGTATGTGGTGATTTTCCAGATAAATTAAACATAATTTCCTTTGTGATTTCTTATTGCTATGGCACAAGTTAGATGAACTCATTATTATCAAAATCGAATTGAATTGGTGGATCCTACCAGTTAAATCATGAACCAGCTAGATGAGATGACTGGTTCAGTTATTTATTACTGTTTGTTTAATCACGATTCGATTTCCGTTTAAGCCACGGTTCAACTGAAGGTTAAATGACGGTTGTGAAAACAGGGACGAACCCAGTAAAAAAAAATGCTTTTTTTCTTTGATTGTATTAAAGAAAAAAAAGCATTCTTTGGAATTCATGAGGGGATAAAAAGTAGTGAGAGTGGAAGACAAGATGGAAAGAGAAGAAATTGGAGAAGGGTACCTGAGGCTGAGGAGGGGCATCTTCATCAGTTAGAGCAATTTCGGCTGCAGAAGCAGAGAGGTTAAAACGTGTTGGGTTGGTGAGTGAGAGTGAGGGTTTGGCTTTGAAAGATGGAAAGGTTGAAGGGTTGGAGTTGGAATTGAAAGTGGGAAAGATGTTTGGGGAACAGAGTGCCATTGATAAAGTGTTCATCATCTTTCTCTTGGTGCAGTACAGTAGTAGCTAAGGATGTTTGATGTTTGTTGTTTATTTAGAATGAATGAACTCAACAAGATAAGGAACCTCCACCCGCCCCGACAAACTTTCAATCGGGTGCTCCGAATCTCATGTACTTTTATTAATTAACATTGTACCAAAGGAAAAGATTGTCATTTCATTTTAATTAAAAATTATGTCGAACCCGTATATAGGTTAAAAAGATTGAGTAATAGATATTAATTTTAGTTATCATAATATTATATAACTTATTTAAGCTTAACTCATCAATAATGAAGATTCAGTCAATCAAACTCTATCAAGATTTCACATAAAATTATTTCCTATGACTTAAACGTAACATTTTAATTTAGGTTACAACAATCTTTATCAATTATTTTACATGTTTGACATTACATATTTTAGGTTCTGAAAATTATTATATACACTTTGTAAATGGATTTTTTTTTTAATTATGTGTATACATAAAAATGATCACTTCTTTCCATGTAAACGAATAAAAATAAAGCATCACAATATTATGTTAGTAAGATGATTTTTTTTTCCTACAATGAAAAGTTGACCCTAATATTATATTTGGTAAACTAACAAAACCAGTAATGTTATATTTCCTAGAATTATTTTAATCTCCAACTTTAAATTTTTTAGTCGGACTCTTATTCAACATTTTATCTAAGCATGTAACTGATTAAATGAATTATTTCATCTATATTACTTTCTTTTAATTTTCTCATGATGGAATAAAACTTGGCAATATAATTTAAAAAAATTAAAATAAAAAATTATTTGATTAATTTATTCTTAAAACAAATTTTTTTAAAAAATTAATAATTAAATATTAACTTAATTATGTTTTTATTCCTAACAAGTTTAACAAATTTAGAATTAGTCCCTATAGAATTTGTTGTCCGATTTTAATCCTTACAAAATTTAGGGTGTTTAGAATTAATCATTCTCATTAATCTTTTTTGATAAATGATAACATGACAAATAAAAATATGACATTATTATTGTCATCTGTACAAGTTGTACATGCCATGTCAATAATTTTTCTTTCCTTTTCCTCCCAACCTTATTCTTTCTACATTGTTTGGAAGTAGATCGCTCCAAATATTGATTAGTTAAATTTTTTTACGAAAATGATTAGTTAAATTTTAACATAAATTTGTTATTTAAAGATTATTCTAAACAAATATCTTATAAGTATTTGATTATAATGAATTCAACAATTAATACTAAAAATATCTCTAGTTATTTTTCTAATAGTAATGAAGTTTAATAATATAAGAAGTTGTTATAACCCTAAACCCTAAAAAATAATAACTAAATATAAAAGAACTTTATCTTATATCTAAAAATTGTTTATGACAATTTGTTGTTTTTTAAAAACGACTTTTAGAAAACATCTAAAAGTTGTTCTAGTGTTTAGTTTTTTAAAAATAACTTTTTATTTTTTATTTTTAAGACAATAGATAAAAAATAACTTATCAAATAACTAACTCTTTTATCATTTTGTTTTTAAAAATAAAAAGTTATTCTAAAATCAGTTACCAAATATGCCCTTCTCTTTATATACTCTTACTTTAGGTTTAGGGTCGATATAAGTGTGTAATATTTTAGTCCTCATTTTATTTTTTTTAAAAATCATTCTTTTAATCTTTGACCGCATAAAATAACATTAACTTTAAGCGTATTATCATTTAACAGTGATTTGAATCATGCTCCGTGTATGAGAAAACTTTGTTGGAGATGTAAAATTCACTTGGTTGATATTCACATCTTAAAAATAAATTTCAACTATCAATATAAAATTATTTTTTTAAAAAAATAAATTAACATTTTTTCAACAGATAATATTCATGTTGTTAATTTCAATGGAAAATGTAAAATAAACATGATTATTGATTTTCTATTTTTTTCGTTTGATCTTCTAACTTTCAGAATTATTTCTTTCCTTTTGTTTTAGTTTTATTTTAACTTTCTCATTCATCCAATACATTAGTTATTTCCAATAACTCCATCCAACTCCATTAACAAAAAAACCCTCAGGGGCAGCGTTAAAAACCATAAGAGAAAGAAGCTAGAAAAAAAAATATGGAAGAAGTTCTTTGGGAGGTAGAGCACATTGAGAGTTGTAGAATTCTTCTCTAGCATCTAAAAATAGAGGGCAGAATAGAAACATAAGGGACATTGACTCATTGAGAAAGCGCTTTTTATCAATACTATTTTAGAGAAGCCAATTGTTGAGAGAGACAGGGATGAAGATTGAGAAAACAGAGAGAACAAATGGTGGTGGAAAATAATTTTTAACTTTGAAATGAAATTTTGCAAGAGATTTGGGCACTCTAAATAGATATTCCACAAGAATGGAACGTTTGTTGTAGAAACCTCCTATGTAAAGTTCTCCTATGTAAGCTTGTGCTTGAGTTTTTAAAGGGTGATGACCATATCTAGCACAACACCATGTTTCCACACCATCACACAGTATTTGGCCAACCATTTTCTTCTTGTTTTCAATTTTTTGCTCAAAAAGTAACAAACTTACCAAACATAATTACTTCAATATAATACTTTCACTGAAAAGCAATTTTTAAGGCCTAAAAGACAAAAGGTGAGACAACAAAATTAACTCAACAGCAAAACCATTTGAGAAGAGAGAATTGAAAGAGATCAATTTTCTGATTTCCTCCCCATGGCCAACAAAGCGAAATTAACACAGGGCAAGCACTGAACAAGTTCATATCATATGGTTTTCATTTCAAGTTCTCTAACTCTCATACACAATAGCAGTAGCAGCTATTCCCACACATACCACAATCAAACATTTGTGTTATCATCAAAATAACTGAGTAAAGCCAAATCAGCCAAACAGGATCTCAATTATAACTTCCCTAATACTCAGTCATTGTACATAAAGCTGGTTGAAAATGAAACTTATTAACTACTACATTCAACATCATTTTTTTCCTCTTAAATATTTCCATGCTCAGTAGAAACAAAAAAAAAAAAAAAGATAATGAATTTTTGCCCTAAAAGCAAAGGATGAGGCTTTAGACCTTTGATGGCACGCTTGCATCAGGCCCATTCTTGGTCTTGTCAGCTTCAAACTTGTCTATAGCCACCTGTAGTTCATCAGTACCTCCAACAGCTCTCATGGTGTAAAAGTAAGCACCAAACACAAAAGCTGTCAAACCCCCAGCAACCACCAAATTCTTTGCCTTGGGTGGAAGGCTTCTGTATCCTAAAAGTCCAGCCATCTTGGTGAATGGTTCCAAAGGGGGAAAACAAAAAAGTTAGCACAACTTCACACAATTACAATTATGCTATCTAATGCTGATGCAAGTGCAGAAACAACAAAAGGGAAATCAAATTGAGGAGAAAATGACCCACAACAAAAGCGTGCAACGAACACGCGACCAGAAATTTTGATGATGAAGAAAACAGAAAGGTAAACATTTCCACAAACAGAAGGAGGGTGGTGATTTGTGTTTCATTAAACAATTACAGAGTTTTGGAAGAAAACCTTTGAATTCATCGAATAGTGTAAACCAAAAAGAGAGCTTACCGAACAGAACAGTTCCTACGATTCAATTGTCTTTGTGAACAGAGAGATACTCTTCCTTTCATAAAAACCTTAGGCCGTCGTGGAGCTGGATCAGTTAAAGACTCTGAATATATCTAAGTTGAGATAAAAAAAATCATTTTAATCTTTAAAATTGTTTATTATCATTTTACTAATTTGTTTGCTTCAAAATTTTTGAAGGGAAAAGAATCTTATAATTATTAAAAAAATCTGTTTAAATCTTGAATATTTTTAATTACTATATTATGAACACTAAGTGCATAGGTTTTTATGTCATCATTTAATTGTTTCAATGTTACATAAAAATATAAACATTTTAAAAATATAAAACGTAATTAAATTGTGAACTGTTCTTTACAGGGGGTGTAGAAGTGTGCTTGTAGAACAACTCAAAATATAAATATAAGTGTGTCTTGATACAAGGCAATGTATGTATAAGTATAAATACAAAGAGTCTTCGTATGCTGAGGCGGAGTGCAATGTACTCTGGGGCGGAGTCACAGTCCGCCTGACGGGATCTCCGTTGCCTTGACCCGATTGGGGGTGGTACCTGCAATCGTTCTCCGACGCTCAAGTCAGTATTTCAGAATACTTAGAGACTTAGAAAGACAGTCAGAGAGAATTATGCAAGTAAGAGAGTGTATGGTTCAGAGAATGGGAAAGATCCCTTATACCTTTTCAAGAGAGGTTTATATACCTGTCACGGGTGCTGCATTATTGGTAGGACCCGCTCCTTGTCTCCAGGCATAATGCTGAAAAGGTAGTGGGTCCCTGCGCCGTTTACTAGCACCATTATTGTAGTAGGTATCACAACTTGTCTGGAAAGCGTTAGTGCTTTAATATTTTATTGTTATTTCCCTTTATGCGTGACAGCGTGATTCCCATTATTAACCTCTCAAGACAGAGTCAATCTCGTGCCGGGGTTGTGAGTATGGGCTCGCTACGCAGTGTGGGAAATTCAGTATTCCGCCTGAGTTGAGCCTATGGCTTGGCGGAGTAACAACTTTGGCGAGGTTACATTCCTTGACGGAGTAACATGCCTGGGCGGAGTTACGTTCCTTGGCGGGGTAACGTGCCTGGGCGGAGTTATGAACCTTGGCGGCGTTACTTGCCCTGGCGGTGTGCACCCCGTATTGTATTTGTAGTGTATTTGAAAAATACTTCTCTTTATTCCAAATGCTGATCTGGCAGGGCATTGAAGCCATGCTCTTGGGGGCCGATGTTAGGACCGGATCATATGCCCCCTAGCTTGTTATAGTGACTGGCGGAGTCACTTTAATAAGCTACAACACTTAAGTTTAGCTTTTGTAGGCATGGGTTTAGGCGGCATTTGCCAGTTCAGGATTTGTGGACAAGTGCTTTCGTGCATTTATTAGCTGTCATCACTTGTCACGCCTGTCATTAATGCGCCTCGAAACCACGTTTTTTTGTTCTTCAGTCTCCTATTGCCACGTATGCCCTCGTAACGGTTGCCATTCTAATGATGGGACATAAATGCGCGTGATGGCAATTGAGAACCGTTTTCGAGGTTATTACCGTGGGCCTTGGATTTTGAAAACGTGGCCCATGAAATATCTGCCCTTAGATATATCTATTGGTTTCAGTAAAAAAGGAACCGTCAGTGGGGTAAATCCAACGGTTGTAATCGCATGTTTCAATTTTAGAACCGTCGACGAGATTCATCTAACGGCTGCAAACACATCTTCGAAATTTCTGAGGATTCGCTTATTTTCCCCCCAAGCCATGCCTATAAATAGGTAAACTCTCAGAAGGGGAATGTTTTGCTTCATCTCTCTGTTCGTATTTGTTTGCTGAAAGTGTTTTTGCTATTCTTTTGCAAGTTCACTGGTGTTTGGAGTTCTTCTATCTTTCAGAAGCTTAAGGTATTTGCTTCTTCTTCTTCTTTGCTTCTTCATTTCCTTTGGGTTGGCTTTGTTTCCCCTTATTGTGTGTTTGTAAAAAGGAAGATGAGAGGAAAGAGGGCAGGGTCACGTTCTAGGGTTTCTGTTCATCCCATGTTTTCTGACATTGAGAGTGGAGATGATGCTTTTTATACTGGGAGGGACTCGACGTTTTATAGCAGCGTGGAGTACTTTAGTAATGCTGTACATTCATTTGTGTCAGGAGGTGTTTCCCATACACAAGTGCTGACTATGGCAGAGTGCAGAAATGTTGTATTGCATGGGTTGGATTGGGAGAAAACACTCGAGAATGACCCTTACTGTTGGGTTGAGGAAGATGTCAAGGATGCTTCCTCTCGACATGCGACGACAAGCGGAGGGGTAGTGGAGTTGCCTGTTCCGGTATAGAAGGACGAGAAATATGAGGATAGGTTCATCGTCCGTTCACCCAAGACGTATGAACGGGTCTGCCATCGTCCTCAGGATAATCGTACCATATATATGTACGATATTCTGTTCACCCAGTTAGGGGTGCGCTTCCCATTGAATAAATTCCAGATGGGTGTGCTTAGGTTTTTGGATTGTGCCCCTTCCCAGCTGCATCCGAATGGTTGGGGAATAGTTCGCAGTTTTGAGGTGATGGCTGAACATTTGGGGTTTATGCCTACGGTGGCGTTGTTTTTCTCCTTCTGCCGCATTATGAGGAGAGTAAATACGAAAACCGGCGGCATGGGTTTTGTGACTCTCCGGGCGGAGCCAAAGATTTTGAATTTTAAGGCGTTTGCTGACTCCGCCAAAGAAGGCGGACTTCATTTCAGGATGAGTTTCGTGAAGGTATCCGTCAGGAAGGGCAAACCTGTCTTTTGGCGGAATAAGGAGGGTGTTGACAAATTCCCAGTGGCATGGACGCATGAGCATTTTCTCTTAACCAAACGAGCGTATGAGGTTGAAGAGGGTGCTCTATCGGCGGCGTCTGTGGAAGTACTCCGGATTTTGAAGGAGTACAACTCCGTCCACAAGCTGATTCTTTGCCGAAGGCTGCTTGGGCGGGATGCTCAAGGATACTTGAGTAATATTATGAACAATTGCAATGTGATTGAGTATTTCCTCTATCTTGCATTTTCTAAGTGAATCTTTATTTTGTTATTTTGCAGGAGAAATCGCGGAGTTCCCTGGGATGGACCGTATTAAGCAGATGCAAATGAGCCGCAGGGAAAGGAACGCGGAGAATAATGTGCAGCCCAGGAGGAGTTTGACTGCTGCTCTCACAAAGACCCTTCCCTTCCCTGCCTCCACCAACATAGTAAATTTTGAAGATGGTACAGGATCTTCAGCAGCTACTGTTGAAAGGCGTTCTAAAAAACGCCAAGAACCAGAAGCTGCTGAAAAAGAAGAAGAGGAAAGAGACCTCCAGCCTTTGCAAAGAAGGAGGACCAAGGGCAAGAAGAGGGCTGAGGCGGGGACGTCAATTGATGCCGCCATTGATTTGGAAGAGACTCCGGAAGTACCTGTTGTGGGTACTTCTGCTGATATGGGCGGAGCTGAAGGCATTCTCGAAGAAGATGTCGAGGGGGAGCAAGCGGAGGGAGTTCAAGCTGCTTCTGGCCAGGATATGGGGGACGAGACAGAGGGAATTCAAATCTCGCTAGTCCGCCCGTCTGAGGATCCCGCCTTGAGCTTGACCGCCCGAAGGACGGCCGTTTTTCCCATTGATGTACCAGGGGAAACATCTAGGCGGCTTGTTTCTTTGCCTGAGGCGGGGTCTCGCTTGAATCCCTTCTTATACTTTACAAATACGGGATTCCGCCAGTCAGAGAGGCGTGACCCAGAATTCATTCTCCGCCCCGACATCGACTTCGAGGAGGTACCGGAGGCTGCCGCAGCTGCGAGGTGGCACCTTTCTGAATTAGACGGTTTCTTGGCTTCTGTTCCCCGGATAGCTGAGGTTGCTGCTGAGGCGAACATGTTCCAAGCATCTTACCACGAGTCAGTGGAAAAGATTCGTAGCTTGGAGCATGACAATGAGCAGTTGTCCGAGGTGATCAAGGCCAAGGACAAGCATCTTGACACCGCCGATGCTAACACCAAGAAGCTGGAGGAGGAGCTGGCTCGGGTGAGAGCTGATAACGCTTTGCTGGAGAAGCAGGTCTCCGGCTTAAAAGAGCAAAACCAAAAACTGGGCGAGGAGGTGAATGGCCTGACCCAGGTGAGGGCTGACAATAATCTGCTAAAACAACAGATCTCAGACTTAATTCAACAGAAACAAAAATTGGGCGAGGATGCAAGTGAGCTCCAGCAGAGGTTGATTTTTCTTGAACTTGATAAGGCCACTGCTGAAGATGCCTGGGTGGCGGAGTTAGACCAAGCAGCTACTGCGTATACTAACCTTGAAAAACAGGTTGAAGTGTTGCAAGCTGAAAAAGCTACCTCTGAGGCCGTCAATGAAAAGCTCGACAAGGATTTACAATCCACGCTGGATGCGGCTGAGGCAGCGATTGATGATGCTTTCAGCATGGCTGTTCGTCAACTCCGTTACCGCAATCCAGGTGTTGCTCTAACCACCACAGGCATTCATCCTTATTATGAATTCATCAATGGAGAATTGATGGTGCCTGTTCAAGGGGGTTATGCTCCTGCGCCCAATGACGAATATGTTCTGGCGGACTTGCCTCCCTCTCAGAGTTTAAGCAAACCTGGTGAAGGTCAAGCCACCTCTGTCCAACAAGAAGGGACGCCGTCCAACCCTTAAAGACCAGCTCCTGAGACCTTTCGCCAGCTTTTATTTTTTTGAATTTTGTTAATATTGCCTTGTTCCAGGATAGGCTCTGGACTTTTATCAATTCTTGACAATATTAATAAAGTATATTTCCTGCAAATGTATACTTGTTCATAGATGTAGTGTTTAAGTCCGTCGTATTTATGCCTTGTATAATGATATTGAGAAGGCGGAATATTTATCTGAGGACTTAATGAAATATGACTAAGTATAACGAGGCGGAATGGCCTTTTTGAGAATTTAACTGAAGTAATTTCAACAGTGAGGCGTAGTAACCTCGTGGGAATTTCGTTGAAATGATTTTAATAGTGAGGCGTGGTAGCCTCTTAGGAATTTCCAAGGAATAGATTCCGTAAGAAGGCGGAGTGGCCTCTTAGGAATTTTAATGAAATGGATTCCGTAAGAAGGCGGCGTGGCCTCTTGGGAATTTCCATGAATAGATTCCGTAAGAAGGCGGAGTGGCCTCTTAGGAATTTCAATGAAATAGTATTCCGTAAGGAGGCGGAGTAGCCCCTTAGGAATTTCAATGAAATAGTATTCCGTAAGGAGGCGGAGTAGCCCCTTAAGAATTTCAATGAAATAGTATTCCGTAAGGAGGCGGAGTAGCCCCTTAGGAATTTCAATGAAATAGTATTCCGTAAGGAGGCGGAGTAGCCCCTTAGGAATTTCAATGAAATTGTATTCCGTAAGGAGGCGGAGTTGCCCCTTAGGAATTTCAATGAAGTGGATTCCGTAAGAAGGCGGAGTGGCCTCTTAGGAATTTAAAGGGAATTGGATTCCGTAAGGAGGCGGCGTGGCCTCTTAGGAATTTCAATGAAATGGATTCCGTAAGAAGGCGGCGTGGCGTCTTAGGAATTTCCATGAATAGATTCCGTAAGAAGGCGGAGTAGCCCCTTAGGAATTTCAATGAAATAGTATTCCTTAAGGAGGCGGAGTAGCCCCTTAGGAATTTCAATGAAATTGTATTCCGTAAGGAGGCGGAGTTGCCCCTTAGGAATTTCAATGAAGTGGATTCCGTAAGAAGGCGGAGTGGCCTCTTAGGAATTTAAAGGGAATTGGATTCCGTAAGGAGGCGGCGTGGCCTCTTAGGAATTTCAATGAAATGGATTCCGTAAGAAGGCGGCGTGGCGTCTTAGGAATTTCCATGAATAGATTCCGTAAGAAGGCGGAGTAGCCCCTTAGGAATTTCAATGAAATAGTATTCCGTAAGGAGGCGGAGTAGCCCCTTAGGAATTTCAATGAAATTGTATTCCGTAAGGAGGCGGAGTTGCCCCTTAGGAATTTCAATGAAGTTGTATTCCGTAAGGAGGCGGAGTTGCCCCTTAGGAATTTCAATGAAGCACAATTTTACAAGTGTTGAACTTACTTGAACTTGTTGGGTAGTGCTTGAGTTTGTTTCTCATGTACTCCGTAAAACGTTGGGAGTTAAGCAGAGTCAAGTTTTGGATGGAATGTTCATCCTTTTGCATTTTGACTGGAGTGCGACTCCTTCGAGGCGGTATGGTGCAGCATATAGCTGTGACACCAATTCATCCTGCAAGAATTTGGTTAAACCTTCGAGGCGGTATGGTGCAGCATATAGCTGTGACACCAATTCAACCTGCAAGAAATTGGTTGGGGTTAGCGTGGTGCAGCATATAGCTGAGACACCAGCTCTTCCCACAAGAAGCCTGCAGGACCTTGGGGGTGAATTAGTGCAGCATATAGCTGTGACACTAGTTCTTTCCATAGGCGGCCTGCAGGACCTTGGGGTCGGTATGGTGCAGCATATAGCTGAGACACCAATCCTTTCCCCCCAAGGAGTTTTCTGTACCTTAGGGTCGGTATGGTGCAGCATATAGCTGAGACACCAATCCTTTCCCCCCAAGGAGTTTTCTGTACCTTAGGGTCGGTATGGTGCAGCATATAGCTGAGACACCAATCCTTTCCCCCCAAGGAGTTTTCTGTACCTTAGGGTCGGCATGGTGCAGCATATAGCTGAGACACCAATCCCCCAAGGAGTTTTTGTTGACTCCGTTTGTGAAGCGGCGTTGCATGTTGGTTGATCTTTATGGAATAAAGAGTTATGCGTTTGTGCTTCAATTTTAGAGTCGTTTTATCTGCATGGGAATAAATTCTGCCATGGATAATCAATTCAGAGTTAGAGTGAAGATTAAATGCAGGAAGGCATTTCATTGAGAATGGAATTACATAAAAGATTGAGTTGGGAGATATCTTTTCGAAACCTTTTCAAGGAAAGCATACAGAGGAGGATCCTTGAGTTAGGAAGAAAAGATCATACCGTATTACCCAACTAACTGTAATATATGCGTAAATTCAAAATGTTCCATTTATTTCTGACCGGAGTGCCATCCAAGTTCTCTAGGCGGTATGTACCCTTGCCCAAGACCTCGGTGACTCGGTATGGACCTTCCCAATTTGGTGCCAACTTGCCTTGGTGCGCAAATTTGTTGCCAATGTTGGCCCTTCTCAGGACCAAATCTCCCTCTTTGAAACGGCGTTCACACATGCGTGCGTTATACCGTTTGGCGGCCTTTGCTTTGACAGCTTGATCTCTCACAAAGGCTTCCTCTCTCAACTCCGCCAAAACCTCCAATTCGTGTGCGAGGTTCTGTTGATTGGCTTCCTCATTGAAATAGAGGACTCGAGCTGAGGGGGCTGTTAATTCAATGGGAATGACCGCCTCGACTCCATATGTCAGCCGATATGGAGATTCATTCGTAGTGGAGTGTGGGGTGGTTCTATATGCCCATAAAACGTGGCATAACTGATTTGCCCAGTCTCCCTTTGCCTCACCAAGGCGTTTTTTGAGGCCCTTCAAGATTTCTCTGTTGGCGACCTCAGCTTGTCCATTGGTTTGAGGGTGTTCCACAGAAGAGAAAACCTGCGTGATGCTAAGATTTTCTAAGAGTTCAGTGAACTTGCGATCTGTGAACTGGGTGCCATTATCAGTGACTATGCGTTCGGGGACTCCGAAACGTGCAATGATATTCTCATAGACGAATCTTCGAGTCCTGGCTGACGTTATGTGCACCACTGCCTCTGCCTCAATCCATTTGGTGAAATAATCAACACCAACTATCAGGTATTTGATACCGCCGGGCGCAGTTGGGAATGGACCTAGAATATCCATACCCCATTGATAGAAAGGCCAGGGTGTCACTGATGATGACATTTCCTCAGCTGGGGTATGGTGAAAATTTGCGAATCGTTGACATTGATCGCATTTTTGAACATATGAGGCAGTGTCTTGCTTCATAGTGGGCCACCAATACCCCGCCCTGAGGATTTTTCTCACTAGACTTCGTGCCCCTGGATGATGTCCACACTGCCCTTCATGGACTTCTTCCAAAACAGCTTGCACCTCGTTTTCATTTATGCAAATTAAGTATGGGACAGAAATTCCTCGGCGGTATAGCTGCCCATCTAGGAGCGTATAATAGGGTGCCTCCCTCCTTAGCTTCTTTCGCTCAAGATCATCCGTGGGTAATTGTCCATTAACAAGATAACGAACTATTGGTGTTACCCAGGAGTTATCATCAACGGGGCGGCTTTTAATCATATGAATTGAAGAGGGAAGGGATATACTTGGCTCGGCCAGAGTACTCTGTACGACCGTGGTTGTACACCCCGCCTTCTTTGTGCTGGCTAATCTGGACAGGATATCAGCACGCGTATTTTCTTCGCGAGGTACATGCTTGAAAGTTACTTCATCGAAGCGCTGTTTCAACTCATTGACGCAGTCTAGATATTGTTGCAGTAGAGGTTCTTTAGCTTGATACTCACCAAGAATTTGTGAGATGACTAGTTGAGAATCACTGCATAGGGTGACAGTTTTGGCCCCAATATCTTGTGCTGCTCTGAGTCCGGCTAAACAGGCTTCGTACTCCGCCTGATTGTTAGACGTAGTGAAGGTAAAGTGCAATGAAATTTCAAGATGTACCCCGTCATCACTTTCTACAACGATTCCTGCCCCACATCCTTTGCTGTTTGAAGACCCATCGACGTATACTGTCCAGTGTGAATGATCTGCATCTGGGCTAGAGCCTGTTAATTCAACTACGAAATCTGCTAGGACTTGTGCCTTGATAGCAGTTCTTGGTTCGTAGGATATGTCGAATTCAGAGAGTTCTATGGCCCATTTGATCATCCTTCCTGCCAAGTCTGGCTTGAACAATATAGTACGGAGTGGTAAGTCTGTACGAATCAGGATGGGATGTGCATGGAAATATGGTCTTAGACGTCGTGAGGCCCAAACAACTGCAAGTGCTGCCTTTTCAATCTTCTGATAGCGGCACTCTGCACCATGCAATGTTTTACCAGTGAAGTATACCGGTCGTTGGCCTTCGACTGTTTCTTTGACCAGTGCCACTGCCAGCGCTTCATCTGAAACAGACAAATAAACGATGAGTTGCTCACCTGGGCTTGGTTTTACCAGGATTGGAGGGCTGGCTAAGACATTTTTCAAGCTCTGGAAGGCCGCCTCTTGCTCTGGGCCCCAATTGAATTTTTTATCCTTCTTCAGCATCTTGTACAAGGGGAGAGAGCGATGAGCCATTTTTGGCATGAATCGTGCTAGAGCAGCGATTTTGCCATTGAGGGATTGTATCTCTTTCAATGTTTTGGGGCTCTGCAACTCTTGTATCACACGACACTTGTCAGGATTAGCTTCTATGCCTCTTTGCGTTAACATGAAACCCAAAAATCTCCCCCCAGGCACAGCAAATGTACATTTTAGTGGGTTGAGTCTCATGTTGTATTGCCGTAGGCGTTGAAAAATGAGGCGTAAGTCTTCAACATGGTCTCCTCCTTCTGGGGTTTTGGCGATAATGTCATCAATATAAACCTCCACCAGCTTTGTGTGCATCCCCTCAAAGACTTTGTTGATCATGCGCTGGTAGGTGGCCCCAGCGTTCTTCAGCCCAAATGGCATGACATTGTAGCAAAAGACCCCTCTGTCGTTGATAAATGCTGTTTTCTCCTGATCATCCTCGCACATTGGAATTTGGTTGTATCCGGAGTAAGCATCCATGAAGGATAGATACTTGTATCCTGATGAATCGTCAACCAGCCTGTCAATGTTGGGGAGAGGATAAGGATCTTTGGGACAACATTTATTCAAATCAACGTAGTCTATGCACATGCGCCATTTGCCATTGGCTTTCTGCACCATAACCACGTTGGACAGCCAAGAAGAGTAACGGAGTTCCCTGATGAACCCCGCCTTAAGGAGTTCTTCGGTTTGTTCGCAAGCAACATTTTGCTTAGCAGGACCCATACGCCGTTTCTTTTGTGCCACTGGCTTAGTTTCAGGATACACCGCCAGGCGGTGGCAACAGAAGTTAGGATCCATACCAGGCATGTCTGCGGCTGTCCAGGCAAAAATCTCCTTATATTCATGGAGGAGTGCAATCAGTCTCGCTTCCATGTTAGGCTCCAGCTTGTCATTAATGTTAGTTATTTGCTCCGGGGTGCTGCCCAAAACAATAGACTTGGAGCCACCTTCAGGAGTTGGTTTCAAAGGGTTCAGTGGGTCTATAGAAGACTCCGCCCTGGGATCAAGATCCACCAAGTTGATGGATGCCGCCGCACTGTTTCCTTCATTCAATTTCCTTTTCTTAGACATGGTTTCAAGCTTCACCATGTTAAGACTTAAATTGTAACAGTAACGAGCCATCTCCTGGTCACCCCTGACGGATGAGACTTGATTATCTTTATCAATGAACTTGATTAACAAGTGGGGGGTTGAAACGATGGCTTCCATGGCATTCAGAGTAGGCCGCCCAATGATGCCATTGTATGGGGATTTAACATCAATGACGAGGACCCTGGATTTCACAGTCCTTGCTCCAGGTTCACCATCGAAGGTAATCCTTGTATCCAAGTAGCCTTTAGTAGGCTGTTTGGCGCCATTAAAGGCTGTGAGGTCCTGTGTGTAAGGCTGCAAATCAGCGTCAGTCAGTCCCATGCGTTTAAAACAGTCATAAAAAATAACGTCGCAGGAACTTCCCTGGTCAACAAGGATGCGTTTTACATCCATATTAGCGATCACCGCAATGATCACTACTGCATCATCTCCCTCAGGGATGGTTGGGCCAAAATCATCATCTGTGAAAGTTATAGGCGGAGTCTGAACTCCGTCCCTGAATGGGCGATATTCTTTGTTCTTGCCCTGCACAGATAAGATCATACGATGATGATTTTTCCGGGCGTTGTTTGAGGGTCCGCCTCCTGCGAAGCCTCCAGCAATCATGTCCACCACCTGCCTTTTACCTCGCGACCTAGGTTCAGGGCTCGGTTCTCGTTGGGCGGACTCCAAAACAATGCCTTTTTGTTTCTCTGACACCGCCGTACGCTTTGGTTCCCGAGTACTATCAGGATCCGGAGAGCGATCACGATGTCGTTTTTCAAACTTCTCAGGCTCATCATGAGATTTGCCTTTGAACAGGTAATGTTTCAGTTTACCTTCTCGAATGAGCACCTCAATAGTATTTTTGAGTTGCTTGCATTCTTCCGTGGTGTGGCCAACTGATTCATGGAATTCACAATATTTCCTTGGGTTTCCACCGCGCCTGATTGGGGGTGGACGTTGAATTCCATAAACATTGAGGGTGGTCCATCCTATCTCACGCAAGATTTGCTCGCAGGTTGTGTTCAGTGGTGCATAGTGAGCAAAATTGAACACGCGTCTGTCTTGCTGTTTAAAAGGTTGGTTCCCTACTTTGTCTCTTTGGTTGGATTTGTCATTCTTCAACAATTTATCTTTCCCTTTGTCTTGGGATGGAGTTGCAGGGAGTGGTTTGCTGCGAGATGCAGTGGCTTCCAGATGCATCTCAATACCCACGTACTTAGATGCCTTCCTGCGAAATTCCTCCATCGTAGTTGGAGGTCCCTTTGCCAAAGACAAAGCGAAAGGTGACTTTGGTTGCATAGCTTCTATGAGAATATGCAACTGGATTGCCTCAGTCAGATCAGGGACCATGGGCGCCTCTTTATAAAATCTCTTAAGGAAATCCTTCAGAGATTCTTTGTCGCCTTGTTTGATCTGAGCCAAGGTATGAGAGGTTCTAGGTGCATCCCTGGAGATCACGAAGTGGCTTCCAAAAGCTGAGGCCAGCTCCTCCCACGAATCAATGGAACCTGAAGGTAAGCTCTTGAACCAGCTAAGAGCTTCACCTGTAAGAGTTCTGGGAAACATTCTGCACATGATGTCCTCCTCAGCTCCTAGAAACATGGCCTCATAGATATAAGCATCTAAATGCTTAGAGGGATCTGTTTCCCCAGTATATTTCCCTATAGAAATGGGCTGCATGGTTTGCAAGTGTCTGGGTACATGTACATTCATGAGCCTTTTGGAAAATGGGATGCTCATCTTGTATCCTGAGGGAGATGCGTTTGAGCCTGCTCTCCTTCCTTCTTGATGCTGAGCATTTACCAGTGGGAGGCTTCGTTGCTCCTCCATGTATGTAGGAATACGAGAGTAGTGAGGAGTACTTGATTCCTCCTGCATGTGTGATTCATGATGTGGTTGTCTTGCGGGACCAGCTTTCTCATGCGCTGGGTTTGCTTTTTCACGACGAAGTTCTGCAAGTTCTTCTCTCAAGATTCGAATCATGTCATCTCTCGGATCTAGAGAATCAGCTTGCGTTGCTTTTTTCGGAGCACCATCATCGAAGTTAAGACGTCTGGGATTGCGTGGAGGAGAATCCTCGTTCTGCATCTCTGGTCCTTGTCTTTCCATTGATGATGAAGATTGATCAAGATTGTGGGATTACCTAGTTTACAGGTCCCACTGGGCGTGCCAATGAACTGTTCTTTACAGGGGGTGTAGAAGTGTGCTTGTAGAACAACTCAAAATATAAATATAAGTGTGTCTTGATACAAGGCAATGTATGTATAAGTATAAATACAAAGAGTCTTCGTATGCTGAGGCGGAGTGCAATGTACTCTGGGGCGGAGTCACAGTCCGCCTGACGGGATCTCCGTTGCCTTGACCCGATTGGGGGTGGTACCTGCAATCGTTCTCCGACGCTCAAGTCAGTATTTCAGAATACTTAGAGACTTAGAAAGACAGTCAGAGAGAATTATGCAAGTAAGAGAGTGTAAGGTTCAGAGAATGGGAAAGATCCCTTATACCTTTTCAAGAGAGGTTTATATACCTGTCACGGGTGCTGCATTATTGGTAGGACCCGCTCCTTGTCTCCAGGCATAATGCTGAAAAGGTAGTGGGTCCCTGCGCCGTTTACTAGCACCATTATTGTAGTAGGTATCACAACTTGTCTGGAAAGCGTTAGTGCTTTAATATTTTATTGTTATTTCCCTTTATGCGTGACAGCGTGATTCCCATTATTAACCTCTCAAGACAGAGTCAATCTCGTGCCGGGGTTGTGAGTATGGGCTCGCTACGCAGTGTGGGAAATTCAGTATTCCGCCTGAGTTGAGCCTATGGCTTGGCGGAGTAACAACTTTGGCGAGGTTACATTCCTTGACGGAGTAACATGCCTGGGCGGAGTTACGTTCCTTGGCGGGGTAACGTGCCTGGGCGGAGTTATGAACCTTGGCGGCGTTACTTGCCCTGGCGGTGTGCACCCCGTATTGTATTTGTAGTGTATTTGAAAAATACTTCTCTTTATTCCAAATGCTGATCTGGCAGGGCATTGAAGCCATGCTCTTGGGGGCCGATGTTAGGACCGGATCAAATTGCAACTAATAAAACTTCTATAATAATATTAATGAACAAAACAAATTTGTATGTCAATGTTACTTTTGAACAATAATTCTATTTTTCTACATGTTAAATAAATTCAACTGGATTCTCGTAATAATTCAATAATTCTATCTATCATTTATAGGTCAATTTACAACTTTATTTCTATCTATCATTTATAGGTCAATTTGTGACTTTATTTTTATGATAAAATATTACAAGTAAACATGGTTTAATAATTTCCACCAATTAGATCATTAGTTGCATGAGCAATAGTCGTGTTTCGATATCTGGTTTTATCTCATTCCAATTTTGTTTAACCAAGTTGTTCAACATCCTCTTTTTGGCAAAAGCATGATGTATCTACAAGTTTTGCATGAAGAAGCGTTTTATAGAAAACAAGTTTTTGGGATAATTGGTTTGTGACATGTACAATTCATGAAATGATAAAGCTCATTCCCTTAAACCACATGTTGTAATAACCATAATGAGAAATAACATTCAGTTGAGAACTATAGAAATCAAATGCATTGGTAGGTTGGTGGGAATACAAATGACACTACCTAATTAAATGAAGAAACCAATAGAAAATGAAGCAGCAAAACATAAATAAATTAGGGGAATATGACTATTATCAGCTATAATTACACCACCAAAGGCCTAATTTTACAGCCAAAATCTGCAGCAATCTGATCCATCATTCATGCCACATATTGGATCTTCTTGGCACCTTAAACTTCCCACAAAAAATAAGGAGTCGTTGGAACTAAAATAAAAAAAAAATATTGCAATCCTAAGACCATGCCTCAACATGATATTTACCACACTTTTCTAATGCTCTAATCCACCTAGCCGCATCTTCCCTTGAAATCTCATTTTCTTTAGAAACAATTTCCTCAAAAGCTGATGTTACATCTGCAGGCATTTTGGTTGAAGAACCTGCTATATAAACAGCAGCCCCCTCAGCTAATAGGTTCCAGATCCTTTGGCTCTGTTCCCTCATCTTATGCTGAACATAAACCTTCTGTGGCTGGTCCCTCGAGAAAGCAACATAGCAACCTCCACCCTTTGCTTCTGAAAGCACTCCTTTGTTCTGTGAATGAGTCAACCACAAGTCTCGGTACAAAAAGTCACCATCTTCATTCCAACAGCCAAAGAAGAAAATAATAGGAGCAGTGGGACTGGTTTTACTTTGCACTGCTCTTTCCTCCACAAATCCACGAAAAGGTGCACATCCCGTCCCAGGTCCAACGAGTATTAGGGGAAGTGATGATGAAGGTGTAGGAAGGGAGCCTTTATTGAACCAGGCTGGAACATAGATAGCTGCTCAAATACAACAAAAAGTAGTTAAGGACATGAAGTAAACTAATGGTTACTTAATTAAATGAACTGCATCAAGTGGCTTATTATGTGGACATACGATCGTAGGGATCTAACGTGGCCAGCCATGAGGAGCAAAGCCCTTTTCTTTTCCTCTTGTAAGGTGTTGTCCAGGACACCACATTCACAGTCAAGTGCACTTGATTGGGGTGAGCTGATTGAGAAGAAGATATGGAGAATGCTCTTGTTTTCAGTGGAGGGACCAACTGGACTAACCACTCAAAGGGCATTTGTACGGAGGGAAAATCCTCTAACACCTTTCACCACCCAAATCAAAGAGAACAGATATATGCATGAGTATAAAATGAAAGAGACAAGAAAAGAAAAGCAGACAATGGAGGAAATCTAAATCATATTTAAATGGAAGCTAAATTGGAAAACTATCACTCCATGTAGGCTATCTTATCTTCTTACCTTACAAAGAAACTTCTTATACAAGGAGAAGAACATATTATGATCGTATAAATACAAATTTTGGGATTTAATACATTCATCACGCGAGTAATCACATATTTACCAACACCTTCTAAGAAAACATTTTAAAATAAAAAAATAAAAAAATTCAAGACTAAAGCATAAAATAGGTAATTCATCAATCAACATCTTCCTAATTTGATTTGTAGCATATAATTGCCAAAGAAAAAGAAGTCATATGATCAACACTGAATACAATTTAAAGGAAATATTAATATAATTCGACAGCAGCAATTAACTTGTAAACAGAGAAATTTTGAGACTGCAACTAAAACTGTAATCTAGTGGTTTCCCTTACCATGATATTTAAATCTTTATTAAACTACTAATGTCTTGTATCACTAATTGTGGTAGACAATATTTATATACTACCATTATACTTTTGCAGCATATTTGAGTCAAGAGTTTAAAAATCAGCACACAAATAAGTTCATTGTCTCTTAAATTCTTTTCCATTCATGGGCCAGTTTTAGTTTATGTTAACTGAAAAGGCATAAAAACACAACCCGTTAATTTCTTGCATACCAAACAGAAATGAAGCCGGTTAATGCACCATGAAGAAATAGTGCACAAATATAATAATGGAGTCACAAAGCAAAATCATGTATGATGTACATTTCACAATCCATTGACCTTACCTCAAGAACAGTTCTCCTTTCCTTCTGGTTATATTGGTAAAGGTCATCTCTTCCTTCAGGTGAAGCAAAATATTGAAGTCTTTCCCTCTCATGTTCTGTTGTTGCAAAATAACTCATAACCTGGAACATAACTAATGCTCGGTTGGATTTTAATGCAGGAAGTCATACATATGTAAAAAAAAAAAACAAACATGTTTGTAAGAATTTCAATTCATGCAGAAACTCAAATATCCAAAATGACGTGCATCTTTATTATGCTTATTTCCTGTCTCAAAATTTCAAAAATCATCATGTGCTAGAACAAATTTATATGATATACATCCTAAATAACGCAACATCTGTATCATGCCCAAGCACACTCACAGATGGAAATGGAATGGAGGCAGTGAAGGAAAACAAAAGGAATCTACTTTTCTAGAACACGGCATAGTAGGTTACTTTTACATAAATTAGCAATAATATATGTAAAAGTGAACAAAATATTAGATAGACACATTAAATATCAGTCACTATCTTTTGATTTTGAGATTTCCAATTGCAAAAGATGGCCAGAGGTCATTTCTCTCCACAGGCAACATGTGCCATTGGCAGCACAATTAGCTTCATGCCATTATAAATTGGCTTGTATTTGATTTAGGGCTTGGTCTGCCAAGTAACATAATCCAAAAGTCTGCAGTGTAAGAGTAACCTAACAAGGATTTTTAAAATGACATAATAAGAGGGCAGTCAAAACATACTGAATCTTTACCTCAAAGAAATATCGCCGCGGGGAAGCTGATGCAACATCCATTGAAAATTCCACAAAATTTCTTAATTTTACAGGGACTCTAGAAGCATGTGCATTCTGATCATCTGTTTCTCTAGGACTAACCTGAAATTTAGTGGATTTCTTAGTAGGAAAATTTACATACACACATTAAAGGAAAATATGAATTTAATAAAAAATGCCGACAGCTATAGATACCCATTAGTTAGTTAGTTAGTTAGTTAGTTAGTTAGCTGCTAAGATACCATTTGTTAGTTAGTTGTTGATAAGGAAGATTGCTATATAAATAAATTTGAAAGGAGGTAGCAATGGAGCCACAGAGATCATATTGTTAAATGAGAGATGATTAGGGCCTTTAAAGATTGGGAGAGAACCAGGCCTCTCGTATGCCTGCCTGGGTTGATCTTTCTTTTCTAATATAAACCAGTTTCAATTCTACCATTCCTAGAAAGAATATTATTCATGGAACATGGCTTCTGAAATCCTGGATGTGGAGTTCATTTTATTTCTAAATCATATTATAAAGAGTTCTTTTTAGCCAATTAAATGTGCCCTGCAGTGTTTGAAGGATGCAATGCATTGTGGACATGAAGCAGCATAGTGTGAAGCCAATGCAGATGAAGGTCGGTGAACCTCACTATATTAACTATTAATGAAACACTTACGGTGATGAGTGAATCAGGATCCAAATTACAACGTTGAATGAAAGCATCAACTGCCGCCAAATCTTGACCAGGGAGAATTTCAAGGACATCACCAGTGTCATATTCAATAACCTGAACAAGATGAATAATTTTTAGCTATTAATTTCACCACAAGATATAAAAATAGATTGTGAAGCATTGACTAGAGATATGACCAATCAAAAGCATAAAGTGGAGGGTAATCCTCATCCTATGAGTTAGCTTTTAGGATTGAGTTAGGCCCAATACCCAAATTTAAGAGTAATATATTCTTCATATCTACCAACAAGGTCAAGTTTATAAATCTATCTAGAGCCAGCAAGGTTAAATGAGACACAGGATAGCTTACATGTGAAACAGATTCAAATTCAAAATGACGAACATCTTTTCCACAGTTTGATCTGGTTAAAGGAAGATTCTTCACCTGCAAGATCACCATCAAATAGATTGAGGCATAATGGTAACAGAGAGAGAGAGAGAGAGAGAGAGAGAGAGATTGAGAGAAAAATGTATTTGTTATTAACTGAATAGATTACAGAGAGAGGGGATAAGGCATAGATCTACTTATACAGCACTGGAAGTGTAACTGATTGGAAGTCTAACAGAGTTATAACTAACTCTAGCAGTGCCAGTTATTAATCCTAATAACGACATTCTATCAAGGTATGCAACAGAAATGGGAAACTTGATGGTGGGTAAGTTTCATCCATTCAACAATTGAATTGAAACCTCTAATTGAGTACATTTGGGGTAATAATATATAAGGATTCATGAAAGACAATGGGGGTGTGGAATGTGTGAATTGTCCCCTTCTCCTCTATGGCCCTTTCTTAGGGATTTCTTTTTCTGTTAGGATATTGCTGCATTATTCTGTATCAGCTGTAGCTATTGAGCAACAGCATTTCCCATTGTATGAAAAACAAAATACTGATAATACAATACAGAAAATTTGCCTTCATTCCATACTATCTCATTTTTAGTCTCTTTGATATATATTCTATACCTTACATAGTACAAACAAGAAGATGAATTGACCTATTCACAACACATGTTTATTGATGGACAGGACAAAGCACAGCAGCAGCACCCCATTTAACAATCACTGCTGCTGAACAGTTATTGTACACAAAAGGGGCATGTTCTAAATATTGTTTACAACTAAGAGTGATGGAGTCTAATTCAATACCATCTTAAGAAAGCAACCAGGCCTATTTCTGTCAGAAGATAAATTTCCAGGATGCATTGAACGAGCACTCCCAATTTGAATATTAAGACAGGCTAAATCTGAAAGAATCACATGTTAATCTAGTCAATATCATAAGCCAACAAAAAAAAAATTCTTATCAACTTAAGCAAAATTTTCACACTCCAAAAAGTATAGATTACATCATTAGAATGATAAATGAAAGGTGAGAGACCAAATATAAAAGAAAGCAAGATGATCTTGGCAGTTTTAGCACCAATACCTTTAAAGACTTTACCATAGGTAATTCAAATACACAACTCATCCGACATCCAATAACTTGACATAGATTCCGGAAAAAAGAAATGTAATGAAGTAACAAAAGCAAAGGGTTCTAAAAGTCAGAAGGTGGGATGGGTGTGAAGCAATTGGAGTGGTTTAATTGGAGTTTATTGGGAAAATGGTTATGGTGGGGACTAACTTCACCTTCTTCACTGTGGGCTGCTGTTCTCTGTGAGAGATATGGTCCTTTACCAATCCTTCAGTGTCCTACGGTAAGTCACAGTTTCTGTTTGGTGGAAGGACCTAGTCTCTATCATGTCTAAGGTTAATTTCTGGTTTGGGAGTTGTACCAAGAAAGTGATTGGGAATGGAGTCTCTACTTTCCACCCCTTTTCGGCAGGAGGTTTGGATCGATAATTCAAGCTTAAGGAACCGGTTTCCATGGTTGTTTTCAGTTGGATTAAATCAATTTTCATTGGTGGCGGATAATGGTCGGTTTACAAGGGAAGGTTGGGAGTGGCACATACAATGGCGTAGGCAACTCTTTCTATGGGAGATGGACTTAGTAGATCAGCTCATGATTCTGTTGAACTCACATTTTACTGCTGGACCAGGAGGATAAATGGGTGGTTTGGCTTCTGGCATCTGATGGTGTTTTCTCAGCTCTCGTTTGGGGACCTTACCACAGCTGGATCAGCTATCTGGCCAACCAATTAGGAGGATTTGGACATGTGGTTCCCCTCCGAAAATCCTCATTTTCGTGTGGAGGTTGTTCTGGAATGCAGTGCCAACATCTGCCAATTTGTTACATATGGGGGTGCAGTTGAGTTCTGATATGTGCTGTCTGTGTGCAGGTTCAGTGGAGGATACATTTCATCTTTTTTTGTCATGTCGGAGGGTGAATGGAATTTCGTATTCAATTATTAACCGGTTGGGCTTCTCTTGATCTATTAATGACTCGGTAGCAGGGATATTCTTGGCTTTTTGTGGGCTGTTTGTTGGGGGAAATAGGTGGAAAGCATTGGTAATTATATGGTGTGCTACTGTGTGGTCTATCTGGGTACATAGAAATAGCCATTTATTTAATGGGAGGGCCGTGGATACAAAGGAGATACTAGATTACATTAAACTCAGGTCTTGGAAATGGGTTTCCAGTAAGTTTAATATATCTTGTTTGCATTTATCAGCTTGGTTTGTCAATCCTATTCTCTGTATACAGGCTTTATAAATTTGCTCTTTTGTTAGGTCTATTCCTTTTTTATATGGATTAGGATACCCCTTGTACTCACTGGTAATATCATTCTGGCTTCTCAAAAAAATAAAAGCAAAGGGTTCTTACAATTTTGGGCTTGCTCGTTATTTAATATGCAAAGTCTGATTACCTAAGCATATAATGTGTCCTATCCAATTCAATCAGCACTAAATCTTAAACAACAAAGGCAACATACATAGAAAGACTTTCTGAGGCCACAGAATAATTGCAAAGGGAACATTGCAAGTCAACCAAAAATTTAATGAGTTTGGGATACCCGAGGCACTAGAAAAATGTGACTCAACATGTTCAATGTTGTGATATGTGATCTGGACTTTGGGTTGATCAATCAATACTGTATCTTGAATCACAACATCAGGACCATTTGGTAAGAATTCTGGTTTAATCATGTTTAACATTCTCCACAGAGAAGACATCCAAGGATCCAGAGAACCTTCATAACTACAAATAATTATACCATCTTTAGTCAATTAAAAGATAATTTTATTAACAACATACACTGAAGAAGAAAATATTACAGAAATATTGGTAAATTCATAAGGTATTCATTCAATAGAACTAAGTTCTCCATAGCAGGTAGTAGCAAGATCTACCACAGAAATATTGGTATATTCATATTTTTCAAAGACCTTTACTCAAAGAGACTGTGTTTTCGCCATCATGACTTTTAAGTTAAAGAATAAAGAGAACAACAGCATTTAAAACTCAAATTCAGCACCAATTTGTTGCTTAGTCCAGGCATAAGGGGCTACTTACTTCTGAAACAAGTTTGAGTCCTAGTATACCTCGAATGCATCCTCCTACTCTAGAACAATTTACACTGCTACAGTTTAAAGGATTTATTAAGCGGAGGTTAACAAACTTTTTGGGCAGCAAGCTGTTTTTGAAATTTGGTGCAATTAGTATGAGCAGAACACACACAACAATATGAGCTGGTAAGATTAACAGAATTCAGTGAAAAAGAAAAGCAAAAACTGGGTGGCAATGATTCTGTTTCTAAATTTAGTGCATTTGTCTGGAGCACAATGCTTGTAATTTTAAGTGCACTTTGCCTCTCAACTTAATTTGGGTAGAGTTGCATTCATACCTTTTTATGGGGTTCAGTTATGGTTGTTTGAAGCCAGGGAATTGCCAATTTACCATTTCAGTCATGGACAGAGATTGGCAGATTTGCACCATTTTTATGTTATTTTTAGCTGATATATTTTGTTCTCCTCTCCTTTGAATAGTTTCTTATTGTTCTATCAACCATATCTTCTCTCTCTCTCTCTCTCTCTCTCTCTCTCTCTCTCTCACCTGTGTTCCCAAGTAGCAGACAAAAATGGCATGCAAAGGGATATTGGGCATCGATACTTCATTTACATTCCTAGTTTCCTTCACCACCCAGAGTTTTTCTTTTTCAGCTCACAAGGATAGCCTATAGTACATTCTAGATAAACCAACAATCCACTAACATCAATGCTTTTCATACTCCACAAGTATAAAGGTAAATGTTTCAATTCAACTAATCAAGCAAACCTTTCTTAATGAAAACATAATTCATAACCATACCCTGAAGGGTGTTGATCATCTCCTAAGCCTCTTTCTACAATAGGCGTTCCACCAAGGTCCATTAATCTTTTGTCTAGCTTCTTTGCAACAAACTGTGACAGTTCACATGTAGTCAGACTTTATCCTAAACATCAAACTAAAAAAAAAAACATATTTGCCTTTGTCATGTCAGTAAAAATATCATTAGAGTAAAATTGTGCATTAACCAAATCATTTTCAATAGTATCCAGTGCCTACTTTGCACACATTCTCACAATGGTTCAGCATCAAGATGTATACACTATAATCAGCAAACAGTGCAGCACTACCACAACACTTAATCCAACAAATAAAACACAACTTGTCAAACACAAAACATGCAAGAATAATAATCTCTTTGATAATAGACATGATTGATTACATTGTACTTCTGATAACCAGAATCCCCCAAGCCGAAAACCGCATAAAGAACCCCTTTCAGCCAATGCTGGCCGAGGTTTCTCTGAAGAAGATACCTCCAAAAGACCTACATATGCAAAAGAACAATCAGCAAAAACAATACAATAAAACAACCTCAAACCATGTCACGAAAAGCTTTTTGTTTTTTGAAAAAATAGTACGTAAAAAATACATCTTTAAACCAGTTACCTTCATGGAATCAGGCGTATCACCCTGACCTGTGGTAGAAACCACAAAAATCACAGCCTCCTCCTGTGGTAACAAATTCTGTGCACAAACCAAGCAACGTTGAAGTTAAAACAGCAGCAAAAATATAAACTTTCATTCCAAAAAGGACATTTTCGCCAAACCCAACAAAGGAAAACGCCAGAAAATTTAATTTAATTTTTTTTATGGGGTGTTTCAGAAGAAGAAGATACAGGATGATATTGGTGAAGGGAGAGGAGGTTGACGGGGCAAGCTCTACGTTCAGCTTGGCGAGCAAGACGTTCAGCTGCATCCAATGCATTGCCAGTCTGAGTGGCATAGAGAATCGCCAGTTTACGCATGCTTCAATTTGATGCTTCTCTCTCACCTCATAAAACTTGCAAAGAACAGAGATTTTTTATGAATGAGAAAAAGGGTTTTAGAGAAAACGTGGCGCTACCTATAATTTTTGCCTTGTTTTTCAGAACACAAATGAGTTCATGACACTTTCCTCAACCGCGGATCTAACTGGATAAGTAATTTATAATTTTTCTTTTACAACAAGTTGCTAAGTAGAACATTTTTATCAAAAATTATTATTAAGCGTATTATTAAAAAATTATTGAATAACTATTTAGTTTTAAAATGAGAGTTCTGAAACAAAATTTAAAATAGGAGTGTTACTCTCTCTGTTTTTTCTACACACCATCTCTTTATTTTTTAATATTGTTCCCAACATATTTTCACTTGGAGAATATCACATGAAAAAAGCAGTAAAAAAAGAATATTGTACATGGTTGACAAGACAAAAATAAGCCGAGAAAGCCTAGAAACAAACATCTTTGTTTTTCTTTTTTTAATTTAATGCTATATCTTATTTAGTTTTGAGTTGAACTAAATAATTTGCGATACCAAAATTCAAACTACTATATATCAATGTAATTACATCCATAAGACTTAAATTCAAAACCACAAATTAATTTGGCTGCTGTTAATCAATTTGCACATTCAATAGTAAAAAGTACTTTATTAACTATTCTTTCCATGATTATCCTATTCTCTAAAAAATAGAAGAAAAAGACAAAGCCTAGGATATTTAGGGGAAAAAATGTGAAAATGATGATTTTAGGAAATGAACATAATATATGAATATTTTGAGACATTTAGAATTATTTTAAAAATGTTATTAGATTTGACTTCAGTTAGAATTACTAAATATTTGAATTTTTTTGTACAATCAAAAATTATAATAGATATTTTAACATACTCATTATATAAGTAAACGACTTTTAGTAGTATAACCATTTATAATTGGATGATAGTAAAAAAATCTTTATGCTACCAGTTTATTTTAATTTAATTTTGATTTTTTTTACTTAATATTATTGTCACCCTCTTGTCTTAATTTATTTTTACATTACATCTCATTTCTCATTTCGTATTCAATACTTGTATTTGTGCGAGTTCAACATAAGTTAATTATTATAAAATTATATAAAGTTTATGTACTATATACAACCTTAGACGAGATAAGATATCAAAAAAAGTAGAATTATTTAATTTGAAATCATATCATTGTTTAGAAATAATGGTAGGTATGATGATTTTAAATATTTTTTTTTATCACGCACAAACTTGCTCACGTTAAATAAGCCTTAATTATATTAGGGCCGCAGGAATTTGAAGCCTGGTATGGGAACAAAACAAGAAACCTGAACATCGCGTGTGTGGCACAAATAGAAACATACATGCAGCAAATAATACAGTATAATAGAATGTAAAAAAAATGGTTTTAATGGAAGATACATCTTTATAATACCTCACATTAAGATATTTTGACGAGGTTTTCATGCAACGGGGGTAATATGCCCCTCAATTGACAAACACCTTACTCTTGTTGGTCTTCAGTAAATGGTTCTAATTTTGAATTATTATGTTCAATTACTGTTGTTCTTTCAGACATTCCTAGTGGCGGCTCATGACTCTGGTTTTCATTTATACCAATACCAGCTTCCTTAGCATCTTCATCACCCCTGTTACACTGTTCGCTATTGTCTAATTCAGAAGATCCCTGTTGAGGGGCCATAGAACCTTTCTCTATTCCCTCTCTAATCGATCCTTCAGCTTCTACCTCAGGCTTTTGATCGCAAGAAACTAGTTCATTTCCACTGGTTGATGTCCCCTCTTCTCGAATCCCTGAACTTTGCAAGTTTTCCTCCATCTCTTGATGCTCATTATCATGTGGCTTGTTAGCAACAGGATTACTTTGATCATGTTTCTCTTTGTCGGCCTCCAGACATTCACCACCATTCTGTTCCTTTTCACCATTGATGGATTTGGAAACAGAACATTCTTGAAACTCGACACCTCCAACACAACCTTCCATTTCTGATGACTTTTCAACCAGGCTAGGATCGCCTTCAGCAGCATTTACTGTTTTTGATTCAACTACATCCTCATTTTTAGAGACAGGAAAAGACTGAAAAGAATCCCAATCGTCCTCACTGAACTCATCTTCTTCCTTGTCATTGTCATTTTCACCCACAGTAGCTGACAGGGCAGAATGTTTCTCTTCAGTTCCTTCTGATGGCTTCGGCAATTTTATGTCTAAAACTGGTACTTTTAGATCTGTTGGGTTTTTATCATGTGTCACGGAAGCTCGGATGACACCCTGCATATAGAATATATTAGAAATTAAGCAAAATAAATGTCAATAATCAGTGCGTATAAATGCAAGAGTAACACAAAAGTACCTGAAGTTGCTGGCGGTGGAGAGGAGGCATTGATAGTAAAACATCCCTAAAATGAATGGCTGATGAAGGAATTTGAGCAAGGCGAGAAACAAGCTTAACAGCACTACTTCTTAAATCACTGACTTCCTGTCATTTGTTTACATGATTAAAAGAAGGTATAACAAAATTAAGAGATAAATTCAGAATTAGAAATTCTCAGTTTATATTACCTGAGAGAAACCATCTTCTGTTGACGAGAAAATGATGACAATGGCTTCCAGAAGTAGGTTCATAAAACTTCTCTGGCAGTCATTATCTTTTGACAGGGTTTGTAACAGCACTATGAGACTCAAGCATTCACTAGCAATGGTTACCGATTCTCTTGTTATAGTATTCTGCTATCAATAAAAATACAGAATCCTTTAGCTACAGAGCAAATGGTAAAACTCTATGAGCAAATAATATTAACTGATAATATCAAGTGTAAGTTACACTCCCCTTCTCTCTTGGGAGATGAATATGAGTTGCACTTTAGTCCTTTTCAATATAAATGAACCTCTTAAATATGGTGAACAATGACAAATGTGCTTCCCAACGATACTTCATTCTTTTCTATAACTTTTAGTATCTCAGCAACTAACTTCGAACATTTGTTATTGATTTTTTATTTTATTTTAAAAGGTAGAATGAAACTTTATGTACCTCCATTATTGGACTTGAAATTTTATAGAGAAAATCTTTATGTTGTCTTCCAAGGTCACCAAATTCATTACAGATGTTCAAAACTAGCTATCAATGATGTCAAGAATTACAATGAGAGAATATATATATATATATATATATATATATAAAGCTCATTTTCATTAAAATGGACTCAAGTGTAACTTATATTCATCTTTCAAAAGAGGGGACTGTATATTTTGATATAAAAGGGTAGGGGAGTGTAATTTAAAAGGGGGGAATGTAATTTACTCTAATAATAGTTGCACTAATGGCAACGCATTCGCAATGTTGCCTATACCTTCAACATTTGATGGATCAAAGTGAAAATATCTGTAATTAGCTCCCCAACAAGAAACATTACGAAAGAGTTATCTTCTGTATTTACACCTTTTTGAATCCTGGCTTTAAGAAATTGCAAACCTATTACTTGAACCTGTCAAGAAGAAATCTCTATCAACTGTATCTCTTTCTGGGTAACAGCCATGGTGTGTGCACGTGATATTTCCTACATATTCATTTACCTGCATATTTGAATCACTAAGTACAGTTTGGATACACCGAATGCAATATCTTAGTGAACTAACACAGATGGAGTTGGTTGCTTCGCAATCTGCAGCATATTTGCTTTCAAGAGCTAGTTTGGCAATGGATATAGTTTGTTCCAGTGAAAATGCAAGCTTATTATGTATTAGCTTGCATTGGTCGAAATTTTTAACCTCCTTCAGATGGAATCCCTGAATGCAATCCTTAGTCAGAGCAGCAACCACACTTAGACAAGCTCCAAATATATCACTTAGAGGAATAATGCTATCATCAGTCTTAGCCTCTTCTACAAAACAAAATTGGGTACAGCTGTATCAGTTGTGATGTTGAATGAATCAGAGTTGACTTAGGGTACTCGAGTCATTTTTTCCAAAAATATGACTTAGGGTACTTGAGTCATTTTTTCCAAAAAAAAGAATTGTACCATTATACCCTTTAATTAAAAGAGTAAATAGTTAAAAATTGATCCTCGAAAGATATGGCAACTACAAGCTAAGTCCCTCAAAGATGATAATCACAAATTAAGCCCTTCAAAAATTTATTTGGTCATTATATTGATCAACTAGACCCTTTCTTAGCGGTTAAAGCAATTAAAACCATTAAGAAAGTCTAGTGACCAATATGATGACCAAACCAATCTTTGAAAGATTTAGTTGGTGGCTAGCCAAATCAATCTTTGGAAGATTTATTTGGTGATCTTCATCTTTGAGGGATGTAGTTGGTGGCTAGCTTATCTTTCAAGGACCAATTTGACTATTTACTATAAATTAAAACCATCAAGAAATAGAATCAATGAGGAAATAATGCAAATATTAACACTCAAACTAGCAATTTATGACAAGGCACAGATGTATATGGATCAACTTAGTTCTGACTAAAAAGGCTCACCATCAATGATTCTCTTTAACAAAGAATTTGTACAGTTGACCATGTCAATGGTTTCCAATAAGCACACCTCAGTTGAAGCCTTCCTAACGCACTCATAGCCAATTAAAACTAATGCCAGAACCACCGATTTTGAATTCTTATGTACCTTAAGTAATCATAATAAGAAAAATAAACAATTAAGATCATTTTTTAGAATGAATATAATAAAAGACAAATTTATGATAAATTATTGCACAAAGACTTCCTTGAATATAGATATGGCAGAAAGATATTGGCTCAAGCCTCAAATAGAAATCAGTTATCCAGTATCATACACAACAAACACACCTTGGTCTCAAAACGCTTAATAAATGTCTTCGTTGTCCTATATAGTTCGTGTATAACATTTACTTGTGAGTTTGGATCATGAGACACTGAAACTCTGTCAGTACTGGACAACATGAATAAACAAACTCTTAGCAGAGTATATATATATATTCAATGCAAAATCCCCATCAATTAATTGTAACAAAATCAAAATATCAGCCACAGGAAATTAAATACCTGTGCACTTTAAAAAGATAGTCTAAACAAAGTTCCAAGGTAATGAAAGCAAAATTTTCACTATTGAAAATTTCTTGTGGCAAATTCTGTGCGACCTGCAGGGGAAAAATTTGAAACTTGAACTTTGCATGTCTCAAAATAATTGAACAAAGTAGCAAACAACTTACTCGATTAACAAGGGAACATATCCTCCTGCCTTATCAGGAATCAAGTTTTTTAAGTGTTATCATAAATTTAACCCAAAAGGAGATAAAATATATATGCAGAGTCACAATACTTAAATCACTTTAGCCAATGTTTACCTGCAATAAGATGGATATCGCAAGACCATTCCAAGAATTATCCATGTATGTGGAAAAGGAAAGAATCTGCATCCATGAACTTGATAAGAAATGTGAGAATAATATGACCATTCCATGTAACATGCATTTAAACATGAATGCAAGTAAGTGGGACTCTTGTACACACCAAACACCAATATCCTTATAAGCTGTAGTGGATTAGCAGTGATATATTGACATAGTACAAATTAGACATTAATTCTTTCTTTCTTTAAATAGTCCAACATTCCTCTTAACGAGTAAAAACGAAAAAAAGGGAAAAGGTATCAATAATTTATATAGGACTAAAGGTATCAATAATTTATATAGGACTTTTAGTAGACTTAAAAAATTATCCACCGAATTCAATCCGTGAGGCTCTAAAAATGTAGTTACAATATTTATAAAGAATATGAAGGAAAACAGAAGGGACTAATATTTTGGTAGAACCAAGTTTTCATGGATATCTAATGAGCGTGTCAAGCATATTTGCAAATTCAGTGTCAAGGACCATCCCCCCTAAAACTTAGGTGTTAGATGAAGTACCTGAAAAAACCATGCATAGCCTCACATTACCTTATGTTAACCACAAAGGATTGGGCTAACAAGTCTTTGATACCATACTAAGGACCAAATCTAATAAAAGCTTATCCTTGTTGGTGGAGGCACATGAAGGTTTAAGTCCCTCGCTTTCCAGTGAATTACTTCTTTAATTTAATGAATTTAGGCTAAGAAATCTCTGCTATATGGTGTTGATGAATTTAAAATGGGGAATATGCAGTTATATGTCCAGATGAAATCAAATGGATAGGTATGACTCGTTCGAGGAAATGTCATTTAAGGTAAAACCAGTCATCTGTGTCCACCACAAACATTAAAATGTTGACTTAGAGAAGTAATACACCTGCAGCAGTTCTTTGCAAATATCCATGGTAAGTAACCCCGCTCCAAAAAATCTTTCAGTCAAAAGATATTGAAACATTGGTAGTACAATTTCATATAATTTCACACCCGAGGGTTTCACTTCATTACTTAGCAAGTTGCCACCATGCTTAGCATTAATAAAACCCAGCTGTATAATTGGTCTGCAAAGGGTAGGCTGCTGTGATTGAAACAGAACAAGAAGAGAAAAACCCCATAGGAACTTGAAATCTTCACACTTCAATTCAACCATGCTATATTGATGCATAGCAACACTACGTTGCTGGGTGTTTTCAACTGAGGGTTTGGGGCATTCATTTCCTTTAGAATTCACAGGTACTGCGTCAAGTGCAAGTGCTTGCAAAATTACAGGCCAAGATTCATCTAAACATGGACGCAACTTTGAAGAAACAATAGGTGATTGCAGTCCATCAAGGAACAGATTCCACTGCAAGAAAGGAGCATCTAGAATGAGAAGGCAATCACAAAGATATTAAAAGTTTCATATTGATCCAGGGTTCGCTCCTAGATAAAAATATGCACTCATGAACATATGGTAGTTTCAAATTCAAGTTTACCTTCCTCTTTGGGCTCAGGCATAAGCATATATAACTATAATCCTTTAATGTATGAATCCAGTATTTTCCCAGAATACTTGAACTCTTTTGGAACAAAGGTAATAAAGCCAGGTACTCATCTGGAACTCCGTCTTGGTGCTTCCTCATGGATGCATATATATAACACTTGAGAGATGCATGAGCGGCCAGAAGTCTTATTTTGATCTAGAAAATAAATCATAAGACAAAAGAATCGTTGATTAAATATCTAAAAAATTAATGAGTACACACTAATAATTGGAGTCAGTGAGCCACATGCCTTGCTTGTGACCCATTCTGCAAACGAAGGATAATAAATGTCCTCAAAGTCATTCAAAGGGCGAGAAATTAATGAGAATATGCGCCTGACCACCGCTTGATCCCCGCTGATGATTCCACTTGTCAGTATCTGAAATTTTCATACTCAGTTAAATTGTAGGTAATCACATATTTGATAAACTTCACAAAAGTATTTCCAACTTCCAAAGAAGCAATTTAATACATGTTTAAGAGAAGCACATAATTGGACTTCAAGACTAATTTTGGAAGATTTCTGAACACGAAAAAACATCATTTTCAAAGGTTAAAAATGGAAATGAAGATAAAGATGAATCTTGTTACCTTGGTAGCCAAATGCAAGCCTGCCTCCAATAAGCTAGGACTAGATGATGTGTCCAAGGTGGTACGAACTGCAGATACCAACTGGGCCTGTATTTAGTTCAGTTTCAGTTATTTCAAGAGAATCACAAAACTCAAAGTCTACTTAAACAAAGATAACACATTAGTCTACACGACCCTGAACAAAAAGGCATGTGAATTAATTAAATGATCTTTAAAAGAAACAAAAAAGTGTCCTTAGTTGACAAGAATTGAGATCTTGTCATGGAAAACAATTCAGGATTGAGGAAGGGGGTATTTAAACATATTTTGTCAAATACCTGGTACTGTTCCAGTAAGAGATGCCCAGGAAGCTCAGGGTCCACTACTTTTTCAAACTGTTAAAATCCAGATTCACATGCAAGAACAAATTAATAAAATCTTGACCAGTAGGGAGATGATAACATTAAGGTAATATATACACCATGCAGTACAAACATAACATATAACTAGGCAGGAAATAAGTACAGATTAGTATATTCCAACATAAACTTGAGATAATTAATAAAAATAAAGTGATGCAGCTTTTCAATACTTGGTTGAACATTTCACTTGTGACAAAAGAAAAAATCATTAAATTATCCTTAAATGTGTATATATAAAAAAATGTGTTTCCAGTGTATGGATAAAAGAAGAGATAAAGATTCAAAAATTACAAGCATAATATATCATCAAAGGGAAAGGTGCATACAAGAAACATTGAAAAGATAAAATAAGTATTCAATGTAATAAGGCTCTCAAACGCCTTTGTATATTTGTTTAGAGAGACTAATTTAAAGATACCATTAGCTGAACACCAAAGACATGCCAAAACCTGATTGATATTAAAAAGTGAAAAGAATTCATGATGATACAGGCATTTCACTCAAACCAAGTAGTCAAATATAACAGAGTATCTTAGACACCAGACCACCCCAAACCCTCTCCTTAGTTCTACCAGACCCTGAAGCTAATTACAAGATGTTCTTGTAGGAAGTAGAAAGCAAAAGAAGAAAAAGGAAATTTGTCATGCCATAAAATTTTTTTTGCATTGTTATTAAAAAAATCGAGGAATAACTTGCACAGCCATCACATTTCACATATAAGATATTACCTTGTCCACAATAGTGCCAAGAAGACAGACGCCTACTGGCTGCATGTTCTCAAACTGAATTGTGCTGATCTGGTATGGGAAAAAATGAGGGGAGGGTATGACTGATTGTAAATATATCTTTCATAATCATTACAAATGTAATAGGTAATTCATGTATAGCTAACATATTCTAATATGTAAGCAGCACCTGATAAGCAAGTGATATTAACTCTTGTAAGTGGAGAACTAGCCAATCACGCGTGGCCCGCCCACCAGCATGTTCTTTCCTTGCCAAAATGAGATCAAAATGTGCAGGATTTCTTCCTACAGCATCTGGTAGATAACTCAAACATCTGCAATAACATTAATTATCCCAATCACAAACAATAGTAGAGAAAGATTAAAATCATATTTTTCTTTAAATCAGAAGAAAAAAAAAACAAGACAACTTATAAATCATGATATAATTTAAAGACTAATTCTTCACTGAAGGATGATGATATTTATAGCATTAGTTACATTAATGTCACATAACCGAACCCTATCTTAATTAACTCTAACAAGGGTGATTATAATCAAATCTGAAATAGGGTTAATTTATCATTGTGACCGGAACTTATACTGATACCAAAAAATTAATTATTAAATGAAGATATACATACTCGGCAGCAAAAAGTCTGGTCCTATATCTAAGGTACTTCTCCCTATTTGCAGCACCAGTGGAAGCTTGAAACCTGTAACTCTGTATGCTGTCAGAGCCAGAGACCATATTTTCATCATCCCCAAGGTTCAACCTTGAATCACCATCATGGTTATCATTTGCCACAATATTATTGTTTTCAATGTTCCTCATTGATGTTGCAAGGACCTGCAACAATCCCATTAAACCATTATTAAGAGTATCATAACTGCTGTATAAAGCATATATTGACCCAAAAAAACAAAGGTTATTAATTGGGGACTGATTCTAGGTGACTGATTGGAGTTCAATTGAGGGATGATGATTGCAGCATATGCTCGCAATATTCCTCTAGTACTTCCTATAAATTGAGGAGTGGACTTGGGCAATTAATGGACATCTAACTCTAGTTTACTTTCATTTGAGCTTGGTTGCCTTTTCTTGCACTGTCCTTTTTTTCTTCGCTGCATCAATGATAGAAGAATATCACTGTCACTAGAGAGTGATTTGGTTAGCAGCAATTTTGATTGTGATTTGGTGGTGGTACATGGTATTTGATCACAATCTTGTAAGGTGCAATCATCCAGCTTGATATTGTATTATTGTCTTATAAAGGGAAGGTTGACTTGATCCAGACTATGAATGGCCCATTTTCTAAGACAATTTCATGGGGATGAATTGCTTACACTTTGTTTGGATAAGAAAAAGAAATAAGGAAGAAATATGATAAAAATAAAGGAAAGAGTAGAAAAGACGTGTTATTTGGAGGGATATAAATAAAAAAGTTCAAAATCCACTACTTCTAATTAAAAATTATTTATCTTATCCTCAAATTTATTTTTTCCGTTCCCACAAGTATTTTCTTATAGACAAATATGATCCTGTTTAATGGGTGCAATAGCAGTGTATAGTTGTTCTAAACTTTTTTTCACAAAATAAATGATTCTCAGAACTGTGTTTTGAGGGAGAAAGCTCAAGGGATTGACCAAACATTAGTGCCAAAGAATAAGGTTTTCCAAGGGAAGAAAGTTCCAGAATAAAGGTTCTCACTAGAAATTGATTGCATCACTTTCCATCCTTCATCCTAAAACCCAATCTTCCTGACTGACCAACACCACCATCAGTGGCACTACCCCTGATGCCATCAGCCTTCCCTTTCTTTGGCACTCCCCAATCCACCCACCCCTATGCATTTCCAGGAGCTTCCCCCTCCTGGGCTTCACAACTTTTCGTGGCATGATTCTTGAAAGTGAGTTGAAAGATAAAAAAGGCAAAATGAGACAATCAACATTTCTCTCATTTATTCATAGTTTCATGCATCAATTTCCCTTTAAAACATCAATTTTCATGTCTTTTTGTAGTACGGTTTATAAAGACTGTCTTTTGTAAAGCATACAGAAAATCCTGCATTTTGAAATAGAAAGCTTACCACTTTGCGACATACTGATATCCAATGTGAAGGAGATAAAGGGCATGATGCATAGAGTAATCGCATAATTGTGGTCCGCACCAAGTTACCAATTCTGCACAAATGAAAGAAGCAGAATTAAGAGCTATGGTTGGCCATGGACAATTTGTTAATGAAAATATAAATGATAGCTATTGTTAACTATGGCACATGTCCTCATCCACCGTGCTTCACTCCTTCTAAAATGAAATTCTTCTTTAAACCATTCCCTCCCACTTATCCTTCATTAAAAAGGAATGGAAAAACCCAAGAGAGAGCCAATCAAGAATCTCATTCCAAAGCAAGGCTGAATATAAACTCTTAAATTTGAGTATTTGGCCTAACTCAATCCTAAAAGCTAGCTCAAGAGTTAAGGGTTGCCTCAAGCTTTATAAGTCGGATACTTACCATATCCTAACCGATGTGGGACTTATCTTAACATTTTAACACCACCTCCCTCATGCCCAGGATTGGCATCTGGAGCGTGAATGCAAGTCAGGTTCTGATATCATCTTGAATTTGGGTATTGAACCTAACTCAATCTTAAAAGTTAACTCTAGAATTAAGGATTGTCTCAAGCCTCATAAGCTAGATATTGGCTATATTTCTAGCCGATTTAAGACTTATCTCAACATCTTAACATAAACAATTCCCTTCGAAGATCAAAGTATTTAAAACAAACTAAAGACAATAGAAGGCATACAAAGAAGAAAAATAAGAATAAATGCATAGGAGATTTCAAGGGATCATCCATGTCAGACATGGGTCATGGTACAGTGCCTCTGTAATATAAATTCTTATTTATAAAATAATCAAACAAGACAACTATAAACTAAATGCATAAGCAATAGTGCGTAAAATAATTTTATTAAATTAACAATAAAACAAGGTGCCTGGGCTTAACCCAGGAACTAATGAATACTGAGCAAGAAAAAGTAAGTAAGATCTTTCTCCCCCTAATAACATACTCAGAATCAGTTTCCTCATCCAGCATAAAGAATAAGTTATCTTCAATCTGCTCAACAATAACAGAAGCCTGTAAACATTAAAATCAGCTCTCAGCACAAAAATCTAATATGCTAATATTTCGATATTGAAAGTATTATCAAAATGAGGAACCAACCGGATCTTTCTCAATCAGATGCCTTAGGGTAGATACAGCAAGATGGCGTAAAGTTGGCTGCATTATAAAAGAAGAATAAGCAGAAAAGAGGAGTGAATATCACACTATCACTCATAATGAAAAATATACATGATACAAACCTGTCTTGATGACATAGTAGAGAGAAGAGTCTGCACATGGGAGTGCACAGAAACGGCTTGGGGTGCAAAAAGAACAAGTTGTTGTGTGAAGCGTGCACTCCTGCAAAAGAACAAGAAAAACTTCTGATAATCATCAATAAAGGAAAAATTTAGACTGAAAAATACTATTCCTAAAGCCAAAGATGATATGCTACGAGAAAATGTTAAGTATATGATAACAGGAGAACAGAAACGTACTCAAGCATAGTTGAAGTTTCTTGCCAGCAGCTAATCTCGGCAATGGCAGACTGAAAAGAGGGGGAAAAATGCTGTATGAAGTATACACTGAAATAAATGGAGAAAGCCTTAGATTTTGTGAAGAATCTAAGCCCCTGTTTTGTGCCTGTGGTTGGAGGCTTGGACTGCAACTCCCATGTCTCGAAGGAAGCTTCTTCGACACAGAAGCTGCTTTAGTATAAGATTAGGTGTTTGAATTGTATTGGGTGTAAAGGCGAGGGTCTTTTAAGGGAGCTTCCCTAACTACATGCAACAGAATTGGGCAGCTTGATCTATCATTGTTTATCCTTTATTTTTATTTATTTTTTAATATTGCTCATTTGTGTTTTCCTTTTAGTCTTATACATCAAGGAAAATCCCTTATCCTCCAAATTCTTTGTAATTATCTTCTCTTTCTTCTTTACGAGTTTTTACTTCTATTAAAAAGAAGTTCGCAAACAATTCACCTTGGAGCGTGAGAAAAAGATGCTTCCTGGAGCAAGCTCCGGACCAAGAACAGTGACTATAGCGTTTATAAGGCGACCAACTCCCTGTTGAATGTCTACTAAACCATTCTCATCAGATAACAGAATGTCCATAGCAAGTGAAAGGGTTGCCTGTGAAAAAAATTAGATATAATAATGTGATGTTTAGTAAGAAAGATAATTTACACAATACAATAAGTTACATCTATCTGATTAACAAAGAAAACCAGCAATCAGATCCAGTTTTCCTTCTCCTTTACTCTTCATTTTTTAGGCGTGATATGATATAGACTAATTAGAAGTAGGATGTATGAAGCAGAAATAAACTTCTATGACATGGGCCAAGGCAGATGGCAACCAACAAGTGAAGCAGGGAGATATGCCTTAGTAACAAAACATAAAACTAAAGCTCTCAATTCATTTTATAAGTGAAATGTAGTAGCATTTTTCTCAATCGTGCCCATGTAAATGTGGATTTATCTTAAAGAGTTTTCTGTTGAATAGAAACATGATTATTGGTAATAATTATTTTGGAAAAAATAAACAAAATGACAAGATGGCTCAGATGAATCAATCAGTAAATCACACTAAACCAAGAAAAACCCTCGTCATGCTGTAATCACTCAGTCTATTAGCCAGATCATAAGTTCGATTTGAAACAGAAAGTCAGAAATATATAATTATAATTGATCTTTCACAAGATGCTGAAACTTAAAATGGGAATACCTGGACATGAGAAACAAAGGACAATCCAGCAGCTTCAATAGTTAAAAGGAGCCCATGCATAGACCAAATCTGCAGATTAGCTACTGAACTTTTAGCCAATGAGGAGATAGAGCTCACTGTTGCAGGCACTAAAGTTGACAAAGCAATCCCTCCTGCACTGCAATCAATATATATAGATACAGACTATCAAAACAAGGTTATAAAATCCCAATTCAAAACTTGAATTGTAAATGAATCAGTTCAACAATTGTATCTTCTTCAAGATGATTAAATATCTTGGAATTTCAACATTTTAAGAGTCCTAAGAGATAAATACTAAAGATTTGCAGTCATTCCTAGAAAATATCAATATTTGTAGCCATCCCATGTAAAGAGAATTTGGACAGTTAACCGCCTAGGGGTTGTTCTTGTTAAGTCTTTTTTTATCTCTTAACTCATTTACTTGATAGACGTAATTTCATTTTTGACAAATTTATCGGGAAATTCAAAGTTCCTCCTTAGGTGGAGCATTTATCTGAAAAAGTTCCAAATCAATAAAATATCTGTTCTTACATTGTCAATGTGTTAGTTTCTTGATGTTTAGGCTGTATGGTGTTCATGAAGAATTCTATAACCAAATTGTGTTTGCTGTTCTGCAATGCATCAAATTTGGTGCTGGGCCAATGGTCTAAAAGATTGTTATTTCAAATTTGCCTAGAGATTGGGCTGCCATTGTGAATCTAATCATATGTTTTGTTTCTTCAGTTTGATTGTAATTTTCTTTCTTTTTTGTTCCTTTGGAGGATGTATCTTCTTTTTGTATCTGTCAAATTTCTTACTAAATTTTATTCATAAGAAACCCAATCCACCACCCATAATTTCATGCTCAATATGTTCAAAAACTCATCAATTGGGCATATTAGTTTCATATTTTTAAAATTAATCAAATATTAATTTGCTATACTCTAAAGAAGAATTTGTCCTGGTACAGACAACACAGTTCAAACAAATAAAAACTCATCAGTGATTCAGAACGGAAGGATGATGTTTTCAGGGAATTAAAAAATCTGAAAAATAAACACACGTTATCAACTGGTAATAATAATAAATAACCTGCGATGAATGCAGCCAAGTGCAAAAGCAATTGATCCAGCATAGTTGGAATCAGTTGCTCCATTTAGGTCACCAAGTAGTGATCTAGTCTGCTTGCCACCATTATTGATGAAAAGGAGAGCACAAATGAAAACATTAAATAACATGGAAAAGTATAGAAGCTGTGTGTGTCAACTGAGAATTTAAGAAATGAGAACAACTAGTTTTGACCATACAATAATCATACATAGATAGTTAAGATTGGTTATATTCAAATTTAATATTGGCCATCTGAATATGATGATAGAACAAATTCTAAAGTAAACACTTATATTTGTTAAAAGTCTCACATTGACTAGAGATATGGCCAATCAAAAGTATATAAGGTGAAGGGTAATCCACATCCTATGAGCTAGTTTTTAGGATTGAGTTAGGCCCAATACCCAAATTTAAGATGGTATCAAAGCCTATCCTAGATCCGTTGTTGGGTCACTCATGTTGTCCACTCTTCATTCCTGAGTGTGGGGGTGTTCTAAAAGTCCCACGGGCCACCCGTATTCATCCACACTCTATTCCTAAGCACGAAGGGGTGTATTAATAAGTCCTGTGGGCCACTTGTATTCATCCACGCTCCATTCCTGAGCGTGAGGGGGTGTGTTAAAAGTCTCACATTGACTAGAGATATAGCCAATTAAAAGTATATAAGGTAAAGGGTAATCCTCATCCTATGAGTTAGCTTTAGGATTGAGTTAGGCCCAATACCCAAATTTAAAAATATTAATGTTATGGTGTGACATTTATAGAGATATATAGGTTGTACAGCAGACAAGAAAGCAATTAAAGTGTCAGACAGTTATTTTTAGGGTTTTGAAGGAGGAAATCCTTTGATAGTGGGAAACCCTGTGTTTTTTGATACTTGAACTCAAGCCTAAGAACCAGATTATTTCTTGCAAAATTCAGCACGTTTATTTCTTGAGTCCAACAAAATGGTTGTATGGTCAAGATTAGTCTCATTCCTCACATTCTCACATGAAATGCTCCCCTATACAAGGAAGTTTTCAAACAATTAAATCAAAGTTAGTCAGTTACAATGAAACAGTAGGGAACATGTATCTTGTAAAACAGACTGAAGAACTTGCCATTCTTGCAGTGAAGATATCATTTCCAAATCGAGCTAAATATCCAAGACCTTCAGATGATGCTCTTCGCTGTGAAGCACAAATGTCTCCCTCCGCCAAAATTCCCTTCCATCAAATTCAACAAACAACATGCAATTACATTTTGAAAAAAGAAAAAGACAGAAGATAAGCAAAGAAAAAGACCAGCAGCAGACAGTAACAAAATTGTAACAAAATAATTGAATAATTCTAAATCATCCTACAACGTCTTCCTACTAATCCTCCTCCCATTGACCACTAAATGAATAAAGTATTGAATGTTCTTTATATTTACAAGATATTGAATTCATTTACTTTTTGTGTGTGTATTAAAGGATTTCTTACCTGAAAAATAGATTGTGCCAAACCCAAAATCTCTTGTCCTAATGTTTGTGGTCGAGAAGAAAGTAAAGCCTAAAAAAGATAGCAAATTATTATGTTAGGTGATCCACACAATATACCCAGATAGTACCAAGAAATGGATGGAGAAAACCTTAAAACCCGCAAGTAAGCCCACACAAATATTGGTGAGACTAGCCGCACGCCAATGATGTTTTTTCCCAGCTTTCAAACACTGCTCAATAATACCTAGAAGGGAGAGCATGCCACCACTATCCTGGTATATAAAGCAACAATTGGCATAAAAATACTAACAACCATTCTCCGAACTCTACAACAATATGCTGAGGTTTGTGTGATGAACTACCTGTGAAGCAAATATGATCCCAAAAAAAAGAAGCATCTGGTTCACCAACGTCTTGCTTATTGTCTCCGGCTTCAAGGTCAAAATTAAGTTGTTATTGAAGTAGAAATGGGTTAGGTGAACAACTCAAAATTTATATAAAACTAAATAGAAATTCTAATATATTGCATAACAACGACAAAATTCCTTTCCCACAAAAACCTAAATTGTGGGGGAGATAGGAAGTTAAAGGACCAGTGATCACTTTGGTCAATATATGGTTAACCCATTAAATAATGTTTGAGGATCGTTAAGAACACATGTAGTTGGTTGTTAATTGTAATTTTACAAATGAACAATACCTGAGGAAAGCTAGAAATTTCATCCTCCCATACGCAGGGCAGAAGGCCATCTTTTCCTCCTTGAAAAGCTCGAAGCTCATCTTCAAACCAATCCCTTTTGGATATGCAAGACAAGTTAGAAACTAGATAAAGAAGAGAGAGGGACCTACAAGACATTTGCACTTTTTCCCAAAATAACATTGACCTATCTAACATTATAAAAACATTAATGTTGAAATTATGGGATTTTAGGTATAGGAGAGAAACAAATGACACATCAAATAACATTCACTAGTGTATTCATTGTATTACAGTGTGACGATAAAATCTCTAAAGTACTAAACCTTAGTGTCTATTTGGCACAACAAACTTATAGCTTTTTAAGGAGTTTATAACTTTTTAAAAGCTTCTAGAGCTGTTTGGTGAACACAAAAAATAAGAAGCTTATAACTTTTGAAAAGCTATAAGCTCCCAACTTTTGGAAAGTTATTTGAAGAAGCTTATGGCTTTTCAAAAGCTATAAGCTCCTTCATTAATTGTTTAGCTTTTATGTTTACCCTCTTTTTTCTAATGACAACTTTTATCCCTCACATAATTAAAATATTATATATCGTAATTTAACACAAATGAAGCTAATTTTATCAAACAACTCTATTTCAATAAGCTCCTTAAAAAGCTATAAGCTATAAGTTATTCAAAAGGTCATAAGTCATAAGCTATAAGTTCATTTTGCCAAACGGAGCCTTAGCTATTATTACTAATCATGACTAAATAAGATAACAAATGATAAGATTTTAGGAAGACATTAAAGAAATTGGGGAAACTATTCCTAAAAGATAATTCCAAGATACTCTAAAATATTTTAGGAAATAATATTAGGAGATATTCTAACAGTTAATATACTTAATGACTTCATTAAATTCCATTCCCATTAGTTGCTGCTAAGTTTTAATGAGTGTCAGTTGCTGTTGAAAGGGAATGAAAATTTTCATACATTGAAATTCTATTAAATACACAACCAGGTACTTTGGTGCAGAATCATCAGGCATGGTTAACAGAGAGAGGAAGACAGGAATACAGATCTCCTTTTTATATTAGAGTTGACACTTGACAGAGGCCTCTTATGCTTTGGCATGCAGTTAATAACAGGATTGAGATAGGAGAGACATGCAGATGTTACAAAGTTTTCCTTTTATAGTATTGGGTGAATATACTTTATTAAGAGAAAGAAGCCTAGCACATTGAAGCATTACAAAAACACCTGTGAAGCCTAAAATTAGAGAAAAAAGAGTACGTAAAATTCTCATGTTTAAAATGTGACATTGGTCATGACATTTTTGCAGGTGCTGTTGAAACATTGAAGATACTACATGTTCAAGTTGGTCTTTACTTATAAGTTCAAAAGTAATACAAATAAGTTTGGAAGGACAGTGTAGCTAACACATGCTTTATAAACAGTGTAGCTGACACGTTTAACATGTATGACTAAATTCATGAACAAGCTATGTCTGGCAAGGTTCACAATTTGGTAAAACATTATCAACAGCTTCACAACTATAGGTGGACACTACTTGACTCGGTTTCCTTTCTATCAAGGGTGTGGTACTGGGCAGCTGTAATCAAACTTATAGTTACGACCCAAATTTGCAATCCGCACCAAATCACTAAGAAAGATTTTATTCCAAAAAATGAAGCAACCATCCTTAGAAAGCCAGCCACCAAAAAACGAATATGATGTACTTTTAAATGGAGGGATTGGATATCCATCCATTGAAAGATAGTTGATGGATGGATTACATGATTTTGACTAAATAGGTTATGGATGAGTTGGTTTTTTCAATAGATTTCAAATGAATCATATAAGTTTTTATCCATCCGTCATACATTCAACTCAAATCTTATCCAATCCTTCCATTTGTCACCCTTACTTAAAAATGTAACATGACAGTTGACTATTCTTGCCATTAGAAGGGAGACTTTTTTTCATTATATTGCTAACAAGAGAGATCTTTATAGTTTCATTAGACAACAAGGGTTTATGTAGTTTAATAAATAAGAAAATATAGTACAAAGCATAATTGTAGAACAAGTAGATAGATTACCTTCCAGGAATCCATGGACCTAACCATGCGTCCCTCTTGTCTAAGACCAACCTCAAGCATGAACTTTCTTCACATTCTGAAGCATATCTTATTCAGAGAAGAAACAAATACTCAGATCAATTGATGAAGATTTAACAGTTAGCTGTCACAAAAGTGAACGTATAACATTTGATTTTTTGAACACAACATTTTTGGAACCAACTTTTAGTAAAGTACACCAATATGATACCACAGTTTAGAAGAATTTCTTCTTTTAAATAATTTTAAGGAGTTAACACAATATTCACTTTCTCATCTCTTCTTACAGTGTTCTGCTGCGTATCTCCTTAGAGCTCTTAATTTGGCAATTTTAGTAGAGTTGGATGTTCCCTATCCCCCAAGTCATTGCACTGTTTTCTGGTGATCAGCTTTAATGGTTTCAGTAGAAGCAAAGACGCTGAAAATCCTATCACAATGTGCAGTCTATACCATAATTTGGTGCAACAATTGATTTGGGAAAAGAATAGGCATTTGACTTACTTTTGCTGTAAGCATGTGGTCTTTTTATGGGTGTTCACCTAGCAAAAAAGTTGGGGAATTGGGTGTTTTTTTTCCCTTTAGTTGTTTTGCATTCTTCTCTTTATTCAGGAAGATTCCTTACCCCAAATTCATCATAATTTCTTCAAATCCTCGTGAAATTTCTTTTTTTTTTTAACCCAAAAGATAAAAAATCTCAAACAGAAAACTCTTAAAAATGATATGAATTACCAACTAGAAAGAAGAGAAAGGCATTGTAATGGTGTTCTTTTACATATTTTCTCAGTTCTCCCAATACTAAATCCAAAACAATACTTGTAAGCAATTTAAGGGGACCACTACTTCAAAGACAAAAGAAAATTGAAACATCTCTTTTGATGACTCAACAAATGAGGTTCAACCTCAAGTAAAATACTGATGACAGATAATACAATATAAGCATACCTGAATGGAAATGTGCATAATTGAATAATCTGAGGATGGTCATTTTTAAATGACACAGGATCAGGAAGAGACTGGTAGGCTATTAAAGTTTTGATGACAAATACGTCCACTGCAGGCTTTATAGATCGCAGTTCCTTGGCTCTTAATGCAGATATGTATGATAATGCACTGCTTTCAACATACGACAGGAATTATTATAAAATGTAAAATGAAATTACACTATAAAATAAACAGAGCAGGTATTCAAGAACAAGTCATACCTACTAAGGTATACAAGAATTGGTTGAAGTAGAACTCCATCATTTACAACATTAGGAAATAGAAAGCATTTTATAAATGCTGTGAGTGCATGAACAGCTGCAGACCACACGCTACAAAGTACAAGCGGAGATAATCAATGATGTGTGCCCAACTAGAAACAGTTCACAATAATTATTCAAGACAGAACACATCTAACAAAGTTTAGCGTGCAAAGCAACTTTAACTTTTTGAAAATCTAAACTATAAGAAAACTTTGTATCCTGAATTCTTCTCACTTATCTTGACTCTCTGCAATTAATAATAACAGGATTAGTAAATTCTTCTGCATTAGAAAGTACTTTGGCACTTTTTTCTTTTTTATTTCTGATAATAGAATGATATATGAAGGTAGAAAAAGGTAAAAAGCAAGATGATCAAACAAAGCATTACATTCAAAACTTTGTGAAGGTTTTTACAAAAAGTACCATTGAAAGTCTCGCATTGACTAGAGATATGGTCAATTAATAATATATAAAGTAAAGGTAATTTTCATCCTATAAGGTAGCTTTTACAATCGAATTAGGTCCAATACTCAAATTTAAGATGGTGACAAAGCCTATTCTAGATCCTTTGTTGGACTATCCATGAGGAAGTATGTTGTAAGTCTCACATTATTGAACCATTTGTATTTGTCCACAATTCAAATATTCATTCTTGGGTATGAGGGGGTTGTTGAAAGTCTCACATTAACTAGACATATGGTCAATTAATAGTATATAAGATAAAGGTAATTCTTATCCTATAAGCTAGTTTTTAGGATTGAATTAGGCCTAATACCCGAATTTAAGAAGTATCATTTAAGTTTTTTGAAAGGATCTTATAAATAAGACTAAGAGGAGTAGAAAGTGATCAGTGGCTAAAAATCCAGGCATTCAGCTCCAACAAAATGTACCCCATAAAGCCTACAATAAATTACGGCAACGAAAGAAATTTAGCAACTAATGCATTTGAAAAGTTGTCCACATTTCTTATTTCTATGAACAAATAAAAAAATTTGTTTTATTTCTTATATAAAGGAATGGAGGCAGTTTTCATGATTGTGAGTGTTTTGACTTTCTTCTTAACTCATGATGTAGTCAAATTGCATGAATTGCTTATAAGATCTTTGAACCTGCAGCAAATCTTTTGCGTTGATCCATATTGAGAACCAAAATGGTACAACCAAGACAGTATTTCACAATGGAAGGAGCTTAGGATTCCAGAGTGAGTTATTAAAGAGAAAATCCATGGTGTGGAAAGTGGCAAAGCATCCAAGGAGAAACATAGGTTTTAAAATTTTAACTGTTTTAGGATTAGAGATGGTTCTTGAAAGAGACTCCCTCCGATTCTATTTATAAGATAGTTAAGACCAAAACACACATATTAAGAAAAAATGTTAAAGCACTGATTTTTAATTATAAAAAGACATTGTAACATTCCAATTTCATCCCTTATTAAAATTCAAACTCTACTTTAATGTTAATAATAACATTTTCCAAGGTAAAGGTAAACATGAGAAAAAACATTTAAATGTTTATAGATATGTGAACTTTATCTTGTAAAAGGGACCACTAAAACACTTTTTTTATAAATAGGACTGGGGGAGTACTATATTAGAGGGAGAAACATTGTGAAAGCAGTATACAATGTGAAATGAGACCAGAATTTGATCATATACTGTTGGTACTTGGGAGGGTTTCAGTAAAATAGAAATCAAGTGGAATATTTGAAGGACTAAACAGTGAACACCCTCCAGCTATTCTATCTTATGCACACCTTATTAGTTGACCAACTAACACAAATCAGATAGTTAGGACTACCACTCGGGGCCGTCTTAAGAATTTACGTCTAGATCTTTTCACTAGGAAAGAAAATTGAAAAATAAATTACAAAGATACTTACGTGATAGATGAAGATTTCAATTAATATGGGAAAGAATAAGATAATATAAAAACAATCTGACCATATAAAAGATATGCGATCACAATAAGCATGTACTTACTATATCCTTGACATTAAATCCTCAGCTTTTGTAATTTCATTTTCTGGATTCCCAGTAAAGAGGCTAGCCCACAAGGCAAGAATATCAAATACATCTTCTTCAAGCTCCTGCACACAAAGGAAAAGCCTCATAATATGAGAATTTTGCTTAAATCAATTATAAGGTATATCATAGGTTCAGACTTCAGATCCTAATAATAAATCTTGAGCTTCATTTCATCAAATCTTATGAAACATCAGCTGGAATTTCCGGTTATACTTTTTCAAGATAAATAGCCACAGAAATCAGAATTAGAAATATTATGGATTATTCTTAGGGAAGCCACTAAGACTGACTCCCTTGAATACCTAATTCTTCTCCTTAAATGCTGTCATGAAATACCAAGGGTAATAATGTTGATGCCAACTATTTTTTTTGGGTTTCATAACAAAAATATAGCTTATAGCTTAAGAAAAGGGCCCAATTAAAAATAACTTCAAACCTCCTTTGGCAAAGAAGCCAATAAAGATGATAAAAGCAACCATCCAGCTTCTTTTTCAACTGTGGCTGCCACTGGATTGCGACTATGTTCTGTCAGCATTTTTTTTGAAACACCAAACACCAATCTGGGAAGCCTGGTTTTAGCACACTATAACCTATTAGTAAGTACAGAAAATAAAGCAGGCAATAAATTTAATAAATGGAAGAAAAAAAAATCATCCGTTAGTGTGTGTTGTATGACACGTCACACATGTCCATGGCATCATTAGAGACTGTTAGCAGTCCATTAGAGTTAGTTAGGACTGTTTAAGAGTTATAGCAGCCTGCTCATATCAAATCTAATTACTGTTACATATTGATCTGATGTGCGCGTGCGCACTCACACGTGTACATATATATGTATGTGTATTAACCACAATAACAAAAACTGTTAAATGCACACTTCATCATCTGAATAAATCAGTTCTTATGATTTATACGAGAGGGTAAAGTATTTCCATTCCAAATCCAAGGCTTAGCTATACAATATTTACAAAGAAGAAAACATTTAATCAATTTGGTGTAAAAGAAACGTAATTTGTGCAGGTATAAAATAAAAATAAATAAGTTAAATATTAAAAAAAAATTGCAGGCGAGCAGGGGGCAAACAAGTTACCTTGATGGGTAACCAAGTGGTAATTTTGGTGAAATAGAGACTAAAGCTGCCAAGACAGTAGCCTGTCCATGCAAAGAATCAAGCTCGAACTGTAAATTGCTTCCCTGAAGATAATATATCAATGTCAATTCATAAATTCTAAAATTATATGATTGGAGTTTTTCATGCACAAATTATTCTTGTTTTCAAAAAATTTACGGTACAAGATGTATGTAATAATTAGTTATATTTAAATGGTGGAACTTATCAAATCAACAACTACAGTAGTCGTTGAGTGAAACAATTGTGCCAAGCTACCCAAGTATCGGTTGATCTCCATATATATCATGAATGAAAACCCCTCAAAACAAACATGAGCAGAACACCGAAGTGAATCCAAAAAACCATCTTATCATATAACATATGTGCGTGAACAGCATCCCGCCACATGCACATCCGAAACCAAACCTTGTACGTTATTTTTTTAATAAATAAGTTCTACATTTCTACTAACACAGCAGATTTAGAAATAAAAAAGGTGATAAGACCCTCCTTAGTGGACTAACAAGACAAAGGATGTAAAATCTTCACCTAGAACTATAAACACAAGCCCTTCAATTTCTTTGCATGGTTACAGATAAACATCCAGAGATTACCTATGGCCGTGAGCTGATCACAAGAGCTCAATAAAGACTGAGATATACTTTTTTTAAGGTGAGCATTACCCTGCAACTAAATGCATTAGATAGATGCAACTGCAACAGAAGTGCTTCTCACAACCCACCCCCTTTTTCTTACCATACTGCATCAACTAAACATCTTAAATTTTGGATATTGGGCCTAATTATATCCTAAAAGATAGCTCATGAGTTAAGGGTTGTTTCAAGCTTTATAGGAAGTATTCTAGTTATATTCCTAATCGATGTGCGGCTTATCTTAACACACCCCTTCATATCAAGGACGGGACATTTACAGGTAGCCAATATTTATAGACTAGTCAGCCTCTGATACCATATTAGAAAATGATGAGCCTAACTCAACAAAAAAATCTAACTGGTAGTATGAGGATTAATCCTACCTTATATATTATTAATTGGTCATATCTCTAGTTAATGTGGGATTTAACAAAAGATAACAAAAACAGCTGCCGAAAGTTATCCCCCCCCCCCCCCCCCAAGCTATAAATCTATAAAAAGCACTGTCAGGAAGACTGCATCTTTTGACATTGAAATTAACATTCAGATTCAGTGTAGGGTATTAATCTATTATCAAACAAAATCCTATATAACTGAAGCATATATAGCATATAAATGTGAGCTATATTCTTTTAACATGTATAGAAGAATGAATGACAGTTCATTATAGATAAGAGGGTAGAAGTAGCCTGCCAATCTCAGTTAATATTCAGCCAATATATAACAGCCATGGTCTCAAAAAAGCTAACAACAAACGATTAAAAACACAAGTAGTATGGGGAATCTACTTCTTCACCAACAATTCCTAGTTTCCTACTCCTAACTCAGCTAAAGCATTAATGTGAATACGAAGCCACAAAGAAACAAAATTTTACTGAATGAAATGGAGGGGTGATTTTTGTAAATCAAGAACAGACTCCATTCAAGTGCCTGACAAAATTTAGTTATCAACACAGGTTTGCCTTTCCTTTTTATGTATCTCCTTTGTGACTTAGCTATGGAGATTTCTCATCCACCTCTTTTGTTGTATACTTGTTCCATACTACCTTAACAAAAGTTTTTTATCATTTAACAGTAAAGGATCGTTAAAGTATTGAATATCATGAAATTTGACAGTTTTACCTTTTCAAAAGACACACTCTCCCTTAAAGCAGTAAGATTGGTCACCCCATATGAAGTTAAACCACCAACACAGGTTGGATCAACTTCAGCCAATGCACGTAATGTTAAAGCAGCCTCAATCCGAACCTAACAATATACATATATCAAAGAGATATAACAAAGAGATAAGTAATAAAACCCTGACCATAAGAAATATAGATGATTCCATTTTCAACAGACTTGAAATCAAAAGGGTTCCAAATTGGACAAAGGCAAGCAATAAATTAATAATCAATATTTTTCAGAAATCTCAAATGTTTCTACAATTATTATACTCCCTTTATATTCTGACTTCGGTCAATATTTATCAACAGTCAAGGAGATACTCACTGCTATAGTTTTCATCAAATTTAAAATCCACAGTTGGTGACACACCTAGTATACAGTATACACACAATCCTAAAAACCAGTAGAGTTCAAAGCATACAAAAAGCAAAGACTAGCCACCACCTTGTGCTTAAATTTGATTGATTTATATAGACAATGAAAAGCAATTCTGAGCAATTGGGTCAAAGAAACTTGAATATCAAGTATCTGAGAATAATAAATAAATATATCTATATAAAATATGAGCTCACCAGCTTTGAAGAATGTGATACCGCTGCAACTACAGTGTCGTCAAGAACTTCCTTAAATTCAAATGGAACCTGCAAATGGACAGATCATAATAAGCACACCGTGAGACATACCAGTGCCAGCCATGCTTCCTCCTTAATAGCATCTAGATTTCATTACCCTAACAGGAACATAAGCAGTTATGTCTTACCTCTCCCAGTGTTTTCAGTGTATATGCCAGAGTGTGTAAGGCTGCCACTTTCATGGAGGGACCAGCATCCGGTGACTGAAGCTATGATTTGGCAACAAGTTGGTAAAGGGGAGGGGAGGTTAAATGATTCAGTAGATGTCATTATTAAGATGACATCAAGGCCGAGATACACAAAACATGAAACACTTATGGCAATTAATGATTTCATTTATGTAAATTGCACCTGTTTTCCTAAAAAAATCAAAAAGTTCCTTTGAGTAGGCTCCGTCATTTGATCTGTTACCCCAACACGAAGGACATAAAGAACACAAGCCTGTAGCACGAAATAAGAGACTCTAGTCAACAGTTTACAATGCAGAAAATCTTACAACCCCAAACCTTGTGTATAACAAATTGACAAATGGATAGTTCAGAAACCAGGTGTGCCATAGACAAGCCAAATCTGAAATTAATCGAAAGATAAATGAAGGCAAGAAAAACGACTTTATCCCAAAGATGATGCATTTAACAGAACCACTGGCCGAAAATTCAAGCAATTTGTTCTAACGCATTTTTTCTTGTCCACAAATCCAAACAAAAGGTAGCTACAGGATTTTGCAAGTCCTCTGAAATTCATAATCATTTCTCAAGTGTATTCAGTCTCTCAAAGTTGGGAATAGTTGAATTTAAAACATTCAAATCTAGTCACACATTTCAACCAAACAACAATTCATTTACATGCTAACTGTCTGGACTTTCTACCAGTGAACAGCTTCGGTAATAAGTACGAATAGGAACAAAAGAGGCCCAAATAGCTTGTATTGGTTCAAAATAAATTCTTCCAAAAACAGCCTAATCTAAGTATGAAATAAACAACATTGATTGACTTAAAAGATACAACCATTTTCTTTCTCCACCATTCTCTCTCAATAAATGCATATCTGGAAAAAAAAAAACTGAACGCAAAAAAGTTAAACAAAAGGAACATGTTATTGGAAAAAATACCAATGCATGCGCATCCACAGAAGTTTCCCCACGGAGCATTTCCATAACTTGCAATGCAAAAATTTGAAGCTCACTATCTGGATGCAGATATTTTATACGAATGACCTGCAAGAAAGAAATTACAAAGGAATAGTTTTAAGATTTTGAATATGCAAATGCATTTCAAATTTCGTGTTATTGATGACTGGTTTAGAAGCAGAAAAACTAAAAAGTGAACCATCTACACATAGATAAAAATATATAAATTACAGAACAAAAAATAATAAATCAAAAGACTTTTCACACCCACAACAACAGCCACGTCACATAAAATCTCAAGTTAAAAAAAAATATATAAAGTAAAAAGCTCTGGCTAAAGAATTTATGTTTATACTTCAATAAATACACCAAACCCCAGCAAAACAAAAACACTTCCATTAAACCTCTATCTGTATCCCATATGCCACCAATATTAATCAGTAGATACAAGTGACCTTTAAGTGTTTTCATAAAACCACTACTCAAATATAGGAAAAAGTATTTTGAATAGTAGCTAGCATACCTAGAGTATGGAAAAGGATGAGAGGCAGTCAGAGTTCCAAAAAATAAAGTAATGAAGTAATAAATCAAACCTCCAAAATAAAGACAGCAAAAAATAAGAATGTTTCATTAATTGTAAGGGAATTCGTTAATGGCCAAATACAAAAAACAGCATAAGGATGGGTACCCCTTCAATAAAGCAGAAAACAGCTCAGGGTTCTAAGTTCAGACAAAATAAAATAATGGTGCTACCAAATCAACAAGTATCCACAAGAAGAATGCTCTAAAATCTAAATAAACTGTGGGCTTAACACCTATCAAAGAAATGTGATTCACCTGTAAGAAGAACACCCAAGCTAGTGTTAGGCCAACCCGAACATCCCTAGACCTTACTCCACTTGCTGAAATGGAAATAATAAAAATCATTACATGACCACAAAGAAGGTTAGTATCAACAGAAAGCCTCAACAAGAAAATGAGACTAGTGATAATTAAAAGGAATGTATAAACAAGACACAAAGTTCATTCTTTACTTTGGGTTTTGTTGCTTTTTGTTAATAGTAATAAATCCCAATCAAAATCCAACTATTTTTAAATTTCCATAGAGATGCAAATAGGGTATAAAATTAATCAGAAAATGCATATTGAATTAAAAAAAATTGTACCCCAAACAAACAAGAGTTTTCACTGATATAAACAAACATTAAAAGCAATATTCGTTCAACCCCCTCCTGCAAGACTACCACCACTCATTACTATCAGAAAGAACAAGGCCCCATTGGCTGGGCAACTGTCACAATCCACTTTCTCCACTACCTGGATGGTTCTAAATATCACACGTCTAATAACTCATCTGCAATCATTCATTTGATCTCCAATAATCAAATAGAAACACTACCATTTAGTTGGCATTTCAACAAATACTCTTAGAAATTAAAGAAAAGGGAAGAAGATGAAAGGAAGTGTGGGGAAAAAAGAAAAGGTGAAGCAGAGAGAACAGAGAATAACCTCAGAATTTTATACCTGAAAATGTGAAAATATATTCAATTAACTTTCTGTACAAGCTTTGGCCATATATAGTAAGCCAATTCTGTTACACCAAAGCAGAAACAGATGTAGCGAGATCTAAACTAGCTGTAATATACTGTAGGAACAGTAGAGAAGCTTGCAAAGCACCCTATTGGCAGCACTAATACAATAGCAAATCTAACAGTGATCTGATGGTCATTCTAATATTCCTCTCCCCCCCCCCCCTCTCTCCCTCTCTCAAACTCAGATCAGATAGAATTTATCCACAACCCCAAGTGTGTCTCATAGTTCTTCAAAGCATTAAGGTGACAGGGCTTTAGCTAGAATGTCAGCACATGGGTCAATAGCAGGAATGTGGCAGAACTTTAGACATTTGTGGATTACCTTCTCTCTGACAGATCCATGAAGAAAAAGATTGTTGGCAAAGATGAAGTGCTGACGTAAACATGATTGAGGGGAGGGGGAATCCATAGTATCGCAGCATCTATGTCAGTTAGACTCCTGTATTTTGCCTCTGCACTTAAGCAATCTACCTTGAACCGCTGTGACACCAGGTTAGGACCAAGAAAGATGCAACAACTAGATGTGGAACATCTATCATCAAGATCAGATGGCAAATCAGTATCACAAAAGGCCTGAAGGGCAAGGGACTCCTCTAAGTTAGATGGGTGAAACAGCAGACAGTAATGCAGTATCCCTTTAAAATACATAACTGTTCCTTTGCCCCTTCATTCACACACCTTTTAAACACTCCATTATGCCGGGACCTAACAAGGGCAGGAGAGGGTGAAGGTCCTAAATATTTAATTTTTAAAAAATAGTCAATTCAATTTTTTGACCTAAGACCTGCTAGGTAAATAGGGTATTTTTCTAGGGAAAGAAAGGAGCAGGTCTTGTTCACCATTGTATTAATCTCACCATTTTAGTAGACGAAAATACAGTCATCCAAACAAAGCATTATACCTTTTGTGAAGGCCAAAATTAAATGCTTGTGCAATCCACCTTCTTTTTTCGCTTGAGGTAACGGATCCTTCCCCCTTGGTTGAACCTAGTAAAACTTACGGGGGTGAAAAAATTATGAATGATGCAAGAATCAAGGAAAAAGCAGAGAAAACTGATATTTAGAAACCTGTGCTCCAGGATTCATTACAAGAGCAAGCAAGGAACCCAAAGTTTCAGCAAAGGCATCCCGAACAGATGAAACAGGATCTTCAAGGGCCTAACAGAAGTAGCAGTGGCAGAAATGTAAAAGATGCTGTGATTTTGCAGCAAACAATTGACATATTTATAAGTGAAAGAGATGAAATAGAGACAAAAAATACCTGCCTTAACACAGTAAGAAGCTGAATTGTCAAGTTCTGACACACTTAAACCAGGACCTCCAATGCTGGCAAGTGCCTTCAAACATCTTGCAGCAGCTATTCTCACAGCAAATGACTTATCCCCAGTGGCAGATCTCGTTATAAGACGGAATGCCTCTGAATATGCTGTTGAAGCAGCACTACCACCGGAGCCTTCTAAGGCATTGCAAAGCATATACAATGCTTCTTGTCTTACAAACTCCTAAAGTTTTATGAAACGTGACAACTTCTTTAAAAAAGAACATAACTAACTATAATAGAGTAGGTGCCTTCATTAAGTAACAATGGACAAATTATGCAGAAATAACAAGTGCAACAGACAAAAGAGGGAATAAATAAAGGCCGGTTGCCAATTTACAGAGCCTCCCGTAAACAAATGGATCATCAAAGCACTACCTTAAATTTAGGAAAGAGAGAAATGACGGATAAACTATACTTCCCTCTTATTGGACAATGCAAACTATTCATATTAAAATGACTGATTTTCCTCTAATTATCGTTGTTTTTCTGGGTTGAAGAATAAACAGCACAATTTTACAGTATAGAAATGCAAAATCTGAAGATGTCCTTCTAACAGAAACAAGAAAATGAAAAACAACAAGAAAGACAACTCAATTAGGAAAATTTCAAGTTCCACCCACAATGGATTTGACAGTTTTTGTTTACTCAAATGGACTAATCTATCAGACTAAAAATGTATATTTTTACGTTTTAGAGTACTGAGATTCTTTACAGGCCACAGAAATTGAATTCTCTATACCATTCAATGTTCTTTGTTCCACAACTCTGCCAATATGCACACATGTATGCAAGATGTCATCAGAAATTTTGTTTATTTTTTCCTCCTTTCATTTACTAATCTTAGTCAATGCTTCTTGCTAATTGTCATACACAGGTCAGCTTACTTCTAACAGTCTTGATAAAATCCTCTAGTGATGGTAAACACATTCTCTGCAACCTAGTGCCAAAAATTTGTAATGGATACTCGTACTACTGTCCAATTAATCAATGTATCTTTTCACTCAAAATTTGGTTTACAGACATTTAAATATATATTAGAAAAATCAAATAACAGAACTTTCAACTTAAATAGGGACAGAAAAAAATCAAAAAGAAAAAAGAAACTAAAAAATAGAATTATAAGTTTATAGTTCTTGGGCAAGAGAAAATATGTGTGCATAAAACAACAGCAACCAAAGAAATTTTTCTCTGCATTTTGCATTTGGCCCTTCACTTATTAGTAAGCTTAAAACTTGTAAAATGTGCAAGTTGAAAGGAAATACCTCATTGAATTTCATAAGTTTAGTTGCTATGCTTGTTGTTTCAAATAAACCTGAAGTGATTCTTCGGCCAAAGTGCTTATACAATTCTCCCAAGCATTGTGCAGCACCTATAAAAGCATGTTCAGAAAAAATAATGAAGAAAAAACAAAAGAAAGGTGACAGAAATCTGAATAATTATATATACACAACACATTCAACAATGAGAAAACCAATACACTCTAGAATAAGAATGCAATAGGATCTTAACAAAACTATGGTGCAAGAGTCATGCCAAGCCAGAAGCAATCAAAAATAAAAGCGATAGTTATTTATGCTAAGAGAGTTGATTTGGTCCATAATTCCACAGGGTTAGATTTGCTTTGTGATAGGATTGTTTTAGTGCCTTTATTTTATGCACCTTGTTCAGTTTATTTCAGGGAATCAGACACAAAAATCTTTTTTAACTTGTAGTTGGGACAGTTGCAAGGTTGAGATCTCTTGACCAAGTGGTCACAGATTCATTTATTGCTTGCTCTATTGAAGACACCTGTCATCCTAGTTATGTGTATTTCTTCTGGTTTCTCAACAATCTTTTTTTGTTTTGGCTAAAAAATACTATATATTATTTTTTAGAGTAGTTCACCCATGTTACAAACCAGATTTCAGAAAATCTAGCATAAATCTGTAGTTCTCTCATTAATTCCCATTTCAGTTTTGCTAAGACGTGTTAGTTTCTTTTTTAAAAATTTGCTAGCACAAAATAAGTCCTAAGACCACATGAAGGGTATGAGAAAAGATGAGTAAATGTGAGCATTCCTCTTCCTTGTGCTCTCCTCACAGCCACATTTGATGCTACATTCATATATGCAAGCAAGAAGGCTACTTTCCTTTGGAACAATAATCCTCCATCCAGTCTGTTTTATAAGATATAGTTTTGGAGTTTTTGGTGTCATTTTTATAAGCATAGTTACAATTTCTATAAATCATTTATTGATGTTTCCTTATTTACCCTTATTAATTACAAGAAGTAATAAATTGTTGAAGGATGTAACCAGCTAAACCAACCAATCAAAAGAGGAGAGATGTTAATATTTTTACCATTATCAAATGTATTGATTAAGTTCATAGGGGTAAACTTGAAATAGTATATTATTTATTTAGAAACTGTTAAAAGTCCCACATTGACTAAAGATATGGCCAATCAAAAGTATATAAGGTGGAGGGTAAACCTCATCCTATGAGCTAGCTTTTAGGATTGAGTTAGGCCTAATACCCAAATTTAAGATGGTATCAGAGCCTATCCTAGATCCGTTGTTGGGTCACCCATGTTGTCCACGCTCCATTCCTGAGTGTGGGGGTGTTCTATAAGACCTACGGGCCACCCGTATTCATCCACGCTCCACTCTTGAGCGTGAGGGGGTGTGTTAAAAGTCCCACACTGACTAAAGATATGGCCAATCAAAAGTATATAAGGTGGAGGGTAAACCTCATCCTATGAGCTAGCTTTTAGGATTGAGTTAGGCCTAATACCCAAATTTAAGAGAAACCAATAAAGTTGACAACCAATTAACTATTTTATTGATCTTGATAAGTACCTTAATTTTGCCTTATAAAAAGGACCGGAGCGAGTATTAGGGTTCTTGGGAAACAATAGGGCTTTCCTAGCACTTCAGATCAGTTTTAGATGGGTTGTTATGAAGGTCATGGTAAAAGCAGCAAAATAAATTTTGGGGCAGTGGACAATGTTAACATCCTTAAGAGTGTGTCTTTGCCCCTAAACTTGTCCAAATAGAATTATGTTTATGAATTTTCTTTGATATTGTACTCGTGACTGCTTTAGATGACCCAACAATGTAACTACACAAGTTTTATAGAGTATTGTAAGTTTATCAGAAAGCAGGGAGAAGAAAAATATCATAACAGAACAAAATCATTAGCTTGCATATGAGACTCTTCTACAACTGTCACAACTCAGGAGACTCGATCACAAGCATTGCAAGAATACAATATCCATCCAAAACATCAAGAAATCTTTAATCTATACAAACCAGCAATTTTCTGAGGTTCACTCTTCTTCCCATCGGAAAGAAATCCCTGAAGGCTGCTTGCCCTAGAGTAAATTGATATTGCATCTCCCTTAGATATGATTTTTGCCATCGCTACCGATGCCAAGTGACGCACAGGCCGTCGTGCGCCAACGCCAATAACAAGCAGGGAATATAACGCATCCTCACATCTCCTTTGCCACAACAAAATATTCTCCTGGAAATTATACTTTTAACATCAGATGTAAATAATCAACACTGAAAGAGTTCCAACTCAAAATCAAATGCCAAAACCTCTATAAACAGTACAATCAACAGAATACCATTGAAATCCCGCTAATCACGGAGCTTCAGATTATATTAAAAAAGCAATAAGAGCTTTATTTTAGTCTTGGGTTACTAACACAAATCTTCAGAGTGTTCTATTCATGCATTGAATTTGAAACTATAGCTTAGCTCATGCAGCGTAATCACGTGAGGAGAACAAAGCGAGAACGGTTTATCCGAACTGACGCAAGCAAATGCACATTATACGGAATCTCAAACTTACTATGCTACAAAGAGAGATTCAACAAAAACCGTAAATGAATCAGAACAAAGAGAGGAGCACGATGTAAATCAGCGGAATTCCAAATCAGATAAAATCTCGATCAAACGAAAAAATGCGGGAAAACAAACCAGCGAAGAAAAAAATCCAATGCGATGCGGTGAAAAGTTGAGAGAGAGAGAGAGAGACCTTGGTGTCCTCCTCGATGGCGGAGATGAGATCGGAGAGGAGATCGAAGCAGAGGAGGGGCTCCGGAGATTTGTGAGCTGCAGAGGCCACTATAGATTCCAGCTGCGCCACCAGCACGCCGAACCGTGACAGCGGCGCCTCCGCAACCGCCGCCGTCGTCGCTGTGAACTTCTTCGTCATGTGAATTCAACTTCACTTCGTTTGCGGTGCACTCTGTAGAGAGAATGTTTTGATGATCGTGTTCTGGGAACTGGCCTGGATCCGGCAAAATGGTATGTGAGCCGGTTAGTGTGGGAGGGAGGGGATAAATGTGTAAAAATAAAATTGCAAATTACAATTTACCCAAAAATATTTACAAATTATCCTCTACAAGTATATTTCTCTTCTTTGTTACGTAGAATCGTATATATATTTTTTAATCTTGGGTTTGGAACAATTCCTTTTTTTTCTTTCACTGTGATGTAATTCAATTCAATACAGTCTAAATGTATAACATTTTATCAAGATTTATCAATGTCTAGACGCTTTGGGATGCAACTCAAATTTTAAAAGTTTGAAATAGTTGGTAGAATATGCTAAATATTGTATTAATAAATTAAAAGTGAGATTTAATATAATTATAATGAAAATTGAACATAATTATAAAATAATATATATTGTTGGAAGAATATCATTGTAAAAGAACTTACGTTTAATCAAACTTTAGAATAAATTTTATGTGAAATTAATGATATTTTCTATTTTTTTAAATTCAAGTGGAATATCAATGTCTTGATATGATTAAGTCCAATAATTTTTGATATTTCATGCTGTGAGAAAAAAAATGTCACTTACAAATATACTTTGACACTCAAGTGTCCAACAACCTTTGATATCTCGCATTGTGAAGAGAAATCAAGTGTTACCTATAAATACACTGAAGTTAGTAAAAGTTTGAGTGACGGATTAGTGAACAAACCTCATATTAAAATAAATGAATGGTATCTATAGAATTTAAGTGAGGATCGTCCATATTGTAATGTCTGCTAGTATTTTTTTATAAAGAGTAAAAAAAATAATACAAACATAAATATTACTCGACATCAAATCACCCCAATATGAAGGGTTTCATATGGGACTATTGTGTATGAGTATTAAATTATTGTACAGTCTGTGGGAATGAGACATACCATTTATGCTCTACACATACATATATGCTCCATTAAGATCAGAATCAAAATTATAAATCATGGTTCATTAGTTTAACATTTTATAAGTTATATATTAACGGTTTATTTTGTATAACTTTTTTTTGACATAATTTTTGTCTGAACTGTGAAAGAAAATTTATTTTATAGGTTGCAATTTGCTTAAACTTTTTTTAGCTTTTAGACTTGGGGTGTTTTTTATTTTCTAAAAAAAACTGTTAAAAAATGTTGGTAGCTCATCAAAGCCCGTAGCATTTTAAGTCTGAGCATATAAGATAAAGGTTCAAACAGAAGTGTCATTTTAAGCTCATACCATCAAAGTATGCTATCCAATGCAAGCTAAGCCATAACTTGACACATTTAGAGCGGTGGAGTCTCTGAACGGAAAAAAACTCAGTTGACTTGTGGGAGATTTTTTATTCTACAGGTTAACGGAGTTTTAATTGTCTCGAATATTAACCTTTAAATTTTTCATTTCAATTCAACTATGTTTCCCTAACTGCAAATCAAACACCCCCTTAATCATTGCTCAATATTGACACTAATACGCTTCTAATCCTTTCATTATAATAAGATGTCATCTTTTATGAACACAATTTATTAAAATCTTATCATTAATTAATGTTATTTTTATTTTAAATATAAATAAATTTTAGTGAAATTTTATAGTTACATAATATAAGTAAGCTTATATTTTTTTAATATCATCAAATGTTTGTATACAAAATATGTTATTTTTATATATATTCTTAAGACAACTAATGTTTTATGTAATAAATAATATTAAAAATATTTTAAAATATTACATTAAATATTTGATAATATTAATATAAATATCTATTTTTAATTATTATTTTCAATATATTTAAAAATAGTTACTTTTAAAAGGATAATATTATCTACCATCATCCCTCCAACTTATTAAACACTATATTCAAGGATTGAGCATAAAAAATCATATATTATAAATTATGTTCAATTATACTGTTCCTTGAACACAGCACCAAAACATTGCTATCCTATTAGGCTACCCCAGCAAAACATTCTTATACCTACGTACACTACAAGACATGAGGACGACAAATGAGAATGTACTATTCACTTCCAATTTCCATCTTAAGCAAATTTCATGTAATAGGGTTTTTGGTTTTTTATGTTAAATTCAACTAAAAGAATTTTTACAATCAAACAGAATTTTGATTGTTTCAAATAGCATAAAGTATTAATATTAACATTTATATTTTTTTTATTTTTATAACTTTGTTTTCTCAACTGCATATCAAACAAAACATAATAAAAACATATTGAATCATAAATAAAAAAAAAACTAACCCATTGAACTTCAAACAAAACCAAAAAAGAAACGATGCTCTCCAGGATCATGTGCCACATGTTCAGGAAAATAAATAAGGGGACGTCATGTTCACTTCATCATACTAATGCGATGTCATTACTTTAGGGAATTAATTTAACCAGGATTAACTGTCTTTATACTAATCAAACTGAGTAAAAAAAATAAAAAAAATTGCTAGTTTAATGAAAATTTAATTATTTTAATAATATATAAAATCAATATTAACAAAGATTTATTTTCATAATTTTATTTTCATAACTAATTATGATTTGATGTCACATTAAAAGTTGGAATAAAAAATTTTTCCAAAAGGGTGCTGACATCCCAATAATGTACATAATGCTCCCTTAGTGGTCCTATGGCACAATCACACCCTCCTTGTAAAGCATCATACATTTCAAAGAAATCCTCTACTTCGTATTCCTTCCTGGAGAACACCATTTCAGAAGAGGACATCTAAAGGACACACACTAGAATATGTTTGGTCAAAGACAATTTCTAAAGGAAGAATAAAGATACTCAACAACTTGGACCACCCCCTTTTGTTAATCTCTGTACTCTTTCTGTTTCCCTTCCATTTCTCTTCATATATATTTTCCCATTACTTTGAAATCTGCATGTAGACGTGGCTCATTGTGCGAGACTATTAACATGATTAATGGTCATATCTATATGAACACTTCTGAACTCATATATATATATATATATATGATCAATAGAATTTATTTATCAAAAATTTAGTAATAAGAAAGACAAAGAGTGTGAATACTGCTATTTAATAAACAACCAGAAAGGCTAGTATATGTTTTAGGATAAGTTAATTTCTGTTACAAAAACTAGCTCAATTGTTAAGCTTCTGACACCGACACTGTCTTCCATTCTTACCGAAACCAGAAAATATATGATCATCGGAACGGACTACACTAGTTACACAAATGCCTATCGACCATTTGATTTGAGTTTTACAAATATTTTCTCTAACAGGTACCATAACTAAACTACACCTCTAACAAATCATTATGTTCTACAATATAAAACTGTAAAACCATATTCTGAACTGCAACAGAAAACAACACACACATCAAACATAGAGCACGACACTACTGGTTAAGGAAGGTCTTGATATGATGCATCATTTCCTGGGTCCGAGAATGGGAAAGCTGATAATTATGCAGCACTTGGAATGCATGGCCTACACCTTTATGGACAACTGTTTCTACCTTTTTCCCTGCTTTAACCAAAGTGTTTGAGAATTCCAAGTTCCTATCTCTCAGTATATCCATTTCTGAAACGCACACCATAATTGATGGAAGCCTCAAATCTCTCAACTTAGCCATGCCTAGTGCAAGAGGGTTGCAATATGGATGGTCACGAGTAGCCCCAAGAGGAAGTGCCAAACGCCAGTAAGTGTCAGAAACTGATAAAGTAAGTGCTGAATTTGGTGGCTGATGATGTGAATGCATCTCAGAGCTGGTTCTTTCTTCCCCTCCAAAGAAAGGTTGGATCAACACAACACCTTTTAGAGACATTGAACTTGAAGTGCGTGTGGCCACATTGTAAGCTATGTTGGCCCCTGCACTGTCACCAGCTAGAAAAAGAGAAGAAAAGTTGCAATGACTTAGCCACCACTTTTGCACACTAGATCCATTTTGAGCCTCTCTTTTGACCCACATGAGAGCATTGAAACCATCATCATATGCTGCAGGAAGAGGGTTCTCTGGAGCTAACTGGTAGTTCACAGAGACAATGACACAGTTTGCTTTGGAAGCAAGGCTGGTCAAGAACTCATGGTAACAGCTCCAAGAAGCTGATCCAACACAGAATCCACCACCATGGAAGTAAACAAGCAAAGGAACCTTGGTGTGAGAGTGAGAGGTAAGTGGCACATAAACACGTGCCCATAAATTTGTTTCTTTGTTGATCACAACATCTCTGGCTGTGACACCACGTTCTGGTGCCACCACACAGGACACCTTAGGCACAATTTGTGGCCTTTCAACATGCCCATCTCTGTGGACTCTAATGAGTCCTTGGATTTCCTCAGTGATGAAATTTTCACGTTGCGGGTGAGTGTTGTTGCTGTTTATTTGTGTTTGTGAGTTGTTGTGCCTAAGTGAAATGGTAGTAGCCATTGTGTTGACTCTTGATGACAAAGATTGAAAATGAGTAAAACGAGTTCTCTTTGTGATGGCATAATATGGTGCTCTAGTTTGCTCATTTTATAGAAGATTAGAGAATCAGAATTAAGACAAGGTGTCTAACCAATTAGAAAAAGCTTCAAGTTGGAAAGAGCAAAGAAGTTTCCCATGTTCTTCTATACAAGTGGCCAAGAAATCAAGCTCAATGTTATTACCATGTGCCGTTTTAAAGATTCTCGCGTGAAGTTGAGAAATCTACATACATTGACTGTTACAAACTTATCATCTGATCTGATATACCATATTATCATATATGTTAGGCTTGAGTTTGACCAAAAATCTTAATATTCCAGTTAATTACCAGTGGCCGATAAGATGAAAGGCTAAGAAACTTTGATATTGCAATTTAAAACACTGACAACAAAATTTCTCTAGAACTGCATTTTTAAGTTAAAACTAGAGACTGATTTAGAACCATCACTGTTGGTTTATTTATGTGATTCTTGGTTGACTCTCATGAAGTGAATTTTATTTAAAGATTTGAGGTTTCTAATTGTTTTCGTGTCAAAATGATCATGTGTTTCTAAGGAAATCCAGCATGAAATAAAAAGTGGGGAATCTAATTGAATGAGGTAGTGTTTAGGATAAACATTATTCCTATCTGATGATCGAGGCAATTGCAGCATTTCATGCTTGTTACTTTTTGTAATAAGCATGAGTTGCAAGTTGCACTGCTATTATGACATGAAAATTCTTTGACCCTTTTCTGCATGAAAGGATGGTGGAAGGAATTATAGAGAGGGGCTATCTGTTTCAGATTTTGATACCCAATCCATAAAGTGATTTGAATTGGGAAGGCCTCTTGGTCATGGCAGCTTTTGGTCCAGTTTATCCTTCTGAAAAAAAAATTTTAAGTGTCTTTAAAGACACAAATTATAATCTCCTTTGGACTAATAATTGATGCCATAGAAAATATTCATACCACACAGTTTGGCCAAATATGCAACTTTTAAACTTCTAATGGGTTGTTTAGAATGCTAAAACTTTTCTTATTTTCTTTTTTGTTTTTAGTTATTAGTTTTAATGGTAAAATTCTCATTTTGTTTTTTTATTTCCAAGATTTTGTATAGAAAATATTGAAAACAATTTTTTTCCTGATTTTATGTTGTTTTTTACTTTTTTCAATACAAAATTTAAAAAAAAATATATAATAACAGTTTTATAATTAAAACTTAAAACCTAAAATTCTTCTGTATTTCCTTGTTTCACCTTCTCTTTTATTGTTTCCTTCTCTTTATAAATCCAACAATCTAGCAATTTTGTGTTAGAACTTAGGGCAAGTCTGGTTTGTAGTTGACATTTTTCAACTGGAATAGAGTAAAAAAAAGTTTAAAAACTATTCGTCTAACGAAATTCAAATAATTTGTAGAATTAATATTATTAGATATTTATGTTTTTATCAATCTATTTGTACAACTATGTTAAATATTCTATTAGAATTTCCTAAAAAAATGCCCAAATATTGATAAACTTTAAAAAATAAAAGAATATCCTTCTAATTCGAAGTACATGCACAAGGAAAGTTAACTTTATTCTTCAAATATCCCATATCTTTCTACAAAAATATGCCTTCTGTTCTCATCATTTTGTTGTCATTCTAATTTCCCTATTCAACTCTTTGTTTCTTTCAAAATGTAAATTATTTACTGTAAGAAGATGGAAATAAACAAGAAAGTCGCAGTTTTTCCCTTTCAAATACTTTATGCGAATCAATTAAATTCCATAAATATTATTTATTTCACATTGGTCGTCAAATGATAAAATATATATTTAATATTTAGTATATTCATAAAATATATATTTAATATTTAGTATAATCCAATTGTTGTCATGAAATGAAATGATAAAATAATTATTTAAAAATTTAAAAAGTGTCATATAAAGATACGTTAAACTAAAAAAAACTACGGAAACAATGTATACTTGGTATGACTTATTTTTTACTATAATCGGGTTAATTTTCATATTCTAATTTAATTTAAATTTGAAAATTTTGGCAACTTTTATAAAAATAGATTATAATCTGGAGATAAATTATAATAGTTAAGTAAGTTAGATTCATCCTTTTTTCATAAAAAAAACATAAAACAACTAACAAAAATATAAATAACTAAGAATGATAAAAAGGGAGGATGAGTGTAGGTAGTATATTAACGTTATCTTACCCGTAGGTTTAAGGTGGATAACGAGTGCTCGCGGCCAAAGGAACAGGTAAGCACGGATATTTATTAATATTTAATATTTATTTAAAACAATAAAAAAAATATGGTTTAATATTCTATATACAATATTGTTTTCCTATCCACGTGTTTATTTATTATGCTCACAGAGCCAATAACATGGAGACAACCATTTTGCATGTATTATGTACAGTTGTAACAAAAAATTCTTCTTAATTCCCTCAACGAAAATTCAAGTATTTTAAAATTAGTATTAATTATTAATTTTTTTTCATTTTTACTATAATAAATTATAAATAACATACATAAAGGTTTTCAACATTTCACTGGTCCCATTTGGAAGATTTTGTTCCAAGAATCTAAATCTCATATGGAATTACTTAACTTCGTGGAGGGTTCATGATCCACTGAATTGGGGCAAGGAGAAGTAAACTAAACAATGAAAAATTATTACACGTGCTTAGATGATAGGTGATATACTGATTTTGTCAAAATAGATAATATTGTTATATATTTTTTTTAATGTTTTAGTTAAATAATCAGTATAAATAGTTTACATTTTACATCAGTTGTTTAATAACTGATGTAAAAAATATTTTTTATATCATTTATTAATTACACATATTATTTTAATAGTTGATATAAAAATATTTACATACTTTATTTAAAAAATTTGACATGTTGAAACTAATGATAATTTCTCCAGAACAATTCCAATATCTATACTAGTTTCTGGAGTGGAACTCGTGTAGAAAAGCATGAGTCATATCTCACATAGATTTGGTGTTGCTAATAGTCAAGATTCTTCCCCTCATACAAGCTTGTCAAGTTTGGAAATCCATTGCTATATGCAAAAACTTTTCGGGTAAATTATTCCTTTTCACCGTCATGCATTTCTGTGTAGCAAAAACTAAGATAAACCATCATGACCATTAAACATTTATTAACTCTTGATATTTACATTACATTAAATATACTCTTAATTAATAATGATATATTTTTTTAGGTGACCCCATTAAACTTTATTTTAATTTTTAATGTAATATTTAATTAACAACAAATTATACTTTTTTAAATCTTCAAAGTAAGTCGCATTAGGAGTGACTCATCTAGTGGAGTTTTTATTTATTTATTTATAAGACTCAAACTCAAATCTTCCTTAAGTGAATATATATATTTTTTTGTGTTTAATATATCTTATTTAAGCTAAAGTCAATAAGGACTATTATGAATAACAAAACTCTTCTTACTAAGATTTAACATAACTACATTTCTAAAAATTCAAACCTAAGACCATGAATTAAGCTAAAATAACATCTACAAACTTATTTACTCGTTTGTTTGGCAATAGTGAAATTGAAAATATACTACTTAAGCTAACCAATTATTAATGATGAAAAATTATATGAAATCATAATATCTTTCAATATTTATATATATATATTCAATATAAACTTGATACTTTTTGTTTTGGACAATCACTTGACACTTTTTCAAATATCAAATAAAAAATTATCTAAAAAAGGAGTAAAAGATAGTTACATAGGCCCAACAAGTAAATTGCTGTGAAAAGCCCATAGGCCTTTGACCCGTCCGAAACAAAACAAAATGGAGTTCACATAAACGACAATGCGTTTCTGGGCGCGGCGTATAAACGTAAAGTATTGAGGTGCCGTTGAGAGTGAGAGTTCGAGAGAGTCACTGAAACCCCTAAAAAACCCCAGTTCTGTGCAGCACCGTTTCCACGCTCTGTTTTGATTGTTCTCTGCAAGAAAAAAGAGAAAGATGTCTCTGCGAGTGCTGAACCCTAACGCGGAAGTGCTGAACAAATCGGCGGCACTTCACATGAACATCAATGCCGCCAAGGGCTTGCAAGATGTCCTCAAATCCAATCTCGGTCCTAAAGGAACCATCAAAATGTACCTCTCTCTTCTTCCTTTTTCCATTTTTCACTTTCGTTTTCCTTTTTCCGCTCATTATCTCTGAATCAGGCTCGTTGGTGGCGCCGGCGATATCAAACTTACCAAAGATGGCAACACTCTCTTAAAAGAGATGGTTAGTTTTTTTTTTTCTTTCTCTTGTTCAGTTTTTCCATTTCTGTTTTCACCTTTTGGTGAATGGAATCCGTGCGGAGTTGATAAATGATAGGGCACAATCAATGACATTGTACGATTAGACGACGATTTCACTTAAGGCTTTGTTACTGTTGTTGTTTTTCATTCTTGTCTCTGTTTGTTGCGATCTATGAACACGAGCATTAAAAACTGTTATTGTAAAATGATGTTGATCTCGTTTTTGTGTGTTCAGCAAATCCAAAACCCTACTGCGATTATGATTGCTAGGACTGCTGTGGCACAGGATGACGTTAGTGGAGATGGCACCACTTCTACTGTCATCTTCATTGGCGAGCTTATGAAGCAATCCGAACGTTACATTGACGAAGGTTATTCAGTTTCTCTCTCTGTTTTTTGCTTGTTTTTCTCTTACTGCTAAGTGGCTTTGATGTACATTGTGTGCTTGTGGCTGTACACTTGAAAGCCGTGACAATTGGTTTTAATCCAACCTTCATTGTCGTTCTATTACTTCCTTCCACTGTCCTACTGAAAAATATGCACTATTGGAATTTTCTTGCTTTGAGTGATTAGTTGGTATTTTTTTTACAGTAAGGTGGGGAGAGATTTAGAGAAGATGGAGAATGCTACTAGGATGAGCATACAATGTCCTTTAGAACAAAATAAAAAAAGTTAGTAAACAAATAAAAAATAGCTACACAGTGCATACCCAAAACATGATTATAACTGCATTGTGCAATCTCCTTGTGTGTCAGCACTCAGCAAGAGCAATCCCCTTGAAACAGCTAAGTTCTGTTTACCAAATAGAGCCATTTAACCTTTTCCTGTAGTAGGTTATGGGTAAAAGTGGCATCCCTAAAATGTTAGTTGTGAAAGATTTTGTTTTGTCCTTTTCCATTGTACTTTCGTGTTGAATGTTAAGACAGAATATGATTGTTCTAGGTATGCATCCTCGTGTATTGGTTGATGGTTTTGAGATTGCCAAGAGAGCAACTCTACAATTTCTTGAAAAGTTTAAGACACCTGTTGTGATGGGTGATGAGCCTGACAAAGAGATTCTCAAGATTGTTGCAAGAACAACCCTGAGGACAAAGGTAAGTCTTATTTTACTTGATCTTTGTGTTAGATGACATTTGGTCATACTTTGGTATCGTAGCCAGGAAGAATGAATATGTAAATTGTTAACATTATTTTTCAACAAACATTATATTCTCACTATCTTTATAACTTTTTCATCATTTGCAGTTGTATGAAGCACTTGCAGATCAATTGACTGATATAATTGTTAATGCGGTGAGTACACATTGAGGTGTTGGCATTTATTTTGATTCCTTGTAAATATGAAGTTTTTATTTGTCACCTGAACTAGGATATTTTAATTTTTATTGGACCTTTCATGGTTGGGTGTTCAGTGAGTTGTGTGCTTTGCTATGGTAGGTTTTATGCATCCGGAAGCCCGAGGAAGCGATCGATCTATTTATGGTGGAGATTATGCATATGCGGCACAAGTTTGATGTTGACACACGCTTGGTATGTTCTATATCTGGAATGTTATTGCATTTCCATCATTATCTTATGAATTATCGTTGCTGAACTTTTGCAGCAGGATTGGGTTTTTAGTTGCATTTGCATATTATTTTTAAAATTCTCTCAAGTTTCAAATATCATTCATACATATGGGATGCTATTGCATTTCTATCATTGTAGTCGTGGCAAATTCAAATTTGCAACTCAATATTACTCAAGTTATAGTTGACATATGGTGGAAAGTTTACCAGGAGTTCCTTTTTCTTTGTACTAACTGTTATAGACCTAGACCTTGCTTTGGTTACAGACTTACAATGATAATCCTTAGACTCAGAGGTCTGTTATCTATAAGTAATAATCAATTAAATTAAACACGAATTAACAGAGTTACTTGACCTTCACTTCTATAGCATAGACAATATTCTTCATCTATAATAACACAAATGGAAACCCATTCTTTATACAACTCTAATTACCTCCTTTGTTTTGCTTCACTTGGAATTAAATTACCATAGCACACTTTCTGTACTGGACTTGTGTAGTTCTTGCATCAGTTCATCCTTGTGTGTGTGTTTGTGTTTTTTTATAGGTTGAGGGTCTTGTCCTAGATCATGGTTCTAGGCACCCTGACATGAAGCGACGCGCAGAGAATTGCTATATCATGACATGTAATGTCTCTTTGGAATATGAGAAGAGGTAATCAAGCTGATACATGTTAATATATCTTCCAACTTGTTATGTGCGTCTGTATGATTTGAATCTTCTTGTTTATAATGGAGGACATAATGTTGAAATCAATCCTTTAACTGCTTAATTGTTCTCAATTTTTTAAAATACAAGTATGGCAAAACAATAAAATATAGATGTCTTTCTGGTGATTACTGATTACCACTTGTTGCTAACTTTACTCAACTGATCTCTATTTCTGCAATTGTGTAGTTTCTCTATTTTAGAGACGATATATGGTATCATAAAATGAGTATGCTCACATGAAATGTTCCTGACTTCCTGTTGGTGTAAGTTTTATGTTTAGTCTGTCTTACCAAGGGCAAGGATGGCTTTGGTAACCTAAAATAAAGCAGGCATTAATGTACCAAGGGAAAGAAGTTTTAGGGATATAAGGACACTAATGGCAAATTTATTTTAGTTTTGTATGGACATAAAACTGGACTTCTTGTTTATGCTTTCTGAAAAGCTGATTTTAACACAACAAATCAAGCCTGAATGTACTTCTACAAGGGAAATTTATTTATTTTATTTCCTTTATCATTCTGGTCATATAAGGATAAATTTAATAAATTCAATCCGCATAAACATATTTGGTGAACAGTTATTTCACTTCAGCCAGTGCTGTACCTGTATATACATTGTGTGGTTTCAGAGTCAGATGTCTGGCTTAACTGAAGTCTGAACTCATATTCCCTTGGATGGTTGGATACAGCCTGTTGGGCTAATGAAGTTGATATTTTCTCCTTTCAGTGAAGTAAATGCAGGGTTTTTCTACTCAAATGCCGAGCAGCGAGAGGCTATGGTTGCTGCAGAAAGGCGGTCAGTTGATGAAAAGGTTAAAAAAATCATTGAACTGAAGAATAAGGTAGAAAATATCCTTTCTTGTATGGTGTATTGACTCATACATGTTACTTTGCCATTAGATTTGGTTGGTGCTTTATTACCATAATACTGATTTTATTGCACTTCTAGACTAAACATCTTGTGTATGCAGGTTTGTTCTGGCAATGATAACAATTTTGTTGTCATCAACCAAAAAGGAATTGATCCCCCATCACTGGACTTACTTGCCAGGGAAGGAGTAAGTAACATACCAATATTTTCAAGGTTTTTAAAACTTGAATATTGTGAAGATGGATTCTTTATGTGTAATTGCATTTGGAAGAGCTTATCAAAATATTTATGACTTTTGTAAGCTCTTTTTAGCTAATTTCACCTAAAAAACATAAGCTTCTTAGTGTAGCTTATCAAAATCCAATTGGGTTTATAGTCAAATTTATTGTATATGCCCTCATGAGAAAAGAGCTTATTGCATAAGCACAAGTTGTTGTACCCAAACATACCATAAATACCTTTGGGAATTTTCTTACACACTGGGTGTTCCGTGTTATAATGTAGGTTTTCAGAAATTGATGTTTTCTGTTTTTACTTTTCACAGTGCATGAAATACTCTGATTATAACTCAGGTACTTCAGATATTTACCTAGTGGGGGTTAGAACTGTTTTTTCTCTCTGGAAAGAATTAGGAGACATATAATAGTATATAATGCACTGATATGATGAAAATAACCAGTATTGGGTATTTGTATAATTGTATGAGCTGCATGAGTTCTTTTAATTTCTATTGGTTGGAAAAAGGAAAACTCATTTGAAATGTGCATAACATACCAATGTGGAAATTCCAAATGTGTAAAAACATATTTTAATTTGTTCTTGTGCTAATAAATAGTAACTGTGTATCCATGCAATACCTGATTGGTTTGTTATGCTGGTTAGTACCAATCAGGTACTTTTTGTTGAATTCTATTTTTCAAAAAACCTTATTATAGAACTGTGAGCTAATTTATTGAAGAAACCTGACTTGTCACAAGTGGAATGAGCATGAAGCGGAGAAGGATGTAAAAATGAAAGCTGAGAGATTAAATTTTTCTGAATAAAAGCGACTAAAAGATTTGATTAATCCTAAATTACCAGATATTTTCATGGTCCATTGTGGAATTTTGGGGTAGGGGGAATTATATTGCTAAACTGAATAAGCCACTTTCTACTACAAGGTCAAAATATCCGGTAGTTCACTCTGGGTGAGCCAAGGGCCCCTTTACTCCTAACCATGCATAGTTTGCCAAAAGGAAACTGGATGCTTCATTGCCGTAGAGTAATGTTTTTCAAATCTGATTATTCTGAAGTGGTTTTTAAAACCATCCAAAGAATCTCTTTAGTTGAAAAATGTTATAGCATAAGCCAGAAAATAATATAACTGTTGGAATATTCTAAAGGAAAAAATTCCATGTTGCTAATGTGTCATGAATTCATAAATTCACATAAGTTACATCTTATACAGCCTGTTTTTCATCTGCTGAGCGCTGACTTTTGTCCTTTGGCTTTAGATAATTGCCCTCCGGAGAGCAAAGAGGAGAAACATGGAAAGATTGGTTCTGGCCTGTGGAGGAGAGGCGGTAAACTCCGTTGATGATTTGACTCCTGAATGTCTGGGTTGGGCAGGATTGGTATATGAGCATGTCCTTGGTGAAGAGAAATATACATTCATAGAAAATGTCAAGAACCCTTTTTCCTGCACAATCTTGATTAAAGGTAAATTGTGCTTGTACTTAGAACGAGTTTGTAAGGCACATGCTTATGTAATGCATTTATTTTTGTATAATGTTTGCTATATGTCTTTAGAACAAACCGTGTTATTTCCCTTTCCCCGTACTGATAGACTTAAGATGAGATAATTTGCAATGCTGTCACAATGATGTAGGTCCTAATGACCATACAATAGCCCAGATTAAAGATGCCGTTCGTGATGGTCTGAGGGCCGTTAAGAATACCATTGAAGATGAAGCTGTTATCTTGGTAAGAATTTGTTTAGTCAATTGATTACCTGTATTGAACAATTTTTCTCTTTTGGTGTGGTGGATGCCAATGCTATGGGTTCACTACATTTTCTTGTTTCGGTAGACATGGTTTAGTTAGCCTCCCTTAGTACCAAAACAAAATACTTCTAAAAGCAAATTTGAAAATAGAACTTGTTCAAATAAAATAGTTTCAATCCCTTTTTTTAGTATGTTTATGAAACAGTTGAGTTCCTACATTTTTTTAGCTTTTTGGTCCCTACATTTTCCCTCTTTGGTTTTTGTCTTTGTCAATTGTTTTGTTCCCTAGTCCTTACATATTGTTTAGTCTCTACTTAATACTTTTCCCTCCTTTTTTGCTTTTAGACCTTATGTTACTTTTTTAGTGATTAAAAACCAAAAATATCAAAAAAAAGGGGGCTCGGAACAGTAAATGCGGAGTAATCAAAATAGCCAGAAAAAAGGGATTAGAAACAATCACCAAAGACAACAAAAATGGGAAAATGAATGGACTAAATTTATTTAAACCTAAAATTTATATGTCCTCTGATACAGAACTTTTGTTTGCACCTTTATTATGGTGATTGTAATAGACTTGAAGATGTTTTCTTGCTTATGGACAGGGTGCTGGTGCATTTGAAGTTGCTGCTAGACAGTATCTGGTGAATGAAGTTAAGAAAACAGTTCAGGGGGTAATATGGGATTCTAGTTTTCCATGTTTTTATTGTTTGAATTTTCTGTTACATATTTCAATGCTGATGTGTTTGTACCTTGAAACAGCGGGCACAACTTGGTGTTGAGGCTTTTGCTGATGCACTCCTTGTGGTACCCAAGACACTTGCTGAAAATTCTGGGCTTGACACTCAAGATGTGATTATTGGTCTTACGGTATGCTCCCCTTAAATTTATTCCACATTACCCTAATGTGCTTTTATTGATATCCTCATATGAAGTAGGAGACAAATTAGCATTAATATACTTGCTGAATGCTGTTTCAGGGAGAGCATGACCGGGGGAATATCGTGGGGTTGAACCAGAATACAGGAGAACCTATAGACCCAGCAATGGAGGGTATTTTTGATAACTACTCTGTGAAGCGCCAAATCATCAACTCAGGGTACGGTTGAACGTTGAATATAACACCAATTATTTGTCGTTTGGTTTTTGAACTACGATGATAAAAATAATAGGAACCATATCATTCATTAATAAGCATGAGCTTGGGTTGGGTAAGTTTTGGAGTCTTCCTATACCCGCACAGGATAGTGTGTCTGGATTTTTCTTTTCCTTTGACAAAAACTAGGCCAACACATACATTAGTGAGTTTAACCATGCATTAAAAGAATTCATTTATGAAATAGAGAACCATCACATTTAACCAAAAAAATGAAATCATAGGTCTAAATTGAAATAAACATGTGTAACTTTGCATGGTGGTGATATCTTTCTTTGAACCATCTAAGTTACAGTGAAATTAATTAATCATTGGGACCCAACATTTCATCTCTAGCCATTGACAAGTAACACAAAAAGAACCCAAGCATTAGTGAAACTAATTGTAATTGACCTGGAAACTTAAATGGATTCTATTTATCGCGTAGTATGTTCCCTTCAATCCTCATAATTTTGCATTTGTTGACCTCCTCTACTATTCAGATGAAATTGCAGAAACTGGAATAGATCAGCAATCCTTACCTATGCATGGAAAAAGTATTATATTCTATTGTCTTCTGTTTCTCAGCCATTATGTTGGTTAGGTCAAATTTGTTTGGATTGTGGAAGGTCCCGTAAGCTAACTCATACCTTGTAGGTTGAGTCAACTCTACCTGCGAGCATACCGTGTAACACAACTGGCTCCTCATTGTTGGGCATTGCATTAAGCTTAAAATAGAAAGGACGTTCATAAACATAGTTGTTTATAAACATCATTGATATATTCCCGCATCATTTTTTTTTATTGATTTTAATGGTCATTGATCTATTACACTCAACGATGCGTTATGCATATCTTAGACTTTGGCAGGATGTGTAAACATTTAAAAGTTCAATATTTAGTTGCATCAAAACAATTAGTTTCATTTTGATGCTTTCGTTATAATTCCGTAATAATGTCTTAATGTGCCATACAGGCCAGTTATAGCATCGCAGTTGCTGTTGGTGGATGAAGTAATTCGTGCTGGACGTAACATGAGGAAGCCAACATAGATGTTCGTTCTTGCCTGAAGCTTCTCTTTTGAAGAGGGTGTGCAATGAACTTTATATATATATATTTTGGGGTTCCGGTTGCATTAATTGGGAATTTCATGACTCACCTCTTTTTATCTTCCCTGGAGCTTACCTTGAAATGAAATATTGTTTTTGGGTTTCATTTTTACCCATTTTATTTTATTTTTCATTTTCTCTCTTAAGGACTTTGTAATATAAATCTGTTGTGATAGAGTTTTGGGCTCCGTTTGAAATTTGTAGGCTAATTTATTTTGTAGATTTAGTTGAAAAAGTGATTTTTCCTTCAGGAAGTTGGTTGTCTTAAACAGCAACGTCCTCTGCCCATTTCTCTTCTTAACCAGCATCCCCACGCAAGCTTTTTGAAGATGAAATCTTTATTTTGATTTTGGTTTGAAATGCCGTTGGCATATTATTGTCGTCATTCAGAGGGATGATTCACAGCCTGTCCTAATATTTGGAGGGATTGAATTATATAAATCTTTTATCCTAGTTGCTGTAGCACGCCACTGTCATCAGCTTGACCTTTGGTATTTTGCTACTGTACTAAGAAACATATTACAGTATGCCAAGAAAAGTATTGCATGTACCTATGCAAATGAAGCCAATAATTGGATAAAAGTCGACAAAGATCCTTTAATTTTAAGGGAGAGTAACAAGAATCGAGATTTGGCTGTTATTTCCTGTATTTTTTACGTGAAGAGTGATTACGTGAATTGTGCTATATTTGAATGTAGATGCTTGTACTTTCACCTGAAGTAAAAAGTAAGTAGCGTTAAGCTATGCCAACTTCTATGCATCGGTTGGATGTGAAGAGGAAATGGGATGAGAGGAAAATTGTCTAAAGTATTAATTTTTAATTTCAATCTGTACAACATTTTTTGTTATTAATAAAATAGTGTAATATTTAATCGCGAGTTTTAAAAAATATATTGTCTTTTTATCATAACTAAAATTGGTGATAATTTAGGGGTTGAAAACTGATGCTGAAGTCATATTCTTTCTTTAAAATCATTGGTTAACACGACCTTTTAAGAAAATTGTTAATCGGTGAGCGGTGTTCTAGGACACTTGTTAGGATTTTATTATTAGGTCAGTTAACATTATCAATTGCCCGAGTGTCGTATAGCGCAGCTAAACCTTGTCAACTGATATGTGTGATCCATTAGAACCATGAACCAAGCCCACGCCTTCTCCTTGAGCGACTCATTAATTGGGTGTTTAGAACCATGATGTAGATTTTTAAGGGAGTAATGTGCAATGTGTCAATGTAATCTACACAACTTAATTAAGGCACGTGAAGTTTGAAGAGGGGAGGAAGGCACACGTGCGTTGGGTGTTAGGTAAGAGCGGTAGAGGACCCACTACAGTGGGAGGGGGTAGGTTTGGTCATTGATGCATTAGACTCTCTTTTTGCGTTGTGAACTTGAAGTGTACTCACTAGTAGTTCCTTTGCATCTGGGTCAGGCGAGGCACGATGGCAGCACAAGCACAAGTTGTGGAAAACAAGCAAGTGATATTGAAAGGTTATGTAGATGAAGTCCCTAAAGAAACTGATATGGAAATGAAGGTTTCTAAACTTGAACTGAAACCTCCATCACAAGGCTCCTCCGCTATTCTGGTTAAAAATCTGTACCTCTCTTGCGATCCATACATGCGCGGTCGCATGCGTGATTTCCACGGATCTTATATCCCCCCCTTTGTCCCTGGCAAGGTAACTACCAACCAACTCTCACGCTTTTTAAATATTCACACAACTTTCTGAAGCTTTTCACATGTGTTGTGTGTTTTCATGAAATGAAGGCCCTTGAAGGATTTGGTGTGTCGAAAGTTATATATTCCGATAATCCCAATTTCAAGGCTGGTGATTTCATTTCTGGGTTCACTGGCTGGGAAGAATACAGTCTCATCCTGAAAACCGACCAGTTGAGGAAGATTCAGCCAGATGATCAAGTCCCCCTCTCCTTCCACGTTGGTCTTCTTGGTATGCCTATGCCATTCTCCTTCCCCATTACTATCACTTTGACCCGGCTAAATTTGCTCCATATGTAACGTAAGATGATGAACACATACGCTATTTGATATTGCGATATGATTATCCTTAAAATATATAGGATTCTATATGTGTGTGATACGTGTGCATATATGCCTAAAATTTCATAAGATATAATGAATTTAAAGTTGCAATCCTACATATCTAAATTAAGAAAATGATTTATGAACATAACTAAAACAAAACCAAATGCTTCAGTGATTGTCTTTGTAATTATCCACTTATTTCTTACAAATAGGAATTAATCTCATTTGCCTCTTAAGTATCATCTATGTAGATGACAACTTTTATTTCTAGTTCATCAAGTGATATTGTTCCTATGTCACTATCTTGTGAATGCTTTCATGTCTCATATTTAGCTACATTAGAATTTTATAATCTTGTTAAGAGCTTAAATACTTGAGAGATGTATCGATGAAGTATCCGAGAGTATTGGATATGGATATGGATGTGAGACTAATGCAAGAATCCATGCTATCCAACACGTACCTGTTTCTTTATTCTACTTTTCTTTATAAACAAACATTAATTTGTTAGTTTTTGTTAGAAATGTCAGTAGGAGATTCAAACACACAGCCACTCTCCCTTCTCCAACCGCTGGTATGCCTTTGATTTTTTGGGCAAATGTTAATCTCTTTATTCTACCTGAAATTCTGTACCTTTATATCTTATGATTTTGAAAGCTCACTGTATCTGAATGTCAATGAGGTATTATATTAGTATCCCTGTTATGCTTTCTGATATAATTTGTCTTTATGATGTCATTAGAGTGGATTCTCTCATGTTAATTTTTTACATGACTAGGTCGTATGAAAATTTGGTCTCTATGTCTCTCTTTGTAGAGAAATAAAAAGCTCATCAAAATTTGGAAATATGAATCCCAGTACTTTGTTTTCTTTTTTTATGATGTTGGATTTCTAATTTCTTATTCTTTGTATTTGTTTCTCTTTATGTTTAGGAATAATGTTATGAACCCTGTTTCATAGCTGTAATGAAGAAATCATATTCAGTAGAATAAGTTGGGATCCTTAGAAAACACCACAAATTTTGTTGGATTCATCTGAGTCCCTAATCCAATGATAGTTTGGTTTGTCTTTAAATTTAATAGGTGCTATGTTTTTCAAATTTTGAGTTATCTGCTGAGATCAACGGCTTTGGGTATGATAGAGACCAGCTATTGATAAGTAATTAACCCTTCATTTTATCCTTTTAATTTTATAGGAATGCCTGGTTTTACTGCTTATGCCGGATTTTATGAGGTCTGCTCCCCAAGCAAAGGAGAATATGTTTTTGTATCTGCAGCATCTGGTGCTGTAGGTCAGCTTGTAGGCCAACTTGCCAAGTTGCACGGTTGCTATGTAGTTGGGAGTGCTGGCTCTAAGGAAAAGGTCATTTTCACTGATTATCATTATTTATTATATAATTGCCAAAAGATGAAAACATTAACCCATGAATCACTTATTCCTTCATTTATGCCATAGACTATCAACATTTATACAAACATGGAGGCACATGCAAATATTTTGACCAGTATTTAGTTTATTTGCTCGTTAAATTTGTTGTATTAGGTTGACCTTCTAAAGAATAAGCTTGGATTCGATGAAGCTTTTAACTACAAGGAAGAATCAGACTTGGGTGCTGCTCTAAAAAGGTGTGTAACAAGCTCAAGGACAATATAGGTTTGAATTGTTAGCGGCTGTCTATGCAATGGTTTTTAAAAACTTTGTTTGAGAACTAAGGTTCCAAATATTATTGCTTCTCACTGGTTGTCCTTCATGAATTCCATTACCAAAATTTGAGACATCATTTATCCTGGCTCACATGACAGGTATTTTCCACAAGGCATTGACATCTACTTCGACAATGTGGGTGGAGAAATGCTTGATGCTGCACTCCTTAACATGAGGATCCATGGAAGAATTGCAATCTGTGGGATGGTGTCTCAGCAAAGCCTCTCTAATCCCAAAGGGATATACAATTTATTCTGCCTCATTTCAAAGCGCATCCGAATGCAGGGTTTTTTGCAAAGTGATTACTTGCACCTATACTCACGCTTTTTGGAACTTGTTTCAAGTTACTACAAGCAGGGAAAGATTGTGTATATTGAAGACATGAATGAAGGCTTGGAAAGTGCTCCATCTGCTTTTGTTGGCCTTTTCCATGGCAAGAACGTTGGTAAGCAAATCATCCGGGTTGCCCGTGAATGATATATATATATATATATATATATATATATATATATATATATATATATATATATATATATATATATAGCAGAAGCTTTCTCTGGTTTAGATATATTCAGTTGAATTTATTCTGAATTCTCACCTTTTCGCCTTTTCTGTTTTCTCTAAGCAGAAAATGCTACTTTTCAGTATGCCTAAATTATCCCAAAGATAAAGTAGCTTCAATAGGTGGATTTGATTCTTGTGAGAAAAAAAACAATGGTAAAATAATTTAATTTTTTTGTACTGCATGGACATATATGAAAATTAGAACTTCAAATATAGTTATTGCAACAGCCAATAATAACTTTTAATGTTTTATCAATCTACATTTAGTTCCCAGTGCAAAAATCTTTTACTTTCACTTTATGCTTTTCTCGCTTTAGGAAATCTAAATTTGCATTTGATATGGTTGAATTCAAATTTAGAACTACCAATGGTTACCAATTTCAGAGCATGTTCTCTGGTTGAGTAGGAATGTAAAAGAATGTTACTCTTTAGCCTCGCCATATTTTCTCTATTGGAGGGTAGGAATGTAAAAAAAAATGAAGATTCAAGTTATTCATATTCTTGTTCAATGCTTATAGCACGCCAATTGCACAATTAAGATACCGACATTTTTTTTATTTTAATCTATTTCAAAAAAAAAAAATAGGAGACCAAATAAAAAAAAGTTAACACTAATTGAAATCACGCATGGGCCATATTACTTTTGGGGATCGCAATGGGCCACATTTTACACCTGCATTAACGTTTATATGAAGTTTGGCAAACACGCCTAGTCCTAATAGTAGGTGACTAGACTATTTGAATGAATCATGAGATTATTTTTATCATAATTCAATAGTATTAATTTGAAATTTGTCTTTATTCATCTGAATTCCATTATTAATTCATTACCATCTAAATCCATCATTCTAGTTGATCTGGGTTTGATACCATCCTAGATGCTATGAGCTTTAGACGGTGCTCCCCGGTGTGAGGCACCTCTTAATGAGTAATCTATGACATTAGATTTCTTCCACGTAAGTCCCTATGGCAAAAATCCTTGGTCAAAGTCTTTAATGACTGGAGTCATGAAAAGCTTATGGGATGTGATGGGGGTATACCAACCACATTTTAACCCTCCATGGGAGAAAAGGCATGCCTGTTACAGCTAGAGTCTCTCTTATAGACTCTACCTTCCATCACTATGAAGATGCAGTGATTGGCACAGTTCTCACGACACTTAATGCAGGAAGTGTAGTTTTAACCATATTTCCAAATTTTAATGTCCATCTGAAAGATCCGACTCTTCCACATCGGTTCCAAGTTCAAGTCCAACTTATTAGAGCCCCTCAAGACTCGGATGCATTCAAAGCTACTCTGAATCATCAGATCATATTCAGAGTGCAAGATCATCTCTTTGATCTTCCAGTAGATTCTAAAATCTCAGAAAATGCTTTGATGGTGATAGCAAATTCTAAGGAGAAAACTCCATCAATCATCCAGGTTCCCAGGCAAATCCCTAAAGAAGAGTTACTAAAACTCATTCCTATGGAATGGATTAGTGACTATGAGGCACAGAAAAAATAATCAAAACCCATAGTGTCCACTGAGTCATTATTTAAGAGACTCACTGATGGTAGAGTAAAGACTATCTTCAAGTCTGAAGGAGAATCTTCTTCCTCTTCAACCAATCCAGTCTTCTCAACCATGATGATCACCCTAGGAGAACAGGAAAAGAAAATTCCTATTTATTCATTTAAAGCTTATGGAACGCCCATTTATAGTGACAAGATAAATGGTCACTTTATATGGGATGTGACACCTGAGATGTGTGATCCAGACTGTGATTGTTACATGGACTATGATAGCAGCGACAATGATAGCAGTGACGATGATGAACCCAAAAGGAGAAAAAAGAAGTCTCCTTGTAAATCTTCTAAGAAGCCAGAAAGAAGATTTGATCCTGATAATGGACCCTGGGTTGGAATCAAAAAGAAGTACGAGCCTCTTCCCTTCTATGAAGAAGCTCTGAAGATCCTCAGAAAACATAAATATCCTTCACCACCAAATGACCCGTCCTTAGTCATATGGCCTCCAACAACTAAACCATCTCCAAAACCTTTACCTGTACAAAAGTGTAAACCCGTTGAACCACTTCCCAAATAGACAACCATACCACAAGCATGTATGATGTTCTCGTCCACTTCAGCCTCTTATAATGCAAACTTTCCTTCCTTGGAAAGAAAAGTTGATCCTGTGAAAAAGATACAGACTAGACCCTTTGTGGTTCCTTCTGAAGTAAACACTGATGGATCAACAAGGCCAATTACTCAAGCAGAAGAAGTAATGAATTGGCAAACTGAAAATGTTGTGGCTCAGAATGAATTCTTGCAGAACATGGACAAGAAAATTGACAAGATTGTTGACTCCTTAGATAAGGAGATTAAAAATATGTCCCAAAGGCTGCAAGATCATTATTTCGAAATAAAGCAAAAAATGGCACAGCTTGAGGCAGAAGTACAGAAATTGAAGGGAGAAAGGATCAGCTCCACTTTTGTTAAAAAAGAAAGAGAACTGAGAAAGGTCAAAGCTCAGTGTGAAAAATTAAGAGGATATGTTGCCACTAAAAGCCAAAAACCTTCTCTTAAAGAAAGTTCTTTTGAACCAGATCCTTACTTCATACCACCTTCAAAAATATTTGCATCATACACTCCACAAGCTATACAAAATCCTAGCCCATTTATTCCTCCAAACCTTACCTCGAGAAAGTTTGATCCTATTGGGAAAAGAAAGGAACAAACTGTTCCTCCTCCCACAAAAAATGATGAAGATTCTGTGTCAGAAGAATCTCCTATACAAACTCCTAAGCTTTCTTTAATTGTTTCACATAAACCATGTCTTATGTAATGTCGTTGATGTATTCTTAAAACAAAGAAGAAGAGTACGAATCCACTCAAGAAGAAACCTTCTCTGAAGGAGATTGGCAAAACACTGAGTTGAATTCCACTGAAGCTATTGTTGGATCTTTTTGAACTTCTTGGATCCTTAGAACTGGGAAATGTTCGGTGTAACACCCCTATTTTTATTTTTATATTATAATTTTGAAGGAATTAAATTATGGTTCTTTAGAACTTTTTAATCTACGTATTATTTATGATTTTTTGGAATTTTTTGGAATTTTGGAATTTTTTAATAAAAATAATATTTTTTAAATAATTTTAAATTCATATAAGTAACTTAAATTAAAAATATTTATAAGAAAGTGAATTTAAATTATAAGAAAATTTTCTAAAATTCGTTTCAAGTAGACTTATCTAAAAATTATCGGTTTGAGAAAAATCTTGATTTTTTTCAATCGTTAAAAAATTTAAAACGTATCAATAAATTTTTATTAACATAAAATTTTAGATTTTTAAAATTTCAGCTTTATATTACTTATTATAAAATTAGTGAGGACTGATATAATATCGCTAAATTTCAAAAAGGACTCTTTTTGAATATTTAAAATATACCGAGTGAAGGGTTACTATTTGACTTAATAATTTTGCCGACAATTACTATGCAAATCACTGTGCATGTATGAAATTTTCAAAAAATGCACAGTAACCTGGAATAAAAAATTCAAAAATGCATAGTACTTTTATATTAAAATAATGGAATGCATAGTAAATTTTTTCCTATAAATACCGAAGGATTTCTTCTTTAGAATTCACAATTTCAGATTAAGTTTTCTTAATATAGTAGTGCTAGTGAGATAGTGGTGGAAGTGAGAGAGAGAAGAAAAGTTTTTGGAGAGAAGGTTCTGCCAAAATCCTAAGGTAAGAATACTTCTCTTTTATATTTTTTTGGGTTATTTTTATATCGTTTTTAGAAATCTGTTATTATACTGGAAATAATATTATTTTAAGTTACTATTCTGCATAGTAAATACTATTTCAATAGTAAATTACTATTTCAATAATAAATTACTATTTAAATAGTAAATTACTATTTACTGTTACTATTTACCGTTACTATTCACGATTTACTATTTACTATTACTATTCACGTTTTACTATTTACTGTTACTATTCACGTTTTACTATTTACTGTTACTATTCACGATTTACTATTCACTATTCACTATTCAAAATTTACCATTTCTGTTTTAAGTAGTAATCTTAATCTTCGTCTTATGCTTATACTGAAATAAGATTGGTATTAATATTTCTAGAAATCGGAGGCGCAAAGCAAATCCATTTTGAGTAACAATTCAAGGTAAGGGGGAGTGAGATAAAAGTATAATATGAAAAGACATAAGAATAATGGGAGGAGTCCCCTACTCCTTTTAAATCTGATAATATTATTATTTTAAAATATTAACTTTTTAACTTAAAATTTATAATAAATTTTAAATTAAATATCTGGTTTAACTAACTCTAACATACCTATGCAAGGACTTGGACCATTATGACCTATATGGACTGGACTATACCTATGCAAGGACTTGGACCATTATGACCCATATGGACTGAATTATACCTATGCAAGGACTGGATTATATGGACTTACATATACCTATGCGAGGAATTGACCAAAAGGACTAAAATTGACTATATTAATAATCATTAAATTTTGTATTATGATATGTATTAATGATATTTAATTGATTTGATTATGATTTGATTATGATTGATTGATTGATGATATTTAGTTATGATTGATATTGTTTGATTTTGATTGATGATATTGTAATGTGAAGTTTGAGCATATAGCGAGCATGACGGAAAGCTAAAATTCAGTAAGAATTTCTTACCTTACTCTTTAAATTTTATTATCTTTTATTTCTTCTTAGAAATTATTTTTATTAACTTTATTTTCAATATTTAGAATAAAAAAAATTAGTATTTATTTTAGAAAGAAAATATTTTATGAGAATTTATTTAATTAAATCTTGAGTTAAAGAAAACTTTTGAAATTTTAAGTATTTTTGGTTAATAATTACTCTCTTTTAATAAAACAAAATTTTTTGAAAGAAAATTATTTTATTTTTTCCAACTTAATAACTAAAAATATTTGGAAATAATTGAGATTCTTAAATTTGATTTTGTTCAGATTTAATTTGAGAAAGATTATGTAAAGTTTTATATGATAAAGTTTTTAGATATTTAAGGCTTAGAAACTCAATTTCAGTAAGATTTAAAAACTGTACCAAATTTATTTCTGTGGGACAGAAATTCAGAGAATTGAGAAAATGTACAGTTTATTGAAATGATATTGTAAACCTTTAAGGGATTTAATAATTGAGTTTCTAAAAGCCTTAACCAACTCAATACGCGAGTAGTTCATGCATCATGAATCATTAAAGTGAAATGAAATAATATTGTCTGGGGACGGATTATAGAAACCGAGGATACATTAGAGGAGGCTTAATTACGAGCCTTGGGATGAGAGGGTGTGAAAGGGTGCTTCAGGGGACCTGGGGTAGCTCCCTAGTGTCGGGTACTTTCACAATAAAAACTTTCTCAATCTGACTAGTCTCTAAATGTTTCCATGCCAGTTGAGCTGTTCATATTATTATTATCCGGACTTATGGAACAGTGTAAACTCCTGGTTGGCCCAGTGCAAACTAAAATTTAAGGGCCCACATATATAGGTAAGTTATGATGAAGATATTGCATAACATTCATGCATTCATAATTGATTGTGTATGTGATTGTGATTGATATTATTATGTAATGTTTGTGAAAACCCTTTGTTGCTTATGTCTTATTCGAGAATATTATATTCTGTTTCTCACTCCTTTCTCCGTGTTTTTGTTTCACATGTTTTAAATTGATGGTTCAGAGGGAAGGATTGAAGAATATCGGCAGTAAATATAGCACGTTCTAGAAAGGGAGCTCGGTATGAATACCGTGGTCCAATGAATAAATAATGTTAATGAGTAACTGCTTCTGGGCCATGGAGTTTCCTCTCTTTCTTATAATGTTTAATATTTATTTCCGTTGGATGAATGTAAAATTACTTTATAAAGTTTTAATAATATTTGTGATGTATTTCAGAAATAATGTATATAATTTATTCCGATAGTTTCTTTTTAACAATCATATCCTTAAAAAAAAATTACAAGTTTTTCTAGAATTTATTAAGGTACAGAGGGTGTTACAAAGTGGTATCAGAGCAGTTAATCCAATAGGCCTGGGGAAAAGGTCTATCTTGCTTTGTCTGTAAACTCTGTATAGGTAGAATATCTGACTTGGTAGTAACTGTGATTGATGTGACAAATCTCAGTTACTGTGAAACAGGAAACTAATGGCTGGAAACGATCTTGCTGGAGTTGTAGAACGCTTAATCAATGCAATGGGAGCACGTGAAGGTCAAGGTAACGATGCCTTGAGAAGGCTGGACCTATTCGAAAAACGCAATCCACCTCGTTTCAAGGGAGGATATAACCCTGATGGAGCACAAATCTGGATTCGAGAGATAGAGAAGATCTTTCGAGCATTGCAATGTAATGAAGCTGATAAGGTAGTCTTCGCTACTTATGCCTTATCTGAGGATGCCGAACATTGGTGGGATAGCATGCGTAGACAATTCGAAGTCAATGACGTGGAGATCACTTGGGATTATTTCAAGGATATGTTTCTGGAGAAATACTTTCCAGCTGATGTTAAAGAGAAAAGACAATTCGAATTCCTGTCGCTGACCCAAGGAAATATGACCGTTGGAGAGTACGCATCCAGGTTTGAAGAGCTATCTCGTTTTCATTCTCATTATAATGATGCTACTAATGAAAGAGATCGGTGTGCAAAGTTTATAAATGGACTGCGGCCAGAAATTAAGGAAGCTATATGAATGCAGGAAATCCGTGAATTTTCTGTATTGGTAAATCGCTGCAGGATCTTTGAAGAAGACCATAAGGATAGAATGACCAAAAGTCGTGAGCCCATTCACAAGGCAGGAGAAATAAGAAGTGGAGGACCTCACCATCACCAAAGAAGAGATTTTAGAAGGAATAAGCCTTACCAAGCACCATTTCGCCGGTTTGGAGCAGCATCTGTTCCTAACAGACCCCAAGCTTCAACTGGAAGCTATTACCCAACATCTGCACCAAATTTTAAATGTTTTATCTGTGGAGGACCCCATTTGAAAAGGGATTGTCCTAAAAACACTTATGTTTGCTTTAAGTGTAACAAACCAGGTCATCACATCAAGGATTGCCCAGAGATGAAGAGAGAAAACCCTGAAGGTGCAAGTACAAGCATAAATACTCAAGGAGGCGCGCACAGTGCAGTCGGAAGGCCGAAAGCAAAAGGAAAGGTTTTTGCAATCACTGGAGAAGAAGCATCTCATGCTGATTCCATGGTAGAAGGTAAGTGTATCATTAATAAGATTTCTTTAACTGTTATGTATGACTCAGGTGCATCGCATTCCTTTATTGCCAATGACTGTGTAGAAAAACTAAAATTACCTATGATAGAACTACCATTTGACTTATCTGTACATACTCCTGGAAACAATCCTATTGTCACTTCTAAAGCCTGTTGGAAATGCCCTATTGTCATAGATGGTAGGGACTTTAAGGCCAATCTTTTCTGTTTACCCCTTTCTGGCTTAGAAGTTATTATTGGGCTAGATTGGTTGTCTGACAATCATGTTTTAATAGATTGTCATAATAAAACCATAATGTTTAAAGAATCAATGAATTTGAATCCTGAGGATTTGAGATTTCTAACCGCCAACCAAGTGAGTGCCTCTTTAAAAGGAGGGGCTCAAGGATTCATGCTATTGCTTTCAACGAAAGGAGAGCAAGAATCAAAAATCAAAAATCTGCCGGTTGTGTGTGAATTTCCTGACGTTTTTCCTGAAGATATCCTTGGTTTACCCCCAGAAAGAGATGTGGAATTTGCCATTGATCTAGTACCTGGAGTTGGACCCATTTCAATTGCACCATACCGAATGTCACCTCTAGAATTAGCAGAGTTGAAGAAACAACTTGAAGAGATGATAGAGAAGCAGTTTATACGACCCAGTGTATCCCCCTGGGGTGCACCAGTGTTGTTGGTTAAGAAAAAGGATGGTAGCATGAGATTGTGTGTAGATTATCGGCAACTGAACAAGGTGACGATCAAGAACAGATACCCTCTGCCAAGAATTGACGACTTGATGGATCAGCTGCGTGGTGTCACGGTGTTCTCCAAAATTGATTTGAGGTCTGGATACCATCAAATAAGGGTGAAGAAAGAAGATGTATCGAAAACTGCTTTTAGAACACGCTATGGCCATTACGAATATCTAGTAATGCCTTTTGGTGTAACTAATGCACCAGCCGTATTCATGGATTACATGAATAGGATTTTTCATCCATATCTAGATAAATTTGTAGTGGTGTTCATTGATGATATATTAGTGTACTCTAAAAGCAGAGAAGAACATGTTGAACATTTGAAGGTCGTGTTGGAAATCTTGAAAAAGAAACAACTGTATGCAAAGCTGTCGAAGTATGAATTCTGGTTGGAAGAAGTGAACTTTTTAGGACATGTAATTAGTCAAGGAGGAATAGCTGTAGACCCTTCCAAGGTGGAGGCAGTTTTAAAATGGGAGAGACCAACCACGATCACTGAGATTAGAAGTTTCTTGGGCTTGGCTGGATACTATAGGAGATTCATTGAAGGATTTTCAAAGCTAGGATACCCATTGACCAAGTTAACACGGAAAGGACAACCTTTTGTGTGAACGATGTAACACCCTCTGTTACACCTTAATAAATTCTAGAAAAATTCGTAATTTTTTTTTTACTAAAGATATGATTGTTAAAAAGAAACTATCGGAATAAATTATATACATTATTTCTGAAATACCTCACAAATATTATTAAAAACTTTATAAAGTATTTGTACATTCATCCGAAGAAAATAAACATTAAACATTATAAGAAAGAGAGGAAACTCCATGGCCCAGAAGCAGTTACTAATTAACATTATTTATTCATTGGACCACGGTATTCATACCGAGCTCCCTTTCTAGAACGTGCTATATTTACTGCTGATATTCTTCGATCCTTCCCTCTGAACCATCAATTTAGAATATATGAAACAAAAACACGGAGAAAGGAGTGAGAAACAGAATATAATATTTCCGAATAAGACATAAGCAACAAAGGGTTTTCACAACCAATACATAATAATATCAATCACAATCACATACACAATCAATTATGAATGCATGAATGTTATGCAATATCTTCATCATAACTTACTTATATATGTGGGCCCTTAAATTTTAATTTGCACTGGGCCAACCAGGAGTTTACACTGTTCCATAAGTCCGGATAATAATAATATGAACAGCTCAACTGGCATGGAAACACTTAGAGACTAGTCAGATTGAGAAAGTTTTTATTGTGAAAGTACCCGACACTAGGGAGCTACCCCAGGTCCCCTGAAGCACCCTTTCACACTCTCTCATCCCAAGGCTCGTAATTAAGCCTCCTCTAATGTATCCTCGGTTTCTATAATCCGTCCCCAGACAATATTATTTCATTTCACTTTCATTATCCATGATGCATGAACTATTCGCGTATTGAGTTGGTTAAGGCTTTTAGAAACTCAATTATTAAATCCCTTAAAGGTTTACAATATCATTTCAATAAACTGTACATTTTCTCAGTTCTCTGAATTTCTGTCCCACAGAAATAAATTTGGTACAGTTTTCAAATCTCACGGAAATTGAGTTTCTAAGCCTTAAATATCTAAAAACTTTATCATATAAAACTTTACATAATCTTTCTCAAATTAAATCTTAACAAAATCAAATTTAGGAATCTCAATTATTTCCAAATATATTTAGTTATTAAGTTGGAAAAATATAATAATTTTCTTTCAAAAAATTTTGTTTTATTAAAAGAGAATAATTATTAACCAAAAATACTTAAAATTACAAAAATTTTCTTTAACTCAAGATTTAATTAAATAAATTCTCATAAAATATTTTCTTTCTAAAATAAATACTAATTTTTTTTATTCTAAATATTGAAAATAAAGTTAATAAAAATAATTTCTAAGAAGAAATAAAAGATAATAAAATTTAAAGAGTAAGGTAAGAAATTCTTACTGAATTTTAGCTTTCCGTCATGCTCGCTATATGTTCAAACTCCACATTACAATATCATCAATCAAAATCAAACAATATCAATCATAACTAAATATCATCAATCAATCAATCATAATCAGATCATAATCAAATCAATTAAATATCATTAATACATATCATAATACAAAATTTAATGATTATTAATATAGTCAATTTTAGTCCTTTTGGTCAATTCCTCGCATAGGTATATGTAAGTCCATATAATCCAGTCCTTGCATAGGTATAGTTCAGTCCATATGGGTCATAATGGTCCAAGTCCTTGCATAGGTATAGCCCAGTCCATATAGGTCATAATGGTCCAAGTCTTTGCATAGGTATGTTAGAGTTAGTTAAACCGGATATTTAATTTAAAATTTATTAAAATTGTTAAGTTAAAAAGTTAATATTTTAAAATAATAATATTATTAAATTTAAAAGGAGTAGGGGACTCCTCCCATTATTCTTATGTCTTTTCATATTATACTTCTTATCTCACTCCCCCTTACCTTGAGTCGTTACCAAAAAGAGATTTGCTTTGCGCCTCCGATTTCTAGAAATATTAATATCAATTTTATTTCAGTATAAGCATAAGACGAAGATTAAGATTACTACTTAAAACAGAAATGGTAAATTATGAATAGTGAATAGTGAATAGTGAATAGTAAATCGTGAATAGTAACAGTAAATAGTAAAACGTGAATAGTAACAGTAAATAGTAAAACATGAATAGTAACGGTAAATAGTAAATCGTGAATAGTAACGGTAAATAGTAACAGTAAATAGTAATTTACTATTTGAATAGTAATTTACTATTAAAATAGTAATTTACTATTGAAATAGTGTTTACTATACAGAATAGTAACTTAAAATAATATTATTTTTAGTATAATAACAGATTTCTAAAAACGATATAAAAATAACCCTAAAAAATATAAAAGAGAAGTATTCTTACCTTAGGATTTTGGCAGAACCTTCTCTCCAAAAACTTTTCTTCTCTCTCTCACTTCCACCACTATCTCACTAGCACTACTGTATTAAGAAAACTTAATCTGAAATTGTGAATTCTAAAGAAGAAATCCTTCGGTATTTATAGGAAAAAAATTTACTATGCATTCCATTATTTTAATATAAAAGTACTATGCATTTTTGAATTTTTTATTCCAGGTTACTATGCATTCTTTGAAAATTTCGTACATGCACAGTGTTTTGCATAGTAACTGTCGGCAGAATTATTAAGCCAAATAGTAACCTTTCACTCGGTATATTTTAAATATTCAAAATGAGTCCTTTTTGAAATTTAGCGATATTATATCAGTCCTCACTAATTTTATAATAAGTAATATAAAGTTGAAATTTTAAAAATCTAAAATTTTCTGTTAATAAAAATTTATTGATACGTTTCTAATTTTTTAACGATTAGAAAAAATCAAGATTTTTCTCAAACCGATAATTTTTAGATAAGTCTACTTGAAACAGATTTTAGAAAATTTTCTTATAATTTAAATTCACTTTCTTATGAATATTTTTAATTTAAGTCACTTATATGAATTTAAAATTATTTAAAAAATATTATTTTTATTAAAAATTTCCAAAATTCCAAAAAATTCCAAAAAATCATAAATAATACGTAGATTAAAAAGTTCTAAAGAACCATAATTTAATTCCTTCAAAATTTCAATATAAAAATAAAAATAGGGGCGTTACAACTCTACTCCCCTTAGAAAATTTCGTCCTCGAAATTTACATTAATCAGTAAAACAAATGAGGATGAGACTCTTTCATCTCAGTTTCTAGTTCCCATGTAGCATCTTCTCCTCTCGTTTCACTCCAAATAACCTTTACAAGCGGAATTGTCTTGTCTCTTAATTGTTTTATTCTTCTGTCACTTATTCTAACAGGTGGTGCATCATATGTAAGATTATCTTTAACTTGTATGACATCAGGTTCAATAACATGTGTAGGATCAGATATATACTTTCGTAAGTTTGACACATGAAAAACATTATGGATATTAGAAAGAAAAGGTGGTAATGCTATTTGGTAGGCAAGGGGACTAACTTTATGAATTATTTGGTATGGACCGATAAATCTAGGAGTTAGTTTTCGAGATTTCATTGCCCGACCGACCCCAGTCATAGGTGTGACTTTCAAGAATACATGATCGCCTTCTTGAAATTCGAGCGGCTTTCTTCTTTTGTCATAGTAACTTTTCTGCCTGCTCTGTGTTGCCTTCATCTTTTCCTGAACTATTTTGATTTTATCCGTGGTTTGTTGTACCAACTCTGGTCCTAGCATCAAGTTTTCACCAGTCTCAAACCAACATAGCGGGGTCCTACATTTTCTTCCATATAATGCTTCAAAAGGTGCCATGCCAATGCTAGCATGGAAACTGTTGTTGTAGGTAAACTCCACATATGGTAAGAATTGATTCCAACTTCCTTTATGCTCTAACACACAAGCTCGTAACAAGTCTTCTAGAGATTGGATTGTTCTTTCTGATTGTCCATCCGTCTGAGGATGATATGCTGAACTCAGACGCAGTCTTGTTCCCATAGCCTTGTGCAAGCTCTTCCAGAATTGTGATGTAAAACGAGGGTCCCGACCAGAAATGATACTTGAAGGAATTCCATGCAATCTCACAATCTCCTCGATGTATAATTTTGCCAGCTTCTCCATAGAGTAACGAATGTTGATGGGAATAAAGTGGGCAGACTTTGTTAGTCTATCAACTATTACCCATATCGAATCATGTCCTAATGGAGTTTTGGGTAGAGAAGTCACAAAATCCATGGTAATGCTATCCCATTTCCATTCTGGTATTTCCATTGATTGTAGCATTCCAGGGGGTTTTTGGTGTTCCACTTTAACCTTCTGGCAAATTAGACATGCAGCCACATACTCTGCCACCGCTTTCTTCATTCCAGGCCACCAAAATAACTTCTTCAAATCTTGATACATTTTAGTAGCTCCGGGATGAATGCTCATATAACTTTTATGGCCTTCTTCCAAAATTGCTTTCCTCAACTCCTCTTGATCAGGGATACACACTCGATCCTTATACCTCAATAATTGGTCGTTTCCCACATTGAACTCGACTTCTTTTCCTTGTTTCAAGAGTTCTTTCTTCTCTTGCAGGAATTCATCCTCTCGTTGAGCCTCTAAAACTTGCCTCAGGAATTCATTTGTCACTTGCAACGTTCCTAATCTGTAGCTGTTAGCATTAACCTTTACTGCTAGGTTAAGATCTCTGAAGTTCTCTATCAATTCCAGCTCTTTAATCATCATCGTGGACGCATGTAGAGACTTTCGACTTAAAGCATCAGCTACTACGTTCGCTTTTCCAGGATGGTATTGCAACTCAAAGTCGTAGTCCTTTAAGAACTCCATCCATCTCCGTTGCCTCATGTTTAACTCCTTTTGGTCGAATAAATACTTGAGACTCTTATGATCGCTAAACACATCGAATGTTGCACCGTATAGATAATGCCTCCAAATCTTTAAGGCAAAAACTACAGCGGCTAACTCTAAGTCATGGGTAGGGTAGTTAATCTCGTGTTGCCTTAATTGACGCGACGCATAGGCTACAACCTTCTTGTCTTGCATGAGTACACTTCCTAGTCCTTGTTTAGACGCATCACAGTAAACTTCAAAACTTTGATGTGGATCAGGGAGTACTAACACCGGCGCAGAAGTAAGTCGATCTTTCAGCTCTTGGAAACTATTCTCGCATTGTGTCGTCCACACAAAAGGTTGTCCTTTCCGTGTTAACTTGGTCAATGGGTATCCTAGCTTTGAAAATCCTTCAATGAATCTCCTATAGTATCCAGCCAAGCCCAAGAAACTTCTAATCTCAGTGATCGTGGTTGGTCTCTCCCATTTTAAAACCGCCTCCACCTTGGAAGGGTCTACAGCTATTCCTCCTTGACTAATTACATGTCCTAAAAAGTTTACTTCTTCCAACCAGAATTCACACTTCGACAACTTTGCATACAGTTGTTTCTTTTTCAGGATTTCCAACACAACCTTCAAGTGTTCAACATGTTCTTCTCTGCTTTTAGAGTACACTAATATATCATCAATGAACACCACTACAAATTTATCTAGATATGGATGAAAAATCCTATTCATGTAATCCATGAATACGGCTGGTGCATTAGTTACACCAAAAGGCATTACTAGATATTCGTAATGGCCATAGCGTGTTCTAAAAGCAGTTTTCGTTACATCTTCTTTCTTCACCCTTATTTGATGGTATCCAGACCTCAAATCAATTTTGGAGAACACCGTGGCACCACGCAGCTGATCCATCAAGTCGTCAATCCTTGGCAGAGGGTATCTGTTCTTGATTGTCACCTTGTTCAGTTGTCGATAATCTACACACAACCTCATGCTACCATCCTTCTTCTTAACCAACAACACTGGTGCACCCCAGGGGGATACACTGGGTCGTATAAACTGCTTCTCTATCATCTCTTCAAGTTGTTTCTTCAACTCTGCTAATTCTAGAGGTGACATTCGGTATGGTGCAATTGAAATGGGTCCAACTCCAGGTACTAGATCAATGGAAAATTCCACATCTCTTTCTGGGGGTAAACCAGGGATATCTTCAGGAAAAACGTCAGGAAATTCACACACAACCGGCAGATTTTTGATTTTTGATTCTTGCTCTCCTTTCGTTGAAAGCAATAGCATGAATCCTTGAGCCCCTCCTTTTAAAGAGGCACTCACTTGGTTGGCGGTTAGAAATCTCGAATCCTCAGGATTCAAATTCACTGGTTCTTTAAACATTATGGTTTTATTATGACAATCTATTAGAACATGATTGTCAGACAACCAATCTAGCCCAATAATAACTTCTAAGCCAGAAAGGGGTAAACAGAAAAGATTAGCCTTAAAGTCCCTACCATCTATGACAATAGGGCATTTCCAACAAGCTTTGGAAGTGACAATGGGATTGTTTCCAGGAGTATGTACAGATAAGTCAAATGGAAGTTCTATCACAGGTAATTTTAGTTTTTCTACACAGTCATTGGCAATAAAGGAATGTGATGCACCTGAGTCATACATAACAGTTAAAGAAATCTTATTAATGATACACTTACCTTCTACCATGGAATCAGCATGAGATGCTTCTTCTCCAGTGATTGCAAAAACCTTTCCTTTTGCTTTTGGCCTTCCGACTGCACTGTGCGCGCCTCCTTGAGTATTTATGCTTGTACTTGCACCTTCAGGGTTTTCTCTCTTCATCTCTGGGCAATCCTTGATATGATGACCTGGTTTGTTACACTTAAAGCAAACATAAGTGTTTTTAGGACAATCCCTTTTCAAATGGGGTCCTCCACAGATAAAACATTTAAAATTTGGTGCAGATGTTGGGTAATAGCTTCCAGTTGAAGCTTGGGGTCTGTTAGGAACAGATGCTGCTCCAAACCGACGAAATGGTGCTTGGTAAGGCTTATTCCTTCTGAAATCTCTTCTTTGGTGATGGTGAGGTCCTCCACTTCTTATTTCTCCTGCCTTGTGAATGGGCTCACGACTTTTGGTCATTCTATCCTTATGGTCTTCTTCAAAGATCCTGCAGCGATTTACCAATACAGAAAATTCACGGATTTCCTGCATTCGTATAGCTTCCTTAATTTCTGGCCGCAGTCCATTTACAAACTTTGCACACCGATCTCTTTCATTAGTAGCATCATTATAATGAGAATGAAAACGAGATAGCTCTTCAAACCTGGATGCGTACTCTCCAACGGTCATATTTCCTTGGGTCAGCGACAGGAATTCGAATTGTCTTTTCTCTTTAACATCAGCTGGAAAGTATTTTTCCAGAAACATATCCTTGAAATAGTCCCAAGTGATCTCCACGTCGTTGACTTCGAATTGTTTACGCATGCTATCCCACCAATGTTCGGCATCCTCAGATAAGGCATAAGTAGCGAAGACTACCTTATCAGCTTCATTACATTGCAATGCTCGAAAGATCTTCTCTATCTCTCGAATCCAGATTTGTGCTCCATCAGGGTTATATCCTCCCTTGAAACGAGGTGGATTGCGCTTTTCGAATAGGTCCAGTCTTCTCAAGGCATCATTACCTTGACCTTCACGTGCTCCCATTGCATTGATTAAGCGTTCTACAACTCCAGCAAGATCGTTTCCAGCCATTAGTTTCCTGTTTCACAGTAACTGAGATTTGTCACATCAATCACAGTTACTACCAAGTCAGATATTCTACCTATACAGAGTTTACAGACAAAGCAAGATAGACCTTTTCCCCAGGCCTATTGGATTAACTGCTCTGATACCACTTTGTAACACCCTCTGTTACACCTTAATAAATTCTAGAAAAATTCGTAATTTTTTTTTTACTAAAGATATGATTGTTAAAAAGAAACTATCGGAATAAATTATATACATTATTTCTGAAATACCTCACAAATATTATTAAAAACTTTATAAAGTATTTGTACATTCATCCGAAGAAAATAAACATTAAACATTATAAGAAAGAGAGGAAACTCCATGGCCCAGAAGCAGTTACTAATTAACATTATTTATTCATTGGACCACGGTATTCATACCGAGCTCCCTTTCTAGAACGTGCTATATTTACTGCTGATATTCTTCGATCCTTCCCTCTGAACCATCAATTTAGAATATATGAAACAAAAACACGGAGAAAGGAGTGAGAAACAGAATATAATATTTCCGAATAAGACATAAGCAACAAAGGGTTTTCACAACCAATACATAATAATATCAATCACAATCACATACACAATCAATTATGAATGCATGAATGTTATGCAATATCTTCATCATAACTTACTTATATATGTGGGCCCTTAAATTTTAATTTGCACTGGGCCAACCAGGAGTTTACACTGTTCCATAAGTCCGGATAATAATAATATGAACAGCTCAACTGGCATGGAAACACTTAGAGACTAGTCAGATTGAGAAAGTTTTTATTGTGAAAGTACCCGACACTAGGGAGCTACCCCAGGTCCCCTGAAGCACCCTTTCACACTCTCTCATCCCAAGGCTCGTAATTAAGCCTCCTCTAATGTATCCTCGGTTTCTATAATCCGTCCCCAGACAATATTATTTCATTTCACTTTCATTATCCATGATGCATGAACTATTCGCGTATTGAGTTGGTTAAGGCTTTTAGAAACTCAATTATTAAATCCCTTAAAGGTTTACAATATCATTTCAATAAACTGTACATTTTCTCAGTTCTCTGAATTTCTGTCCCACAGAAATAAATTTGGTACAGTTTTCAAATCTCACGGAAATTGAGTTTCTAAGCCTTAAATATCTAAAAACTTTATCATATAAAACTTTACATAATCTTTCTCAAATTAAATCTTAACAAAATCAAATTTAGGAATCTCAATTATTTCCAAATATATTTAGTTATTAAGTTGGAAAAATATAATAATTTTCTTTCAAAAAATTTTGTTTTATTAAAAGAGAATAATTATTAACCAAAAATACTTAAAATTACAAAAATTTTCTTTAACTCAAGATTTAATTAAATAAATTCTCATAAAATATTTTCTTTCTAAAATAAATACTAATTTTTTTTATTCTAAATATTGAAAATAAAGTTAATAAAAATAATTTCTAAGAAGAAATAAAAGATAATAAAATTTAAAGAGTAAGGTAAGAAATTCTTACTGAATTTTAGCTTTCCGTCATGCTCGCTATATGTTCAAACTCCACATTACAATATCATCAATCAAAATCAAACAATATCAATCATAACTAAATATCATCAATCAATCAATCATAATCAGATCATAATCAAATCAATTAAATATCATTAATACATATCATAATACAAAATTTAATGATTATTAATATAGTCAATTTTAGTCCTTTTGGTCAATTCCTCGCATAGGTATATGTAAGTCCATATAATCCAGTCCTTGCATAGGTATAGTTCAGTCCATATGGGTCATAATGGTCCAAGTCCTTGCATAGGTATAGCCCAGTCCATATAGGTCATAATGGTCCAAGTCTTTGCATAGGTATGTTAGAGTTAGTTAAACCGGATATTTAATTTAAAATTTATTAAAATTGTTAAGTTAAAAAGTTAATATTTTAAAATAATAATATTATTAAATTTAAAAGGAGTAGGGGACTCCTCCCATTATTCTTATGTCTTTTCATATTATACTTCTTATCTCACTCCCCCTTACCTTGAGTCGTTACCAAAAAGAGATTTGCTTTGCGCCTCCGATTTCTAGAAATATTAATATCAATTTTATTTCAGTATAAGCATAAGACGAAGATTAAGATTACTACTTAAAACAGAAATGGTAAATTATGAATAGTGAATAGTGAATAGTGAATAGTAAATCGTGAATAGTAACAGTAAATAGTAAAACGTGAATAGTAACAGTAAATAGTAAAACATGAATAGTAACGGTAAATAGTAAATCGTGAATAGTAACGGTAAATAGTAACAGTAAATAGTAATTTACTATTTGAATAGTAATTTACTATTAAAATAGTAATTTACTATTGAAATAGTGTTTACTATACAGAATAGTAACTTAAAATAATATTATTTTTAGTATAATAACAGATTTCTAAAAACGATATAAAAATAACCCTAAAAAATATAAAAGAGAAGTATTCTTACCTTAGGATTTTGGCAGAACCTTCTCTCCAAAAACTTTTCTTCTCTCTCTCACTTCCACCACTATCTCACTAGCACTACTGTATTAAGAAAACTTAATCTGAAATTGTGAATTCTAAAGAAGAAATCCTTCGGTATTTATAGGAAAAAAATTTACTATGCATTCCATTATTTTAATATAAAAGTACTATGCATTTTTGAATTTTTTATTCCAGGTTACTATGCATTCTTTGAAAATTTCGTACATGCACAGTGTTTTGCATAGTAACTGTCGGCAGAATTATTAAGCCAAATAGTAACCTTTCACTCGGTATATTTTAAATATTCAAAATGAGTCCTTTTTGAAATTTAGCGATATTATATCAGTCCTCACTAATTTTATAATAAGTAATATAAAGTTGAAATTTTAAAAATCTAAAATTTTCTGTTAATAAAAATTTATTGATACGTTTCTAATTTTTTAACGATTAGAAAAAATCAAGATTTTTCTCAAACCGATAATTTTTAGATAAGTCTACTTGAAACAGATTTTAGAAAATTTTCTTATAATTTAAATTCACTTTCTTATGAATATTTTTAATTTAAGTCACTTATATGAATTTAAAATTATTTAAAAAATATTATTTTTATTAAAAATTTCCAAAATTCCAAAAAATTCCAAAAAATCATAAATAATACGTAGATTAAAAAGTTCTAAAGAACCATAATTTAATTCCTTCAAAATTTCAATATAAAAATAAAAATAGGGGCGTTACAAACGACACAATGCAAGAATAGTTTCCAAGAGCTGAAAGATCGACTTACTTCTGCGCCGGTGTTAGTACTCCCTGATCCACATCGAAGTTTTGAAGTTTACTGTGATGCGTCTAAACAAGGACTAGGAAGTGTACTCATGCAAGACAAGAAGGTTGTAGCCTATGCGTCGCGCCAATTAAGGCAACATGAGATTAACTACCCTACCCATGACTTAGAGTTAGCCGCTGTAGTTTTTGCCTTAAAGATTTGGAGGCATTATCTATACGGTGCAACATTCGATGTGTTTAGTGATCATAAGAGTCTTAAGTATTTATTCGACCAAAAGGAGTTGAACATGAGGCAACGGAGATGGATGGAGTTCTTAAAGGACTATGACTTTGAGTTGCAATACCATCCTGGAAAAGCGAACGTAGTAGCTGATGCTTTAAGTCGAAAGTCTCTACATGCGTCCACAATGATGATTAAAGAGCTGGAATTAATAGAAAACTTTAGAGATCTTAACCTAGCAGTAAAGGTTAATGCTAACAGTTACAGATTAGGAGCGTTGCAAGTGACAAGTGAATTCCTGAGGCAAGTTTTAGAGGCTCAAAGAGATGATGAATTCCTACAAGAAAAGAAAGAACTCTTGAAACAAGGAAAAGAAGTCGAGTTCAATGTAAGAAGTGACCAATTACTGAGGTATAAGGATCGAGTGTATATCCCTAATCAAGAGGAGTTGAGGAAAGCAATTCTGGAAGAAGGCCATAAAAGTTATATGAGCATTCATCCCGGAGCTACTAAAATGTATCAAGATTTGAAGAAGTTATTTTGGTGGCCTGGAATGAAGAAAGCAGTGGCAGAGTACGTGGCTGCATGTCTAATTTGCCAGAAGGTTAAAGTGGAACACCAAAAACCCCCTGGAATGCTACAATCAATGGAAATACCGGAATGGAAATGGGATAGCATTACCATGGATTTTGTGACTTCTTTACCCAAAACTCCATTAGGACATGATTCGATATGGGTAATAGTTGATAGACTAACAAAGTCTGCCCACTTTATTCCCATCAACATTCGTTACTCTATGGAGAAGCTGGCAAAATTATACATCGAGGAGATTGTGAGATTGCATGGAATTCCTTCAAGTATCATTTCTGATCGGGACCCTCGTTTTACATCACAATTCTGGAAGAGCTTGCACAAGGCTTTGGGAACAAGACTGCGTCTAAGTTCAGCATATCATCCTCAGACGGATGGACAATCAGAAAGAACAATCCAATCTCTAGAGGACTTGTTACGAGCTTGTGTGTTAGAGCATAAAGGAAGTTGGAATCAATTCTTACCATATGTGGAGTTTACCTACAACAACAGTTTCCATGCTAGCATTGGCATGGCACCTTTTGAAGCATTATATGGAAGAAAATGTAGGACCCCGCTATGTTGGTTTAAGACTGGTGAAAACTTGATGCTAGGACCAGAGTTGGTACAACAAACCACGGATAAAATCAAAATAGTTCAGGAAAAGATGAAGGCAACACAGAGCAGGCAGAAAAGTTACTATGACAAAAGAAGAAAGCCGCTCGAATTTCAAGAAGGCGATCATGTATTCTTGAAAGTCACACCTATGACTGGGGTCGGTCGGGCAATGAAATCTCGAAAACTAACTCCTAGATTTATCGGTCCATACCAAATAATTCATAAAGTTAGTCCCATTGCCTACCAAATAGCATTACCACCTTTTCTTTCTAATATCCATAATGTTTTTCATGTGTCAAACTTGCGAAAGTATATATCTGATCCTACACATGTTATTGAACCTGATGTCATACAAGTTAAAGATAATCTTACATATGATGCACCACCTGTTAGAATAGGTGACAGAAGAATAAAACAATTAAGAGACAAGATAATTCCGATTGTAAAGGTTATTTGGAGTGAAACGAGAGGAGAAGATGCTACATGGGAACTAGAAACTAAGATGAAAGAGTCTCATCCTCATTTGTTTTACTGATTAATGTAAATTTCGAGGACGAAATTTTCTAAGGGGAGTAGAGTTGTAACACCCCTATTTTTATTTTTATATTATAATTTTGAAGGAATTAAATTATGGTTCTTTAGAACTTTTTAATCTACGTATTATTTATGATTTTTTGGAATTTTTTGGAATTTTGGAATTTTTTAATAAAAATAATATTTTTTAAATAATTTTAAATTCATATAAGTAACTTAAATTAAAAATATTTATAAGAAAGTGAATTTAAATTATAAGAAAATTTTCTAAAATCCGTTTCAAGTAGACTTATCTAAAAATTATCGGTTTGAGAAAAATCTTGATTTTTTCCAATCGTTAAAAAATTTAAAACGTATCAATAAATTTTTATTAACATAAAATTTTAGATTTTTAAAATTTCAGCTTTATATTACTTATTATAAAATTAGTGAGGACTGATATAATATCGCTAAATTTCAAAAAGGACTCTTTTTGAATATTTAAAATATACCGAGTGAAGGATTACTATTTGACTTAATAATTTTGCCGACAATTACTATGCAAATCACTGTGCATGTATGAAATTTTCAAAAGATGCACAGTAACCTGGAATAAAAAATTCAAAAATGCATAGTACTTTTATATTAAAATAATGGAATGCATAGTAAATTTTTTCCTATAAATACCGAAGGATTTCTTCTTTAGAATTCACAATTTCAGATTAAGTTTTCTTAATATAGTAGTGCTAGTGAGATAGTGGTGGAAGTGAGAGAGAGAAGAAAAGTTTTTGGAGAGAAGGTTCTGCCAAAATCCTAAGGTAAGAATACTTCTCTTTTATATTTTTTTGGGTTATTTTTATATTATTTTTAGAAATCTGTTATTATACTGGAAATAATATTATTTTAAGTTACTATTCTGCATAGTAAATACTATTTCAATAGTAAATTACTATTTCAATAGTAAATTACTATTTCAATAGTAAATTACTATTTAAATAGTAAATTACTATTTACTGTTACTATTTACCGTTACTATTCACGATTTACTATTTACTATTACTATTCACGTTTTACTATTTACTGTTACTATTCACGTTTTACTATTTACTGTTACTATTCACGATTTACTATTCAGTATTCACTATTCACTATTCACTATTCAAAATTTACCATTTCTGTTTTAAGTAGTAATCTTAATCTTCGTCTTATGCTTATACTGAAATAAGATTGGTATTAATATTTCTAGAAATCAGAGGCGCAAAGCAAATCCATTTTGAGTAACAATTCAAGGTAAGGGGGAGTGAGATAAGAGTATAATATGAAAAGACATAAGAATAATGGGAGGAGTCCCCTACTCCTTTTAAATCTGATAATATTATTATTTTAAAATATTAACTTTTTAACTTAAAATTTATAATAAATTTTAAATTAAATATCTGGTTTAACTAACTCTAACATACCTATGCAAGGACTTGGACCTTTATGACCTATATGGACTGGACTATACCTATGCAAGGACTTGGACCATTATGACCCATATGGACTGAATTATACCTATGCAAGGACTGGATTATATGGACTTACATATACCTATGCGAGGAATTGACCAAAAGGACTAAAATTGACTATATTAATAATCATTAAATTTTGTATTATGATATGTATTAATGATATTTAATTGATTTGATTATGATTTGATTATGATTGATTGATTGATGATATTTAGTTATGATTGATATTGTTTGATTTTGATCGATGATATTGTAATGTGAAGTTTGAGCATATAGCGAGCATGACGGAAAGCTAAAATTCAGTAAGAATTTCTTACCTTACTCTTTAAATTTTATTATCTTTTATTTCTTCTTAGAAATTATTTTTATTAACTTTATTTTCAATATTTAGAATAAAAAAAAATTAGTATTTATTTTAGAAAGAAAATATTTTATGAGAATTTATTTAATTAAATCTTGAGTTAAAGAAAACTTTTGAAATTTTAAGTATTTTTGGTTAATAATTACTCTCTTTTAATAAAACAAAATTTTTTGAAAGAAAATTATTTTATTTTTTCCAACTTAATAACTAAAAATATTTGGAAATAATTGAGATTCCTAAATTTGATTTTGTTCAGATTTAATTTGAGAAAGATTATGTAAAGTTTTATATGATAAAGTTTTTAGATATTTAAGGCTTAGAAACTCAATTTCAGTAAGATTTAAAAACTGTACCAAATTTATTTCTGTGGGACAGAAATTCAGAGAATTGAGAAAATGTACAGTTTATTGAAATGATATTGTAAACCTTTAAGGGATTTAATAATTGAGTTTCTAAAAGCCTTAACCAACTCAATACGTGAGTAGTTCATGCATCATGAATCATTAAAGTGAAATGAAATAATATTGTCTGGGGACGGATTATAGAAACCGAGGATACATTAGAGGAGGCTTAATTACGAGCCTTGGGATGAGAGGGTGTGAAAGGGTGCTTCAGGGGACCTGGGGTAGCTCCCTAGTGTCGGGTACTTTCACAATAAAAACTTTCTCAATCTGACTAGTCTCTAAATGTTTCCATGCCAGTTGAGCTGTTCATATTATTATTATCCGGACTTATGGAACAGTGTAAACTCCTGGTTGGCCCAGTGCAAACTAAAATTTAAGGGCCCACATATATAGGTAAGTTATGATGAAGATATTGCATAACATTCATGCATTCATAATTGATTGTGTATGTGATTGTGATTGATATTATTATGTAATGTTTGTGAAAACCCTTTGTTGCTTATGTCTTATTCGAGAATATTATATTCTGTTTCTCACTCCTTTCTCCGTGTTTTTGTTTCACATGTTTTAAATTGATGGTTCAGAGGGAAGGATTGAAGAATATCGACAGTAAATATAGCACGTTCTAGAAAGGGAGCTCGGTATGAATACCGTGGTCCAATGAATAAATAATGTTAATGAGTAACTGCTTCTGGGCCATGGAGTTTCCTCTCTTTCTTATAATGTTTAATATTTATTTCCGTTAGATGAATGTAAAATTACTTTATAAAGTTTTAATAATATTTGTGAGGTATTTCAGAAATAATGTATATAATTTATTCCGATAGTTTCTTTTTAACAATCATATCCTTAAAAAAAAAATTACAAGTTTTTCTAGAATTTATTAAGGTGTAACAGAGGGTGTTACATTCGGGCTCGGCTGAACTTTCAGAGTCTGTTGAACTTGATGTTTCTTCTTCAGATTCTTCAAGGGCAAAAGCAGTTTTGTTGTTCGGAGAGCTTTGTTCTTCAAAGAGGATTCAACATCATCATCCTCTTCTATTGCTAATGTATGCAATAACTTTATTGCTTTCTCTTTGTTTTGTGGACAATCTTTAGAGAAGTGTCCTTTCTTTTTACAGATGAAGCACCTCTGCCCCTTGCTTTTTCCTCTGAAAGGTTTCTTTTTACAGGACGGAACCTCGACGAGACTCTTAGATCCCACTAGATTAAGAGAGACAATATTGTATTCCCATTAGACCGTGTAAGACATAAAGAGAGATTCACCCAGCATTCATTCGGAAACTTTGTCCCCCATATTGGACAAATCACTAACCATTTACTATGAGTTAGGTGAAGTTAAAATCCATACATACATCTAGAAAATAATAATAAGTTAGCTTGAAAATGTCTCTCTAAAATTATTAAATAAACAAATAATTAAATTAGTTGTGTTACCAGAAGGTGTCACATATTAACTAACTAAAGAAGTTCAATATAATCCTTAAGTCACGAGACTCTCCCATGTATGGACTAGTTTTTTAGGTTGTGTTATCCTCATATGTTTAAGTATTATCAATTGATGTTGTCATTAAGAGATATGTTTATAGAAATAGCTACCTATTGGCACTTATAGGTAAGTGGAACTGTCAAAAAAAAAGAGATACTATTGAGTATACTTGAGTGAAAGTCACCGTGAATATTGATCCTTAAAAAAATAACAATGATAGAGGTCTCACATTAAATAATCAAAGGAACTTACTTAAGTCATGAGGTTTACATACCTAATAGACTAATCTTTTAGGTTGGACGGGATGACAAAGAAAACTCACCCTACCAAAGCTCACAAAAAAGCGAGCAGGAATAACACGTCCCCACCAAAATAAAAGGGTTGATGCCAAAATAAGAAACTCTTTTAAAAACAAATGGCAAGTTCACCCATCGATTCACCAAGTTTTTTAAAAAATATATATGTCAAATTAATATAAAAATTAAAAAAATCCAAAAATACCTTTTTAAAAGAAATAAAAAATATTATTAAAATAAATAGTATAAGTATTGAGATATATGAGTTTTTTTAGTTTTAAAAAATGAAAATATAAATTTTAATAAAATAAAATATATTTTATTTTATTATTATTTATATTTTTTTCTCCACTAAAAAATTTGCCGGTCAAGCTAACAAGGTCGACCGTGACGAGACAACGTACTAAAATTTTTAATTGTTCCGTTCATTATAACGAGTTTGATGGATCTATGGTGAAAAACGCAAAAGAAAAATTCAATAAAAAAACGCAAAAGAAAACATGAACAGCATCAAGTTACCGTGAAGTGAGCGAGACTTGAGACAAAACATGACAACACGTTTTCCAATGGTCAACGCTTCACCTCTCTGTCACGTGTCTCCTTCCCATTGGACCACCTTCCCTCCCTCTTCCTCTCCTATATCTACTCCCTCTCTCTTTCTCCCATTTGATTCCTCTCTCTCTCTCTCTTACCTCATCGTTTCTTTTTAGGGTTTCCATCGCGCCTCATTATTTCCTCAATTTTGTTCCTCCTAGGTTTCACTTCACTCTTTTTCATTTCTAGGTTTCTCGTTATTCATTTCCATTTCCATTTTCGGTTTAGGGATTAACCTAATTCACATGTGTTTCTCGCGCCACCAAACAATGGATCCATGAAATTCTAACTGAATTGCGTGAATTGTTTTTGTAGGTGAAAATGGCGGCATCAGATTCTTCTCGCGAAGACAACGTTTACCTGGCGAAGTTGGCGGAACAGGCGGAGAGGTACGAGGAGATGGTGGAGTTCATGGAGAAGGTTGCCAAGACCGTGGAGGTTGAGGAGTTGAGTACTGAGGAGAGGAATTTGCTCTCTGTGGCTTACAAGAATGTCATCGGTGCGAGGAGGGCTTCGTGGAGGATCATTTCCTCCATTGAGCAGAAGGAGGAGAGTAGAGGCAATGAGGACCATGTCTCTGTTATAAAGGATTACAGAGGCAAGATTGAGTCTGAACTCAGCAAGATCTGTGATGGCATTCTCAAGCTTCTTGAGTCCAACCTTATCCCTTCCGCTGCTTCTGCTGAATCTAAAGTCTTTTACCTCAAAATGAAGGGTGATTACCATAGATACCTTGCTGAGTTTAAGACCGGTGCAGAGAGAAAAGAAGCTGCTGAGAGTACTTTGCTTGCTTATAAATCCGCTCAGGTATATATATATATATATATATATATGTATATATGTTGCTGTAGTTGTGTTTATGTGCCTGGGATTTGTATGGCTTTTATGGCATTGCATTGTAATTGTTACTTGTTAATGAAATACTGAACTTTAGATGTAAGTGTTTGCTTGATGCAGGATATTGCTCTTGCTGACTTGCCTCCTACCCACCCCATCAGGCTGGGTCTTGCACTCAACTTTTCTGTGTTCTACTATGAAATCCTTAACTCACCAGATCGTGCTTGTAATCTTGCTAAGCAGGTATGTCCAGAGGCTGATTTTTGTTTTATTATAATTTTCATTCCTTTGTGTTGCTTGTACTCTTGTGTATCGTTATTCAGCAAATCAAGTAATGTTTATGTTATGAGTGTAGACTGCCGTATTTGATTATACTTTGTTATTATAAACTGGTTTTCTTTTGTCTGCTTTACTTTGCTTACTCACAATGAGTATAATTCATTGAGTAATCTATTATAATTTATATCAGATGTCCTTGTGTAATTTTAGTGATTTTTTGTTAAGTAAAATTGCAGGGATTTAGTTCTAGTTCTTTATTAAGTGACTGAACTTTTAGCTCAGTGATATGGATGTCAATGCTGTACGTTACATGTCGATTTACATTTTTGTTACTTGGTTAGCTTGACGTATATTGTGTGCTTTGCTTAATGTATCCCATTTTATGCTATGAATCTATGGATCTGACGACTTCGAGGATTTTTTTCATTTATTCCTCTGTTATGTTTTGTCTCTTATCGAGTGATTTGTGAAAATGCTTAATTTTGGCAGGCATTCGATGAGGCAATATCTGAGCTTGACACATTGGGCGAAGATTCATACAAGGATAGTACATTGATTATGCAACTTCTCCGCGACAATCTGACTTTGTGGACATCAGACATCACGGTCTCTCTTTCTCTCTTATGTTATGTATATATGCTGAAGATTTCTTCATTTGTGTTTAATGTAGACTTTTTGAGTAGATTGTTCTTTTATGCACATTGTGTGATCTTTTAATTTTTTCCCTATGTTTTTATGACTGGACAAAATTAAATTGGAAAGCAAGTCATTGTTAATTGTTCTTTAATAAGCTGAACATCAACAATGTAAACTTGTTTTTACAAGAGCCAAGCTTATTTCATAGAAGAAGTGAGGAACAAATTTTAACTCATTCGTTTGTACAACCCTGTAGTTGTCCAAGTCCACACGCCAAGTACTATTTTTGTTGTAGCATCTTTTTTGTTTTTGTTTGTGCCTTGTAGCAGTCAAGTCATTAGGCTTTGAGTTTTTTTTTTTTTAACGGATCTGTGGAATTTATCCTCATGCTGACTGAAACAAAACGAACAGCATATATTCTTGCAGAGGGTCTAATGTATTGTAGTATTAGGTGCTTATTCTCTCTGTTGCTGTTGACAGCTTATATAGACTTGATAGAATAATAGTGTCTGTAGGAGTTGGCTGTTTTCCTTCCATTATTCTCTCTTAACTTTAGATAGATGGTATATTTAAGATAATGTTTGTTTTTCTAAGATTTTTACTTGAATCGCGTCTAATGTTTCAGGATGATGCTGGAGATGAGATCAAGGAAACATCTAAGCAACAACCAGGCGATGGGCAGCAGTAATGTGATAGTTGATGGGACATGTATTATCCTTAATATATAGATCAAAGTGGGTTGCCATAGTAGGATTGTATTAATGGATTTCATGATTTCAAGTGCGGTTTGCTCTTGGGATTCACAATGTTTCAATGGATCGTGTATGTGTTCTATTGACGAGAAGAATGTGGCTTGGTTTAGTAATTTACAATTTTTCGTTGGTGCCATGTGCTTTTAATTCTGTCTTTCTTCGTTAGTTACCTGCAGTTGCAGAGCGCCGCCGAGACAAATAACTATTCTTTAGTAGGCACTTTCTCAATTGCCTTTGTTTTATGAGATGTCATTTTCTTTTTTGTAATAAATCAAAATGATTCTATCTAGTGGTTATTTATTTTAAGAGTACTTTTAAATTTATTTAATTAATGCCTAATTCTTTTATCAACTTACCTGTAAAATTCATCAATATTCGACAACCTTCTGCAAGCCATATTTTTTCAATGCTCTAACTTTAAGCACTGAACTAGTCCTACTCCTACTTGCCAACATACTTGTCCCACGGAATCACAATCATTAGACATTTTTATATTTCAAGGCTCACTTTATATTTTCTTTCAAATTAGAATATCTAGATTATTTTGAACTCGAATTGAATGTAAAAATGTGGGGTCCAATGTAGATTTAATGTCGGTTCAATAATCAATTATAAACATGAATTTGTAGAAATATATTCTTCTAACTATTAATAACTTGATATTGATTTAATATGTTATTTGCGATTGGTTAAGCTGATTTCATTTGTTTTAGAAAAATTTTTGCTCTACGTTAGATGAGAACAAGTAATTAGTTATTAAATTGAAATTGTGAAAATTCAGTTAAATTTTCTTTTATGATAGGGGAAAGAAACAAAACTAAGGAGGAAGATTGAGAACATTCATCTTATTAGCGAACCGAAGCAAAGATAAATTCACAGGAGGAACATAACACAAAATCAAATTCCTACCTTTGACTTAGCTACTAAAAAATCACACATACACACCACCCTAGTGAGCCTATTATCTCTCGCAATTTGAAGACCCGCTAGCAGTCAAAGGAGCTCAACCTTCAAAATAGAAGCAACACCCACTCTTGAAGAATAATGATATAATCACTTTCCAAAATGGTTTCTGAAAACACCACCAATGCCGGCTTCTCCTGCTTTGCCCATCGAGCTACCACTCTTAAAATGTAATTATTTAATAGTTAATAACTTAATATTGATTTAGTATGTCGTTTGAGGTTGGTCAAATTTATTTCATCAATTGGACTATAAATTTTTTTTAAACCAACTCCAGTTATAAATTCCTAACATCGAACCAAATAAACCCTAGTCCATTGTGCTCAAAGATGTTGAATTCCCCTTATGTCCATGGATGTGAAATTCTAGTCCAAGAAATGATTAAGGTGTGGGCACATGTAAAATCTAAAAGGCTTAAATCTCACTACCCCTTTAAATTTTTTTGTAAGTTTTATATCCTCATAAAATTTTTCATTTATAAAATAAACTCATGTAATCAACTTATGATTGATAATTGCTAAAATAAACACATTACCTTTAACCTTTCTCATTTCCCTTTCTCATCACCTCATCCATCAATTCAATCATCCATATTTTTCCAATCATTTCATTTTCTCACTTAAGGGTAGATGGTGAAACCACACAACCTAAAAATTTAAATGACTAAAACTAAACATTCTTTTTAAAGAATAAGTCTAAAATTTACTCTACTTAATTAAGTGAAATAATGATATAATTGTTATGTGACTCAGATTTTGAAGGTAAGCCACAATTGAGTGGACGAAAATATGATAAAGTTTTATAATTATACACATTCTCTATTATTTGATATGACAGGAGTTCGTTTGATTTTTTGTTGAGTTGGTCAAATCTCAGTTTGACCAACCTAAAAAATAGATTTTACTCAAATAGAAACTACATTAACAGTATTGACATAACAGGTAGAGTATTGAGATTCAATCTTGGTCAAGGTGCCCATATTTTCACCACACATTTTCGACGTACAAGGTAGACATTATACTTAAAATTGTAAACAGAATATTTATTCTTACTTTTTTGGGAAATGTAGTACGATCAAATTACATGAAACAACCCAAATACAAAGGTCCAGGCCCAGGACCAGGCCCATAGTAGGAGTGAAAAACGTGTAGATTCCAATAGTAAGTAGTGGCAGACCAAAAAAAAAATAGTAAGTAGTGGATTAGCCTATTCCACACTGAAGAATGGTTGCGCCGTGAAATTGAATGCTTTTGTTGCATTTAGTGAGAGGGAGAGGGAGAGTGAGAGCGATATCAACAAAAGCTTCACTCAAAATATCTCCATTTCCACACACATTCACACTCTCCCTATCTTCTCACACTCATTCTCCAATGGCCACCGAAGAATCCCTCCGCAAATCCCTCGCCGACAAACAATCCGCCGTCGAATCCCAAGGCAACGCCGTCCGCGCCCTCAAGGCCTCCTCCGCCCCCAAGTCCCAAATCGACGCCGCAATCGAAACCCTAAACGCCCTCAAGCTCGAGAAGTCCTCCCTCGAACGCTCCCTCCACTCTATCCTCGCCGGCGGCGGCGACACGCGCGAGGCCTTCCGCCAGTCCGTCGTCAACACTCTCGAGCGCCGCCTCTTCTACATCCCGTCCTTCAAGATCTACCGCGGCGTCGCCGGCCTCTTCGACTATGGCCCTCCCGGCTGCGCCGTCAAGTCCAACGTCCTCGCCTTCTGGCGCCAACACTTCGTCCTCGAGGAGAACATGCTCGAGGTTGATTGCCCCTGCGTCACCCCCGAGGTTGTCCTCAAGGCCTCCGGCCACGTCGACAAGTTCACCGATCTCATGGTGAAGGATGAGAAAACCGGTACGTGCTACCGTGCCGATCACCTGCTCAAGGATTTCTGCAACGAGAAGCTCCAGCGTGACCTCACTCTCTCCTCCGATAAAGCCGCGGAGCTCAAGCACGTGCTTGCCACGTTGGATGATCTTTCCGGCGAGGAACTTGGTGCGAAGATTAAGGAGTATGAGATTACTGCTCCTGATACCAAGAACCCTCTCTCTGACCCTTACCCTTTCAATTTAATGTTCCAAACTTCAATCGGACCCTCTGGGTTGAGTCCTGGCTTCATGCGTCCCGAAACTGCTCAGGGAATTTTCGTTAATTTTAAGGATTTGTATTATTACAATGGAAACAAGTTGCCATTTGCTGCTGCACAGATTGGCCAGGCGTTTAGGAATGAGGTTTGTTTAGAATGAAATTGAATGGAATCATGTTATGAATGTTTTGTTATTAATATTCGAAGTGAATTCTTAAGTTAGTTCTCGGGTCGAGATTGCATGGCTGAACACTTTAGTCATTGAAATTGCAAAAACCTTAAATTAGTCTTTGACATTGGAAAAAGTCATTAGTGTTGTTGTTTTGCGACATCATAGACTAATATGAGGTTTTTAAAATTACTAGAACTAAAATGCACAATCCATACAATTTTGAGGACTAATATGAGGGTTTACTCTATTTTTTGAACGCATGCATGCTATGTATTTGATTTGCTTTTTGTTGTTTGTGTTTTTAGATATCTCCGAGGCAAGGGCTTTTGAGAGTGCGGGAATTCACACTGGCGGAAATTGAGCATTTTGTCGACCCTGAAGACAAGTCTCATCCCAAATACCCTGAAGTTGCTGATTTGGAGTTCCTCATGTTCCCGAGGGAGGAGCAGATGACGGGCCAGTCTGCTAAGAAAACTTGTCTTGGTGATGCTGTGTCCAAGGTCAGATTCGATTTCAAGTTTGGACTGCCCTGGTCAGGGTTTTCAGCTTTATGTTTATTCTTCTTGTTAATCCTTTTATGACTAATGTAATGTGTGTAATGTGTCTTTTTTTTTTTTTTTACTTTGAGCAGGGAATTGTGAATAATCAGACTCTTGGTTATTTTATTGGGAGAGTGTATCTTTTCTTGACACGACTTGGTATAGACAAGGAGCGGTTGAGATTCAGGCAGCACCTTGCCAATGAGATGGCCCATTATGCTGCTGACTGTTGGGATGCTGAGATTGAGTGTTCCTATGGTTGGATTGAGTGTGTGGGTATTGCTGATAGATCTGCCTATGATTTGCGTGCTCACACGGTAAACCACTTTACTTAGCTCTACATGATTATTCTTTGTTGCAACTTAAATAAACCACTGTGATTCTAATGGATAAATTGTTTGGTTACTGTAATTTAGTAATTCAAATTTGATTTCTGGATTTGGTTGACATTATATCTATGTTTTATTTAATAGGGTAAAATAGATTTACCTCATTGAAGATAGTCTTTTCTCAACCTACCACCATCCTCCTTGATGTGTGTTTTTTGAGTGATTTTTTATCCTGACAACTTAACCTCCTTGGAGTTTGGCTTTTATATGCGTGGGGTTTAACTTGCATTTGGTTTAGCTCAAAAGTATGGTGAAATGATTAAGAAAATGCTACAGGAATATAGATTGAGTAACGTCTATGTCACAATTCCCAAAGGGGGTGAAATGTATTTTATGTAGCATCAAACCGAACTAGGAAATTCTAATCTTATGATGTTAGGTGCACTGCATCTCATAATAATGCTTTTGTATTTGATATTGCAGGACAAAAGCGGTGTTCCACTAGTGGCCGCTGAAAAGTTTTCAGAACCAAAGGAAGTGGAGGTATTTTTTAGTGCTGTTGGTGTTGACTTATTATACATGACTGGTCTAAGAAGCTTCATGCACGAGCACGACCTCAATAGTCTTTGGACATATTGATTGACTTGGTTTCTGTATGTTTCAGAAATTGGTTATAACTCCGATAAAGAAAGAGTTGGGTCTGGCTTTCAAGGGGAACCAGAGGATGGTGGTTGAAGCACTTGAGGTAATTAAATGATGGTGTTTAGTTCCTTGACTTTTTGTGCAGTGCCGCTTGCATTGAATTATTGTTTACATATGGAATCTCCTCTGACAGGCAATGCATGAGAAGGAAGCTTTGGATATGAAGGCTGCTCTGGAATCAAAAGGAGAGTTGGAGTTCAAAGTGTGTACACTTGACAAAACTGTGACTATTAAGAAGAATATGGTGACCATTCAAAAGGAGAAAAAGAAAGAGCACCAGCGAGTTTTTACACCATCTGTGATTGAACCGTCCTTTGGAATTGGTCGGATAATTTATTGCCTCTTTGAGCATACATTCTACATGAGGCCAAGTAAAGCTGGGGATGAACAGTTAAATGTATTTCGCTTCCCTTCCCTTGTGGCTCCTATTAAGTGCACGGTTTTCCCACTGGTTCAGAATCAGAAATATGAAGAGGTTGCTAAGTTAATTTCCAAATCATTGACTGCTGCTGGAATTTCACAAAAGATTGACATTACAGGTATGTGGACAGATATAACTTCTCATTTATATGTCAAATATAGTTATTAAAATATACTTACAGTTACAGATAATTAAAATTTTGGAGGTACATGTTACACTAAATAATTGCATGAATACTTGTTTTATATGTATAGAGAGAGACAGAGAGAGAAATTCATTAAGTGGCTCAATTTCTCTTCAAGCTCGTTTAAACGACCCACTTAAAAGGACAACATACATACACTAAATAGACGCAATTGCCTAATCTTATCAGGAATCTGTTTGAGCCAAATAAATCTTAAAAATTGTGTTATACTCTGTCTCTAACCAAATGCTCTAATGCTATCTATTTATAACATTTTATCTCTATCAACGCCACTAAACCTTGTTATTAAAAATACGATCAAATGACCAAGAGCACACCTAACATTCAAAAAAGCTGCCAAACTATGTCCCTATTCCATAAAAAAAATGTTTCTTTTATCCAAATTAGAAATGCAACCTGTGGGATCTGAGGAAATTATTCTTAAAGGCTATTTGGTGTTAAAAACTATTGCAGTTATGCTTTTCCTGAAAAGAATAATTTAGAAACTAAAGAAATTCCTTCCAATCCATGATTTTTTATTGACAATGCTGACTAAATGGATTAACTCTCTGCTAAGGCTGTTGACATGTCTTACATCCGTAATTTTGTTCTGGGGATGGATTTATCCCAATATTGTTGTGATAATAACCAAAGACTAATGTTATATATTTGTTCTTGTCTTTCAAAAATGTTAATAGGTACATCAATAGGAAAACGGTATGCAAGAACAGATGAACTTGGTGTCCCCTTTGCTATCACCGTAGATTCAACATCTTCAGTGACTATTCGGGAGAGGGATAGCAAGGATCAAGTGCGTGTTGATGTGGAAAAGGCTGCCTCTGTTGTTAAAGAGGTAACTGAAGGCCAGAGAACATGGGAAGATGTGTGGTCAACTTTTCCTCATCATTCATCTACGGCTGCAGATGAATAAAATTTGAATCGGGTCCTCATCCTGGTTGACCTATCAGTTTTTTGTTGCTAAATTCTTTGTGATGTTTTTGAGCTTTGAATTAAACTACAGGGATATTACTAATTGTCAATTAGATACCCATTTCTGTTTTTGTTGTTTAATCAAGTTTATGCAGCATATGGGGCTAAGTGACTCGCAATTTTGCAGTTGTTAAACATAGTAGCCATAGAGATATGTTATATGAAGCGTTTTTGGTTTGCCATTTTCTTGATGTTTTTTCATGCGGTTCGCTACATTGTGTAACTTTCTTAGTTCACACATATGGAGTTTACATTGGGTCAGTTTACACACGTAGCTTAACAATTGCAACTAGTGGTTGATTTGCACATTTTGTCTACCATATTATTAATCTCTTTATAGCAAATGTAGCTTCATAATTGCAACTAGTGACATTTCTAATCCTAATTTCATTTCAAGCCATGAGTAAAAGTGGAAATAACCAATACCTGAACTTGATAAATGCTGCAACTAACCGGAGTTTGCAGCTTTATGACGGAAGCTTGGACAAAATGAGTTTATAGTTTGTATTTTTACTTTTTAAGATAATTTATTGTGATAGTTATTTGACAAAATTGACTTAATATCAGGGGTAAAAGTTATGTTTAAAATAAAATAAGGATAAAATTGAAATATTAAGGAGGAAGTTTATAGTTCTAATTTTTTTAGAAAATTTAATATAAACACACTGTTGGTGAAGGATTTTTTTTTTACAACATTCAATTGTTTTTTTTTTTTTTGTAATCACTACTTGAAAAATTATATCTAGGATAAATTTTGATTGATTCACAATATAAATGTGGTTTTCATATTGACAGTGTATATAAATTAAAATTTTTTTTCTTATCAAATATATTTATTAGTTTTCTAAAAGTTATAAATTTATATTACCTAAAGTAGATTCAGTCCATAAAAAAGTTGTGGAATTGAATCTTTCATGGATGAAAAACAAAACTCAGCAATTATAATACGCAAGATTTATATATTCACCATCAAACACATCTTTCATCAACATTTCTAAATTCTCTTCCTTCTGCGTAGATATTTTAATAACCTTAGAAGAGTTTTTCACATCAACATACATCACGTCCCCGCATTACTCTCTTTCATAAGCTCAATCTTAACGAACAAACACTGTAACCAACTTTCTTTGATGAAAAATCATAAAGAAAGAGGTTGCCACATTTGGGTATTTTTTTATTTTTTTAATACAAAAAAAACCAAACTAAAAAAAATTGACCAAATGGAAAACCAAAAAAAATGTATTTTTATTACAGTTTGGTTCACTTTTCAATTTCTATTATTAAAATCAAACTAAATTAAACCATTAAATAAACACATATATTTCGATGCATACTTGATGCAAAAATTATTTCTTTCTTTAATCCTACTATTATATAGCAGTATTTTTAAATTTTTTATAATAATGGTACTTTGATTTTGCACATATATTATTTTTTATAATCACATAAAACATTTCAGTCATGTTGAATTGTGAGTTTATAATATTCGCAATATATGATTATGAATGTTGTAGTGTTTTTTTTTAGTTTGTAATATATTCATTGTTTCAAAGGAGCTTTATATCATACGGGGAGCATATCCTAGTGATATAATAAAAAATGAGAATTATTTAGGATTATCTAAATCAAATTAAATGATAAGATTAATTTAAACTAAAATTAAAATCCTATCTTAACTAATTTTATATCTTTTTTATAATTTAATATCCCTTATTTGATATGATATGATTTATCTAATTTAAAATCCATTTTCAACTTAGAATTGAATGAACAACTCACTGATATATTCATCTCCACCATACATGATAAGATGTAACAGTTTAAATTTACTGTTTTACTCTCACCAAAAAAAAAATTTCATAGGATACACAATGTCTCTGTGTGTGTGTGTATATATATATCACACTAGATATTTTGTTTTTTTAATGTTTTTGCGAATATAAAAATGCATTCAAATAATTTAAATGATATTATTTGATTATATATAAATTTTTTGAAATGAAATATCTTTATTAGAATTCTTTCATCCATAAGATTTTTTAAATAAATATTTATTCGGAGTTTCAAATATTAATTTTTTATTGATGTAAATATTTATTATAATTTATATTTTATAGCATATAACTTTCTAATATGCTTTAATATAAAATTTTTATCCATATAACTTTTCTAATAATGGATAATCACAGTCATCTATACATTATTTATCATTAAATTATTTATTGGTTTTTAATTCGATTTATCACAACTTTTTATTTGTATTCTTTTCTGTCTTGAAATTTAAATTTTGAATCGTCTCAAATCATTTATTAAAAAAGTTGTAAAAGGGCATTATGGATAAATGTGTGGAAGTGGAAAATCAGCGTTTGGCATGATGTAGAGCGTACGTGATTATCTATCCTTTCCTTGGGATTAGAGTTACATGTTGACCAACCACTTTAAATATTTTTCAGCCACAAAACAGCCCAAAAGGATTTATCTCACCCACTTTTTTTTGGTAACTATCTCACCCACTTCAAAACAATGCATTCTGCATACACCACATAGCCCAAAATAAATGGTTTTCCAATTCCTAAGAGAAAAAAGACCCATTTAGATTTTGCTTTTCACACTTTATCTTTCACATTTTTTTTGGTCCACATCTTTCGCATTTTCATCCATATTTTGATTTATCATTTGGATAGAAGTGGGCCCTAGAAAACATTTTATGTTAAAAATCACATCACATAGTATATGTTTTAAATCCAACTATATAAACAATATCATTATGAATATTAATGTGATATTATTTAATATTATAAGTCAACAAAATAGATTAAACATTAATCTTTCATCTAATAGTTAATATTTATACAGTATATCATTCTGTACATATGTCAACTTCAATTACGAAAGCGTCAACCAAGTCTATAGACGCTGCTGAAAGGAATACTTCTGATTTTTTTTTCAGATCTTGTTAATGAAATAATCAAATTAAATTAGTGCAAAGTATGAGAAATAAGAAATAGCCCCACTCTTGGTGAAGAAAGGATTTGTATACTTTCATTTTGTTAAAAGATGAAGTGTAGATATCTAATATGTTAGTGCCCAATATGATTAAAAATATAGTAGGCTACATTGACAGAGAGAGAAGAAATTGGGATTTCTAAGCTATAGTAGTAATAAATATAGGAACTAATTGTACATGGAGATCGTGTAAAATGCTTAGTCCTTGAAATTTCAAGGATACAAAGTTGATAATATATAGCAGTCATACTATAAACAAAAGCTGCTGTATATTATAAAACATGAAGAAATGTAGCTACTCTAAAATATATCCATGCACGTGACCCCATCAAGAGATTAGAGGAACATGATTCACCACGTTCTTGGGCAAAAATGAAATGAAACACCGCATGGTGGCCGTTCCTTTCAGATAGTGAAACAAAATGAAATGTCTCACTTTCTTAACCGAATATTCAATCTCTTCTATCCAACGCCCTTTCCTTCAATTACCAACTCCAATTAACTTGAGCTGTCATAGGAAAAATAGCAATCAGATTACATTGTCAGCATGTGATCATTATGAACCTAAAATTCCAAGTAAATTGCTAAAACTTGAAATGCCGCAGCAGAAAATTTTATAACCAGACTTGCGTGGGACAAGGAATATTACAATGTTATTGTGAGGATTTCCCCAGTAAAATCCTTGGAGGAAAATAGGGAAAACGTTGCAGGCTGCAAGGATATAGATCATCAATGCATGCATGCCCATCCATTCCATAACCATAGTCATGCGGCTATATCCCCATACATCAACCTGCAAGGAGGAGGAAATACATGAAAATTGATGATAATAAAATGATGCTAACTGGGTAAATTATCATGCAACAATTTTTTTAGTTAGACTATAGTTATATTCTGCTGAAGATAATCTTGTTGAAGTTAAAATATTTACATCATGGTATAAGTAGCTCTACTAACAAAGACTTTCTCCATCCATAAGATTCAAATCCAAGACCTTGCTTCATACCATCCAGTCCATAAGGTATGAACCCAAAAACTTGTTTAAGGGAAATTATCATTTGATCCAATTATCTGTATAAAGCTAGATAACTTTTTTCTATACTCTGCAACATTTAATGAGAAAACTAAAAGGAAAATATATAGTCTTAACAGCTCTTTTAAAAAGCAAAAAAAATAAATAGCTAACCATCAAATATATTCCGACAAAGAGGATGCCTGCAGCACCAGCAGTGACACACATGTAACTGAGTGAGTAGAGAACTTTATTTATATGCATTCCTGCAAACAAGAAGGAATTTACATCAATATCTACAAAGAATAGAAATGTCAGTGGCACAATGACCATGTGAAGACATTATTGGTACAGAGAATGCTTACCAAATAAGTCCAGGGCAAGGCCAAAGACTACTAGACAAGAGGTTGGGATCATCCAGTATATGATTCTAACTCGGTGGTCCTGCACGCGCAGTTACAAGGGAACAACTGTGATATTTCATATTTACAAGCAAAGGAAAAGTTCATAAAAATAATTTTTGTTAGAATTACCTTAAAATGGACAATGATGTGTCCGAAGTGCAAGCCAATCAAGCAGGTCACGATAGCCATCACTGAACTATAGATCCACAACAGACACAAAATTAGGGACAAGGAAAACCAGTCATTTGTTAAATTTCATTTAAGTTGATAATTAGGGCGTGAAAATTTTTTCTAGCACTACCCATCAAAGTAAGTTATAAAATGACACTAACAACGAAGGGTCAAAATGCCAAATCTTGCCATCCTAAATGTAGTTGATACAAAATTGAGTACAGCATCAAATTAGTCATTATCTATGCAAGCGTCAACCAGTTTAGTCCTTGACATCAAAATCCATCACTTAGGTCCCTGACTAAACAAAAAATCAATCTTTCTAATTCTTAGAAAAGGATTAAAATGATTGATTTGAAAATCAGAGATTAAATTGATTGATGCTTACAAAGTAAAGGACTCATTGGTTTATTCTATAAAATTTCATAATTTTGATCCCCCCTCCCTCAAATCAGTCACTTTCTTTCTCTTTTACCCCTCATTGAGAATGATATCAAAAACAAGAAGGGTGAAATAGTGAGCTCACCTTAAGAGTCCTTCAGGATCAAAAGGGGCTTGACACCATGCTGGAGCATCAGGAGGCAATGGTCCATAGTCAGGGGAATTAATACTACATTCCTATCGAAATCAATAAAAAAAAGGTAAGGTATTTATGAAATTAACTAGTAAATCGGATCAAAACATCCAAGGATAGAGAGGATCATACAGGCATCCTTGCATATATCGGTCTCTGGTACATATGTTGTAGGCCCAGTATCTTACGATCAATCATTCCAACAGCATTGCAGGCTGGTCCAGTGTCACCCCTTATTCCACATTTAACCTAGCAAGTGTTTAAACACATAGATAAATTCCATATTAAACCAATGTCACAAGTTAAATTAGAAAAAGAAAGAGGCGGAGACATTAACACTCACTGAAAATGTCTTTGGCACAGCAGAAGGTTCTGTTGGAATTTGATACTCCCAATCAGGAACATACAATCCATACAGCAAGAAGAGATACAGGACAGAAAGAATCAAACCCACAGCCCTGTGACAGCCACACAAATTAACAAGGCATGGCCATGCAGAAAATAAAAATATTAAAATTGGGATACATGCTACATAGCTTATCTTTTCTTTCTTAAAACTCTTCAAATTAAAAATGCTGTAGCTTCATCAAATGTCAAATAAGAAACTAAAAGTTCAGAGAAAAATTAAGCTTACCATTGGAATCGATACTTCCTTAATAGGGATGGTCCTGAATTAACAGGATCGTCATCACTCTTGAGCCAAATTTCACACAATGCTGCAAGCAAATATGCTAGCGCAATTCTCTGGAATCCAATGAAAAAAGTAAGCAATGATAATTATTATGCAGGAAGAATATAGACAGACAAACAACATTTTCATCATGAACGTCAACTTATTAGTTAGTTTGACAAATGTAAAAATTAACCATAGTAAAAAACCAAAGTATATTAATTTTTTAATTTGTCTTAAAATTTCTTGTGAGCACAAAGAAATTTACCTGCAGTATTCCCATCCATCTTATCTGTTTCATATCCACTCCATATGTCAGATCATTCACGCGATGGAAATAACCTCCTACACAGGATCAATTTTAGACCTTACAGAAAGAGCAATTTATAACCAAATGCAAATTCTCAACATCTAACTTACATGTTATGGTGTATAAACATTATCCTACACATGTTCAACATTCAGTCTTTTCAACTTGACATTTAATTGAAAAGAACAAATGCAAACAAAGCTTAAAGCTAGCCACAAACAAAGCCAAAGGTTCACCTTGAAGAAAAAGGCCTAATGCGAGAAGCTTAAGTGCCCGTAAAACTGCTTTTCTACTTGCAACCTCTCTGCAAGACAACTTCTGTTAAATAAAAAAGATTAGTTAGTTCAAATGTGTTGTTGTGTGTGCATATAAAACAATCTACACTGGAGAATTGCAAGAAATAGCATTACTAAATTTCGTGGTCACATATACTTTGCTAGTTTATATACAATCAACAGGTTCAATTGAATACCTTGTACGTGAGTGCAAGTGAAACACCAACAATAAAAAGGAAAAATGGCATGACATAATCTGCAAGAGTCAAACCATTCCATGGGGAATGATTAAGCGCTGGAATGAGTCCACCGGCATCATCAACCAGTATCATTAACTGCATCAATATCAGCAATTAAGTAAAAAAATGTATCTGGAAAAAAATCAGAAAAAATTCATCTGTCATAGATATAAAAAATCTAGTTAAGCATAACCTGATCGGTACTTAATAATACACAAATTACAATAGGTGACCCAATTGGATAATGAGAGACTATTAAATAATTAGATTAATCTTATTATTTGGGTCATGCAATGCAAATTCATCTTTATCAAAGGTCCATGCGTGCACCAAACACAATACAAGGCTTTAATAGGACATCATATCTTATCCACTACAAATTTTATTAGGCGCACCAAACAAGGTCTAAATCTAAAACAATTCCACATAGGAAATGATTCCTTTACAAATGTTACAAGTTGCATAAAAATGACTATAAATACACTATTGAAATGAAATTTATTTTATTTAACTGTTGTCCTAGATTTCTTATTCAGTGATGCTTATTTGCCAACATTATAGGATGCTATTTTCCAAAGGGAATGGCTAGCTTCGTGTTTCTTTGTCATCTCCAATTAATAATTATAAAGCAATACAAAAGTAAGTTATAGTGGTGACCAGTCGGTTAGCCATTACATCTAACCAACTGTACGTTATGCCACCAGTCTTCGTGCGATGCATTATAGCATTAGTAACCTAACATACAAGCTTCAAAGTTCATTTATTTAAGATAAACCAATATGCAAATTTGTTATTAACCTAATCCATTTATAATAGTTTTTGTTGGCTTTGTTAAATAGATCAAATATTAGGAAAGATGTGAAGCTAAGATCGGATCAGAACTGACATATGCAAATTATTATCATTATGAGTTATAATAAAATTTTGTTCTTTTTAAAAGATTATGATTTTTTTAGTTAATAATGATTGAATAGTGAATAAAGCTGATAGCAAAAAGAAAAGGAGGGCAAGTGTGCCTGTTATATTCGGCTTGTAAATAAGTATTTTTTTCATTTAGCAGAATCATTTTTTCACCCCGAAATAATATTATATTGCAAATGTTGAATAAGATGCAAACACAAGTAATTATTCGGAGAAGGGAAGCAAATAATAAAGGGGCGGGTACAAGACATGAAAGTACTTAATCGCTTGGGAGTTGGGATATGCCCCATCTTACCATTGATTTAAATATCCAGTTATACACTATTTATATTTCAAATCAATAATTGCAAAAACTATTATTCTTCCTAACGTACGTGAGGGAAAAAACAGAAAATTAAAAATAATTTTAGAATTAGAAACGTAATTTAAAAAATTAGTACACGATTAATAAAAACACAAATATAATGACAAAAGTAGATAGGCAGAGTGAAGTAAAGAAGAAGAAATGGAAATCTTATTTTTTTAAATAAATTCATTGTTAATCTAAATAAAAAGACCAAATACTAGAAACAATATTTTTTTATTATTAAAATTAGATATATCTCATATATTATAATTAAAGAATTAGAGAATATAGTGAAATTTTAACGAATAGGCAAGTGGCCTTATGCTGCGTAAATGGACGCGGCTTCCCAAGAGACAAAAGAGATAAACAAACCAAAACAAAATAAAAATTGTGCTATATATATATATATATAGCAAAAGAAGGATGAGAAAAGCAGGGGTGAAGAAAAGAAGAACAAATAAATTCACATTGAATATATAATAAATTATTTTCTATTAAAAGCAAAGATGAAAGAATAGAATATTTAGGAATTTTATGGAAACGGGGAAATAGCCGTAACACTGTATACATGGACGGCTTTAAGGAGATGGGTAACAAACAATATCTCTAAAAAAGTGGGAACAAAGTAACAAAGAAAAACGGATGGTAACACCAAACGCAATTCGTTTCTTCAAAGTAAAGCAACATTACTTTAACACGTGCATATCTTGGATTCTCCAAAGAGTCAAATTACCCAGAAAAATCCCCACAATCTCTCCCTCCAAGCACTACACTACTTTACCCTAATCAATCACTCTTCCTCCATTAACCGTTAAAACACTGGTGACTCATCAATCACTCATGAATTAGTGGTAAATATGTCCACCAAATCAAACTCCATAGAGAATTGAACAGAGTTTGAAGTTCGAATCGTGGCTCAACACTTATTTTTTTATTTATTTCCGTTTACCGTTATTAAAACGGATAAAAGAAAATCTAAATCTAAGGAAGTGAACAAATAAAAACGGCGTCGTTTAGTGTATCCCGAAATTGAAGGGAAGGAAGCATCGTTACTAATAATAATCCTAATTAACGTAACAGATTAAAGTTAAAAAAAAATCCACTAACCTTTATTAGACAAAAATAAATATATACTTTTTTATTAAAAAAAAAGGAACAGGGAAAAGAGGAGGAGAGAGATTACCGCGACGGTGAGGCCACGAAAAACGTCGAGCGAAACTAGACGCTGAGGTTTGGTTGGAGGAGGTTGATGTTTGGGAGTGGTGGAAGTGGAAGGGGAAGGGTTTGTTAGAACGCGTTCCTGAATGGTTTCGCCATTGTTAGGAACAGTTGCAGATCTTGATGATTCAGAGATCTGGTTCTTGTGCAGTGCCATCTCCACATCTTCATCATCATCTAAGTTCTTAATAGGCTCGTAACTCGCTGCCATCTCTTCTACAATGTCTTCTGCTCCCTCTCTACCATCTACTTTTGTTTTCCTCTGTTCTCTGCAACAACATTCATATCAAATATCAAATAATGATTATTATTATTAGAATCCCTCTTTGTGAGGAACATGGATAAAGAATGAATGAATGAAAATACAAGTATTGTTACTTGAAGAAAGAGAAAAACGATGTACAAATTACAATGCAATGTTTGGGAGTAGTTGATGATGGAACAACGAGGCTCCTCCTAGATACACTGCTTCTTCAACTTGTTTGGTTATTCGCTTTTTTCTTTCTTTCTTTCTTTCTTCTTCTTTCTTCTTCTTCCTCCCCCACTTTTATAGGCACAGATTTGGAGCAGAAAGAAAGAAGGTGCCTGGCACACAAACAATTACGATATTTTGCGTCTCTTTCCTTTTTTATTTGTAATAATTTTAATTATTTGTTATATATATGCCCCTAAAAAATAGCTACCACGGATAAGATTATATAACTCCCTTTTTTTCAGATCAAAATAAATATTTATAATGATAATTTTCTTGTAGTGATATTGCTAAAATAGTAGTAATATATTTGATATTTATGATCTTATTCATTCATGTGGGTTCACTAGACTAGTTGCTTATCCCTAAATACTTAAAAATATTTTTATTTATTAGAAAATTCAATTTTTAAGACACATTTTAAGAAAATAAAAAAATTATTAAAAATCGTGTTAGATTTTTCTTAAAAATCAAAGAAAAACATATATTTACATATTAAAAAACCCTTAAAACATTTTACATTCACTAAATATTGATTATACTTGATTTTATTTAATATTATATTTTTATATTGGTTAATTAAGCTTTCCCTTTAACAAAAATCTAAATTAGGATTACCTTCCAGAAAAAAATTCGTCTTACCTAAAAATGTTTTGAGAATGAAATCATCCATCTAATAATGTTAGGAGTGAAAAAAAAAATATTCTATACCAAATTGTATAAAGATAAGATACATTTTTCGAATAAAATAACCAAAGTTTGATTATTCACAAACACAATATTAGTTTGGGAATAAAAAGACTTTGGAAACAAATTGATTTTATACCTCTTTATCAAGAACTAACATAACAAGCCTAAAGTTTAATTGCTGAAAATCTACAAAGAAACCGATCAAGTGGGTGACTTATTAGCTAATAAAGCTTGTAATCATGATTTTAGTTTCAAGTTTTATGAATCTTGTAAGTGTAACTTGTTTGATATTTAATTAAGGAAATAGAATTATAAAAATAAAAAAATAATTATTTACGTCGTTTAAGATAATCAAAACCTGGTTGAACCAACGAGATCAAACATTGTTTGGTTGGCCTAACGACTAATCACACACCTTAAAATCCTTTGTGGTTTACTCATGTAGAAGTTGGTTTTGAATAGTTAACCTATCTCATCGGTTTAATTAACCATTTTATATTAAATATGGGAAGATTTTTGAAAAAAAAAACTGAAGTATTATAACTATATATGAGAAGGTAATGGCAAATCTTTAAGTCCTGAGACTCTTGGTTATTGTTTTCTATTTTTTAATTATTAATGTCGTGGTAAAAGAGTTCGTATATTGATTTTAGGGAAATTGGTGGACAGTGTAAAGATAATGAAGTTTTGCAGGCTTATTTTAGTGATAAATTTATTAATTTGATTACAGCATGTTGATACCCTAATTAACCAACCATGAATCATAAAAGGTTTTGAAAGTTTTTAAGCATTTGCCTTTTAAATTTCCTGGAAATCTTCTTAATTACTAAATGAAGAAAACATTAAATACTTTTTATTTTTACCATATTAAACATATTTTTATTTGATACTTTTTCTTTATAGAGTAATAAGGAGATTTTGAGTTTCAATTGAAAAAGATTTCACATTCTGTATTTTACTGTCCCTATAAGTAAGATTATCCCCTGCAATTAATACTCTGATTAATTACTTATAAAAGGAAAAACAAAACCAAAAAGGACTCATTCTCAAGAGTCTCAATTTCAGATTAACAAGTTTTTAGGTAAAGTTGAATCAATAATAGTATTGAAAAAGTATACAAGAGGATGTTGTTACCAATTATTTTCTAGTTCATAATGGATTCAGACTCCTTTTAATCATAGATGTAGACATATATGTTGGGCAACATTAGGCTAAATATGTGCCTACGTTGTTGTTCCATAAGCAAATATTTATCAAGGCATTGAAATATTTAGATTAGGCGACCAATTCTGCCACCGAAAATTCATTTATTAAGTCAGGGTTAGATTTGTCAAATCATATAATCGTACCTTAATCGGCTTAATCTCTTGCAGCCGAATTTGTTCTCCCACAACCCAAACTTTCACCTTAAGCTTGCCAATTGCCATGTCCTGGGAGCCAAGTGTTTCATTTTTATTCTCTCTTCAACTTTCAACACATGTTTTAATCTTAGACCCTGAACTTAATATCTAGTAAGAGAAATTGAATTTTGCTAACTGAATTATCTTATTGTTGATAGTAATAGTTAATATTGATCTTATATGTCATTTGAAATACTTTTTAGTTTTGTTTGACTAATATATTAAAATGACGTTTGAGATATTTTAAGCTCATTTGAGTCAAGTGATATTTTTTTGTTCCTTTGGCTAACCTCTGCTCGTTAATTAAAATGGTAAAACAATATTGATCTAATACATCACATCGCATCGTTCAAAATAATTTGTTACTCTGTTTGACTAATCCCAATAGGGAAGTTTCAACCAATCCTAAAAAAAAATCTTACAGTCAAACAAAGTTTTGAGTGTGTCAAACGACTTGAATGATCAATATTAGCCTTTAGATTTTTCATTTTTATAACTTTGTTTGACTAACAAGAGGATGTTTGGTTCCCCGTTGGGGTTTGAACATTCCTAAAAAAAATCTCAAATGAATTTTTAAGTGTTTCAAATCGCGTAAATGATCAATATTAATTTTTATAACTCTGTCTCCCCAAACTACATATCAAACAGACACTAAGATGTCATTTGACGCTTTTTAAACTCTGTTGAGCAAAAAATATATATTTTTTCTTTGCTTAACCTTTGTTTATTAATTAAAATGGTAAAACAAACATAGTGTAAAGATTTACTTCCAATCTAAAGTGTATCTATAAAAGAAACGCCGGCTTCGTCTCTTTTTTCCTTGAATGGTGTAACTCAAACATCAAGTACAGTGTATATTGTGTGACTATTTAAATTCAACTGTTATTTTAAAATCCTGAAAGGAAATATTTAATTATTGAAAGGAAATATATTACACATGGATTCTCAAGCATAAACTATAGTACTCTTACTCAGCCATTAACATCTATTGCATGTATACATGTGAGTACAATTGTTATTTTTGTCATTTCTATCGAAAATACTATCATGTGAAGAATGTGTTATCACATATAATTAAGTTTGTAGATGCTAATATTAACTCTCATCCATAATTTTTTTTAAAATAAGATTTTAATTTTTTATTAATGTAAATATTTATAATTATAATATTTTTACATTAAAAAAGTTTGGTGTATTTTTTAATACCAATATACTTTAATATCAATTTTTTATCTATGTAATTAAAATATTAATGGATGATCATGTAAAATTTTATTTATCTTGTAATATTAATTTTCCTTGATATAGATAATGATTTTTTTATATTGAGATTTTCTTTAAGAAATAAAAATAGTTATATTTTCCTTCATGATTTCTATTTGTTTGATTTAAAGTTTATTATGTGGTCTTCATTTTCATATCTTTATTTTATAAGTACTAAGGTAGTTTTATGTACTAAAGTATCATTTGATAAATTAATTATAATTAATATTGAGTTATTATTGGATGACTATTCGATATGTTTCACCTATCATTTTTAGCCCCAGTGGTCTGAAGGGATCCAGTTAGGGATGTCAATGGGACGGGGCGGGTGTGGGTAGTATGTTACCGCTACTCGTATCCACGGATTTTAGGCGGGTAGCGGGTATTCGTGGGTTCGGTAGCGGGTACCCATGGGTATTTTTGAATATTTATTATTTTTATAAACTAATATTAAATAAGAAAATATGGTATAATGTACTAAACATAATATTATTTTAGTAAAATATAATTTAAAGTAATATTGTATTATACATTACAACTTTATAAATTAAAAGTATTTTTATTAAAAAATATTAAATTTTATTTATCTCATTATAAATTAATAAAAAATACTTAGATATTTAAATATATTTAATAAAAAAATAAATATTAATAATTAAACGGGTACCCGCGGGACGGGTAGTGTGATACCACTACCCACCCGTTTAGTAAATATACGGGTATCCATTACGGTAACCCGCGGATTACCCGCGGACGCGGGTTTTTTTGTCATCCCTAGATCCAGTTGAGCTACCTATTGGTGTGGAGGGACCTAGTGTTTGAGATGGACAGCCGAAGGGCTCGGTGGACCGAAGGGTCTAAGAGATGTCAAAGGACTCTCAGCTAATGACCGATCTATTTTAGTATCTGGATACTAGACTATCTTGTTTATATTGATTGAGTTTACTTATGCATTTTTGTGGAATAACTTGATATTAATAATTGAGATTATAATGTGCATTGATATGGATTCATGATAAATTAAGAGTTAGTGGTGATTAAATGATTTGAATTAATATTGTGATGATTTCATTATGTTGTCAAAAGATGATTATGATGGACATGATGTGTGAAATATGATAATGATGTGAAAATGTAATATAGTTAATTGCTAGTTGGTTAAAATTATGAAATAAAGTTATGTGAATGGAATGATATGAATATGGATACGGATAAGGAATAAAAACGGTAGCATAGATTAAATCAGGGTAAGAGGTGAGATTATAGTAGTTATATAAATGAGGAGACAATTAAAAAAATGATGAGAAAGGTATCGAATCAAAAGGTAGTTAGATTATGATTTTTCAATTAGTGTGTTTTTAAGCTAACTATTAATTTCAGACACTTATCGCTTGTTGTATTTTTTAAAAAAAGTGAATGCTAATAGAAAATTGATGGACACCATATAGTCGAGCATTAAATGAGGCCAGGAGGAGATCAATAACAAGTAAGATGGAAATGATGTTTTGATTGATATATATACATATTCATGCTTTTAGAATTTAAAGTGCTATGATGTGTGATGTGTATGGTATATTTTATATTTTGTAATGAATCTTGATTAATGATGGTGAGTGAGGTGCGATCGGATGAGTTTTAGAACTAATAATTGATACATTATGGTTGCTAATGTGGTTGATAGGTAGTTGGATATATTTTAATAAATAATAATATATTGTTGATGATAATGATGAACAATTTACATATGTGCTATACCCATGAATTACGAGTGGTTGTGAATTGGCACTGAGTCGTTCTGTTTGAGCAGTATATTAGCTAATTACAATGGATTTAGATTATTGAATTGAAAACTATAAGGGTATCAACTTTTTTAGATGTATGATTCTGTGAAGGGATGAGAGAATTTAGAAATTTAGTTGATATTTTGGTCTACGGGGGTTTAGGACTTCCAGATGGATTGTACAGTGCCTATACCATATTTGTAATGCCTTGAGTCAAAATAAAGGTGACTAGGTCGGCTTTGAATCTCCAAATGACATAAAACGACCCACTTGCATTTTACTATGTATATTCCTTAATTTTGGAAATATTTGAGTGTAATTAATCCCATTAATTCATAGTTGATGTGTAGTAGTTGTTTGTAAAATTCGACAGCATTCAGAGAACATTTAGATAAGTTTAAGGCATGTAAAAGTTCATATCAACGGGAAATTATGCATAACTAGATGTTGTATTATGCATAATGTAAGTCTAGTGCTATTTTTGTATTTTAAAAGGTTGTTATTGTCTATGTTTTAAGTCTGTTGTTGCTATTTTTGTTTAAAGTTTGTTATTGGGTCTGTTTTTAAAAGTCTCTTGTTGTCCTTGTTTTGAGTTTGTTGCTGTTTCTATTTTTAAAAGTTTTTTATTGTTTTCATTTTAAGCTTGTTGTTATTTCTATACTTCGAGGTTGTTGTTGTTCTCTCTGTTTTAAGTTTGTTATTCTATCTATTTTTAAAAGTTTATTGTTGTCTTTGTTTTGAATTTCATTATTGTTTTTGCTTTTAAAAGTCTGTTGTTTTCATTTTAAGTTTGTTTCTATTTTGTTTTATTTTAAGTATGTATAGCGGTACTTAATTATTAAAAGCAAAAAAATCTGTAAATTGAATAAAATTATGTTTAAAAATAAATAAAACAGGGCAAAATGTTACATAATGATGATTGGGACTCAATTCCTCACAATAAGAAATCTCGATACCATACGCCAAAGCTAAAATATCCCATATCAATTGGCTATACCGAGGGACACAAACTCCCATGGCAAAAACGCCTATGTAAAAGATGCATGAGAACCCAAATCCTATACCAATTCAACCCATTATTATTATTATTATTATTATTATTATTATTATTATTATTATTATTATTTGATGGTTCGGAGAACAAACTTAGAAAGATGTTAAATAAGTTTATTTACTCTTTGTCACCAAATTCTTCATTTAAGTGAATAGGCCTTTTTCGTAACTGATTTGACAACAAGACTTTTGTATTCAGAGAAATAACTATGAATGCACCTGACTCTTGTAAGGATTGGGATAGAAATAGAATAAACAAGAGATTTATTGGTTCACTTTTAATGTAGAAGCTACATCTAGTATCTTCAACCTTGAAGGGTTTTTCACTATGTAAAATTATCCTTTTACATATGCTGCTTCTAAGTATTATTGACTCCAGCCATTTTTGACTTAAGCACATCACATGTTTTTAAGTATTTTTGACAACAATCATTCCTGGCTTAAATTGAGTATTCTTTTGCAGCACCCACTCCTGGGGCAAAGCCAAGTATTCTTTCACAAGTTACTCCTAACATAAACCCAAATATTCTTTCTAAAGCCTCTTTAGGACAATATTGTTTCCCAACAAATATAATAGATCTCAAAGACCCGAGCTAAACAAATTTGATAAAGATAATACCTCTGTGAGAATAAGCTAGCCTTTAACTTAGTTGTGGTGGGAGGTTAGTATATACTATGAACTTTATACAATATAAGAAAAGGCTTAGCTTAGAAAATGACTTAGTGTCAGTGTACAAAAAAATATGATTGAAATAGGGTACATACTAAGTCTGAAAGCTGATCAAAGACTGTAAGGAATGTATTAGGATTTGAAGGTGTGTCTCTGATTTAAGTTACTATGACTTTTGTATGATGAGCTGAATATGCACATAGCGAGCTTTCTTCTCCATTGTGGGCAATCTTATGATCTTTCTTCTTTTCTATGGGTTTTTACCATTTCTAGTTTTCTTGGACTTTAGGTACATGGACGTTTAGAGTAATGCCCACATCTTTCTTTCCCCCATTCATACTTTTGAATGTATGCCCACTCTACTGTCATTCTTTCTTTTTCTCATTGACTCTCTCCTTTTCTTTCTGTCTATGTGTCCATCAACTATCTCTGAAAGAGAAAGAGCTGTTATATATATATATATATATATATATATATATATATATATGTGTGTGTGTGTGTGTGTGTGTGTGTGTGTGTGTGTGTGATTCCTTTGAACTAACTCTCTTAAGGAGAAGATAGTTGTTAGATGACCGTTGAGAGAGAATACACTCGTTCAAAGATTCTTTGTCTGAGAGAGAGAAAGTCGTTCTGTAGATATACATAGGGCAGAAAGCTTCAAGATTTGTGTATAAGGCGAGGAGTGCAAGCAAAGTAGGATTAGTATAAGTTTCACCGAAATGGAAAGATTTTATCTAGAGACTTTCTGCATAAAGAAGATAAATATAAAACTGCATGCTTTAAGATAAATCTTGATCTGCCTTGTTTAGATGCTCTTCTTTACATGAATATCCCTTTCATACTTTGATGGAGATGCCTCATAGAATCAACATTCGTAGGACCAGATTTATACAAGAAAGGCTTATGAAAAGATCCTGGGTCTAGTGATTCATAAGGTGTCGATAATGAGACTCAAGAGCAAGGTACAAGTCTGTTCAGGTTCTTGCTTGAGGTACTTCATAAATTCTAAAGTAGTCAAAGCTTAGTGATGTATTGAGGTAGAGTCTGGTTGTAACACCCTCTGTTACACCTTAATAAATTCTAGAAAAATTCGTAATAATTTTTTTTAAAAAAAATATGTTTGTTAAAAAGAAACTATCGGAATAAATTATATACATTATTTCTGAAATACCTCAATATTATTAAAACTTTATAAAGTATTTGTACATTCATCCGAAGAAAATAAACATTAAACATTATAAGAAAGAGAGGAAACTCCATGGCCCAAGAGCAGTTGCCTAGTGACATTATTTATTCATTGGACCACGGTATTCATACCGAGCTCCCTTTCTAGAACGTGCTATATATACTGTCAATGTTCTTCGATCCTTCCCTCTGTACGAACCATTAATTTAAAACATATGAAACAAAAACATAGAGAAAGGAGTGAGAAACAGAATATAATATTCCCAAATGGGACATAAGCAATAAAGGGTTTTCACAAACTAGTATAATAATATCAATCACAATCACAAGCACAATCAATTTATGAATGTATGAATGATATGCCATATCTTCATCATAACTTATCTATATATGCGGGCCCTTTAAATTTTAATTTGCACTGGGCCAACCAGGAGTTTACACTGTTCCATAATTCCGGATAATAATAACATGAACAGCTCAACTGGCATGGAAACACTTAGAGACTAGTCAGATTGAAAAGGTTTTTATTGTGAAAGTACCCGACACTAGGGAGCTACCCCAGGTCCCCTGAAGCACCCTTTCACACCCTCTCATCCCAAGGCTCACAATTAAGCCTCCTCTAATGTATCCTCGGTTTCTATAATCCGTCCCCAGACAATATCATTTTGTTTCTCTTCAATGATTCATGATGCATGAACTACTCGCGTATTTAGTTGGTTAAGGCTTTTAGAAACTCAATTATATTATCAGGGCCTACGAATCGTGACATAGCCATCCCAGTAAACTGTACTTTTTCAACTTCTCAAATACGCACATAGAATTTTAATACAGTTCCTTTTCAAATCACAAATCAAATCTCCTTGTAAATTTGAGTTTCAAAGCCTTAAATATATTTCACAACCTTCTTTAGAAAGTTTATAGGTCAATTCAAAATCAATTTCTAAAAACTCGAATTTAGAATTATCAATCTTTAAAACCTTAGTACTTGAAAATTTTGTATAATATTTTTATACATTTAAATAATATGTATATATATATATGTATATATTAAAATATTAGTAAAAAATTTATTTTTATAAAATAATTTCTCTTTCTTTTTCTTTTTAATAAACTAACTAAAAAAAATCTAAATTTTAGTAAAGATATATACATATATATTAAAATATAAAAGAGATTTCTAAAAACTTATGTAGTTTTATTGAAATTTAAGAAATTTCTTAAAAGTAATTTGAATAAATATGAATAAGTAAATAAAGAAGTAAGAGATAAGTAAATTCTTACTGAATTTTAGCTTTCCGTCATGCTTGCTATATGCTCAAACTCCACAGTACAAGATTATCAATCATAATCAAACATTGTCAATCACAATCAAACATCATAAAACATAAATAAATATTAACAATCATAATCAAATCAAATAATTAAGCATCAGTTATAAATATGATAACTTTAAAATTCAATGGTTATTTAAATTAATAAAGTTTGTTTTAAGTTCTATGGTCAATTCCTCGCACAGGTCTATGTAAATCTAAGATAGTCCAGTCCTTGCATAGGTCTAGTTCAGTCCATATAGGTCATAAATAGTCCAAGTCCTTGCATAGGTTCAGTCAAGTTCGTAATAGTTCAAGTCCTTGCATAGGTTCAATCCAGTCTGCATAGGTCATAGTCATAATAGTTCAAGTTCTTAAATATTTTAGATATTAAGTTACACAAGATGCTTAATTTATTAATAATAATTATTATAAATTTTAAGTTAAAAGTTATTATTTTAAAATAATAATATTGTTATGTTTAAAAGGAGTAGGGGACTCCTCCCAATATTCTTATGTAATTTCATATTATATCCTTAATCTCACCCCCCTTACCTTGATTTGCTACCAAAAGTGAATTCGCTCTGCGCCTCCAAGTTCTAACAAAATATTAATACTAACTTATTTCAGTATAAGCTTAAGATGAAAATTAAGATTGCTATCAGAATGATAAATAGTAAATTTTGAATAGTAACAGTAAATAGTAAATTATGAATAGTAACTTTTTGAATAGTAGTGGTAAACGGTAAATCATGAACAATAACAGTGAATAGTAAATTTTGAATAGTAACGGTAAATAGTAAATTTTGAATAGTAATAGTAAATAGTAAATTGTAAATAGTAACTTTTTGAATAGTAGTGGTAAATGGTAAATCATGAACAATAACAGTGAATAGTAAATTTTGAATAGTAACGGTAAATAGTAAATTTTGAATAGTAACAGTAAATAGTAAAAATAACACAGTGATAATTTATTTTTACTATAGTAACTTATTCATAATAGTACTAGTATATCAATAGTTTAAAAGTGCTAAAAAAATAAACTAAAATTATAAAAATAATATAGAAGAAAGTTATTACCTTACACCTCCGGCAGAACTTCTTTTTACCAAAAGAATTTACTCTCCACTAATTTCTTACGCACTATCTCTCTAGATTCTCTCTCTAATTTTTGTGTGGAAATGTTGTAAATGAGTCATCTATTTATAGGAAGAAAATTTCACTATTTAAGATTATTTAATTATTTATTTTACTATTCATGATGTAAGCGATGATGTAATTAAGCGATGATGTAAGCGATGATGTCGACAGTGGCATATTGGTTATTAAATGAAAGGTTAAGGGTATTTTTGTCATTCTAAAAAAATGAAAAAAATATAAAAATTCCAAAAAATTATAAATTATATAACAATCAAAAAGTTCTAAAAAACTATAATCAAATTCCTTTGAAATTTTATTTTAAATAAGAAATAAAGAAATTAGGGGTGTTACAACTCTACTCCCCTAAAAAAATTTCGTCATCAAAATTTACACTTTTTAGTAAAACAATTGGGGATGAGACTCTTTCATCTCATTTTCTAGTTCCCATGTAGCATCTTTCCCTCTCGTTTCACCCCAAATGACCTTCACGAGTGGAATTTCCTTGTCTCTTAGCTTTTTTATTCTTCTGTCAGCTATTCTGACAGGTGGTGCATCATATGTAAGATTATCTTTAACTTGTATGACATCAGGTTCAATAACATGTGTAGGATCAGATATATACTTTCGTAAGTTTGACACATGAAAAACATTATGGATATTAGAAAGAAAAGGTGGTAATGCTATTTGGTAGGCAAGAGGACTAACTTTATGAATTATTTGATATGGACCAATAAATCTAGGAGTTAGTTTTCGAGATTTCATTGCCCGACCGACCCCAGTCGTAGGTGTGACTTACAAGAATACATGATCACCTTCTTGAAATTCGAGCGGCTTTCTTCTTTTGTCATAGTAACTTTTCTGCCTGCTTTGTGTTGCCTTCATCTTTTCCTGAACTATTTTGATTTTATCTGTGGTTTGTTGTACCAACTCTGGTCCTAGCATCAAGTTTTCACCAGTCTCAAACCAACATAGCGGGGTCCTACATTTTCTTCCATATAATGCTTCAAAAGGTGCCATGCCAATGCTAGCATGGAAACTGTTGTTGTAAGTAAACTCCACATATGGTAAGAATTGATTCCAACTTCCTTTATGCTCTAACACACAAGCTCGTAACAAGTCCTCTAGAGATTGGATTGTTCTTTCTGATTGTCCATCCGTCTAAGGATGATATGCTGAACTTAGAGGCAGTCTTATTCCCAAAGCCTTGTGTAAGCTCTTCCAGAATTGCGATGTAAAACGAGGGTCCCGATCAGAAATGATACTTGAAGGAATTCCATGCAATCTCACAATCTCCTTGATATATAATTTTGCCAGCTTCTCTATAGAGTAACGAATATTGATGGGAATAAAGTGGGCAGATTTGGTTAATCTATCAACTATTACCCATATTGAATCATGTCCTAATGGAGTTTTAGGTAGAGAAGTCACAAAGTCCATGGTAATGCTATCCCATTTCCATTCTGGTATTTCCATTGATTGTAGCATTCCAGGGGGTTTTTGATGTTCCACTTTAACCTTCTGGCAAATTAGACATGCAGCTACGTACTCTGCCACTGCTTTCTTCATTCCAGGCCACCAAAATAACTTCTTCAAATCTTGATACATTTTAGTAGCTCCAGGATGAATGCTCATATAACTTTTATGGCCTTCTTCCAGAATTGCTTTCCTCAACTCCTCTTGATTAGGGATACACACTCGATCCTTATACCTCAGCAATTGGTCACTTCTTACATTGAACTCGACTTCTTTTCCTTGTTTCAAGAGTTCTTTCTTTTCTTGCAGGAATTCATCATCTCTTTGAGCCTCTAAAACTTGCCTCAGGAATTCACTTGTCACTTGCAACGCTCCTAATCTGTAGCTGTTAACATTAACCTTTACTGGTAGGTTAAGATCTCTGAAGTTTTCTATCAATTCCAGCTCTTTAATCATCATTGTGGACGCATGCAGAGACTTTCGACTTAAAGCATCAGCTACTACGTTCGCTTTTCCAGGATGGTACTGTAACTCAAAGTCGTAATCCTTTAAGAATTCCATCCACCTCCGTTGCCTCATGTTCAACTCCTTTTGGTCGAATAAATACTTGAGACTCTTATGATCACTAAACACATCGAATGTTGCACCGTATAGATAATGCCTCCAAATCTTTAAGGCAAAGACTACAGCGGCTAATTCTAAGTCATGGGTAGGGTAGTTAATCTCATGTTGCCTTAATTGGCGTGACGCATAGGCTACAACCTTCTTGTCTTGCATGAGTACACTTCCTAGTCCTTGTTTAGATGCATCACAGTAAACTTCAAAACTTCGATGTGGATCAGGTAGTACTAACACCGGCGAAGAAGTAAGTCGATCTTTCAGCTCTTGGAAACTATTCTCACATTGTGTCGTCCACACAAAAGGTTGTCCTTTCAGTGTTAGCTTGGTCAGTGGGTATGCTAACTTTGAAAATCCTTCGATGAATCTCCTATAGTATCCAGCCAAGCCCAAGAAACTTCTGATCTCAGTGATTGTGGTTGGTCTCTCCCATTTTAAAACTGCCTCCACCTTGGAAGGGTCTACAACTATTCCTCCTTGACTAATTACATGTCCTAAAAAGTTCACTTCTTCCAACCAAAATTCACACTTTGACAACTTTGCATACAGTTGTTTCTTTTTCAGAATTTCCAACACAACCTTTAAGTGTTCAACATGTTCTTCTTTGCTTTTAGAGTACACTAATATATCATCAATGAACACCACTACAATTTTATCTAGATATGGATGAAAAATCCTATTCATGTAATCCATGAATACGGCTGGTGCATTAGTTACACCAAAAGGCATTACTAGATATTCGTAATGGCCATAACGTGTTCTAAAAGCAGTTTTTGGTACATCTTCTTTCTTCACCCTTATTTGATGGTATCCAAACCTCAAATCAATTTTGGAGAACACCATGGCACCACGCAGCTGATCCATTAAGTCGTCAATCCTTGGCAGAGGATATCTGTTCTTGATTGTCACCTTGTTTAGTTGTCGATAATCTACACACAACCTCATGCTACCATCCTTCTTCTTAACCAACAACACTGGTGCACCCCAGGGGGATACACTGGGTCGTATAAATTGCTTCTCTATCATCTCTTCAAGTTGTTTCTTCAACTCTGCTAATTCTAGAGGTGACATTCGGTATGGTGCAATTGAAATGGGTCCAACTCCAGGTACTAGATCAATGGCAAATTCCACATCTCTTTCTGGGGGTAAACCAGGGATATCTTCAGGAAAAACGTCAGGAAATTCACACACAACCGGTATATTTTTGATTTTTGATTCTTGCTCTCCTTTCATTGAAAGCAATAGCATGAATCCTTGAGCCCCTCCTTTTAAAGAGGCACTCACTTGGTTGGCGGTTAGAAATCTCGAATCCTCAGGATTCAAATTCATTGGTTCTTTAAACATTATGGTTTTATTATGACAATCTATTAGAACATGATTGTCAGACAACCAATCTAGCCCAATAATAACTTCTAAGCCAGAAAGGGGTAAACAGAAAAGATTGGCCTTAAAGTCCCTACCATTTATGACAATAGGGCATTTCCAACAGGCTTTAGAAGTGACAATGGGATTGTTTCCAGGAGTATGTACAGATAAGTCAAATGGCAGTTCTATCACAGGTAATTTTAGTTTTTCTACACAGTCATTGGCAATAAAGGAATGTGATGCACCTGAGTCATACATAACAGTTAAAGGAATCTTATTAATGATACACTTACCTTCCACCATGGAATCAGAATGAGATCCTTCTTCTCCAGTGATTGCAAAAACCTTTCCTTTTGCTTTCGGCCTTCCGACTGCAATGTGCGCGCCTCCTTGAGTATTTATGCTTGTACTTGCACCTTCAGGGTTTTCCCTCTTCATCTCTGGACAATCCTTGATGTGATGACCTGGTTTGTTACACTTAAAGCAAACATAAGTGTTTTTAGGACAATCCCTTTTCAAATGGGGTCCTCCACAAATAAAACATTTAAAATTTGGTGCAGATGTTGGGTAATAGCTTCCAGTTGAAGCTTGGGGTCTGTTAGGAACAGATGCTGCTCCAAACCGGCGAAATGGTGCTTGGTAAGGCTTATTCCTTCTAAAATCTCTTCTTTGGTGATGGTGAGGTCCTCCACTTCTTATTTCTCCTGCCTTGTGAATGGGCTCACGACTTTTGGTCATTCTATCCTTATGGTCTTCTTCAAAGATCCTGCAGCGATTTACCAATACAGAAAATTCACGGATTTCCTGCATTCATATAGCTTCCTTAATTTCTGGCCGCAGTCCATTTATAAACTTTGCACACCGATCTCTTTCATTAGTAGCATCATTATAATGAGAATGAAAACGAGATAGCTCTTCAAACCTGGATGCGTACTCTCCAACGGTCATATTTCCTTGGGTCAGCGACAGGAATTCGAATTGTCTTTTCTCTTTAACATCAGCTGGAAAGTATTTCTCCAAAAACATATCCTTGAAATAATCCCAAGTGATCTCCACGTCGTTGACTTCGAATTGTCTACGCGTGCTATCCCACCAATGTTCGGCATCCTCAGATAAGGCATAAGTAGCGAAGACTACCTTATCAGCTTCATTACATTGCAATGCTCGAAAGATCTTCTCTATCTCTCGAATCCAGATTTGTGCTCCATCAGGGTTATATCCTCCCTTGAAACGAGGTGGATTGCGCTTTTCAAATAGGTCCAGCCTTCTCAAGGCATCGTTACCTTGACCTTCACGTGCTCCCATTGCATTGATTAAGCGTTCTACAACTCCAGCAAGATCGTTTCCAGCCATTAGTTTCCTGTTTCACAGTAACTAAGATTTGTCACATCAATCACAGTTACTACCAAGTCGGATATTCTATTCTCTATCACCTATACAGAGTTTACAGACAAGGCAAGATAGACCTTTTCCCCAGGCCTATTGGATTAACTGCTCTGATACCACTTTGTAACACCCTCTGTTACACCTTAATAAATTCTAGAAAAATTCGTAATAATTTTTTTTTTAAAAGATATGTTTGTTAAAAAGAAACTATCAGAATAAATTATATACATTATTTCTGAAATACCTCAATATTATTAAAACTTTATAAAGTATTTGTACATTCATCCGAAGAAAATAAACATTAAACATTATAAGAAAGAGAGGAAACTCCATGGCCCAAGAGCAGTTGCCTAGTGACATTATTTATTCATTGGACCACGGTATTCATACCGAGCTCCCTTTCTAGAACGTGCTATATATACTGTCAATGTTCTTCGATCCTTCCCTCTGTACGAACCATTAATTTAAAACATATGAAACAAAAACATAGAGAAAGGAGTGAGAAACAGAATATAATATTCCCAAATGGGACATAAGCAATAAAGGGTTTTCACAAACTAGTATAATAATATCAATCACAATCACAAGCACAATCAATTTATGAATGTATGAATGATATGCCATATCTTCATCATAACTTATCTATATATGCGGGCCCTTTAAATTTTAATTTGCACTGGGCCAACCAGGAGTTTACACTGTTCCATAATTCCGGATAATAATAACATGAACAGCTCAACTGGCATGGAAACACTTAGAGACTAGTCAGATTGAAAAGGTTTTTATTGTGAAAGTACCCGACACTAGGGAGCTACCCCAGGTCCCCTGAAGCACCCTTTCACACCCTCTCATCCCAAGGCTCACAATTAAGCCTCCTCTAATGTATCCTCGGTTTCTATAATCCGTCCCCAGACAATATCATTTTGTTTCTCTTCAATGATTCATGATGCATGAACTACTCGCGTATTTAGTTGGTTAAGGCTTTTAGAAACTCAATTATATTATCAGGGCCTACGAATCGTGACATAGCCATCCCAGTAAACTGTACTTTTTCAACTTCTCAAATACGCACATAGAATTTTAATACAGTTCCTTTTCAAATCACAAATCAAATCTCCTTGTAAATTTGAGTTTCAAAGCCTTAAATATATTTCACAACCTTCTTTAGAAAGTTTATAGGTCAATTCAAAATCAATTTCTAAAAACTCGAATTTAGAATTATCAATCTTTAAAACCTTAGTACTTGAAAATTTTGTATAATATTTTTATACATTTAAATAATATGTATATATATATATGTATATATTAAAATATTAGTAAAAAATTTATTTTTATAAAATAATTTCTCTTTCTTTTTCTTTTTAATAAACTAACTAAAAAAAATCTAAATTTTAGTAAAGATATATACATATATATTAAAATATAAAAGAGATTTCTAAAAACTTATGTAGTTTTATTGAAATTTAAGAAATTTCTTAAAAGTAATTTGAATAAATATGAATAAGTAAATAAAGAAGTAAGAGATAAGTAAATTCTTACTGAATTTTAGCTTTCCGTCATGCTTGCTATATGCTCAAACTCCACAGTACAAGATTATCAATCATAATCAAACATTGTCAATCACAATCAAACATCATAAAACATAAATAAATATTAACAATCATAATCAAATCAAATAATTAAGCATCAGTTATAAATATGATAACTTTAAAATTCAATGGTTATTTAAATTAATAAAGTTTGTTTTAAGTTCTATGGTCAATTCCTCGCACAGGTCTATGTAAATCTAAGATAGTCCAGTCCTTGCATAGGTCTAGTTCAGTCCATATAGGTCATAAATAGTCCAAGTCCTTGCATAGGTTCAGTCAAGTTCGTAATAGTTCAAGTCCTTGCATAGGTTCAATCCAGTCCGCATAGGTCATAGTCATAATAGTTCAAGTTCTTAAATATTTTAGATATTAAGTTACACAAGATGCTTAATTTATTAATAATAATTATTATAAATTTTAAGTTAAAAGTTATTATTTTAAAATAATAATATTGTTATGTTTAAAAGGAGTAGGGGACTCCTCCCAATATTCTTATGTAATTTCATATTATATCCTTAATCTCACCCCCCCTTACCTTGATTTTCCACCAAAAGTGAATTCGCTCTGCGCCTCCAAGTTCTAACAAAATATTAATACTAACTTATTTCAGTATAAGCTTAAGATGAAAATTAAGATTGCTATCAGAATGATAAATAGTAAATTTTGAATAGTAACAGTAAATAGTAAATTATGAATAGTAACTTTTTGAATAGTAGTGGTAAACGGTAAATCATGAACAATAACAGTGAATAGTAAATTTTGAATAGTAACGGTAAATAGTAAATTTTGAATAGTAATAGTAAATAGTAAATTATGAATAGTAATTTTTTGAATAGTAGTGGTAAATGGTAAATCATGAACAATAACAGTGAATAGTAAATTTTGAATAGTAACGGTAAATAGTAAATTTTGAATAGTAACAGTAAATAGTAAAAATAACACAGTGATAATTTATTTTTACTATAGTAACTTATTCATAATAGTACTAGTATATCAATAGTTTAAAAGTACTAAAAAAATAAACTAAAATTATAAAAATAATATAGAAGAAAGTTATTACCTTACACCTCCGGTAGAATTTCTTTTTACCAAAAGAATTTACTCTCCACTAATTTCTTACGCACTATCTCTCTAGATTCTCTCTCTAATTTTTGTGTGGAAATGTTGTAAATGAGCCATCTATTTATAGGAAGAAAATTTCACTATTTAAGATTATTTAATTATTTATTTTACTATTCATGATGTAAGCGATGATGTAATTAAGCGATGATGTAAGCGATGATGTCGACAGTGGCATATTGGTTATTAAATGAAAGGTTAAGGGTATTTTTGTCATTCTAAAAAAATGAAAAAAATATAAAAATTCCAAAAATTTATAAATTATATAACAATCAAAAAGTTCTAAAGAACTATAATCAAATTCCTTTGAAATTTTATTTTAAATAAGAAATAACGAAATTAGGGGTGTTACACTGGTCGTTAAGAGAACTTTGCTTGAGGAAAGGAACTCCTGCATTGATTGTTGCGTAAAGCATGACTTAACAGATATGGGTCTGGTAAGAACCAAATGTGATGTTATTCTTTTTAGAGCATGTTTCCATACTTCGTTTCTTCAAGCCAACTGATGCTAATTTTGCCTTAATTTGAGGAGCCTTGTCATGGAGTGAACACTGACCTTGATCTTCAGATGTTGTTTTGAGAGATACGTAAGTTTTTACGTTGTTGTTGTTTATGATTATGAGTCTTTTATCACAGACTTTTGATTTCAGAAACATTTAGACAAACTTTCAGGTCTTTAATAAAATATGACTTGATTTGATTTAAAATTCGTAATGTTAGTTATCAATAAATCTAAGGGTTCTCTAAAGTCTTCTATGAGCAAACTTGGTTTTAACATTATTATTATCATTATTATTATTATTATTATTATTATTATTATTATTATTATTATTATTATTATTATTATTATTATTATTATTATTATTATTATCATCATCATCACACAAGAAATAAAAAATACACTAAATAAAACATGATGTATCAAATAAAAAACATATAGTGTTCCTCTTCGTCTTCCCACTACGAATCAACAACCCCCCCTTAAATTCATCCAAACGATCACTTCCTCCATCAACAATCTAACAATTTAGTACATATTTAATTTGCATATTTAAAAAAAATATTTTATGAATTCTAAATTTATATTTTTAAATTGTTACATGCTTATTTGAAATTTCTAAATTTTATATTTTCTAAATCATAAATTGAAATTTAAGAGCTTAAGATTATTTGAAATGGGGGTTATATTCTAACACATGTATTATTCAAAATGGCACATCAAACCGAAATTAATCATGTGAACATTGAGTATATATTTATGTTTTATATTTAAATTTTTTTATTTTCCTAATCTCTAATTAGAAATTTCTAATTTTTTTATTTTATAAGTTATAATTTAAAATTTAATTTTTTATGATTATTCTAAATATGGGACTGTATTACAACACACGCATTAATCAAAATTACACATGAAACATAAATTAATTATATAAAAATTGAGTCATATATTAATTTTGTATATTTCTAAATTTCCTATTTTCTAAAGTTTTAATATAAAATTATATTTTCCAATTTATTCACTTTTAAAATTAAATTAAAAATTAAAATTTTATAATAGTTCTAAAATGGGAGGCTATATTCATATTTCATGTTGGTTATTGCATGAGTCCCATGTTAGGATTTTATATTTAAATTTTATGATTACTCTAAATTATAATTTGAAATTTAAAAATTTATTATTGTCTACAACTCTAAAATTCTAATTTCGGAGATTAACTTTTCATTTTTTAAAGTTCTAGATTTCTAAAACTCTTGAAATTTTGTCCTAACGTACTCATCTGTGAAATACATTCTAATAAATAAACTCTACAGGAAAATCCTTTCCTTTTATTTATCACAAAACCAATAGTTCTAGAACATTCAAAATTGGCGTGAGATAGACATGTTCCACACCACAACCAAATGTCAATTTTGATGTATGGAAGACATTTCCCACACTACAACCAAACATTACGCGCTTTTTCTGTTTTCAAGTGTGGCGTGGGATATGTCACACGCTAAAGTTATAATGCCCCACGAAATGACAAGTGTGGTAGTATGTCCCACATTAAACCTTCGTGCTAAATCGAAATATTCTTGTAGTGTCTCCACATCTAAGACAATTGTCCTAGTTGGCATGTAAAACTATATTTTGAAGAAATGTTTTTCATGTCGAATGTTGATTCTTCTACTATAACCAAGTAACTTTTCTTACTAGGGGTGATTTCAAAAACATATTACGAGTATTACTTTATATTTTAAATAAGAGTAACTTTAAAATTCAACTTTATATTACCAAAAATATTTTGCTTAAAACAAACACAAAAATAAAATTATGACGAGAATAAAAAAAATAATCTAATCAACTTAAGTGACAACCAAACCTACTGTTAAAAGTTACTCAAAATTTTTCTCTTTGATATCTCATTTCTATAAAAAACAACCCAATCAAAAATAAAAGATAGAAAGAAGACGTATACATTCTTATTTATCTTGGTAAACTTTTTACCTACTCTTATCCTCTAATAAACTAACAGCTGTGAACTGCAACAGATCATGGATCAGTAATGGTGGTCGCTTTATATTTCAGTTGTGTTTGAAAATAGTAATATAAAAATATACCACCATCTCATATATTTGGTTATCGTGAATTAAGTGTACGTAACTCTTGTAGTTTTTAGTTTTTGTCTTTTAAAACATTGAGATAAAGCCAGGCTATAAACTAAAACATGAATATCTCAGATGAAAATTTTTGCCATTTAGTGTTGAGCTAGCTTCAAGTTGGAAACTGATCATTTAAGACTTAAATAAATAAATATAAGGTAAGCATTTCAATTTCCATCAACCCATATTTTAAAGCAACCCTTTTACCTTTTAATTAGGTGCATGTGTGTATAAAAAATGAAGTTGAAGTACAGTCTAATTAATAATAAATGATCAGTTACAACAACTACCTTAACGATCATTGGTTTAGGTAATTTGTCTGGTTTGAGATATTAAGGTGAATTGTGTAATCACTAATTAACAAAAAAGAAATAAAAGGAAAGTTGATTATTTAAATGAAGTTGCATTGCACGCATTGTTCATGGCATTCGACTTTGTGTATGCATTATGCATGCGGACAATGGACGGTGCAACCTCGTCATGCTTATGTACAACCTAATTGCATAACATGCCTATGCCTACTCATCTTATATTGTGTCTTCTGGTCGTGGCCCAAAATTTTCCAGTTCTTTATTCTCCCTATGCCTCCATCAGAAACTTCTCAAATATATAATTTAAAATCGAATTTTCAGAGCGGTCGATTTAGAACCCGTTTGGATATTAACTTTAGTTGGTCAAATCTTAATTTGACAAACCCAAAAATAGATCATACGGTCAAACAAAGTTTTAACTGTCTCGAACGGTGTAAAAGATTAATATCAACCCTTAAATTTTTTTATTTTTCCAACTGGAAACCAAACAGACGTTTAAAAAGATGTTATAAACGATTCAAATTACGAGATTAGTCTCTCACTTTTGAGTGAAAAACGTTCTGAGAAATAATAACAAAATCTACCAGACTAATTAACTTAGTAGAAAATAATTTATATTTAGTTATCATTTGTTATTTATACTTAAATCTTATTTACAAATTAGTTTTTATACTAAAAAGTATTTATCTGTATAAGTAAGGTTTCGAATGGATCCTCGTTGTTTGTTATAATATTGTGGTGATTTAAAATCATAAGAATATGCTTTAAACAACCAAAAAATAGATAATGTTTAAAAAAATAAACGACAATGTACACTATTATAAGTGCGGTTCCATATATCATGTTAATGCAACTTTAAATCCACTTACAAGTATTTTCTTGATGTCTATTACTAGTGTTAGTTTGGTTCGACACACCTTATTCATCTTCCCATGTACCATTATAAATTGACCTTCTTAATATTTTACTCTTTACGAAAGAAATTCTTACTAAAAAACTTAATTTTTAATATTTGAAGATTTATACTATTTTCTTAAAGTAAAGGACCCAAAAAAATGAGATGAGGGTAGAGAAAAGAAAATCATTTATTATTAATTTACAAGATTTTTTAGGCATATTAACAAGGTAGTATATATAATAAAATTTTTGTTAGTTTCAATTATCTCGACCGAAATTGAGGATGGTGCCAGGAAAATTTATCGTAATTCACAACAATAGAGATTCTTTCTTAGCTTTGTTTGGGTGAAAAATTAATAGAGTTAAAATGTTGTGTTGTCTGAATAGTGATCTAGCCTGGATTATGAATTTGTTGCTGAATAAATTGTGGTTCAGCCAATAAAAATAATTTTGTTTAGTTAATAAGAATTTGATTGTTTCAAATAATATGTAAAATTAATATTAATTATTAATTTTTTATTTTTATAATTTTATTTCTATAATTAATTACCAAACGAAATTTTGATCTATATTATATGGTACTAAGAGAGCTTGGTATATAAATCCAATCGATGTCTTCCTCATTATGAGGTGAAAGCTTAAGCCAATGACACTCTTATACTTAAAAGTCACAAAAGAATACTAGAACTTAAACATATAAGAAAGTTGTGAACTAAACCCTATATTGATGATGACAATAGATTTTATTTTATTTTGGTATTTTATGGAAAAAAAATCTTCTATTAGCACAAATATTCTTGACGCGTACACGTGTTTCATTCGATATGCCTCAATTCAAATAATAAAGTATTTTATAATGAGATCATTCCATAATAATATTATTAATGTATAAAGTTCTAATCATATTATAATGGAATAATATTATATTATAAGATATTTTTATATTATTATTATAATTATTTTAAAATATTAAACATAAGTAAATACTCAAAGATACTCGTTCTCTTACCCATAAATATTTATAATTCGCTTTTTTATTAACAAATATAAAAATAGATACAATACTACGTACACCTGTCTCGTCATGTTTGTTTCCTTAGTCGTGATTAATAGTAAATGTATATCTTAACAATAAACATAGAAATTATGCATTTTTCATAGTAAATGTAATTTGTTTCCCAAATGCTGTAAAAAAAAGTGTCACTAGTAGAAAAAAGACTTTTTACACCGGTCCCTTTTAGCTTTTTACACCGGTTCTAGGACCGGTGTAGATGGAGCCGGTGAGAAAAATATGAACCTTTTACACCGGTTTTAGGACCGGTGAGAAAAACAGTTTTTACACCGGTCCTGTTTAAAACGACCGGTATAAAAAATGATATTTACACCGGTCCTTTTCTTTACAACCGGTGTAAATATTAGTTTTCTCACCGGTTCTATTGGTTATGCCCGGTACAAAGTTAGGCTTTAACACCGGTCCTATTTTACGCCCGGTACCATAAAAAAAAACTTTTAACACCGGTCCTATTTTTAGGCCCGGTACAAAAAAATGCTATTTTTTTAAAATTTTAATTAAGTACATTTTAATCCTCAATGCCAATTCAGTACACTTACATTACAATTTTAGAAAGTATTATCAACTTCAATTTTCAAAATCCATAGTGGAAAATCAGCTAAAGAAAAACAAATTTTCCCTTCTTGCCTAAAACAACCTTGCTCAAAAGATTCAACTCTCAACAACCATCAAAGGCACATATGTTGTTAATTGCTATTATAGGAGAAAGTAAAAACACAAGGTTTCAATATATCTTATCATAACCCTGCCCCACCAGTACAATTATTATTCATCACCAACATGCTTGTACATTCACCTGCAGAGGCCTGCCCATCTACCTCCTCTTCATGCTCAGCTTCTTTCTAACAAATTCAAATCAGAAACTTGGCCAATATATCATATCATATACCTGTATGTATGTAAAATAAATTCCGATCAGAAACTTGTCCATCATAGAAGAAATTTAGGCCTCTTTGATTCATTTGGTCAATGTCTCCTCTCCAAGCCTTTGAACCTGCTCCGCTAGTCAGAAACTGAATGGGGCTGCAAACAACTTCCTCTGTTAGACAAATATATTTCTTCTATTTTTTTGGTGTAAAAATCTGCATAAATTCATTTGGCTGTTGATTCTCTCATTGCTAATTCTAGGTCCTGAAACATAACAATTCATATTATGAAATTAAATCATATTTATAATCAATAACCAAGTGGGTATCAAAAGCTCAATAAGACATAATTTGATCTATTTCAATTTCCCCAAATGTCATCAAAAAGCAATTATGGACTGAACTAGGAATTTTTATTTCAAATTTTGCAGCCAATTGAAAATGTAAAACTCTTCCAAGTTCCAACTACACGAGTGGAAAAGAAATCTGTGCACACCTTAAGCAAGTTGGTAATATAAGATTTTTGTGGGCTAATTCCCCGCCAATCGTACTTGTGTTCCCCTGGGTCAGTGAAGTACTCCTCAACTGAAATTCATGTCGTAGTAGGCAGGCCCAGAGTTAATCTGGTGACTCATAATGTTTGAGATCAGCTTCTGTCAGGGTTCCTGATTTATCAAAATCTACTTTTCTAAATATGTCCATCACAATTGAAATATCTTCTTGGTTGATCTTTCCCATTTCCTTCAATTTGTATATAACGAACTCTGCAGGACTGAGAAAATGAAAGAAGTAGATTGTGAGCATTTGATGACTTAGTTGAGCTATTTGAAATATCAATGCTAGAAAATAGATGTTGTAAATATCAACTTACTGTGTCTCTTAGTGCAAATGGTAGAGATCGAAAGAATCCATATAAACTTAGTACCTTATAATTTTTCATTACCTTCAAGTGATCACCTAATGTACTTGTATTGCCTTACCTTACAACTCGGTCTCCATCAAGATCAGCTGCCTCAAGATCAAGAAGTGACAATTTTCGTGTAAGAACCATTTTTACCAGAACACGGCAAAAGTACGACCAATAGTAGTTGAGAAGCTCTTGTCTCCATAGCCTAAAGTAGTAACTGTGGAACAAACACAATAGAGGGCATCCACAAAGTCAAGATTTTCTACAAAATACAGAAAGATAGTTCCTATAACCATAAGCACCAAAAAGGTGGTCACTGCCACCATTAACTTGTATTTAGCCTTGTTAGTTAGAGGAAGCTCTGAACCAAATCTTTCTCTCTTGAGTATGGCTTTAACTACAAAGATTTCTTATTTTTCAACAATGTAATTTGCTCCCTTGCTAAGAATGAACCCAACAAGGGCTCATTCTTTTTTTTTGAGGTATATATATATATATATACACACACACGCACTGCCACACACGAGACCAAAAAGCATACCTGTTGCCTGGCTCAATTTCAAGGGCTTTTTTAATGTCCATCTCAGCAAGATCCAAGTCCACAAGATGAATATATGCTTGTGCTCTCCGGTACAGTGCTTTTATATTCCTACTATCAAGCTCCAACACCTAAATGATGAAACAAACACTCGAGAGATCAGTGATTTTATTCTCTATTCTGCTAACAGAGGTTCTTATACAGAAAATGGATTTTGGAAGTCCTCAGTCGTTCGATGTCTCAGTAACAATAGACCGAAGATTATTTCCTACCCAATTCATTTCCGAATAATACATTCAAGTTCAGCTAAGGATTAAGAGAAAATTAAGGTAAACTGATTCAGGAATTGGAAGCTTAACAAACTAACCTTAGTGCACAACTTCTCTGCCTGTCTGTAGTCTTTGAGTTTCAGCTTACAAGCTATGTTATTGAGATTGCATGTGATTTTCAATGCCTTAGTCTGCTGCTTCTCCTCATCACTGAAGGAGGAATCATACTCAATAAACCTTATGGCCTGTCATCAAGGGAATGAAGGAGCTATGGTTAGTTCATTTTCACCACAGCTTGAGTCACATTAAGTAAGATCTTTTGGCGCTTATAGGGATACCTTCTCATATCTCTTTGACGCCCTTTCATATTTGCCAACCTTGAATAAAGCATTCCCTTCTTCTTTTTTCTTCCCTGCTGCCTCAATCTTTTTCGGTGTATTTAGATCCCAAGATTCCTTTTCCTGTATCCCATATGAACCAAAAGCATATTCAGGATGTATGGTCACCAATGCAATTTCCCCTTTCTTCATGTTCTTCACAGTCTTATCAAGTCCCTCAATGACTTGTTCTACAAGACACATTAAACATGTAACTTAATATAACTAAGAGAAATGTTGGGACTTGGGGTATCAACTAAGCAATAACCCACTTTAGATTCAAGAAGTTAAAACCATAGTTCAAGTTACCTTCATCTATTTTGAACTCCAATGGTTGTTCATCATCATATCCCTTTTTAAGGAAAACAGTTCCATCTAAGAGAATAAAGAGAGGAGAGAAAATAAGAGATTTGAAATCAATGGTAAAACAAATAAATCTCAAAAAATCAGAACTCACAATTTGCCTAAGTAAAGGTATTTTTCTTGGTATTTTCTATCAACATACTGCACTTACAATCTTGAGAATTGGTTTTTCTCTCCTTCTCATGGTTAAATCGGATGGTGTCCTGAAAGGCAATTATTAAGAGAAAAATAATGGAAGGAAATCTAAAAAGGAAAAGTTACCGAATTTGTAGCAAGAGATAAAGCAGAAGAAAATAGAACAGAGGCCCCTTGAAACTCGATGTTTACAAATATATTAAATGAGAAATAAAGAAAAAGGAAAGGGTATAACCTTTATGCGTGCTTGTGGGTAGACATTCCTCTTCTTGATATTTCCCAAAGATACTCCTTTATTTTCATTGGCTCACCAGTGGCATCGATGCCACCTTCCTTCCATGCATCTCCGCTCATGTAAAACATGTGGCTAAACACACAGCAAAAAAAGGGTTAAAATGGGGAAAACAATTGAATTTCAGTAATTGTGATTGGTTTGATTGAAAGGGATGGATCTCGGAAAGAACCAGCCAATGAGGTAACCCAATCCGAAGAAGAAAGCGAGGAGGCCGCATCGGGGATGGTAGAGAAGCATGGAGGCGTAACCGAGAAGCGTGGGGACGAGGTAGTGGAGGTTGGAGGAGAAACCGAAGGAGAGGTAAGAGAGGGTGACGTCGACAGAGGCGGAGTAGAGGTGTTTGGGGAGGCCGTGAGGGAGGAGGCGGGAGAGGAAGCTAAGGGGAATGGTGGCGGCGAAGCAGATGAGGAAGCGAGGGATTGGTTTCGAGGAAGAAGAAGACGATGGCTTCGAGGGAGAAGAGAGAGACGAGAGAGATGGTAGGGAGGCGGAGGCGGAGTTAGGGCTTTCGAGTGTGGGGAGAGAGAGCTCGAGTTAAAAGTGAATAAAGGTTTCTCACCGGTCCTAAATGGAGGACCGGTACAAAATCTTGTTATTTCTCACCGGTCCAAATATTAGCCTGGTATAAATTTTACTATTTCTCACCGGTCCAAATATTAAACAGGTATAAACTATATTTTTCACACCGGTCCCATTTAACAACCGGTATAAAGTTGTATATTATTTACAAAATTGCCACCGCCTTATTTTTTATACCGGTCACATTACAACCGGTGTAAAATCCCCGTTGTAAAAGGCCTATTTTCCACTAGTGTGTTTCGCAAATAGTGTAAATATCCTCCAGAATATTTTATTTAAAAATGCTCATATGTATCTCTTCGCATATATACAAAAGATATATATTTCAAAAGATATATATTTTCAATTTCTGGCCAATTGTTTTTATTTCATATCCCGTCTTTTCTGGGATTCATTGAGAGAAAAGGAAATGGCTCGAACCATAGATCATACGTTCAATATTTATCCAACTGAAATTATTTTTGTTTTATTTGAATTTATGAGAAGAATTGTTGCAAATTATTAAAAAACGATAGGAAAAGTAGCGGAAAAACAAATATTTGGTCTGGTGACAGAAGTATAAGAAAAATTTCTCACAGAACATAATCAGATTACATTTTTTTCATAAAATGCATTAATTTGTTATTATGTTAATATTAATATAATTTATTATTTTCAATACTTAGACTCCCTGGCAATTTATTTTTCTAATTAACATGCTTGGTGTTTGACAGCATCTCAAAATATATATATTAATTAATAGGCACGGGGTAAATTAATTGGCAATTACCAATTAGGTACCCAAAACAATACTATTAGGTATTTCTACAAAAAGATAGCAATTACATATAACGAAGTGGTTGTCCTAATTAGAGGTTCATATATATATATATATATATATATATATATATATATATATATATATATATCATGACGAAATATACCTGCTTATACTCGTGCGGCTATGGGTGTTTGGCATGTTAAAATGTCATTTAATTAACAAAGTATTAGGGTGTTTGGTTTGCAGTTGGGAAAACTGAGTTGAGTTAAAGTGAAAAATTTAAACGTTGATAATAATTCTTCATATCGTTCAAGACAATCAAAACTCCGTTGACCCGTAGAATCAAAAAGTTGTTTCAAAGCAACGGAGGATTTCTCCGTTATTCTCCATTCAGTGCATGGACCAAACGTGCTATATATATCAACTTGATTAATAGAATGCATTTATTTAAAGATAAATTCAACATACCCGACTTAAATATGTAATGATTTCGTTGATATATAATGATCTAACCGATATGAGTATGATTTGTATGGTATAAAAGTTATTTGACTTGAGTTCAATCTGGTGTTTAGCTGATATAAGTGGTGAAATGTAGTGTCACCTATAGGGGGTGGCAAAACGGACTGACGGGCTGGGTCAGACTAAGACCTTAAAAAATTCAAGCCGGGTCAAACAAGGAAAACAAACGAAAAATATTGGCCCGACCCATTTTCTATGTGACCCGTAGGCCAAACTGGCCGACCCATTTTTCTAAGTTATTTATGTTACTTTTTTAATTTTAAATTTGTACTATTTTTAAGGTTTTTTTGAAAAACTTTAGATATAAAAACTAGATTTTACCTTTTTTAAAACTAGTTTTTTTATAATTAACCAAATTTATTTCATTAAAAGTTCAAATAAATTATATTCGCATTGAATGTAAACAAAACTTTATTATTTATATTTTATTTTATTGTACTATCAAATTTATAATAACATATATAAATTAGAAAAATAGGAAAACATAACCTCTTTAACATATATAAATTATAAATTAATATAAAAAATTAGTATTTTAATTTTGACCCAACGGGCCGGGCCGCATAGGGCCTTTTTTTTATTAGCTAAAATAGGCCGAGCTTATTTGGAAAAACGAGCTCAAACCCTTGACATGACCCGCCTATTTTTAACAAGTCAAACAGACTGACCCGCAGGCCAAGCCCAAATTGTCACCCCTAGTCACCTATAACGACTCGTATACTTAAGTTAGTAACAAGTATATTTGAGCTTAAACTTGAGAGGAAGAAAATAGACATAGATAATGTGTAGCAAATCAATGGTATCTATAGAAGTTGAGAATTGATCATTTGTCTTGATTTATGTGTTAGTATTTTTCCATAAAGTTTAGAAAAAACTAACATATATGTGACATTTAATACAGTTATAGATGTTAATGAGTACGTACTTAGTACGACCCTCAACCGCTATATGATATGGTTCATTAACAATATAAATTAATAAGGGCCCCACGATAGACGATATTAGGTGAGCCATCATGATATCGAATATAGTCATTTAACTATTAATATGAACCTCACTATCATACTCAAATCATTTCCTATATCTAAGTGTATATGATTTCATATTCTATGTAAATTTAAAATCCTATATAATTGTTACATCTTCTAAGGTATCTACAAACCAAAAAATGGATATTTAAGTTGCATACATACCCATTAAAAAACTAAACAACCTCCTAATTTGTTGATCGAGTACTTTAAAGGAAATAACGCCTTTCATTAGTGATGGGAGTCGTAATTTAAATATTTAAGTTGTGTGAAATTTTTATTTACTAATCCTTTATTTAGAATCATTATTATTATTATTATTATTAACATTCGGTCATTTAATTTCTCAATTAATTGCAACATATTTAAAATATAAAATACTAACAAATCGTTAGGCAATTAAAAAGAAAAAATAATTTAAAATTACTTGTCCTCTAATGATTTTCAAAATGTCCAAACGGAGATGTGTTATGTTCGGTGGTAGATTAATTAATTAATTAATTAAATTTAAATTATTGGGAGGATTATAATGGAATAAGGTAAGTGGCAAACGCGTTGTGGGTGGAATGAAATGGGGCGGTGGGGGTTGATAGTTGCGGCGTTGGTGGGGTTAGTGGCGGTGTGGTTTGGGTGGCGAGGAATTGGAATCGGTGGCTTGGAGAAGGAAACCGCGTTGAACTATCTCTCTCTCTTGTCTCAGAAATTAGGGTTTTGGGCGATTCCTCTCTTCGTCTCCCTCCACACTCTCTCCATCGCTCTCTGTTTGCCTTCTGCTATCTTCTTCGAAACCGCTTCTCCTCTTCTCTTCGGTTTCTTCCCTTCTCTCCTCTGCGTTTTCTCCGCTAAAATCCTCGCCGCCTCTCTCTCCTTCTTCATCGGCAGGTCAATTATCAATTCATTACCATTACTACTCAGCTATATATGTTGTGCGTTGTGCCTCTGCCTTGTTAATTATTATTGTCATAAAGGAACTCTTAACTGATACTTGATCTTCGCTTAGCAACACTTTAGATTTAATTAATCGCCCTAATTTATGGAAACAAATTAGTTGGTTGCAAATTGGAATAGTTAATTTGCTGATGATGGCTTGATTTGATTGATTGGTTGCTCCTGGTTTTTAGGAAGTTGAGGGATCGGGATTTCTCTTGTGTTGTTAGTCCCCGATCTTCATGTGGTTGTGTAAATCCTCAAATTAGTATTCGCTTTTGTATGGGTTGGACACTTTAGTCTTAAGATGTTGAAATCCCTAAGTCCTGGACTGACTGCATATGTGAGTGAGTGAGACTCCTAATTTAGTCCTTGAATGACTTTACAAAATGACATGCAATTTATTTATTTTTTGTATAAATGATAATGAAAAATAATGTTAAAATGATTAAATTGAGATTTTCAAAATCTTAAGTACTAAACTGTCTTGTCTGATTCATATAGTCTTAAAAAGACTAATTTGAAAGTTCACTCCATGTTATTAGAGTGTAATCATGCGTGCATATAGAAAATGAGGGAGACAAGATTAACTTCTATGATCTTTATGACTAAAAAGGATTGGTGTTTCAGCTTTTGCCTTGAGAACACTATTGGTTTGTTAAAACAAAGATAGATACAATTCAGATGAACTTTATTGTTATTTTAGGACAATTGTTTATTTGGTTAAATCTTGTTTGGCTTTCGGCCCTTTTCAATCCAGGGCATATCCTATATGTATATATTCTGAGGTTTTGGAGGGTGTTTTTGTACTGACTCTGCGTTTGTTGTTTACTTTTTTGTTTTGTTGCGGAGGTTATATTATCCTTTTGGGCCTTTCTAATTATTTTTCACTTTGCCTTACTTTCCTCTTTTGCAAGTGAGTGCAAATGGTTATAGGCATTCACTAATATCAAATTCTAAATTTAGAAGATTGTTTATTGAAGATACAAATTTTAGAGAGTTTTGTACTGTTGGAAGATTGGGCTAGTGTATGATGTTTGATTAGTTAATAGGAGGTTGTATGTTTAAACCCCTGTGCTGGCATTGTACTAAAACAACTGAGTTTTCCTGAAAGTTGAAACCATGCGAGTTTATGTTTCCTTAATTTTCCTTTGGCACGCTCTGGTGGACCCTGAATTGTATCCATTGAAATTCGAATGGGAAGGATGATAGACCGTCTGATTCAAGTTGGCCTTTAAACGTGTTGTGTTCAAACTTCTATATCTTCCTTTGAATAGAACTCCAAGAAAAGCATTCCCGTTTTAGTCATTGCTTCTTTGACTTTCTGCTACTGACTGCAGAAAAGAGCCCTTAGTGTATGGAAACATAAATGCTAATTTGTAGGTATAGTGGATGATGCAGTTGTGTTGTGTGTGTACTACCGTAGTTTAACATGTCTAATATCTTAGCAAAAAGGATGTGTATTTGTTAATGGCGTGTTGTCTATTCGATTTTATTTGATGTGATGCATCATACATGTAATGCCTCGTCTGTCTATCTTTCCTTGTCTGGGTTGAATTGATGTCATTTTGGGTTCGTTCAGGTTGGCATTCAGGAATTCAACATCAGCAGTGGAATGGGCCCGAAGAAACAAATATTTTAATCTCATCTCTAGAGGTGTTGAGCGAGATGGTTGGAAATTTGTTCTTCTTGCCCGTTTCTCACCCGTGCCCTCTTATATTATTAACTACACCATAGCTGCTACTGAAGTTGGCTTCTTTTTGGATTTTCTTCTTCCTACTGCTATTGGATGTCTTCCCATGATTTTGCAGAATACATCTATCGGAAGCCTTGCTGGTGCTGCTGTTGCTACAGCCTCTGGGTCTAAGAAATCCCAAATTTGGTCGTACTTATTCCCTGTAGTTGGTATTTTGTCCAGTGTACTAATTTCTTTGAGAATTAAAAAGTATTCAACCCAAGTTTCAGTATCTGAAATCACCCCCAGCAAAAATGAAACCGTTGATTCATGACCAACCTTCCCAGGTTGTGAAGAGTTGGTATACCTTCGGAAACTTAAAAGGGCCATTTTTTGTTGAGTTAATATTGACATTATATTCCTATGAATGTTCTGTTGTGACTTGATCATTGTTTAGTACGGTAGTCTTTCACTTCAGTTATTACTTATTTAGACTTGGGTTGGTTTTTTGTTTTTGTTTTAATTATATTTGAAGCCTTTTTCTATTTATCTTGATTGAGTAGTGGACAGTGCATACAACCTGAACTGAGTGTTAGGTAATAATAGGTGATCGGTGGTCCTACATGAACTAAGATATAGGAGGCAGCGGAACAGTTACGCAGGTTTGTGAAGGCAATGGAAGAATTGTTCTACTTACGCTGTCTAGCATTATAAAATGTTTTGAGTTTTCTGTTAAAATAGTGACACACACAGATTGCTTGTAAGGATGGTGAAGTGGGAGACAAAATCGTTTAGTTTCATAGCATTCATTTGTCATTACTAGGAGAGTTTAGGTTTTTAAGAAGTCAATAGCTAGAACTTGGACAAAATCAAAATTGAAAAAGTGCCACCAGTATCGATACGGATACTGTTTGAAATTTAAAGAAAAAGTGATATCGAGTGAATTGTACGTTACGAGGCACCAAAATAATCTTGAATATTAATGGCAGTGATAATGATTCCTGCCCAACCTCTGTAGCATGATCGTAAATGCACAAAACAGGTGGCTTCATTGGCATTTAAGAGGACCTACCCTGTCAGTATCAACGAGCTTCAGCTTCATACGCTAAGTGCAGTGCAGTATCATAATGCTACGATGCCGATTGCCGACAACAAAATGAAACTAACACTACAAAAAATATTATAGGTTTTGTTTTAAATTATTTTAGAAATAAAATATTTCTGTTTTTTTAAATCTGAGTTAAAAATTTATTCTGATGAAGACCTTGGAAGAGGAAGTTTAAGCATATGTTGGCAAATAGAAAAAATTTAATAGTTTATATCAGCTTTATATTTTCTTTATAGAATTGGATTTTTATTGGCTAACTGAATTTTTTCTGATCAGCAATTAATGCTAGTTATGGAGGAATCAAACAATTTGTTTCTCCAACAATTGCAGAGTCAATTACTAAGCATTTTGGGTTGACTTTTGATAGTTTAGATGTGGACATGGATTAATTTGACAGTTTTTAATTATGAAAAGTGCTAGCAGGTCGCCTGATACACGTGTTTAGACAGTAAAAACAAAATTTTTTTTATTAGAAAATACCATTAAAACTCATTTATCTCCTTTGATCTTAAAACAATTCTCATATAATTTGTACTTAAAATGATAACTTCTTTTCCTGAATTTTATAAATGAAAGTAGGAACTATTAAAGCACAACCTTTTTAATTTTTTGGTGATCACCCTAAAGCACAACTTGATAGAAGCCATGTTATGAATTGAGAAGCTTCAATATTATTTTACACATAGAAGCCCATTGTATGTCAAAGGTGGTAAGGGAAGGTTCCCACTTCGAGCCCAGTAGGCCCACAATAGACAAAAAAAGAGGCAGGCCAGGCCCCAAATCTCTTCAAGAAAAAAAGAGAGAAAAGAGTGGAAAATTGCGAAGAGGAGTCTTGCAGTTGCAGGGAAGTCAGCGGCAGGGAGGTAGAGGTGAAAGGAAGCAGTTAGCAAATAAGGTTTGTGTTGTGTGTGTTGGAAGTGAGTCTGTGTAAAATGCTGCAACCTCGTTCATTCCGTCCTTACATTCCCCTATCGTCATCAACCAGTGCCCCTTCTTTCTCTTCTTCTTCTTCTTCTCCATCTTCTTCTCCAAACCCTAACCCTAATCACAAACACTCTTTCCAATTCCAATCCCATTCCCATGGCAACAACACCTCTTCCTCTTCCTCCTCCAGATCCATCAAAACCCCTTCCTCCTTCTCCCACAACTACCGGATCGCAATCTCCCTCGTCCCCGCCGCCGCATTCCTCCTCGACCTCGGCGGCACACCCGTCGTCGCCACCCTCGTCGTCGGCCTCATGATCTCCTACATCCTCGACTCCCTCAACTTCAAGCCCGCCGCCTTCTTCGCCGTCTGGTTCTCCCTCATCTTCTCCCAGCTCGCCTTCTTCTTCACCGCCTCCTCCTCCTTCCTCGCCTCCTTCAACTCCTCCGTCGCCCTCGCCCTCCTCGCCTCTTTCCTCTGCGCCCACACCACCTTCCTCATTGGTGTCTGGTCCTCTCTCCAATTCAAATGGCTCCTCCTTGAAAATCCCTCCATCGCCCTCTCCCTCGAACGCCTCCTTTTCGCCTCCCTCCCCATCTCCGCCTCCTCCCTCTTCGCCTGGGCCGCCATCGCCGCCGTTGGAATCAACAACGCCGCCTACTACCTCCTCGCCTTCAACTGCTTCTTCTACTGGCTCTTCTCCCTCCCTCGCCTCTCTTCCTTCAAAACCAAGCACGAAGCTAGGTTCCATGGCGGCGAGGTTCCACAAGATAGCTTCATTCTCGGCCCACTCGAGAGCTGCGTCCACACCCTCTATTTGCTCTTCATTCCTCTCTTGTTCCACCTCGCTTCCCATTACAACCTTGTTCTCTCCTCACCTTCTTCCTTCTGCGACTTGCTTCTTCTCTTCTTTGTTCCTTTTTTGTTCCAGCTTTATGCCTCCACCAGGGGTGCTCTATGGTGGGTTACTAACAACCCCAACCAGCTTCACAGCATTAGGGTCGTGAATGGCGCTGTTGCCTTGGTTTTTGTTGTGGTTGCTTTGGAGGTTAGGGTGGTTTTCCATTCGTTTGGGAGGTACATTCAGGTGCCGCCACCTCTGAATTATGTTCTTGTTACCATCACTATGCTTGGTGGGGCCTCTGCTGCTGGTGCTTATGCCATGGGTATGGTTTCTGATGCTCTTAGCTCTGTCGCTTTCACTACTTCTGCCATAGTGGTTAGTTCTGCCGGAGCTGTTGTTGTTGGGTTTCCCATACTGGTAAGTGTTTTATTAATGAAAATGAATCCTTATTCATCGTAATGATTGCTTGCTTGAATGTGGATTCGGTAATGTTGTTTTCGGGTGGTTATGCATGTTTATCTGTTGCTTCTAGTTGTAGATGAGTTGTTGTATACTTGTAGTTCTGTTTAAATGGATATGTTTTGGTTTTGATAATTTGATTTGATAGGTGATGGTATATGTAAATTGTGGTGTGGTTTTTCTTTTGTTGGGGGGGGGGGGGGTTAGAAGGAGAATTTTTTATGAAAGCAAATATTATGATGAAATTGGATAATGAATGCCTAAAGCTATGGCTGTGAAGAGCTAAAAGAACTGTGTTAAGGAAAGGACTGTAGAACACTTTTAAAATTGGTCACAAGCAGAAACCCGTAGAAAGCTGGAAAGGACAGCTTTTCCCCATAAATTTTGCTGTCAAAGATAATTGTTTTCACCCTAAAATTCCAGGATTATGGTCTGGTCAACTGCAGCAGCCTTCCAGTGTAAATGGTTGACATGAGACATAATGCAAACATTTCGGGAGTTGGGTTATTTCACTTTACTTGTTAAGATGAGAGGGTCGAGCTAATTGCTATCTGTGTGAGGAAGGCATACATTTTACTATAATGGGATTCACTATTATTAGTTATGTAGGGTAGGGTCCATTGACGACAAAGGAGTAGCCTAATAAATATCAGGTCTGTGTTCTGGTGCATATCATTCTTTTAAGTTCTCTTAAATTAAGCACCCTTGTCCAAGCAAAACCCTTAACATTAGACATAGCTTTGGCCCTCCAAATTTAGTTAAGGAACTGCCATGTATAAGATGACAGATTTGTATGATTCTTTGTGCTCCTCTAGCCTTTGTGATCTTGTTCTTATTCATGACCACATCTTAGCACTTACATTCCGCATGAATGTCGATATCCTATGTAGCACTGGTATGGAAACGTGGACGGAAACGGGGACAGGGAAACGTTAATCCCAAAAAATCAAGAAACGGGTACAGCGTGGAAATTCTGTAAAAATTATAAAAATTTTACATATACTATCACTACTAAAACACAGGCACAGCCAAGAAATAATCAGCCCTATCCTTAATCATTGAGCAATTTAATCAAATAATCAAATAATCAGCCCCATCCTCAATCATTCAGCAATTAATCAAATAATGAGAGCCCTATCCTTATCCAGCAATTTTCAGCATTTGCCATTGTGCAATTTAATCAATATAAATATAAATTGTAATCAGCTCAGCAAGCAAGCATTATCAGTAATACAGTATCAACACAACAATATAAATAGAATCAATTAATCATGTAGATTGAAGAAGGCAAGAAGCAGAGAGACTGACAGGTGGTCGATTAAGAAGAAGCTCAGAGTGACTGTGCGTTTGTGCCTGTGCTGTACCACAGGTCGTCGGAGAAGATGAAGAGCCTCAGAGCTACTCACTGCCACTAGTGGTCGGAGAGAAGAATCAGAATCACAAAATGCTTGTTGACGACGAAGGTTGAAGCTAACTCGTTGTCGGGGGCTCGGAGTCGGAAGGAACTGTCGGAGATGAAGATCCAACGTTGTCGTCGGAGTTGTGAAACGGCCGGCAACGGTGTGGAGACACAGTACCAGACGGAAGAGGAAGAGGATGGGGGCGGCTCGGGGGAAGGGGGGGCTTGGGTCGTGACAGATAAGAAAAGGGGGAAAACAGGCAAGGGTCTTTTTGAAGGTTGGAAACGCTTGGGAAACGTGGTCATGTGTTTCCGGGCTGTTTCCGTTTAGGCCCAAAACAGTGCGTGCATGGGAAATGTTTCTACTGCATTTCCGGCTGTTTCTGGCAGTTTCCCATTTCCAGGACGGTTCCGGTATGTGGGACAGTGGTTGGCCGGCGTTTCGGTGCATGAGTCGATATCCAGGAAGTTCCAAGCTGCAGCTGATAAGGGATTATTGGGTATGGCATATGCAAAAATAACTCTTCTTTGCTCACAAATTTACACAACCACGCAGTTAATGAACAACATTGTTTGCTCATCCATCCAAAAATTGACCTGCTTTGGACCTTCCTTGTTGGAACTCTAATGTTCTGGTGGTCTGACCTCATCTGTGATGTGGGTCAGTGACTAGGCTACAATTTCAGCTGTGTGACCTCAGTGCTTGTGGATAGTTGTCAATCTCGGATAGTGTCAAATAGTGGCCGACTTCTAAAACGCTATGGCTGGATAGCGTAGAGTGGGATGATCACTATCTAAAAATTTTATGATACACATTATATGTTATGCTATACACAGAATTGCATATTATTAATTAATATCTTTTACGCTATGCCATAGCCAAGCGATGTCAATATTTTCTCCAGTGGACTTCACTAAGCCTCAAGCAACAGTTGTAGAAGCATCTTGCTTCTTCCCCTGTCTAGTAGATGCCAGGGGTAGGTTGGAAAATGATGAAGAGGAATTGGAACAGCCGAAATAGAGTATGGGTTGGAGAGAAACGGACAGAAAAACAGGGGATGTTGAAAACGCAGATCGAAAAGGGCTGAAAAAACAGGCTTTCTTACTTGCAGAGATGCAGGAAACTGATTGGAGAAGACAATTGTTGGTGAAAATGGTGGCCGAGGTGCTGAGCCGAGGGAGGGATGAGGGGGGTGGAGAGAATTGACGCACCTTTTGTGAAGTTTAAGTTTTGTTTTCAAACATAATTTTCATAATTTTATTGTTTTGTTTTTACATCAAGGACAATATTTCCTTTATCCAATTTACCCCTAATGAAAGGGTCAAGAGCATGCATTTTGGTCGGCAATGGAAGTTATAGAACACATGAAAACACCACTTACCCAGCCACGAAGTGGCCATGAGTTCTGTGAGCACAGAAACACTCTAATAGAATAGAATCCTATCTACAGAGAGAGAATAGTAGCAGTGATAGAAGGAGAATTTGTAATCTGTGATTTGTACTTTCAGTAAAAGTGAGAGATACATTAGGTAGTGTACAGAGGAAGCTAACCATAACTAACTTCCTAGCAGACTAACAAACTAGAGCGGTGATATATTGTGCACACACCCACACTAAGCAGGTATTATTTCTATATCTCCTATACACCCTGTGACAGAGCAGTTGTGGCAGCTGGCCTCCATACAGTGCTATCAACAACTACTTGCTTGTGTGAACTCTGGTGTGTGGGGCTTCTCTTTACTTTTGTTCTGTGCTCTTGTTTAAGCCGTTTGGGATCTGGTTTAGGTGATATACCTTTTGTTTTCTGCTTTTGGGTGTTACTTCTGCTTGTTGAATGTTGGGAAAATGTTGTCCAGTGTAGATGCTGGTTCTTGTGCTCCTAGTAGTCGTAGTGTACATGCTAGTGCTGGCAGATGTGTTGGCAAATACACCAAAAATAATTCCTTGAGTACAATTTACATTATAGGTAGGATCTTTTATCTCGTTTTATGATCTCATGTAAGGTAGTCAAACTAGGGATTTTTCTTTGAATTGGAAAAGGGAGTAAAATCATAAGTAGAAAGATTTTGCAAATTTCAATGTGTATATGCCCCTTCTGTTTCTATTTAACTGTCCAAAGAGAGAAAAGTAACACAAACCAAGGAATTTAATTATATTGTCTTAATTACATACAAAAAGTCTGTATTTACCCTTCATTTATTTCACCACATCAACTCTATTTAGTATACTTTCTCTCTCAAATGGGCATTGTTGGAAAAAAGAAGTAATTATTTGTGCTTTGAAATTCTAAGTGGAGAATTAAATAGGAACAAGATTTATTTTTTCTCTCTGGACAGTTGAATAGAAACAGAAGGAGTATTATGTATTATATTTATCTATGATTATATGTATTCATGTTTATGTTTATATGATTTGCATATAAATTCATATACATGCAATTAAACCTGTTCCTCCCCTATACCTCGGCTCGGGTATCCTGTGTTACATCACTTGATTGGACAGACATATGATTCCCGCTCGGTCAAGGTCATGTAGGTTGGTGCCACGTCATCTGAACTGATCTGCCCACAATGCCCAGTATGGGGACGTGGGGAGTGGGGGACAGAATGTGCAGTATTGGTGGGCGGATCTGTGAGGGAAGGAAAGCTATAAGAGAAAAGGAAGGAGATCAGAGTGGTCAAGTGACACATTTTAGAGATTCAGGCTGGTACCTTGGACACCCTAGGATAGGTCATAGTGTGTAGATTGAATATTCCGTGTACTCTGTGAACAGAACCATAATTCATTTCCCATAAATCTATTAAAAAATAATAAAGACACTTAAATGTGACGACCTAAGCTTAAAACCATATTTTATAAGTCATATATGTTTGTAAACTCTTATGTTATAATCTCTAAAATTATAATTATGATTTATGCATGCTATAATTTTTAAAAACTTATTATCTGTTATCTTCAGTATAGTTGCCCCTTTATGTGCTGGTACAGGAGTTCTTGGGATGGCTGTTAATATACCATTAAATACCTTGTTATGGTTGGCTAACTAACATACCGTTTTTCTTAAAATTTTCAATTCTTGGTGTGATGGCTTGGCTTCTTTTGTGGAAGTTGAAGATATTATTACTTAGTTTAGGCTGAGTGGTTAAATATTTTATTTCCTTAACCCTCTTTGGTTTTTTCTACATTACTGAGATATTTGCATCCCTGGATTTGCAGTTCCTTCCCCTGCCTGCAGTTGCTGGCTTTTATTTGGCTCGGTTTTTTGAGAAGAAGAGTCTACCATCATACTTTGCTTTTGTTGTTCTTGGGAGCTTGATGGTTACTTGGTTTGTTCTGCACAACTTCTGGGATTTAAACATTTGGATGGCTGGCATGTCCCTTAAATCTTTTTGTAAACTCATAATAGCAAATGCTGTCCTGGCCATGGCTATTCCCGGTTTGGCTCTTCTACCTTCAAAGTTAAATTTTTTATCTGAAGCTGGTCTGATAGGCCATGCATTGCTCTTCCTCTACATTGAGAACCGACTTTACAGTTACTCAACCATTTACTATTATGGATTTGAGGATGAGTTGATGTATCCTAGCTATATGGTTGTGATGACAACTTTATTGGGTTTGGCTTTGGTAAGAAGGCTCTCTGTGGATCAACGAATTGGAGGAAAAGCAGTTTGGATTTTGACTTGCCTCTTTTTTTCAAAGTTGGCCATGTTGTTTATTTCATCCAAGACTGTAGTATGGGTTTCAGCAGTTCTTTTATTGGCCGTTTCTCCTCCATTGCTTCTTTACAGGTAATTGTGACAATCTCTGGGACTTGTCAGTCTGGAGGGGTCCTTCCTGTATCCTATGTTATGGCCCTAGATTTTAATGTCAACCTTATAATTTGATGTTGGATTTTGTAGGGATAGATCAAAAACATCTTCTAGGATGAAACCATGGCAAGGTTATGTGCATGCCTGTGTAGTTGCCATATCTGTATGGTTTTGCCGTGAAACAATTTTTGAAGCACTCCAGTGGTGGAATGGAAGGTCTCCTTCAGATGGTTTAATTTTGGGCTTCTGTATACTATTGACTGGATTGGCTTGTATTCCTATTGTAGCCATTCATTTCTCTCATGTATTGGTATGTGTATCTATCCAATTCTGTGTTTTCACATTTCTATTTTTGGAGTGGGGATCATTCTGATATTCACTGTGAACCTCTGAGTAGTCACACATGATTCAAAACCAACTAGACATCAGTTGTGGTTGACAGGGTAATCAATCATTACTTCCTAATTAATACATATATTGAAGATTGACCATAACCTTTTGTTTTCTTTGCAGTCTGCCAAAAGATGTCTAGTGTTGCTAGTCGCAACTGGTCTACTTTTTATTTTGATGCAGCCACCTCTTCCCCCGTCATTTACGTACCGGTCAAAACTAATCACAAGTGCTCATCACTCTGCCGATGATATCTCAATTTATGGTTATATAGCCGACAAGCCTACATGGCCTTCTTGGCTGCTTATTATTGCAGTTTTGCTGACTCTGGCATCTGTTACATCTATCATACCCATTAAATACATTGTTGAATTAAGGACATTTTACTCCATTGCTATGGGGGTTGCTCTTGGTATCTACATTTCTGCCGAGTACTTTCTCTGGGCAGGCATCCTGCGTGTTCTCATTGTTGTCACTATGGTTTGTACTTCCGTTTTTGTTGTCTTCACTCATCTACCGTCTGCTACAAGCACAAAGATTTTGCCTTGGGTATTTGCTCTACTTGTTGCTCTCTTTCCAGTTACTTATCTTTTGGAGGGCCAACTGAGGATTAAAAATATTCTTGAAGATAGTGAGATAGGAAATTTGGGTGAGGAGGAGAAGCAGCTTACAACATTGCTAGCTATTGAGGGTGCCCGGACATCTCTTCTTGGTTTGTATGCAGCAATCCTCATGCTTATAGCTTTGGAGATAAAGTATAAACTAGCTTCAATTTTGCGGGAGAAGGCTATCGATTCTGGTGGAATTAGACATAATCATTCAAGTCAAAGTGTATCTGCTAGTTTCCTGCCAAGAATGAGGTTTATGCAGCAACGTCGGGCTTCTACAGTACCCTCGTTTACAATAAAAAGGATGGCTGCTGATGGAGCTTGGATGCCTGCTGTTGGCAATGCTGCTACAATATTGTGCTTTGCTATATGTCTAGTCCTGAACGTTAACCTTACTGGTGGCTCAAATCGTTCAATATTTTTCCTGGCTCCTATACTGCTGCTGCTGAATCAGGATTCGGATTTTGTCGCTGGTTTTGGGGACAAACACAGATATTTTGCTGTGACTGTTGTCATCTCAGCTTACTTTGTTTTAACTGCTCTGTACAGCATATGGGAGGATGTTTGGCAAGGTAATACTGGATGGGGTCTTCAAATCGGTGGGCCAGACTGGATATTTGTGGTAAAGAATTTGGCCCTCCTCATTCTTACATTTCCTAGTCATATACTTTTCAACAGGTATGTGTGGAGCTATACGAAACAGAGTGACTCGCCCCCATGGATAACTTTGCCGCTTAATCTGCTTCCTATTGCATGTACAGACGTACTCAAGATTAAGATCTTGGGTATATTAGGAGTTATATATTCCCTGGCCCAGTATCTAATCAGCAGGCAACAATATATCTCTGGTCTAAAGTACATCTAAATGAACATATATTATGTACGATATGTTGTCAATTTAGGTATGATGCAAGTGCTTGTCTTGCCTAAATTTGTATGAGGAATATGATGAAATGCATTTTTGTTATTACTTTTAACCCATCTCTGAAAAGTTTAAATCGGTCTTCCTTGGTGAATTTATGGTTTGGCCATCTATTTCTGAGTGTAGTTTGAGGCTTCCTCGGACTTATTTGAAGTTTCTGCTTGAAATCAAGAAAGTGATATCTAATAACTAGTAAATTAAACTTACCATGTTCTTGATATGGTTGCTTGATGTATACATGACATGAATGTTGTCATATCTAGGCGATTCGGAAATGGAGCGCAGTTTAAAGTATTTATGTTTGAACAGCCAAAGCATTATATTTGCGAAGCGATAATATGCGTGATTCGAGTATTTCTTAACCAAAAAAAGAACATGGCTGGGCATGTATGGGTTGAGCCCCGTGGGCCAACCCGTCAAACCATTTAAAACTGAGAAGGATGGATTAACTAAATTTATTTCACAGTGAGTTCAAAATTGGTTTGTCCTATAACATTTGTGGGATTTTGGCATGGCGGGTAGGTTGACTTGATGAATTATATAATATTTTATTTTAAAAAATAATAATATAATATTAATATCTATTTAAAATATTTCTAATTTTTCCCAAATTTTTCTCATTGATTAATGTTTGTGTTGGAATTATTAATATAATTATATTTAATTTTTTTTATTTTAGTTGTATATTATTTTTGTTTTTTAATTTAATTAAAATTTTCTTAATAAAAATAATAAGTTAATTTATTTTTATTAATTTATATTTTTAAGCGGATCAACCATTAACCAAACATCTCATTAAAATTTTCTAAAGGTTGACATGTTAACCCGCCCCGCCCTGCCATCAAAACGAGGCGAGCCGAAAATTTTAACCCGCCTTCAATAAGGGGCCAAACCCGCGCCCACCCTATTTTGGCGGGTTCATGACAGGACGGGATAGGTAACCTATGTTGATATCCCTAATTGCAGTATGTTAAGGGTCGTTTGGTATGTAGTTGAGAAAACGAGGTTTTGGGAAAAGGAGAAATCTAAAAATTAATATTAATTTTTACGCCGTTCGAGACAGTCAAAACTCCGTTTGACCGTAGGATATTTTCTCCCACTTGCAAACCCCGTTTACAAGTGGGCAACTTTTAAACAAACAGTCCATAAATTTCATATTAGGGAGTGAATACATTTAATTTAAATTTCTTTTTATCCTTGTATTATACTTGAATGATCAATTTGCATCCTCAATTTCTTAAATGAGTGTTTCTTTGTAGCTAATTTATGTTTACAATATTTTATTATTTTCTTAAGAATTTTTTCAATTTTAAAAATTCTCATTGATAATCAAAATTCAAACATAACCAAAGCATAAATGTGGTTGATGGGGGTAGATATGGTCTTATGTTTTGTTGTTGCCAAAAAAAAAAGTTGACCATTGAAACCGAGGTTTCAAATGATGATTTTGGTAGGGAAGCTCTCTTGTTATTTGAATGTATGTCTGTGTTGGTGCTTTTATGGGTATTTGTTTTTAGATCGTCATGGATCAGTATTTTTATCATCTAGTCTTTTTAATCGAAAACCAAAAAGTTTAGTCACATGTCTATGGGTAATTGGGTATGGAATTGCTTAACCAAAAAGTTAATTTAATTTGTTGAAGAAATGAGGGTCCATTTGAATAAGGTTTATGTGAACTAAGATAGTTAAAATCAGGATTCTAGATTGAATCATAGAGGGTTTCAAAAATTGTAAAATTATAAATCGTATTGTAAGATTCTAAAAATTTCTACATATACATATAAAATCATGTATATTTGTATATATGCATAAAAATTCCTATAAATGTAAGTGAACTCATAATTTATATTGTCAATAAACACCCATCAAACATAAAAACATCAATAAAACACAAACATCCACAAAACATAAACAACCCTAAAGTTCATAATTTCAACTCTAATCCAAAAAGTTTAGAACATAATCATACCGATTAAAAGGATCCATAAATGCATCCTCATCTTCAGGCCCATCAACTTCATCATCCAAATTATCTCCACCTTGGTCTTGGTTTTCTTGAACAAAGTTTTCTTCTTCATTGGGCTGCTCTAAATAAGTCATCAACATCCACCATTGCTCTATCATCATCTTCCATAATCCACTCATCATCTGATGAAACTTCATGTATAGTTAATCATGTGGATGCATTCCTAGCTTTCTTTCTTTTGGCTAATTTTGAATTGGCCATGACTAAAGCAAGATCATTCATTGTTTTTTGAGCCAATCGGAATTCTTATAAGCCACTCGTTAATTATCAAAATCGTGTAGTATGTTTAGAAAGATTACTATCTTGAAGGCACTCCAGTTAGACTCACATCCAGAAGAACTGCATGTTAAGCTTAATACGTGTATAGCAATCTGCATCAACTCCAGATATTTATCACCATAAGTATTTCACAAATTTGTTGGATTTTTCTTTAACAAATTTATTGTGATTAAAGAACAACCAAATCTCCAATTTTGGCTTGTTCTTGAATATCCGACACCATCCTTGCCAAGCAGTCAAATAAGCCACATTTCACTTCTAAATTAGCCTTAAATCCATCACTATATTGCATTCGAGGGTTAAGAAAATAACCAACGACATGCAAAGGTCTATGAAGTTGTTTATCCCACCTCTCATCAATAATATCCCACAAAGGTTGATAACTAAAAATAAATAATTCATTGAATTAGTTTTCATATAAAGCTATATCCAATTTAAATGATAATTGGAATTTCAAAGTTGAAATTTACTTCTACTAAGCACCCTTGAAAGTTTTTTAAATTTTCTCTTTAGCTTAGTCCATCACTTCATAAATGAATCCCGTTGTCGGCTTTTCATCGGAATCAACCAAGCAAAGAGTCTTCACTGAAGGATATGCACCCTTCAAACAACTTACAAATTATCTAACATAGTTTCTTCCACAAGATCACCATCTTTTGTTTTGACAAACTTGCTATCCTTCCATTCCTTAAATGTGAACATTCTCATCAAATCACCCTTACGTTCATGAAGACAACACAAGGTTAAATAAGATATGGCAATCAAGTTATTCCAGGTCTCACCAAATCTCTACCTTTCATGAAATGTTACAACAATAGATAAAGGTTGTGATCTTTCTCCTTGTTGGAATTGTCTCTGAATGCAAAGGTATGTTCTTCTCAAAGTCCTCCAACATCAAATCCATATAGTGTGTGGCACACGGAGTCCAATATAATTTCTTCCTTTTCTCCATCAAAAGTGCTCCAGTAGCTTTGTAATATGCTGTATTATCAGTCACGATTTGAACAACATTGTCCTCACCAACCTTCTCCACTACCTTATGAAGAATCTCAAATATGGCTTCAACTATCTTGACCAAGTGAGAAACATCAATGGACTTCAAAAACATAGTTCCCTTGAGGTTGTTCATCAAAAAATTCAGCAATGTTCTCATTCATTTATTTGTCCACTCATCAGTTGTTATTATGCACCTAACTTCCTTCCAAACATGTTTATATTGTTCAACAACATCCATTGTCGACTTCACTTCGTTTTTCAAATACTTAACTCTAATATCATGATAGGAAGGAGTGGTATAGTTTTTCCCATCTTGTGAAATTAGTGCATACATATTAGTGAATTCTTCACTCCTCACAACATTTAATGAAATTGCATTATTGTAGAAAAATTGAGTAATCACTTGGTGCACATCTTCTTTTAATCTCTTTTTAAAAATTATGTTGATTATTATTTGGGCTGTCCCTTTCTTGAAAGGAACTTTGTTACCTTCTATACTTTCTTCATTGATCTTTCTCTTTTCGGTGGCCACTTGAATAATGTCATAATCAACAACATCCATTGCCATAGTGGTCTTTTTCAGTAATCTTGCTTGAGAGACATTCACAATCTGCAACCATTTCCACATCATCGAGGACATCTCTGCAAGGCTCAACATTTTGTCTTGTTTGAGCCAAGTGGTGCTTCATTCGATAAACTCCCACCGAGTATTCCTTTTCACAATATTTGCATTTGACCTTACTAGTGTTGTTAGCCAAAACTACAACAACATGCTTCCAAGTTAGATCCATCCTTGCTCTTTTGGATTTTAAAGACACCAAGTTTGTAGAGGCAGCAGGAGCACTTCCAGAACCACCAGTGACACTACCTGCATTGGGACCCTTGTAGCCCCACTAGAGTTGCTACTAGTACCGGTAGCACTGCCACCCATTATTGTTGAATTGAAAAGCAGAGATGAGATAGAAAACAAGCAATAGGATTGGAAAACATGAGCAACAGGTCTAGAAAATAGACCTGGAAAATGCGTTTTGCAGAGCAATGGAGAAGAAAAGGATTGTTTGGCGATAGCGGCGGCTGTTCGATGATGAAGAAGGCAGTGATGGTGAGGGATGCACGTGGTCAGGACAAAGAAACACAATGGCTTTTGTTGGTTCCTAAACCATGTGGTAATGGCTTCCAAACGGGTCTGACCCGATTCCAAAAAATGGGTACGTTTAAAAAAATGGGTCCCAAAAATTGTTTTGAATCTTGAAAAGAGGATTTTAACGATTTCCCTCCAAAGTCGCGATTCTAGACTGATTTTTTGAGTGATTCAAATCATGGATCCCTTAGAAAAATATAAAATCACCATTTTATCGATTCAAATCGTGATTTTAACCACCTTGATATGAAACAAAACAAGGGACTAAAACATCAAAGTGTTGAACTCACTATTACAAGAACGAATAATTTAATGCTTGAAGAAGTTTCGGGACTGAGTTGGAAAAGAAGGTAACTCGGTTTGGGTTTTTTTTGTGGGTTAGAGCCAGATATGCAGCAGTAACTGTAGGGTTGTGGTTGAATGCTTTTGAAAGCATTGATTTTGTTTTTTGTGGTGCAACTGCATAAGAATCGTGGTTGAAATTATGAGGGTAAAGTTAAAGGAAATATTCGAGCACTGTGTGGTGACAAAAAATAAAAAGGTTGTATCAAATTATTCTATTCTACCTTTCTTTCTGTACTCTTAACTACTTCCATGGGTTGACATGACCTAAGATATTCCAATACATTGCACATGTATTCGTCGTATATTAACTTCAGAATTTTAATAATATCCCCTTCCGTTTTTAGCTTCACATAGTTCAGAATAACGAGATTCTTTCTTTCTTGCATGACCACAACCCATAAGTGTTGGAGAAACTCTAACACGAATTGAAGAAACGTACTCCGTTCCATAAGCCTAGAATCAAATTAAGGGAGAATTAATATTAATATTAAAAACATATGAATTTTTAAAATACTTATTTGACATCAAATATTTATTAATCCCAACGATCTATGTATGATTATATGGTGTAGATTTAATCCCTTACTTTCACTTATGAGACATGATTAGATATAATTAAAAATAAAATGAGTCTTTTCCTATTTGAACTTAATTTGTGCTCCTTGTATTTTAACCTTTTTTTCTCTTAAGACTAAGAGATATTGATATCAACACGACGAGACAAATGCGGCAAGTATATTATCTGTTAGAGATGTTCAAAAAACGAGAATATCATTAACCACAATTATAAAAGCCTGAATGTTCAAAAACAATGAAATTTGACTCGTTCTTTTCTGTAAAATTGAATCAAACCAAACTACATCACACTACACGTAAGTATGACTTCTAAATTTTATATTAAGGGCAATCAAGTATTTCTAAAAATTACAAGTTATTTATCTCATCGTATCTTATTTTTTTTTAAAAAAGATTTAAGGGTATCATCATGATATATGACATTGTTTTTTTCTTGTTCAAAATTTCCATTTAATTAAACATGTTTAAATGCTATATTTTAGTTACACGTCTTTTTCCACATTCGCTAGGCTCAAAAGCCATAAACCATGTCATGACTTTTAATTATAAAATTTGTACCAGTTGTTCACATCTCTTCATGTTTGTATTGGTTGTAAGTAATATTAATAATGAAATTAATTGTTATTGAAGACTTAGTTTATGTATTGATGTATATTTATTAAATGTGTAAGTGTTTGATGTTTAAAATTACAATAATCAAACAAATCTATATTATAACAGTTGAGTTTGATTTGATTTTTATATTTTATTTCAATCAAACTAAATCGAATATCTTCTTGTAATGTTATTTGATTTGTTTTTTTAAAAATTAAACCAAACTACACTAACACCCATTACTACTTGTACTCCTTAAAATTATCGGTATCCCTTATTCACGAGTAGGGGTAGAGAGTATCCCCTTAATGTTTTATATTCTAAAAATATTAATAATAAAGAAAATATCATATAATATATTATTTTAGTATGAAATAAAATAAATTAGTATTATATCACAACTTAACACATTAAAAATATTGTCATGAATTAATACTAAATAAATTTTATTTTATTATAAAATAAAAAACCTTAATATTTAAATATGTATTTTAAAACTAGATATTTATTTGCATAGGTAACAAAGACGAGTTATGTAATACATGTACTTATTACTGAATATAAAGAATACCTACATGCTATTATTGGTACAAATCTCATTTTTAAGACCACAATATTAATAATGTGTCCCCTCCCACTATAGTTATGAAAATTTTACCATCTTCCCCAATGAATTCATTTTTTGGCCCACATAAGTGGGGGAACATGTGAAAAAGTGATGAAGTTTCCATGACGTGTTATTTGGGTTGTGGTAATGGGGAAAAAAAGTCAAAACAAAATTAAGTTTTGGGTATATGCTGCAACACATAACTTTTAGTTATAACCAATTATGTCTTTTAATTTGATTTATGGTCATAACTATTTATTATCATTTTGTTATATCTGTTCCCATAGGATATGATCTGGTCCTAAGACCGGCCCATGAACATAAAGGTAATTTGATAATCCCGTACCCGAAATCGATATGACGTGATAACCGGTGTGAGCCAATACCGACATCTTATGTAACGGGTCGGTTTAACACCAGTATCTGTGATCTCATTAAAGGTCCTTAAGACTGACCCCGTTGCGAGATACTCACTCAATACTGGAGGTTCAGAGTTGACCTATGACCCAACGTACTGAGCAAGTCGCCTGTAAAGTGACTGTGGGTAGGGAGAGTCGCTACGAAACGTCACCATCACAAGTCAACTTTACTGCAGAATAACAGAGTAAGTATTGACGTCATGTACGGAAGATAAGGACTGTTGTGAGATCGGATGTTGGACCCCGATCCATACCAGTTGAAAATATATAATTACTTAAAAGTTACATTAACTTTTTTAAATTCACATAATCAATGTATTTTAATTTTAACCATCCATAATATAAGATCTAATGGTTTAGAATGATTTCTTTTATTACTTTTACATAAGAAGGTGTTTTTTATATAATATAATATGTTGAATATATGATAAATAAAAGAGTAAATTACGCCTACCACCCTCCATATTTGTGTTTATTAGAACCACCCAAACCTTTTATATTCTGTCCCTTGTGTCAAAAAGTAATCCTTCACTAGTGTTAGCATCAGTTTCTTCTTCCTTCCATCTCCATTCTCTTCTACACTTCAAACTCCCTCACCAGGGTTGACATGGATCGGAAGCTAACTTCGGGTTCTGTAGCAAAGAGGGGCTCCCTTCAACGCCACTGTTACATCAAAATTGATTTTTAATTTAATAATTAACATTTAAATCAACACGAATTAAAATATGATAGTTTATAATGTGTGTACGTACGATAAGTTACGCTAGCTGGGAGGATGCAACATGATTCTGATGAGAAACTGACTAGGAATCACAAGTACCAACCATTGCAATTTCGAACTTTTTTTCAAGCAGAAGGGCATCAATTGTAACTTTCTTGGAGATGCTAATCCTTTATTTTTTTTTTGGTCCTCTAAATGCATCAACCAATTAAACGTTCAAAAGTAAATTGATGATAAAGCAAGAATCTATTGAGTGGCACATGAACTGACACACCAAAGCATATATATTAAGTGTATATGTGTGGCCATTTAAAGCAGAAAAATAACAAGTGATCGAGAAAATATAGGCACAATAGTACTATTTAGTTATATAATGCCTAGAACAATAAGCCCTCCTGTTGTTGGACGTGTAGTAGGGGATGTTTTGGACCCCTTTGTAAGTTCTATCTCTCTAAGAGTTTCCCTCCAAAGTTGTGATTCTAGATTGATTTTTTGAGTGATTCAAATCATGGATCCCTTAGAAAATCATAAAATCACAATTTTATCGATTCAAATCGTGATTTTAACCATCTTGATATGAAACAAAATAAGGGACTAAAACATTAAAGTGTTGAACTCACTATTACAAGAACGAATAATTTAATGCTTGAAGAAGTTTCGGGATTGAGTTGGAAAAGGAGGTAACTTGGTTTGGGTTTTTTTTGTGGGTTAGAGCTAGATATGCAGCAGTAACTGTAGGGTTATGGTTGAATGCTTTTGAAAGCATTGATTTTGTTTTTTGTGGTGCAACTGCATAAGAATCGTGGTTGAAATTATGAGGGTAAAGTTAAAGGAAATATTCGAGCACTGTGTGGTGACAAAAAATAAAAAGGCTGTATCAAATTATTCTATTCTACCTTTCTTTCTATACTCTTAACTACTTCCATGGGTTGACATGACCTAAGATATTCCAATACATTGCACATGTATTCGTCGTATATTAACTTCAGAATTTTAATAATATCCCCTTCCGTTTTTGGCTTCATATAGTTCAGAATAACGAGATTCTTTCTTTCTTGCATGACCACAACACATAAGTGTTGGAGAAACCACGCATATTAATTCTATTTCTTTTAGATAAAATGCCAACTCAAAGTAAAGTAAGCTACACATTACAAAACCCTAACACGAATTGAAGAAATGTACTCCGTTCCATAAGCCTAGAATCAAATTAAGGGAGAATTAATATTAATATTAAAAACATATGAATTTTTAAAATAATTATTTGACATCAAATATTTATTAATCCCAACGATCTATGTATGATTATATGGTGTAGATTTAATCCCTTACTTTCACTTATGAGACATGATTAGATATAATTAAAAATAAAATGAGTCTTTCCCTATTTGAACTTAATTTGTGCTCCTTGTATTTTAACCTTTTTTTTCCTCTTAAGACTAAGAGATATTGATATCAACACGACGAGACAAATGCGGCTAGTATATTATCTGTTAGAGATGTTCATAAAAACGAGAATATCATTAACCATAATTATAAAAGCCTGAGTGTTCAAAAACAATGAAATTTGAGTCGTTCTTTTCTGTAAAATTGAATCAAACCAAACTACATCACACTACACGTAAGTATGACTTCTAAATTTTATATTGAGGACAATCAAGTATTTCTAAAAATTACAAGTTATTTATCTCATTGTATCTTATTTTAAAAAAAAGAAAGATTTAAGGGTATCATCATGATATATGATATTGTTTTTTCCTTGTTCAAAATTTCCATTCAATTAAACATGTTTAAATGCTATATTTTAGTTACTACGTCTTTTTCCACATTCGCTAGGCTCAAAAGCCATAAACCATGTCATGACTTTTAATTATAAATTTTGTACCAGTTGTTCACATCTCTTTATGTTTGTATTGGTTGTAAGTAATATTAATAATGAAATTAATTGTTATTGAAGACTTAGTTTATGTATTGATGTATATTTATTAAGATGTTTAAAATTACACTAATCAAACAAATCCATATTATAACAGTTGAGTTTGATTTGATTTTTATATTTTATTTCAATCAAACTAAATCGAATATCTTCTTGTAATGTTATTTGATTTGTTTTTTTAAAAATTAAACCAAACTACACTAACACCCATTACTACTTGTACTCCTTAAAATTATCGGTATCCCTTATTCACGAGTAGGGGTAGAGAGTATCCCCTTAATGTTTTATATTCTAAAAATATTAATAATAAAGAAAATATCATATAATATATTATTTTAGTATGAAATAAAATAAATTAGTATTATATCACAACTTAACACATTAAAAATATTGTCATGAATTAATACTAAATAAATTTTATTTTATTATAAAATAAAAAACCTTAATATTTAAATATGTATTTTAAAACTAGATATTTATTTGCATAGGTAACAAAGACGAGTTATGTAATACATGTACTTATTACTGAATATAAAGAATACCTACATGCTATTATTGGTACAAATCTCATTTTTAAGACCACAATATTAATAATGTGTCCCCTCCCACTATAGTTATGAAAATTTTACCATCTTCCCCAATGAATTCATTTTTTGGCCCACATAAGTGGGGGAACATGTGAAAAAGTGATGAAGTTTCCATGACGTGTTATTTGGGTTGTGGTAATGGGGAAAAAAAGTCAAAACAAAATTAAGTTTTGGGTATATGCTGCAACACATAACTTTTAGTTATAACCAATTATGTCTTTTAATTTGATTTATGGTCATAACTATTTATTATCATTTTGTTATATCTGTTCCCATAGGATATGATCTGGTCCTAAGACCGGCCCATGAACATAAAGGTAATTTGATAATCCCGTACCCGAAATCGATATGACGTGATAACCGGTGTGAGCCAATACCGACATCTTATGTAACGGGTCGGTTTAACACCAGTATCTGTGATCTCATTAAAGGTCCTTAAGACTGACCCCGTTGCGAGATACTCACTCAATACTGGAGGTTCAGAGTTGACCTATGACCCAACGTACTGAGCAAGTCGCCTGTAAAGTGACTGTGGGTAGGGAGAGTCGCTACGAAACGTCACCATCACAAGTCAACTTTACTGCAGAATAACAGAGTAAGTATTGACGTCATGTACGGAAGATAAGGACTGTTGTGAGATCGGATGTTGGACCCCGATCCATACCAGTTGAAAATATATAATTACTTAAAAGTTACATTAACTTTTTTAAAAATTCACATAATCAATGTATTTTAATTTTAACCATCCATAATATAAGATCTAATGGTTTAGAATGATTTCTTTTATTACTTTTACATAAGAAGGTGTTTTTTATATAATATAATATGTTGAATATATGATAAATAAAAGAGTAAATTAGGCCTACCACCCTCCATATTTGTGTTTATTAGAACCACCCAAACCTTTTATATTCTGTCCCTTGTGTCAAAAAGTAATCCTTCACTAGTGTTAGCATCAGTTTCTTCTTCCTTCCATCTCCATTCTCTTCTACACTTCAAACTCCCTCACCAGGGTTGACATGGATCGGAAGCTAACTTCGGGTTCTGTAGCAAAGAGGGGCTCCCTTCAACGCCACTGTTACATCAAAATTGATTTTTAATTTAATAATTAACATTTAAATCAACACGAATTAAAATATGATAGTTTATAATGTGTGTACGTACGATAAGTTACGCTAGCTGGGAGGATGCAACATGATTCTGATGAGAAACTGACTAGGAATCACAAGTACCAACCATTGCAATTTCGAACTTTTTTTCAAGCAGAAGGGCATCAATTGTAACTTTCTTGGAGATGCTAATCCTTTATTTTTTTTTTGGTCCTCTAAATGCATCAACCAATTAAACGTTCAAAAGTAAATTGATGATAAAGCAAGAATCTATTGAGTGGCACATGAACTGACACACCAAAGCATATATATTAAGTGTATATGTGTGGCCATTTAAAGCAGAAAAATAACAAGTGATCGAGAAAATATAGGCACAATAGTACTATTTAGTTATATAATGCCTAGAACAATAAGCCCTCCTGTTGTTGGACGTGTAGTAGGGGATGTTTAGGACCCCTTTGTAAGTTCTATCTCTCTAAGAGTTTCCCTCCAAAGTTGTGATTCTAGATTGATTTTTTGAGTGATTCAAATCATGGATCCCTTAGAAAATCATAAAATCACAATTTTATCGATTCAAATCGTGATTTTAACCATCTTGATATGAAACAAAATAAGGGACTAAAACATTAAAGTGTTGAACTCACTATTACAAGAACGAATAATTTAATGCTTGAAGAAGTTTCGGGATTGAGTTGGAAAAGGAGGTAACTTGGTTTGGGTTTTTTTTGTGGGTTAGAGCTAGATATGCAACAGTAACTGTAGGGTTATGGTTGAATGCTTTTGAAAGCATTGATTTTGTTTTTTGTGGTGCAACTGCATAAGAATCGTGGTTGAAATTATGAGGGTAAAGTTAAAGGAAATATTCGAGCACTGTGTGGTGACAAAAAATAAAAAGGCTGTATCAAATTATTCTATTCTACCTTTCTTTCTATACTCTTAACTACTTCCATGGGTTGACATGACCTAAGATATTCCAATACATTGCACATGTATTCGTCGTATATTAACTTCAGAATTTTAATAATATCCCCTTCCGTTTTTGGCTTCATATAGTTCAGAATAACGAGATTCTTTCTTTCTTGCATGACCACAACACATAAGTGTTGGAGAAACCACGCATATTAATTCTATTTCTTTTAGATAAAATGCCAACTCAAAGTAAAGTAAGCTACACATTACAAAACCCTAACACGAATTGAAGAAATGTACTCCGTTCCATAAGCCTAGAATCAAATTAAGGGAGAATTAATATTAATATTAAAAACATATGAATTTTTAAAATAATTATTTGACATCAAATATTTATTAATCCCAACGATCTATGTATGATTATATGGTATAGATTTAATCCCTTACTTTCACTTATGAGACATGATTAGATATAATTAAAAATAAAATGAGTCTTTCCCTATTTGAACTTAATTTGTGCTCCTTGTATTTTAACCTTTTTTTTCCTCTTAAGACTAAGAGATATTGATATCAACACGACGAGACAAATGCGGCTAGTATATTATCTGTTAGAGATGTTCATAAAAACGAGAATATCATTAACCATAATTATAAAAGCCTGAGTGTTCAAAAACAATGAAATTTGAGTCGTTCTTTTCTGTAAAATTGAATCAAACCAAACTACATCACACTACACGTAAGTATGACTTCTAAATTTTATATTGAGGACAATCAAGTATTTCTAAAAATTACAAGTTATTTATCTCATTGTATCTTATTTTAAAAAAAAGAAAGATTTAAGGGTATCATCATGATATATGATATTGTTTTTTCCTTGTTCAAAATTTCCATTCAATTAAACATGTTTAAATGCTATATTTTAGTTACTACGTCTTTTTCCACATTCGCTAGGCTCAAAAGCCATAAACCATGTCATGACTTTTAATTATAAATTTTGTACCAGTTGTTCACATCTCTTTATGTTTGTATTGGTTGTAAGTAATATTAATAATGAAATTAATTGTTATTGAAGACTTAGTTTATGTATTGATGTATATTTATTAAGATGTTTAAAATTACATTAATCGAATAAATTTATATTATAACAGTTGAGTTTGATTTGATTTTTATATTTTATTTCAATCAAACTAAATCGAATATTTTGTAATGTTATTTGACTTGTTTTTTTAAAAATTAAACCAAACTACACTAACACCCATTACTACTTGTACTCGTTAAAATTATCGGTATTCCTTATTCACGAGTAGGGGTAGAGAGTATCCCCTTAATGTTTTAAATTCTAAAAATATTAATAATGAAGAAAATATCATATAATATATTATTTTAGTATGAAATAAAATAAATTAGTATTATATCACAACTTAATACATTAAAAATATTGTCATGAATTAATACTAAATAAATTTTATTTTATTATAAAATAAAAAACCTTAATATTTAAATATGTATTTTAAAACTAGATATTTATTTGCATAGGTACAACAAAGACGAGTTATGTAATACATGTACTTATTACTGAATATAAAGAATACCTACATGGTATTATTGGTACAAATCTCATTTTTAAGACCACAATATATTAATAATGTGTCCCCTCACACCGTAGTTATGAAAATTTTACCATCTTCCCCAATGAATTCATTTTTTGGCTGACATAAGTGGGGGAACATGTGAGAAAGTGAAGAAGTTTCCATGACATGTTATTTGGGTTGTGGTAATGGGGAAAAAAAGCAAAAACAAAATTAAGTTTGGGTATATGCTGCAACACATAACTTTTAGTTATAACTAATTATGTCTTTTAATTTGATTTATGGTCATAACTATTTGTTATCATTTTGTTATATCTGTTCCTATAGGATATGATCTGGTCCTAAGAGCGGCCCCTGAACATAAAGGTAATTTGATAATCCCGTACCCAAAATTGATATGACGTGATGACCGGTGTGAGCTACCCTTTCAACACCGACATCTCATGTAACGGGTTGGTTTAACACCAGTATCTGTGATCTCATTAAAGGTCCTTAAGACTGACCCCGTTGCGAGTTACTCACTCAATACTGGAGGTTCAGAGTTGACCTATGACCCAGCGTACTGAGCAAGTCGCCTGCAAAGTGACTGTGGGGTAAGCAGAGTCGCTACGAAACGTCACCATCACAAGTCAACTTTACTGTAGAATAAAAGAGTAAGTATTGACGTCATGTACGGAAGATTTTGAGTAAGACTCTTCCACTCCTCCAGGTATAAATACCCATGCACAACATAACAACGTAATATAGTAAGAAGAGCATTCTCTCTAACCTTATGCTTAGCTTGGAAATTCCTTAGAACTTTCATTGACTTGAGCGTCGAAGTGTCCTTGCAAGTGATACTCCTTTCACCTCTACAAATGTAAAGGATGGTGATTTGGTATGAGGAATCACTCCAAGACCTTCACTCCCCACTAAAATCAAGGTTTAATACTGAATCCCCACTAGTTTGGTGTAATATCAGAGAGCAAATGAGAAAGTTAAGGACTGTTGTGAGATCGGATGTTGGACCCCGATCCATACCATTTCAAAATATATAATTACTTAAAAGTTACATTAACTTTTTTAAAAATTCACATAATCAATGTACTTTAATTTTGACCATCCATAATATAAAATCTAATGGTTTAGAATGATTTCTTTTATTACTTTTACGTAAGAAGGTGTTTTTTATATAATATAATATGTTGAATATATGATAAATAAAAGAGTAAATTACGCCTACCATCCTCCATATTTGTGTTTATTAGAACCACCCAAACCTTTTATATTCTGTCCCTTGTGTCAAAAAGTAATCCTTCACTAGTGTTAGCATCAGTTTCTTCTTCCTTCCATCTCCATTCTCTTCTACACTTCAAACTCCCTCACCAGGGTTGACATGGATCGGAAGCTAACTTCGTGTTCTGTAGCAAAGAGGGGCTCCCTTCAACGCCACTGTTACATCAAAATTGATTTTTAATTTAATAATTAACATTTAAATAACACGAATTAAAATATGATAGTTTATAATGTGTTTACGTACGATAAGTGACGCTAGCTGGGAGGATGCAACATGATTCTGATGAGAAACTGACTAGGAATCCCAAGTACCAACTATTGCAATTTCGAACTTTGTTTCAAGCAGAAGGGCATCAATTGTAACTTTCTTGGAGATGCTAATCCTTTATTTTTGTTGGTCCTCTAAAATATGCATCAACCAATTAATCGTTCAAAAGTAAATTGATGATAAAGCAAGAATCTATTGAGTGGCACATGAACTGACACACCAAAGCATATATATAAAGTGTGTATGTGTGGGCATTTAAAGCAGAAAAATAACAAGTGATCGAGAAAATATAGGCACAATAGTACTATTTAGTTATATAACTATGCCTAGAACAATAAGCCCTCTTGTTGTTGGACGTGTAGTAGGGGATGTTTTGGACCCCTTTGTAAGTTCTATCTCTCTAAGAGTTTCCTTCAACAACAAAGAAGTCATCAACAGTGGTGAGCTCAAACCCTCCCAAATAGTCAGCCTTCCACGAGTTGATGTTGGTGGAGATGACCTTCGGACCCTTTACTCTATGGTAGATAGACATATTTTTCCTTAATTAAGTGCTAATTACATTCTTGTTCAAAAGTTCTTCTCTTTAGTTATGCCTAGCAAAAGCAAAACTATGCAAAATATACATGAAAAGCTATGTACGTAGCTATAGCTGTTGTAGGATTGTTGAGATGTACTTTGTGTTGTTGCAGGTTATGGTGGACCCAGATGCACCTAGCCCAAGTGACCCAAATATGAGGGAATATCTGCACTGGTTAGTTCCTTAATCCAACTTATTCACGACCAAACATCTAACTATGACAAAATATACCTACAGAATATTCTTCTTTCTGACTATTACATTATCCATGAGAGTCCAATAAGTATACAAATTTCTTTTTGTGTTAGAACTATTATTGGTTGGTTAATAGTTTGTTATTCTTTCTGTTATTGAGTAGCTGTAGTTCATTTTTCTTTGGGTCTATAAATACTCATATAGTTTGTTATTGTAATATAATAGTTTGTTATTCTTTCTGTTATTGAGTAGCTGTAGTTCATTTTTCTTTGGGTCTATAAATACTCATATAGTTTGTTATTGTAATCATCTTTTCAAAATGAATGAACACAATTTAGTGTTTGGCTCTCTTCCCTCTTTCTTTCAGCCTCAAAGTTTTGTTATGGTATCAAAGCTCTCCTTTGAGGAGAGAAACGATCCATTCCTTGTTAGGCACCTCCAAAGAACCATATACAATCCCCCTTCCTTTCTTCTTGTACATTCCATAATCTCTCATCTATGGAGGTTAACCAAACTTGAGAAGAAGTTCAATCCTCTCAAAATTAGCTTGAAGAAGGCCAAGGAACCCGCACCAGAATGGAAATCTGCAAAATGTCCATTTATGTTTGGTAATTTTGGTTCAGATACAGAGGAAGAAGAAAACATGTTTGTGCCAGAGATAAATCACAAATATCATCTTCCTCTGATCTCTCTTCCATTTGCGCATTTCCACAAACACTTGGCGATGGCAGAAGATGGCACCGTCACCCTCAACAACACCACCGTCGTCACCGATCCAAAGCAGAACCCATACTCCTTCAAACCTGGTGTCGCCCAAGCCTTCCGCGGTGGAGCCATTCTCTTAGTCTCAAACCCTCACCAAGCCAAGATCACAGAAGAAGCACGTGCCATCACCGTCTCGGAGCCATCCCGCGTCCGCTTCATACATTTCGTGGAGCTCCAAGATTCAGATCCAAGAACCGAGATCCAGATCCAAGATCAAGATCTCGCTCAACGAGTCGTCCTTAAGCGCAAAGAGTCCGTCAGCCAAGGCCTCCTTGAACCTGATCCTCCCAAAGCCTCTTCCATTGTCGACATTGTCGATAACCTTCAACCTGACGAGGTCGTCGATTTGGAGGAAATCGAACGACTCCAGGGACTCACCGTTCTCTGCGACAGCGTTCCTGACAAGTCTAATGGCAATGGAAACCAAGGTTTGTCCTTATTGAAACCTGAATTTGCATCTGATTTCAATTTTGACGGTTACGGTAAGAGTAAGGCTAGAATTCTGGAGGCCAGTTTTAGAATGAGTTTCGCTGAGTTTTTAGTTGAAAGTAAGATTGTGCCTAGACATGCATATGGTGATCTGGAAAATAAGATTACTGGAATTCAGCATGATTCCAGGATTATGAGTTCTGGTGGTTTGTCCGTATGTTGCGTCGGGAGGAAAACAGATGAATCACGTGAGGTTCAATGTGAGGTTGAAGAAAAGGATTTGTTGGAGTTGCTTGAATTGTTTGGTTCTGCATTTGCTTTGGTGGACATAATGAATGCTTATTATGAGGCAGAACATGACCTTAATTTGGCTGCTGAAACTATTTGTGTGTCTAAATATGATCATGGATCAAAAGGTGCAAGAGCAAGGGCAACCAGTGACCATGTTCTTAATCCTTTCTTTCATGATGTTGTGAAATTAGAATCTGTTTCAAAGGCTATTATCTGTGGTGCTGTGAGATCAAAGCCTTGTGCTGTATCACTGGGTATTATTTCTGGTATTGTTGGAAGAGGCTACCTCAACTTTATTTTGTCCTCTTCAACCTAAGTTCATGCTATTGAAGACTCACTTGTCAGTAGTGGAGGCTTCAACCAGAATGGGAAATTCAGCTGTGGAGTTTTCATGGCCATGGTGGTGCTTATGCTGCTGAAGATGCTGGTTCAACTGTTTTTTGGCAGGGCTGGAATATACACCAAGGCCTTGAATGTCTTGAAGGAAATAAGTAACAACTGCCCTGTTGATGTTGTTACTTACAATAAGCTTGTGGCAGTGTATATGAGAACTGGGTTTCTTGATGATGAAGAGCTTGATGCCTATGCTCATTTTCTAACAGGGAATTATACACATGACTTCTGTGTTGAGATTGTGGCTTGTTGATAATAATGTGATCAAATAGTATTTGGGTATGTTTTTCTTAGAATTTCAAACCAATAGTTGATACCCTCTTATTGGTTTGAGGGGGGATGTTAGAACTATTATTGGTTGGTTAATAGTTTGTTATTCTTTCTGTTATTGAGTAGCTGTAGTTCATTTTTCTTTGGGTCTATAAATACTCATATAGTTTGTTATTGTAATATAATAGTTTGTTATTCTTTCTGTTATTGAGTAGCTGTAGTTCATTTTTCTTTGGATCTATAAATACTCATATAGTTTGTTATTGTAATCATCTTTTCAAAATGAATGAACACAATTTAGTGTTTGGCTCTCTTCCCTCTTTCTTTCAGCCTCAAAGTTTTGTTATTTTGATTAGTCTAAACACACTTTCTGCTTCTTCCATTTACCCTGATTGCAAAATACACGAACGACAACAGTGTAAAACCATAACAAGGGGTTGAATGGTGTGCGTGCGTGCGTTGCTCAAATCACCTTAGGGTCCGTTTGGTTTTCAGTTGGGGAAACGAAAAAATTTAAGGGTTGATATTGATCCTTCACGTTGTTTGAGACAGTCAAACTCGTATGATTTATTTTTGGAGTTAGTGAAACCAATTTCATTATTCAAAGATACCCTTAATTGGTTGCAGCATCATTGTATCCTCTATTATTGACGAAGGCATGTACTTGTTTTCCTTGGATTGATGGAGGAACGAGGGCACGTCGGATTCAAAAACTTTCAATGGGAATTATATATATATATATATATATATATATATATATATATATATAATGGGTCTTTTTATTAAGAAGGTTTGCACTGTATGCTCCATCAGCCTGAAGTCTTGACCATGTATAGGACTCTAAATTAAAGATGGTATGTAAAAATAGGAGAAATGTAATTTTTATCGGGTATGTATTATGAGAGAAAATACGAGGTCTAAACCGTTAGATCTTTGAGTTTTTTAAAAAATCAAAGTAAATATCTTTTAATAATGACCATTCATGTATGATTATACGACTTGATTTTGAATAATATATCTTATGAGAAATATTTTTTAAAATAAATCTGAACCATACAAATATATATTATATGATTAAAGATTTTTAAAAGTTTTTAAAAAGTTACATGATTAATATATTTTTATTTTAACTATTCACAATAAAAATATAAAAGATTCATATTTATTCCTCTCACTTTCACTTTCACTTAAAAAAACACTTTCTTATATAATACTTCCTATATATATTTTATCTGCTTTGATGTGTTTAACGGTTGAAGTCACCGAAACATTAACCATATCGCATCATTGAGTCTTGCATCAGCATCATCTTCTGGAGTCACTGTCACAGTATATATTTGAAAAGACAACAAACTTTTATTTGAACTTCTCCACTTTATTCTGAACTTGGTCAACCAAACTTTTCCTTGGAGATACATGTTGGTAATCTAATTTGAAAACAATGTTACAAAACAATATTCTAATTGTCAATATTAATACTCGTCCAGCATGCAGGTTATTGATGCAAGATTCATCCCTTTCAAAAAGGAAAAAAATAATGTCAGATTTATTAAAATATTCTGAATATTTCGGAACATTCTTAAGATAGTTCTTATGATGAATAAACATTCTATATCATTTACTGCTAAAGTTTCACGCCGTAAAGATATTTTAGTAGCACATTTTATATTCGTTTTATGTTTCTTCATGTATATAATATTTCCTTCATACATAGTTATTATATCCTTTAGTACAAAATCGTGATTAAAGCTTGCAGTATAATTTCGTGATTAGAAAATGGTAACAGAGAAAATTTTATAAGAATGAAAATAAAAATTTACTGCGTTTACAGCATTAAAGAAACATATATATTGTACCCTCAATTAAATTATAGTAATTTTTTTCTTGGATGAATGTTAATTTAGGTTGGTGACCAATATTCCAGCAACAACAGGGGCAAGCTTTGGTACGTACATGACTTTTATTAACCAGTTTTTCTATTATTTATATTACTAAATTATTGCTATTGTTATAAAATAATAAGTATATATCTTATGATGAATTAGGACAAGAGATAGTGAGCTATGAAAGTCCAAGGCCAACATCAGGGATTCATCGTATTGTTTTTGTGTTGTTTCGTCAACCATGTCGACAAACAATACCAGCTCCTGGTTGGCGCCAAAATTTCATCACTAGAGATTTTGCAGAGGTTTATAACCTTGGATCACCCGTTGCTGCTATATATTTCAATTGCCAACGGCAAGGTGGTTCTGGTGGCAGGAGGATTCTACCCTAAATCCTATAAACACACATATCTTTCAAATTATATTTTTTATTTATAGGATATTCTAATAATGGAAGTTAATTGGATGTTAGTTATCCTATATAGCCTCCTATATTCTACGTAAATATAAGGCAACTCTCCTTTAGTTAGTATTATCTAATATTGACCTGTCATGTAAAAGTTACTTATTCTAGACCTCTCTAAACTTGGAATAACTAAATTGATATATATATATATACATAAATATATGAAAGTTATTAATTATCTTTGAGAGTAAAAATGTTCTCTTTAATTATTACAATTTTACTTTAACTTTTTTTACATGTTATATAACATATGTTATTCATCATCGATTATAAACATGTGGATAACTTGTTTAAAATTTTAAAAGTTCCGGATATATTTTTTAAATTTGTAAGAAAGAAACAATGGCCCAAAAAAATAAAAAACCCAGTATGACAGTGTCAAGTGAATACGTCCAATTCTTTGACTTGTTCTCTCCCGAAAACCATGTGGGCTATATGTGCAAACATCTGATATATTACAAAAGTAGTCACCCATCATCAGTGATTTCGTGGTATTTCCAACCAAAAAAAAGTTAAAAAAATCAGAAGGCTTTTATGGTCCAAAAAAAAAATCAGAAGGCTTTTTTTTGACCAAATAAAATCAGAAAGCCTTTTTTGGTGTAAAATGTTTTTTTTCTCAAAATTTTTAAAACTTTGTAAGAAATAAAATCAATAAAAAAAAAGTTGAATAACTAGAATCAAAATTATATATTTACCATCAGTGAAAACATATATATTCTGGTTTTGTAAGGGAAGGAATGAAGTATTTCATATTTCATGTCATGCTTAAATGCCCTTCAATGCCAAATGATATATCCTTCATAGTAGAAATCTTGGTGTGTAGTTGAGTCTTGGTTGCCACCTCAAAGGGATTTAATTAATTAAAATCAATTTTCATGCTATTGTTAAGCAAGGTGGGAAGTGTGGGTTTAGACTTAGTGGTTGTTGCATGTGCACACACTACATTCAGCTGATAGCTGATAACCTGTCATTATGACTGCTGATTTCATGGCGATTCAAGCTTTTCAGTGTAACCAAAATGTTTGGTTTTCAAATTATCCTTCAGGATTAATAATATTACAAAATTTTCCTATCATTTATGGCTAATATTCTATATTACTGAAGAAACCTTTCGAAAACTTATTCTACATTCATCAAACTTTTTGCTTGAAAAAAGAAAAGGTGCCGATTTTTTTTCTTAACTTCAGCCTTTTTGGACAACATTTTAAATTTGTAATTGTTGCTCATTCATCGTTGGATCAAGTTGAATTTTTGTATACGTTATGGATATTTTGTATACAAGTTTATAGTGATTTTATAAGTAGAGATTGTTATTTTGCTTTTTTCTAACAATTTTTCTTTGGATATGATACTTTTACTCCTAATCAAAACTATAACGAATATTTAGTACACTTGTCAAAGTCCTAACAGTCGCTAAGTACTAAATACCTAAAATGATATCCGTTTCTAGGCATATTCTTCAATATCTCACTTTCTTAGACCTGAGCCTCACCCTCTTAGACCTCTCCCATCCATCTATCTCTTTCTTGCTCAGACCTCCGCCTTTTTAACTGTTTACAGCTATGCCATTTGCTTCATCGGTTTCTGCCTTATCTCTCGGGCATGCCTTTGCTTTTCACTTTTCTCTCCCACTCTCGTTCTTTATCTCTCAATCTCTTCGTCTCATTCTTTTCTTATTCATTCTTATTCCCAACCTTTGTGTAATGGGTGAAGTTCTCAGGTAATCTTCTTGAGTTCTCAACCATTGTCTATTTTTTTCTTCTGAATAGGATTAGTAATGTTATGGCGAAGACAATATGCAACAGAAAACATTTTTGGTGATGAAATGTTATGTCACTAACTACTAACTAACAGTAGTTCCTACCACTAAAGTTCTTTGAAGTCGTCAGGTTTCGTGACGCCAATGATCTCGTGTGTATTTCAGTTGCTAACTGCTTTAGCGACCAAATATCACATTTTAGCGATTCATTTTCTCTTTTATAGTGAAAAATATATTAATGTTATGATGTCAAAGATTACTTTGAATAGGATCTTAAAGAGGGTGTGATAAGCCTTGAAAAGGCTTAATTATTTGGTCTATTTTGTATGACATTTTCTTAATTGATGGCTCATATTTGTTAATTTAGTAGCTTAATTATTAAATATTCAATAAGTTTAGTAATTTAGTCATTTTATAAATTATTTCAATTTTTAGTGACTAACTATGTGATTTTTATCTTAAATTATAAATTTAGAAAATATGTATGTTTTGATCCCAGCGTACCTACACCAGAGCCAATGTTGGTATGCTGGACGTGTGTAAGCTTATGTCATTTTTCAGGCCCAGCAAGTGTGTATACACCTATGGCACACTAGACCTACACTGAGGTGCATTCAAGGGAACATAAGTAAAACATCACAAGGAACCAGGCCACACGCGCGCGTCTAGACGTTGGCCAGTGTATTCATACATTGGTCCAAGGTACCACTTAGCATGTAACGTGCAAAGGGCAAGGACACATCACGCATAGGCACGCTGTGTAGCGTATGCCTACACTGGACCTAATTGCAAGCATCAATGCCATTCCAAAGAGCAAGCGTGGGAACACCTAAGTCATGCCAACACCTACACCACACTTCAACACCATTCCAGTATCTAAGCGTGGCTACGCCATTCCTCAACGTCCATACGCTCACCCCCTGGACCAAGGTTCACGTGCCTAGCGTTCACCTACGCCCAAGTAGCGTGCGTACACCCATGTGTTGGAACATCACTCATGCACATTTTTAGACATTGACACCTTTGTATATTAGTTAATTTAATTTGCTTTATTTATTTGAACATTCATTAATGGTAATATTGTAATTCTTAGTTTAGGTAGTTAGTCTAATTAGTATATATACTTGTAAGTTAACTAAATTTGTAACTAAGTTAGAACTAAGCTAGTATAGAACTGATTCACTTTTAGATTCATACACTTTAGTATTTTCTCTCTTTAAATTCTCTCATCTTCTACATCTTCATTCTCTGTATTCCATTTCTCTTCCTTCCATGTGTAACTAAATCCCTAGGGTCGGGATTGTGTATGCTACTATGGATCTTAGATTCAAGTGATTGGAGTGAATGATTCAATTGAGGCAAGTTCAAAACATAGTTATTTTAGATTTTATCTATTTGGATTGGGAAATCCAACGCCTATCAGAGGTGTTCATTAGAGAGGAATCATGATGAATGCTTCAAGTTTGGAATTGCTAACCTAGTTACTTCAGACCTAAGGAATTAGGTGATAGTTAGGGTTCCTTTTAATTTCTCAATTAAATTTAGTATAAATTGATACTTAAGGAATTAAGATTAGTTTTGAATTAGTGATAATTGCCTAAGGTATTAGGAATTATTCATCCGTGAGATTGAACATTGCTTAGACTGAATTTGATGCTACTTTCATACGAATTTAGGTAAAGTTGTATGCTAAAATCAATTCCAATCTGCTGTTAGAATATTTTCTTATCCTTTCCTATTACTTTAATTATGACATCATTGTTAAAAAATCATAAAAACACAATATAATTCAGAAAATATAAAAATAGAATGTCTTGTTGCATACGGTTCAGATAATGTTCTTCCTTAGATTGTGGTACTTAACATAATCCCCAGGGGAACGATACAAATTACTACTTTTTAAATGATTGGTGCGCTTAATAGAACATTTTATCCCATGATTTCGCATCAAGTTTAAGGCGTCGTTGCCAGGGATTGTTGATTAATACCAACAATCCTTGGGAAGCCACTAGACTGAACCACTTTTCTTTTAGTTAATTTATGTCTTGTTTTAGTTTTTGTTAATTTTGTTTAGCACTAACAATAGGAGTTAGAAGTTGTTCATTTTCTATTTTTGTTAGGGAAGAAGAGAAAGAAAAAAAAGGTATATATGTGACAACATATACACACATTCATATATTGCTTTGTATCTTTTTGCTTTGCTCACCAGTATTTAAGTAAAGAAGATAAAGTTCTAGGTGTTAGATCTTAGCAAAATCTTAAGTAATTTCAAACTACACAAATAAGTGAAATTAGTCCCTAAGTTTTTTTTTAAACAAAACACTTTAATCTCTCATATTTTACTCACTTGCAATGTCATTTCATACTAGTGTAGAGGTTCAATTGTCACTTAATGACACCTTAGCTTTTTTAAAAGATGTTTTCTCTAAGGACTTCTGTGTCTGACAAAAGATAAAGTCACAAACCATTGATAGCTTTTAGTTCTTATAAGGATGTAAGTTCTTGGTGCAAAAATACATTGACCATATTAGGGGTTTACTCATAATAAAACCACACATTATAATTTTAAACTCTTTATATGTTAGTGATATAAGTTATCTAATTCTAACTTTATATATAGGATTTTTAGCCTATTTTAGTATGTGAACATTTTTTTATATTGAAATGAGCTACTATCTTGTGTTTCTTGTAGGAAATAGACAAAGACACTTTTAGGTTAACTTATGAGTAATTAAAGCAAAAATGCCTAAGAAAAGGAAGAAGAGCAAGGACCAGATGTTAAGTAGGATCATGTATGGGTAAGAAGATGTCTTAAGCATCAAAGTTAAGCACGACCCAGGCTCAGCTAAGAACGGTCATCTAAAAGAAGATCAATTTAGCGTACTAAATAGCACGAGTGTGTTATACCAAGCACAATACGTGCTTGAGTACGTTATTTGACCAACTTGGCTGGGCCTTTAGGGTTTCCACTAAAAAGTTGCCTTATTGAGGATAAAAATGGACACATTGCATATAACAACCCTATCCCTCACCATTCTTCTCTATCTCTGATTCTGATTTGAGTGTTGTGACATCCTGAGTAGTTTGTGACGATCGTTTCCTTTTCTTGTCTTAGATTAGGATTTATGTTTTGTACTTGATCATTTTAGACATTTAATTTTCTTTCTATGCTGAACTATAAGGTTAAGGTGAATGCTATGATGTAATATCTTTTGAATCTCATTAAGGATTTTGTATTTGATGATGGTTTTGTTTTATGGTTATGTTTTGTTTTCTCATTTTAATACTAGATTAGGACTTGATATACTGTTACCTACCGTTAACTATTGAACATGCAGCCGACCGCACCATGTTTGTTAGTGGAACTAGGAAATAAATGAAGTTTTGAAGAGGTAGTCATAGGTACGTACTATATATCCCACACTTTTGTTATTGATTCACAGGGCAGTTGAAACTTTATGTACTTTATGATATGACTTGGTTATGATTTATAAGGTAGATTGCTAGTGACAAACGATCAAATGGCGTTAATAGTATTAACATAGGCTACCAATAATCTAACTTTACATAATTGAATCAGGAACCTTAAGGGGAACAACTGAGAGAAATCATAGTAGGATATGAAGCCATCAACTTGCTACATATAAATTTTTACTTATCTCTAAGATTTCACTTCCTGCTTGCTTTCTTTACTCTTAGTGCTTTTTTTCCTATTTAAACTGCTTTTAATAACTCTTTTTATTTAGTAACAAGTGATTGTAGGTATACTCCTTATGGATTCGACACTTAAGGTTTAAAAGACTTCTCACACTACACTTACTAACGAGTGGCCCAACCCATGAATGTGAAAACTTGGTCCCGATTGAAATATTTTTAGAAAATTCACAACTAAAAAAACAACTGTTAGCGACGGACGATATTGGTCGCTAATCAATGGAATTCCCGTCGCTAAAACCATTAGCGACGGCATCGCAGACGGGAAAGGGGACGTCGCTAAAACCCTCGTCGAAAACACCTCAGCGACCACATACACACCGTCGCTAAATTATTGACGGCGTTAGGCCGTCGCTAAATTCGTCTCTGCCCCCATAACTCCAGCCGTCGCTAAGTGTTGCCATACAGCGACCTCGAGGCCCCGTCGCTAATAACAGCGAACAGCGACCACGGTCCGCCGTCGCTATAGGTAGTGATACAGCGACCACGATATTCCGTAGCTAGTGGTTGCGATGTAGCGACGCCTAAGCCCGTCGCTAGTGGTTGCAAGGTAGCGACCACATTGTCCGTCGCTAGTGGTTGCCAGGTAGCGACCACATGGTCCGTCGCTAGTGATTGCCATGTAGCGACCACATTGTCCGTCGCTAGTGGTTGCCAGGTAGCGACCACAACGTCCGTCGCTAGTGTTAATAAGTCCGCGACGGACATGAGCCGTCGCTAACGAGAGTTTTTAAATTTTTTTAAAATTGATTCAATATTGACTGGTTTTGTTAATTTAGCTTTAAAAATATCTTAATATTTTGTATTTTGTATCGGCTGATAAAATTTTATAATTAAATTAAAATAATTTTTTTGAAGTAATGAATTATTATTAAAAACAAAATATATTAAATTAATTTATGAAATAGGTTGAATTATTAATGATAGGTAGAATAAGGCTTTGTGATTTGAATGTAATTACCAATAAATATTGACATAATAAATAAAGAATGACAAAATAAATACTGAATGAAAATATAACATAACTAAAAATCAAATATACAAATGTGTATAAATAAAAGAACTACAATCAAGGTGGTGGGGGATCCTGGGGTGGTGGTGGGGGCGCCTGGGAAGTGGGGGGAGGTAGCCTCGCCATCAACTGCATCAGTAGCTCCTGCTGCTGAGCAAGTTGCCGACGAGTCTCGGCGTGCTGCTCCTCGGCCCGCTGTCGGTCCGCCTCGGCCTTCTGTCGGTCCGCCTCGTGCCGCTCCAACAGCAACTGCCTCTGACGTCGCTCCTCCTGTAGCTCATCGTTCAAGTTTTGAATTACCTAAACGACCTCAGTCGGAAGACCAGAGGAAGACGAAGAGGAAGGGGTCTTCCCCTTTTTCGCCAGCTGCGTGCCGACGCCACCCAATCCAAACACCCTCCCTTTCTTGTTCACACCGCCAACAGCCTCCATATAGATGGCGTTGTCGTCAGAACAAGATAGGGTGGGAGGAACCTCCCCTTCAGGGGTGGAAGCCACCAGGTCCGCCTCCTTCTCGGCCCTCCTGGCCTGATACGCCTCCTGTAAATTCAAAAACAACGATAGGATTAGTAAGCTGATTTGTAAGTAAATTAAAAGCATGTGTCAGTTAAAAGTAAATACCGCTAGCTCCGTAGTCTTCTGGTTTACCCATGCACCGGCTTTGTTCTTCTTGGTCATTTGCATGACCTCAAACAAAGAAGGCTCCCGGTGCTCCCTCAGCTCCTGTGGTGGACAAAAAACATTGAGATTATTATTTGTAAACATGTAAGACGAACCATAATAGAAATGTTTAACATAAATATACTTACAAATCTTTTCTTGTGCTCGAGGGTTGAAATGCTACCCCCAGTGTAAACCGAGGCTGCAGCATCGGCGGCTCTGTTGGCCCTATTCCGAGCACTCGCCTGCTGGAATGGGACCCCGCCCCACTTCTGGACCATCCCGTCCCAATGGTCCTCCGGGATCCAACGAGGGCGCTCACCCTTGTCCCTCACCTTCCAAAGGGTACTCTTGATGATTTTGGAGGTCTTTGTGGCAAAGACCTTCCTAATCTCATCAATCATACCCTCCGCCCACTGGTAATCACGCTGTAAAATGAATTGAGAAATCAAAATTAATAACGGGTGTATTTTACAAATCAAGTCACAATAAATGAGCTAGGAACTTACCGAGAAGGTGTCAAACCACCTATCTTGCACAACCTTCCCAGCATCTGTCCAAGATATATATGGACCATCCCACTGGGCCTTCAAAACCTTAGTAATCGCTTTGGTAGTGCGACTACTATCAACAAAGCTGTAATGACAACAATTATGTTAGGAGTAAAACAACACACAATCTAGGGAGACACCCAAAATTTCGGCAGAGTCTCCCCTGTAAATGTAACATTTCCAAGTTTAAATAGTTACCCTGTTACAAACAGAAGAGTGCCCAGTACAATTCAATCTATACAAGTACTAATTAAAGTAAGCAACAATAAACCAACAAGTCTTTCAACTAAACCCTAATATAAAGTATCATACAAATAACATAAAAGTATATGAAATTTAGTCACTTACTCGTCTCCGGCCGGCACGGATACCAACATGGGCAGAGGGGATGCCGGAGGTGGGGTCGCCTGATGGCCATGGTCCTCCAAGCCACCAACTCCAGGAGTCTGCTCTGGGGTGGTCAGCTGTGGGGGTGATGGGGTTGTCTGCTGTGGTGGTGGTGATGGAGTGGTCTGCTGGAGTGGTGATGGAGTGGTCTGCTGTGGTGGTGGTGATGGAGTGGTCTGCTGTAATGGGGATGGAGTGGTCCGCTGTGGTGGTGATGGAGTGGTCTGCTGCCCTGGGGTTTGCATCCCCAGACGGGAAGCCGGGGTCCTGGACCCACCACCCCTACTGAAGGGCAGTCGACGTCCCGTCATCTGTGGATAAAATCATGAAAAGAAAGGTTAGTCTCAGGATATATATAAACCTATGTATATATGTTTAACAACTACATACTCTGTGTCTGTTTCAGTTTCAAATTCCTCCTCAGTTTCAGTGTCACTGTGGTTATCTATTTGAACAAGTTCATCAGTACCCAAATCAGCCCTAGACCGTTTTGATCGAGAGACAAGGTCTTTGTCAATGTGTTCCCCCCCCGTAGTGGCGAGTGTCTCATCCATTATGACTGGATCAATGTTGAACAACAAATTGGCATCGTTGAGCTCGTGTGGTGCAAGCTGATAAGCGTCATCGACCTCCTCGGAGACATTGTCAGTGATCTGACTTTGGGCCTTGGCCTTGATTACTGCATACCAGTCCCGATGTCCTCCCGGGAAGTCGGTGTAATAAACCTGCTCAGCTTGTTGGGCAAAAATGAAGGGATCAAACCCTTTATATCTACCATTCTTCTTGACCTCAACTAAGCCGTAGTTGTTGTCAACCTTTGTTCCAACACCGATTGTGTTGTCGAACCAATCACATTTGAATAGAACAATATCTCTTCTTAGTCGTCCAGAGAATGAAACTTCAACAATCTCCGTCAGCACTCCATAAAAGTCTTCTTCCAATTGACCGGCGGTGCCTTTAACACAAACCCCGTAGTTATGGGTGCGCATCCCTTCACTCCATTGAAGAATATTAAACTTGTAGCCATTTACGTAGTAAATAGGCCATTTTTTAACAGTCTTCACCGGCCCCTAAGAAAGGGCTTGGAGTAAAGAATCTTCAATATGGTTGTTAGGGTCTTGTATCTATGTACAACATAAGAAGTAGGTCATTGTTACCATATTGACGGGAGTTAGAAGCAAATAGGCTTAAAAACACTTGGTATACGGGTCTTACATGTTGCGCGAACCAACCAACGAACTTGGATGACACCTCACTATGAATTTGGTCATCAGTTAAATCATTTTGCTCAAGTTTTAGCATATCTGTGTATAAGCTATTGAAAGAAACAAATAAGTTTAATATAAAAGCTACGTTAAGAATGTATAATATAACTTCTATGACTTACTCAATAAAGGGTTCCACTTCTGGGCAATTGAGAAGAATGTACAAGTGAGCCGCCTTTCGATCTTTCTCATCAATGTAACATTTTGTGAGCCTGCCCCCCGGGTGACCAGGATAGTTGAAAATCGACGTTTGTTCATCAAACCTTGTGCGGCTGGCTACACCAAGATTACGGGGAATTCTACTCATTCTAGTTTCTATCTCCGTTGGAAAATAGAAAGAAGCAAAGGTTGTCATTTCTTCGACTAAGTATGCCTCACAAATTGAAGCTTCAACGCAGGCTTTGTTCGACACTTTATCTTTTAAAGAGCGTAAGAATCTTCAACATCATTAACAAGGTGGTGTTAAGTTAGAAAATACTATTATAAGCATGACATTAGCGAGTAAATTAAAGAGTTCACCAAGCATTCACCTTTCGAATGGATACATCCAACGATACTGCACTGGGCCACCAACCAAGGCCTCGTACGGTAGATGGATAGGCAAATGCTCCATGGAGTCAAAAAAACTTGGTGGGAAAATCTGCTCCAACTTACAAATCAATACCGGGATAGTTTCTTCCATCTTCACAAGTTTCTCCACACTCAACGAAGTAGCCGTCAACTCCTTAAAGAAGTGACTCAACTCCACTAATGGTTTCCAAATAGGCTTCGGTAAGGCATGAAACGCGTACGGGAGTAGTTGTTGCATAAACACATGGCAATCATGACTTTTCATGCCAAACACCCTGCCCTCCTTCACGTCGACACATCTACTCAAGTTAGAAGCGAATCCGTCAGGCAGGGTCAACCCATTCATCCAAATACATACAGCAATCTGTTGTGGTCTAGTTAAAGCATATTTTGCATGGGGTTTAAACATTCTTCCATGTCCCGCATCCCTCAACTCCAACACCTTTCTGGAACACCAAATCGGAAGGTCTAGACGACTCTTCTCGTTGTCCTTTGTTCTCCCTTTGATGTCCATAACAGTGTCAAAAATATTCATGAAAACATTACGTTCAGTGTGCATCACATCAATGTTGTGTCTTAACAACAAGTCTTTCCAATATGGCAAATCCCACAACACACTCTGCTTCACCCAGTGGTGTTCCTTACCGTAACCCGCAAACTCCTTAACACTCTTGTCCCAGATGTAAGGATACTCTTCGACCCTCTGCCAAACCCGTGCACCAGATAGCCTACGGGGTGGAGGTTCATTAACAACCTTGTTCTTCTTAAAAGCGGTTTTGTTCCTCCTAAACGGGTGATCCAACGGTAGAAACTTTCTATGACAGTCAAAGAAACTTGTCTTGCCACTAACAGGGAGTGATTCCCCCCCGGTATGTTCCATGCATACAGGGCAAGCAAGCTTCCCAGACGTGGACCATCCAGAAAGCATACCATAGGCCGGGAAGTCGTTAATAGTCCACATCAAAACAGCACGCATCATAAAGTTGTTCTTCAAAGACACATCGTATGTCATTACCCCGACATCCCATAACTGTGATAACTCTTCAACCAACGGTTGCAAAAACACGTCTATGTTCACCTTTGGATTTTTGGGTCCTGGAACCAGTATAGATAGAAACATGACCTCCCTCTTCATACACATATCAGGCGGCAGATTGTATGGGGTCAGGATGACTGGCCAACAAGAGTAAGCCCTTCCGTATTGACCGAAAGGGTTAAACCCATCAGTACATAAGCCAAGTCTTACATTTCGTGGCTCGCCAGAAAAGTCCGGATATAGCTCATCCAAACACTTCCATGCTTTCCCGTCGGAAGGATGGCAAAGAAACCCCTCTTGTGTTCGGTTCAGAGCATGCCAACGCATGTGTTTTGCCGTGGACAATGAGGCATACAGGCGTTGAAGACGCGGTGTTATAGGGAAGTACCACATTTTCTTCCTGGCCGTCCGGGTTACCTTCCCTCTCCTTTTAACGGTCTTGTAGCGTTCCTCATTACAATGCAGACATTTTGTGACACTCTCGTCTGCAAACTCATTTCTGAACAGTATACATCCACCAACACAACACTCTATCTTCACACAACCCAACCCCAAGTTTGCCACTTGTTTCTTAGCACGGTACAGGTTTGCTGGCATTCTGTGATTACTAGGCATGGTGGAACCCATCAGATTGACCATCCTATCAAAACAACCTCCAGAAAGATTATAATCTGCCTTTAGGCTTAAAGCAGCTAGGGAGGCGGATAACTCAGTGTGACTGTTGCACCCGTCCCACAATGGAGTCTGAGCCGCCGCCAACAAATCATAAAATCTCTTCACCTCCGGATTAGGATCCTCCTCTACATTGTTAGAGTCCCCATGACCTGCTTGGTCATTATGTTCCAGCATACGCCCGATGGAGGGTCCAACATGATCCATCACCATTTGTTCTATGTTGTTGTACGTATCCCTGTTTCCTCCAACCTCGTAGTAAGACTGTTGCAGGGTGTCATCTGATGGTCTACGCGGTAACTGCTCACCATGGTTGTACCAGCAGTGGTATGTTTCCATGAACCCTTTCTCAGTTAGGTGGCACATGACATCATCCGCGTATTCAAAACTCATGCATTTGCACTTTGAGCACGGACAACGAATCTTTTGAGTTGCTTCAAATGCAGGCGTGTTTGCCGTAGCGAACGGAATGAACTCCAATAGCCCCATCATAAACTCCTCAGTCACTCGCCGATTGCTATCTAGTCGGTTGTACATCCATCGCCGATTTGCCGGTACCTCCATTTACAATATCTAACAAGCACGATTTCTGTTACCTTACACGTTTAAATTTTTATTTAACTATCGGTTGTGAATCACTCTATCTCTTTGATGTTGCAAATTGGTGGGGCCCTATCCCATTCGGGATGAATATGCAACCATCCGTAACCCATCCCATAATTGTATGTGGTCTATCTTGAGTTGAATGAATGTTCATTTGAAATTTCGGCAGCATTTCGCATTGGTCCCCGAGTACACAGAGATACGTACGGTATGAAACACCACACGCAGACATGCACCCTGGGGACAATACGAAACACCATAACCGAAATTTCATACCAACATTCATTCAAATTCTCAAGATAGACCACATACAACATTGATGGGTTACGCCCTACAGGTTACAAATTCATACCAAACTATCCAAACCGGGACAATTCAAGATCCAACACAACACGGTACATGGACCGGTTGTTTTGAAACTTGAACGGGAATCTAATGGGTACACACACGACTAAACCCTACATTATTAACGTTGTGTTTCATTTTTTAAGTTCCCTAATAAAGAGAGCCTGCCGAAATTTTGGCAGAGTCTCCCCTGTAAACTAGACATTTCCCAAATTTACAAATGGCCTGTTACATATAGAAAACTTCCCAGTATAGATAAATAAACATATCATACGCATTGTATATGATATTCACAGTTATGAACACAAAATCATGTTATCAATATATGTCATCAACGGCTAATGAGCTCTGCTATCCACTAACAAACAACATTACACATGCATCGTAAATCATGTTATCAGCACACAAAACCAATGCCTAGTGAGCTCTGCTCTCCACTAACAAACAACATTACACATGCATAAAAGAAAAGGTTATCAGCACACACAATCACTGCCTAATGAGCTCAGCTCTCCACAAACAAACAACAATTAACATACATACACTTCAACACATACAACACACATAGCCGGATAAGTTAGCGTTAGGGGATTACCGTCGAAAGAGAGATAGCGATGGAGACAACGCTGATGAGAGCCAAACACAGACCACGCGTAAAGTGTATTGGTCTGCATGACAAAGTTGATTATTAACAGTGTTAATCAAAGTTCCCAACATTCAACTGGTTTCCATAATGAAGTTTCTAAAGATGTAATAGATAAGAATGTAATAACTTTTAGCTTTACAACTGACTAAGTTTATATCAACTTAAATAACTAATTTGACACATATTAAGAATAGTAGTTGGAAGTAGTTTTTTTTGTATTAATGTTATTGAATATTAACATGTTATGCTATTCAAGAACATGTGACTTCCCACGGTTGTTACATGCGACGGATGCAGAGTATGAGCCTATGAAACCATTTTTCGGGGATAAGAGGCCCAACAATTATTGGTGGTGCTTATGGCTATTGCCTTTATTTTGGCTATTGCCTTCATTTTGGCTCAGCCATGGTTCCGTAGGAACAAACTAAACCTACCTAAACCCCTTAAGAAGCTCACTGGCTTCAATGCCTTTTGGTACTCCCACCACCTTTTTGTCATCGTCTATGTGCTTTTCATCATTCACGGATACTTCCTTTACCTCAGCAAGAAATGGTACAAGAAAACGGTATGTGGTGTCACTATGTCCTCTGTTCATTTTCCTTTTTGTTTTAATTTCTTTGCAAATTCTCTTCATTTTGTTTATTGATGAGTCTGGTTACAATTACAGACATGGATGTATCTTGCCGTTCCCATGATACTATACGGATGCGAAAGTGAAATTTTAACGATAGTGTTGGTAAAATATTCCAGGTTGCAGTGTACCCAGGAAATGTGCTAGCTTTGCATGTATCAAAACCGCAAGGATTTAAGTACTCAAGTGGCCAATATATTTACGTTAACTGCTCAGATGTGTCCCCATTTGAATGGTATGCACCTAATTTCACTTCAAAATTATTGTTCTTTCTATTGCTATAACTATTCCTAGGAGGAGGGTGATCATTAACAGAGTGGAGTCATAAAATTATCTAGTGGTAAAAAAAATGGAAAAAAAGCTCGAGAAAAACTAACAAATTATTTGTTTTCTATATATCTCTATGTAGGCATCCCTTTTCTATTACATCAGCTCCTGGAGATGACTATGTAAGCGTTCATATTCGAACTTTGGGTGATTGGACATCACAACTTAAGGCTGTATTTGCCAAGGTAAATTTTGCATGAGAGAACACTGTTCTCAAATCAATGTTGTTCACTAGATAAAATGATAAATGCTAATTACTACATAAATGTTATGATTGATGCAGGCGTGTCAACCAGCAAGTGATGACCAAAGTGGTCTTCTTCGAGCTGATATGTTACAAGGAAACAACAAACCTAGGTATGTTAATAGACATGTGATTGAGAATCATTGACCACACTAAAATTGAATTGGCAAAATGGCTCATTAAATTTTAACGGAAATAAATTGCAGGATGCCAAGGCTAATGATTGATGGACCTTATGGAGCTCCAGCACAAGACTACAAAAACTACGAAGTGCTCCTTCTTGTGGGGCTAGGAATTGGAGCCACCCCTTTGATTAGCATACTCAAAGATGTGCTCAACAACATTAAGCAGCATCAGGACTTGGAAGAAGCAGTGGTGGAAAGTGGAGTTAAGAACAACAAGAGAAAACCTTTTGCAACCAAACGAGCATATTTCTACTGGGTTACCCGTGAGGAAGGTTCCTTTGAATGGTTTAAAGGGGTGATGAATGAGGTAGCAGAGAGTGACAAGGAGGGGGTGATTGAGCTTCACAACTACTGCACAAGTGTGTATGAAGAAGGAGATGCTAGGTCGGCTTTGATCACAATGCTTCAGTCCCTTCACCATGCCAAAAATGGTGTGGATATAGTTTCAGGAACAAGGGTCAAGACACATTTTGCAAGACCAAATTGGCGTAACGTCTTTAAACATGCAGCCCTTAAACATCCTGACCAAAGAGTTGGTAAGTACTCATTTTTTGCTCTTACTTATTTGATTGCTTAAATTTACACATAAATCTTACTTAGCTGATTTCCAATATGATGTACTACTTTCAGGTGTTTTTTACTGTGGGGCACATGGATTGGTAGGAGAATTGAAAAGGCTTTCTTTAGACTTCTCCAGGAAAACCAGCACCAGATTTGATTTTCACAAAGAAAATTTTTAGATTCTTTGGTCATAGTTTGATTTATTTTTGCAACTGTAGTTATATATATAGTTGGTTTGTTTTGGTTGTACGTAGAGGTATAGAGCTAGCTGAATTAATTTCTTACGTGGATGGAATTTACACGTTGCACGTATCAAAAAATTGTACTTACTTTCATGTAATATGAGGTTGTGATATATTACTGTACGCTTTCATAGTAGCATCAGTTCAGATGATTATTGTAATTGTATTATAATATAATATATATACCAAGCTTTTGTTTTTTATGAACTATTAGTTTATTTAAGTATGAACATATATACTTGTTTAAAAACAGGTAGCTCACAGGAAAATCAACCATAGAATTACAACTCGAGGTCTCGAAACGTAACGAGAAATACTACTGAGACATTCTCTGTTATTAATTAACTGAAATTCATAAGAAAATGTGGGACTTTTTTATTGGTCCTACACACCTACTTCTTATTTAATTAGCCTCACTAATAATTTCATAATACCTTGGCAAAACAGAACTAGTCGCGAGATGAAAAAAAAACACATTGACAACACAGTCACATTCAATACAGTGACAACACAGTCACATTCAACACAGTGACAACAGGCAAGCCAACACAGACAGACCAAGAAAAACAAACGCAACTATAATGTCCATTACCTGCGGTGGCGCACGACGGAGCCGACGGAGAAGACCAATGAAAGCCACACACCGTGCCTAGTAGACGACGTCCTCCACAGAGACGAGACAGAAGACCGACAACTGAGAAAGGGAAGTCGGGAGAAACGAAAACCTTGTCGTCCAAATAGAGGCTCACCAGAGAAGAGCGAAAACCTTGTCGGGAGAGGAGAACTTACGGAGACGGGCGGAGATGGAGGGAGTCGGAGAGGGGGAGGGATATAGAGCAGACAGAGAGGGGGAGGGATACAGAGGGAGGAGATTGTCGGAGATGAAAAAAGTCAGAGGGAGGGAGAGAGATGGGGGAGGGAGGGAGGGAAGTTTGTTTTAGGGCAAATGATTGGGGAGAAGGGGCTGTTCGAAATAAACTTAACACTTAGCGACGGCACAAAAAATCCGTCCCTAAATTCCTGAAACTTAGCGACGGTACGATACTTCCGTCACTAAACTCCTGAATATTAGTGACGGTTCCGCCCCACCGTCACTAACTTAAAGAAAACATGGAGGGAAAATGTTAGCGACAGATACTCTACTCCGTCACTAACCTCCAGAAACGTAGCGACGGTGTGTGCGTACCGTCACTACCTTTCATAGGAAGTCAAAACATTAGCGACGGCAACCAACCTCCGTCACTGTTACAAACCGTAGCGACGGATATACGCCGTCGCTGTATTGGAAGGAGCATTAGCGACGGCAAATGCCTACCGTCACTACCTTCCCTTCTTAAAAGTGAAAACATGGAGGGAAGACGAAACCATAGCGACGGAAAACTAATCCCGTCACTAATCTCCTGAATATTAGCGACGGGTTCTTCCTACCGTCGCTACTACGGTCAAATAATAGCGACGACTGGTGGAACCGTCACTAGTACAAAACATAGCGACGCCGTTTAGCCGTCGCTAATGTTTGGCGCCAACAAAATAACATGGAGGGAAAACAAAAAAGGAGGATCTGGGAATATAGCGACCGTAGTAGCGACGGTGTTTGTATTTTTTAGCGACCGATTCCGCTTTTGGTCGCTAATTGCGTCGCTAAAACCTTTTTTGGTCGCTGTTTATTTAAAACGGTCGCTAAAACGGTCGCTACTTAGCGACGGTAGTTGGTGGTCGCTAACTAGAGGTTGCTGTTTAGGGTTTTTTTAGTAGTGATTATTGTTTATTTTCACACCAAAAAACACAACCGTTAGTTATGTATAAAAAATTTATACATCAAATATTAGATTTGATAAATAAATATATAATTATAATTTTATCATAATAGTAAAATTTATTTTATCATAAATAATTTAACTCTTTGATAATTTATGTATATCTGGTGGCTAAAAATATAAATTTTAAAATCAATTTAAAACCTATTCTTATAAACAGGTTGTTACCTTTAAATCTTTCTAGTTAGTCTCCTTTATCTTTCCTGTTTCAAAAAAAGAACTACTAAAAAATAAATATTTTAAAGTAAAAATATTAAATTGATTTAAAAATTAAGGATTTAAACATAAATATATTAATTAATGTAATCATTACATAATTTTGTGAAGGTAACTTCTAAAGAGAGTGTTTGAATGACCTTCTTATTTAGACTAATAACACAAAATGTATTTTAAAAAAATAATTAAATTTCTACTCAGAATTAAGGTCATATACCAACTATTAGTTAATTAGAGACAAGTTTTGGCAAACATATCAAATTAGTTATAGTTTTGATAAAAAAACGTTGTCGATCTACATGGACTTCTTAAATATGAATAAAGGTTCGATAAATGTTACTAATTTACCACTATAATTATATATACACACAAGATTGTCATTTTTGTTGGTCATAAAAAGGATTGTTTTGATTTTTTATAGTTTCAAAAAGTTGAATATTAATTAACTAAAGAAATGGAAGTAGAAAATCATTAGGATCAAACTATACCTATTTAATTTATATTCTTATAATTTTTTGATTCAATTATGTAATTAATTTAGTTATTGAAACTCAATTTTCACTAAACCCGATCCCTCAAAGCAAGGACCCTAAACTTTATCCTTAATTGAAGATCATTTTAACAATTAACGATGGAATTCGTACTAAGAATGAGTACTAACGACTATTATATACCTGATCTATCCTAAAATCAAGGATAATAAGTAATTCGACACCTTAATCCTATTTGAAAACATGGAAACACATATACATGAAATATTCTTTGGTTTGAAGTGTAACGTCCCTGCCACTTTTCAAGAATGAACGACTCTTCCCATACACCAACATAAGACCTTTCTAGTGTGCTTTTGTCCTCACTCACACACTTCTGGAGAACTTCCTATGAGGTCACCCATCCCAAAATTACTCCAAGTTAAGCACACTTAACCTTGGAGTTCTTAAGTGATAGGCCACCGAAAAGGCTAGTGCATTTGTTGGTATAGGTAGTACGAATTCATTCCTTTAAGATATCCTTGACTATATAGTTCCGTACCTATACAGTCTTTGGATCCCTCTTATTCTAGTATGTATCTGGTTCGTTCATGTGTCCCTCCCATTGGAAGGCTGCCAGGAGCCGCTCCTTGTCTGTGCCTATGCATCGGCGATCACTCCCCGCCCTCAACAGTGCCCGGGATGCCACATTCCCCGTTGGAAGCCTGCCAGAAGCCGTTCCTTGTCTGTGCCCATGCATTGACGAATACTCCACGCCCTCAACGGCGCTGGGATGTTACATGCCCGCCAGCTTCCGCCTAGTTCATCCTCGAACCATACCGCTTTTCAGGAATGAATGACTCTCCCCACATACCAAAACAAAACCTTTCCAGTGTGCTTTTGTCCTCACTCACACATTTCCTGAGAACTTCCCATGAGGTTACTCATCCCAGCATTACTCCAAGTTAAGCACATTTAACCTTGGAGTTCTTAAATGTTAGGCCACTGAAAAGGCTAATGCATTTTTTGGTATAGCTAGTACGAATTCATTCCTTTAAGCTATCCTCAACTGTATAGTTCCATACCTATACAGTCTTTGGATCTCTCTTATTCTGGTATCTATTCGATTCATTCATGTGTCCCTCCCATTGGAAGGCTGCTAGGAGCCGCTCCTTGTCCGTGCCTATGCCCTCAACAGTGCCCGAGATGCCACATTCCATTGGAAGGCTGCTAGGAGCCGTACCGGCGATCACTCCTCGCCCTCAACAGTGCCCGAGATGCCACATTCCCGCTGGAAGTCTGCCGGATGCCGCTCCTTGTCCGTGCCCATGCACTGGCGATCACTCCCCGCCCTCAACAACGCTGGGATGTCATATGAAGCATGCATTCAGAATAAAAAATTAAATTACTAACCTTATTTAATTATGTAACATCCTGTATGTTTTTATATTTAAAAGGGTAAATAAATATGCAAAAGAGTTAAATTATGTTTTGAGAATATGATGTAATTATGTGATTTAAAAATGAAATTAAAAGGAAATTTATGATTTTTTCCTGACGTGTAGCGTCCGGTTGGCGCATGATGAAAATTATGACCTTACATGTAGCATTAGAGTCACAATCAGAATTAAGAGGTTGCGGAGACAACAACGTAAAAATAAAAATGAAAACAACATTTAGGGTCCTTTTTTCTCTTCTTTATTCCCTTGAAGCTTAAGATTCTAATTTAGGCCAATTCGTGGTTAGATTTCGAAATTAAACGCAGAATAGAAGTGGAAATCACAAGGTAAACACGTGAAATCTCTCAATTTAAATTTTCATGGGAGTTTTCTTCTTTTGTTTGTTTTTCTTGAGAAAGTGAAGAAGCTTTGAAATTTAAGATTCTGAACCGATTAAAGAGTCCTTTAAGACTCTTAAATGAAAGATTAAGTGATGGATTTGAGTTCCGCTTTGCGTAGGTTACGGACAGAGTATCGAAAACTTATTAGGAGTCAGGGTTTCTTAAAATAATTATTAGTTTTGGTTACGGTAAGCTTATAAACCTTTACGAGTTAATTTTCAAGTGTTTCTAAGGTTTCAACGGTTAAAACTCTAAATCCCCTTTTGTAATTCTTGCGATTTTAGTGTTTTGGCGTATCAGTTCTTGAGAAGTGGATTGAAGAGCATTGGAAATAAGGTGAAGGGAGCATTTTAGTATATAATTAATTAAGGTTTTGAGGTTTTCATATTATGAGCTGAAAATTTTATATGTATATGAATGTTTTATTTAAATATATATATATATATATATATTTATAGTTTGAAATATGTTGATGATTGTATAATGAGTTTGATAAATATGATTGATGTAATAATGATGATTACAATGAGAAAGTGATGAGTTGTAATTAGGAGATATGTGATTACGATGATAATTGGTGAAATGAAAATGTTGTTATTGATTATGTGATATGTGGTTATGATGAATACGATGAGAATTGATGATTATATCATACCAAGAATGGTTTATGAATATGATATGGAATATTGTGATATGTGTAATGTTGATTATATGGAATTTAAGCCTGGTGTTAGCTTTGATTATGATTTTCAAAGGAGATAGTTTTTATACCAGAGATTATATGTCATTGAGAAAATAAATGATTATATGTTGTATATGCGTGATATGTGGTGTGGACATTCATTCGCTATACATTACCCCTTGCTTTTGGCTCCGGTGGTCCATGTAGAGATCCAATTAAGCTACCCAGTGGTCCAGGTAGAGACCCAGTGGTTGAGGTGGGGAGCCGGTATGTCGCTCGATGGACTAAGTAGAGTTCACGAAATGTTAGTGTGTGACTCCCAGCTGGTGGTTGCTCCTTTAGTATCCAGATACTAGATGTCGTTTTATATGACTTGACCATTAGAGTCAGTTGTGTTTAGTTTATGATATTAAGCTTTGATACATAATGATACTAACAGTTAATATTGAGATTTGAATTGTGATTGATTGATAAAATTGGGATTGATTTGTGATGATGATATCAAAAGATATAATAAAGATATTTCGACATTATAAATGATGAAGATTTTCATGAATTATGAGCATGTTGGAAAGTTGTTAAGAAAAAGGGTTGGAATTGACGAGCATGGGAGGTGTGAGCTCCTCCAGGTGATATTGTTTTTATTTCAGTGATTTGCATTTCGTAGTAATGCTAGATACTCACTCTTACAATTATTTTTTACAGAAAATAAGGAAGGGACATTGCAGATGCCGCGAAGACTAGCATGAGTGAGCAATGGAGCAATATCAGAACATTGATAATTATGTGGTGTATAAATTTATGGTATAATATAGGTTGCTGATGGATATGTATATATATTTATGTGTGGGGGTGGTTATATTATGTGCTTTAATGTTATGCATGCACGTGTGATATCTGCGTGGTTATGTGTGTGGACTGTGGTTTGATAGCTAATGATAGAGTCATTAGTATTGATCTTTGTGATATAGTTAGGTTTGATTTTACGATGGATATGATGTGGCATTAAGCCAATAAATAGTTGATCATGCATAATAACTAGGGATTGCTTATATGAATATGATTATGGCATGGAGCCATATGATATCTATGATCATGCATTATTGGTAGGAATTGTACTGTATGATTGTTGTATAATTGTGTGGAAAGTATAAGGTGAATAATTTATTAAGATTAGAAATGAAATTATGAAGTTGGATTGGTTGATTATTGAATTTAGTAATGAAATTAAGTAACTGGATGGACGAAATAGAGATCCAGTGGGATTCAGTATCCTCGAAAATGCTCAATAGGTCATTATGGACATTTAGAATTTGTTTATATATTTAATTTACATTTGAATGGCTTTAAAGTGCTTTGATGTGAAAATATCGCCATAAGTTGGCCTAAATATGTTTTTACGCATATCTCATTACAAGATGAAAATTTTGGGAAACAGATTGCACCAACATCTTTGGAATGGGTGTAATATAGTGCCCATAAAGTTTGGTAAGGTTTAAAGTTAAATTGGACAAGGTATGACATTAGGAAGTTGAAATCAGTATAAAACTCATGACAACAGCATTGCTGCTACTGTCATGCCCACGCATAACGTTAATCCTATGCGTAGCACCAGGCACGAAGTTATAGTCTGACGTGTAGCGTGAGGCCCCTATTTTGCAAAAATGAATTTATGTTATTCATAATGGAAATCTTAGTACTAGGGATACTATATGGAAGTGGTTTCCAGGTTTTAGGAGTAAATGATTATTTTGAGGATGAATAAATTATTAATTAATCATTTGGCAAAAAAATTATTGAGATTTTTAATTATATGCTTAAAATTAAAGGTAAATAAGTGACGGATCTTACAAATTACATAGAAGAAATCAAAGTAGTTATAAAACCATAAACCTACTAAGGTAGTTCAATCCTAACAAAAAGGAAAATTAGCCATACATAACCATGTTGCAATATGTACAATTGATCTAAAGCAAGAAATTACAAAGGACCCTTGAAGAACTTTAAGATCCAAGGTGGAAGATGATGAAACTTTTCAAAGAACCCTTGTTCTATTTTCCCCCCGCACAACATAACCCAATATTTGTATTCGGGCCTTTTATATGACCCAAAAATTGAGTGAAAATTGTGTTATCCCGCATGACTTGTCTAGGTTTTAGAGTTTTGAACAATGAGGAGGTAAAGCAGGCTTAAAAGCAAGATAAACATGCTAATATTACAAAAGAAGGCATACGCTATCACGCCCATGCTCGATGGCATTGCTAGTTTAAGAAAAATGTTTTTTTTACTAAGTTTTAGGATTAATCCAAGTTCATAAGTTTAGCCTTAAAAGACACTTCTTGGCCCTAACTAGTATCACCATCATCTCCATCCCTCTTCCACTCTCGAAATGCTTATAAAGATTTCATCCCCATTCCAAAGATTTAAGAGTTATTCCTTATCACATTGGGTCTATCGCCTATGAGCGAGTTGCATAATAGTGAGTGTGTCACCTCATATAATCCTTGTGTATTTGACACTAAGACATCATTCACTTTTTTTACTATAAAATAACAAATATGTTTACGCATGGAGCCTAACTCCTACGCTAAAACCTAGCGTAGGACTCAATGTCCATGTGAAAGGTGAGTCCCTACATTTTTTGGTTTCACTAGGATTGAACTTGTGTTAGGAGGACTCATATAACAACCCACACACTACACTTAACCAACTGAGTCAGTCCCCATTGACAGGTGAGTCCCTACATATGAATAAATATATAATACTGTCCATTATTAACAACAAAACTTTATCCCATTAAATGGAGTCAATTACATGGATCAAACGATGTTATTGTGTCATATCATATACCAAATCTTTTAGAAATTCATCTGTTAAAAGATTTTTATCAATATGCTAACATTGCCAATTATTAAATTCAAAGAAAAAGAATATATAATGTATTACATGTTTTTTTTGTCAATGGTGACATGCTTCCTACGTACACAATGTATATTGAAAGTTATATTGGTGCTCATTTTATTACATTGTTGTCGCGACCGAGATGCGACGGGAGGCCGACCGTAAAAAGAAATTTAAATTTGAGATTCCTTCCAGAGACCGTGGAGTCACCACCAATGTTTTTAAGGTAAAACATTGGAAAATCCCTAACGTAAAGGTACTGGTCTTGAATTGAGATTTTAAGTTTGAGTCTAATTACAGGTGGGAAAAATATTAACACCTCATGTTGTTCGTTTTAAATGGTTATCCTAAGTTGTTTAGGTTTTTGAATAATTCTAATAATTTGTAATCTAAACCTCTTAGGGATGTCTGTGGATTTATTGTCGATTTAACGATTAAAGTTATATTGGTATTTTTGGTAATTAACAAGACTTCTCGTCCAAATTAATTGGGTCGTCATTTAAAAACGTTATGATTTTATTTTTATGAATTAAAGGGGATATATTTAGTTTTTAAAAATTGGGGCCTGACAGGAATAACTCCTACTCCTACGTATCCCCAAGCAGGAGGAAATCAGGGTTATGTAGTTCTTTGATTTATTATTATAAAAACGTAAAATAAGTTTAGAATGTTGAGATTTAGGAAAACGTGAATCAATAAGACGTCTCGTCTAAATTGATCATAAATATTTTATAGAAAAAAGGGAACCTTGGGTTTATTGATTTTATTATATTTTTTTAGAGAGAAAACAAAAAGAAAATAAAATGAAAGTGTCATGTAAGAGGCCAGAAACAAAGGAAAAGATAGGGCTATGAAATAAATGATGGAAGTAGAAGAAAAGAAAAAAGCTAATAAATCAAAGCATAAAAATAAAAACAATAAACAACAAAAGGCTAATAAATTAAAGCATAAGAAGAAAGAAAACATAAAGAAAAAACTTATCTTCTTTTTTGAGCCAAAGAAAAAATTTTAAAACCGCCTCCGGATTCGGTAATGTCTTTTATTTCTTCTAAACTGAGATTTCCGTGGAAGAAACCAAATCTTTTCTAATGTGAAAGATCGGTCAAAGTCGCAACCATATTTTATACTAAGAAATGAGCTATCTTCACTGCCCCACTCCAGTCCCCTCTAAGTGTTGTAAGGTGTTGTTTATATAGTAACATAACAAGCATAACTCCCCTAAGAGTATTCAATATCGGATTAAATAAAACCAACAATTTAGATTTTAGCAACTCCTAATCTTAAAACTTTCAATGTGAAACTAAATCTAATCTATTTTTATTATCTTTTTTTCTTTCCTCTTCTTTTTCCTTTTCTTTTTTTTTCTCTTCTTTTTTTAATTTTTTACCCTGGACAAAAGGGGATGTTTACACTTTTTTCTTAAAAATTAAATCTTATGTTAAATTGATTTTTTATAATTATATTTATATTTTTATTTTTTATATTTTTTTTTATTTTTCATATTTTTTGTGTGTCCACACAAAATTAGGTAGCAATAATTGTCAATTATTGAATTCATCCAAACATCTTCGACCTCAATTTTCTAATCGTAGGAGATAATTGTATGCTTTCCTTTTTCTTTTTTATGTTATAGTTTACATTTTATATAAACATTACTTCTTAAATATTTTTTTAGTGTTAAAGCTCAATATAACAAAGTTACAATCACATTTTAATTTTAATCTTTATAGGCCCCTAAAATATGTCTATAGAGTGATGTGAATTCACTCAGGAAAGAAGCGAATAAATTCATATTCTGTGTATCCCAGTTTTAAAGATATGTATAATGAGGGTGATGTTAAAAGAAGAAAAAGAAAAGAACTTGGGCGCACTCATAATAATCAATGTCGTTATCTTGTTTTGATGACCACCAAAAGAAGGAAGCAAGCAAGCAACAGATAACTATAAGGTTGATGATGGTGAAGAATATATAATACAGAAAAACTCCTTCTGCTTTTTTCATGTCCAAATCTCTTTTATTCTTTTTTTCTATCTTCACCGCCATAAAAGCATCGTGAATTTGCAAGACCCCAGTCCACAAAAACACCACATTCTAATTCTTTATCACTTTCCTTCCCTTCCCATTACTCAGTGTCTGGTTTATACACCAGCAAAGGTCCCCAATACCAAAGTATATTCATAGATCGATGAATATTTACTAGTTATTCCACCTTGCACCCTGAAAACAATATTCCCACCGATCTTTTTCTTTTTATTTATATCAAAGGAAATCGTAAGTAGCAACTTTTGTTGGTGCTAAAAGATCTTCATTGTAGGAAACTCACTCTTTTACTTCTTGTGCTTACCATTTTTTCTTCTCGATTAAAACACAATTATTCATCTTCCTTGATTAAAAATTAATATACTCATCAAAGAATAGTTAGGGGTCACAACATTCCACGGCATTAACCTTTTTTTTTATCGGTGAAAGAAAGTTGATTAAATTAAAGGGTACAAAACGTATCCAATCAAAAGTATAAATATTGAGATATTCAAGAATAAGTTACAATGAAAGAAATAAAAAAGGTTTCAAATTCCACATATAAAATAAGTTGTAATTTGTGAGCCAACTCGGTTTAATGTATTAGAAGAATATTCGGGTTAAAAAAATGACTTATTTTTAAAGTTTGGTTTGGCCCACTGAACCTGGTTCACAATGGGTTAAACTTGTAATGAATCAGGTTGGCCTATGAGTTGGTAAATTAAAAAAAAATAAAAAAAATATCACTTAAGCTAAACTTTATCTATAGGTATTTTGAATTTTTATTTAATATGATATTTTGAATTTGTATCATCTTGAAGTTGAACTATGAAACAACTTTAGTTTTGTTTTATGAATTATGAATTATGGATTTAATTTATAATAAAATATGTTATGTGTTTGTATTTTTATAATAATAGAATTATTATATGATATAATATTTGATCTGTCCTGGACCGGGGTCAAGAGATCCGATCTCAAGCCAGTCACGAATAGTATGTCAATACCGTATAAGATACCGGATGTATGTGTATCCGATATGTGTATCCGATGTCCTTGGATGAGGAGAGCGGATTGGGCGTCCTGGAGATCCTTCACACCGACCTAACGCGTTGAAGTGGGCGAATGGTGGTGTCACCTGCAAAGATTCTCCGACGCTCAAGTCAGTGATTATATTCCAAGTAAGGAATGTATTCAGAGAGTAATCAGTCGTAAAAGAGCTGGAGAAGAAGATGATCCCTAACTTCAATCATGAAGTTAGTTCATATACCTGATTGGCTTGATTAACGAGGACTCGGTGGTGGGGAACCACCAGCTCCCACTAGCATTATTATATTGCGCACTTACCTGCATGATTGGGTCAAGTGGCTATTTTATATTGAGCGTGGAGAATGTAGACTAGGATTAGGGAACAAGTTGACCATTCCCGTGAGCAGAATTTGGCTCGTAGTGCAGGGAATTATTGATCGATCCCTGTAGCAACAATCCTTGTCTTTTGCACAGTGACGTGTGTATTATCCGATGTCATGGTGTTATCTTGAACAACCGGTATAGGGAGAACGCCTGATACGGAATTACAGTCCGGATGTATACCGATGACACCGGTTACACGTAGATGTCTTATCAAAGACGTTGAAATATGTATAGCAGATCGGATACCGGTATTGAGACCGGATCATATGTCCCCTAGCTTGTGTGAGGGACTGAATAGTTGTTCACATAAGCTACTCAACCTGCGAGAGGTCTTAATATCGGTAAGCTTACGTGTGTAACAGTTCCTTAGCATCTGTCATTCGTAAAGAACCGCTCTGAATTTAATAGAAAAGACCTTTCGGTACTGTCACAACGGATTCAGACAAAGATTCGTTGTGTGAGAATTTCAAGAGTTTATTGGAATTGAAAGCTCTTGAAGTTCGTGTAACGGCTGTAAAGCGTAAATTGCGTTGCATGATTAGACATTAATGCTTTTAATCACGTGGGCAAGCAATTATTGCGTCTGAGATGAAAATCTCATTAACCGTCGTTTTGGGCTTAATGGGCCTGAAGTTTTCAAAACTTTTGGGCCTAGTGGATAGCCCTTTGTTGAGTCGCTATCGTTTTGGCGCCCAGGAATTTGGAACGGTTGTGTCGTTTCGCTTGTGAACAGGTGCGTTTTATCGAGAACGACACAACTTCAAGAGGAGATAACCGATCCTCTTTGTTTCCTATAAAAGGAATACTTAGTGGATCCTGGGTTCCACTTGCTTTTGCTTTCTCAATGAAACTCTGCAGAAATTTTACAAGGAAGTTTATCGCCTACATTGCGAGGGTTTTTTCGTTCCTCAAATTCATCACTGTTATCTGAGGTAACTATCTCTTCCTTGTCGCTTTAGTTTCGCTTTGACTTGCTACTCGTAGTTATAGAAAGTAGGCTTCATCTAAAAAAGGGGGGGGAATCAGTTTCCCTCAACCCTAATAGTCGTGGGGAAGAATCCTTATGATTCTTCCTAAGACTGAACCGCGTCGCTCAGAAAGGGGATCTTACTCACTGCGGGAAGTGACCTTTCCCTTCTCAGAGTCGCTCTCTGATTGTAATTGCTTTCAAAATGCAATGAGTAATGATTGCAACTTTCTGATGACATTTTATTTCTTATCGTAGATTAAGGAGTCCGGTCTATATATTTACAATGGCAACTGGAGAAGGATCTTCTGGAGATAGCGCCATTTCGAAGACAGCAGAAGGTCTCTACAGCGTAGTTGCTTCGAGGCTAAATTGGGAGGAGGTTCAGGCTAAATGGCCTTTCTGCTGGGTATCTAGTGAGTTTAAGGAATTGGCCTCCCGACATGCGGATGAGGAGGGATCCCGGATCCAGCCGAGGTTTTCTTTGAGTACGGATGAAGAGACAAAGAAGTGGTACAGGGTTTACGCACCACTTCCGTCAGAGCGGATATGCCATGTCGTCCCCAACGACCGCTCTGTATACATGTATGACTTTATCTTCCATAATCTGGGAGTTCGTTTTCCTTTAACCGAACTCCAGATGGGTGTTTTGAGGTTTCTGAACTGTGCGCCCTCTCAACTTCATCCCAACGGTTGGGGCCTCATCCGAGCTCTCGAAGTGCTTGGGGAGCACTTCAATTTCATGCCAACAGTAGCGATGCTGTTCTACTACACTCAGGTAGTTAGAAGGGCGAATAAGCAGGGTGGAGTTGGTCTGGTGACACTCCGGACTCTCTGTTCCTTTGTGAACTTTGAGTCTTACACAGATTCTGCCAAGGTTGACGGGAAGTCCTTCAAGACTTACTTCACTCGCATCTCCATCAAGAAGGGCAAACCAAAATTTTGGAAGGATGAAGAGGACGTTGACAAATTTCCCCTGAGCTGGACACACAAGCATTTCCTCTTGAGCTCTCACGCGTACTACACTGATCAATCCGATCTGTCTCGTGAGACATCGAGAGTGTTGTTCGCGCTTGAATCGCACACTACAGGTCGTCACGTCTTTTCGTGTAGGCTTCTGCTAAGTAGCTCAAGCGGAGTCCGGGAGGAATATTTGCGTACTTCTTGTTTTATTTCATCTTTCCTCCTTTATCAAATATATATAGAATATTTGCAGTTGCTGACATCTTGTGTTTGTTCATGTAGGTGAAATAGAACAGCAAACTCCGGAAATGGATAAGCTGAAAAAATTCAAGGCGGCTGGTAAATCCGTTGCTCATGAAAATGAAGTAAAGCCCAGGCCCTCAACTAAGGATCGTCCTGAGGTAATCATCTTGACCTCGGATGTTGAAGGGGACATCCCACTGGTTGAGGGCGGTACGTCCGATGTTGGCGCAACCTCGGGTCAGCCTCCCGTTACTGAGAGGAGAAGAAAGATCCAGAATGATCCTGCAAGGCGTCAGTCCAAGAAGCAAAGAGTTTCGGAGGATCCTGCTGCCGGGGTTTCTGGATCAGAGCCGACCTCCTTCCCAACTACCTCGTTTCTCACCCCCTTCCTCTCTTATGAAGGTTCTACTCCAGCCACTCTTCCTCCTCCGATGTACAAACTTCGGCCTACGCTCAGTCCTAAAGAAATTACGGAAGCGTGTGAGGCCGGAAGGTGGCAGTTAGCCGAACTTGCTGGAATGCTTTCTTCAATCAGCGAGTTGGCTAGCAACGCCAATAAAGTTGAGGAATTGAGTGACGAATTGAAAGAACTCAAGCTTTCCTCGGAAAAGGACAAAGCCGCCGTGAAGTTAATGGAAGATCGTCTTAACAAGTCTAAGGAGTTTGGGGATCTCATCACTAAAGAGAATCTCAAACTCAAAGGCGATCTTAAAAACTTGGAAGGCAAAATGGCAGAGAAGGAGGAAGAACTCCGCAGCAGCCAGGATAAAAATAAGGCTGATGCTGAGGAGTGGTCTCAAAGGGAGAAGAAGCTCCTTCTTGAGATAGAGGAACTGAAGGCTAGGAAAGTGGAGCCCGAGATATCCAGTGAGGAGCTGTCCAGGTTGCGGGGAGAATTGGCTACAGCGAAAGCTGAGAGAGAAGAAGCTGTTGACATATGCAGCCGAGCTGTTGAAGAGTCCTTCGGCCTAGCCATACGCCAAGTCTTCTACCGCAACCCCACTGCGAAACTTAACCTTTATGGAATGGATCCGTACTATGAATTCCATGGGGGAAAGTTAGTCGCAGTGGTGGATGGTCGTCACGAAGATCCACCGACGTCCTTATATGGTTTGGCTCCTCTTCCTGAGGGTCAATCCATGGGACCTGATTATGTCTTTCCTATGTCCGAGGTTCCCTCTACTGAAGAAAGGGTTGAAGCTCCTGGAGGGGAGATTCCTGATGAGGTTCCCAAGGAAGGGGGACAAGAGCCTGGTGCTGAGGAGGCACAAAAAACTGAAGAACAGATTCCTCCTCAGTAGTTTTGTTTTCATTTACATGTATAGTTGTGTACCGGGATCAATTCCGGATTTTAAACTATTGTATGTAATTTCATTTCAATGAATGAGTTTTGATTGAAGAAATTTGTCTTCATCGTTTCATGTATATTTAAATCATTTCTAATCCGTTCTGTATAATTAATCTTAAGGCCGGATTGAAATAATAGCCTCGGAAGATTAAACAACAAATAAAATTTAGAACGGATAAATATATACATGTCCCCAAGTGTGTATTAAGAAGAAGGTGCCTGTCTTTGGGGCGTGATCCTTAATTTTCTTAATTCTCTTGGGGAAAGATGGGTCGATCCGCTGTTCAGTAGAGTAGTGTAACAGGACGGATGACTGCTTCTAATCCGTAATATTCTTACAGGAGATGATAATATTGTTCCAAGTTCAGGGAACTGCAAGGAAGTGGTGTTTGAGTCCTTTATCATAAGGATGATGATGGGAGTTTTTTCTACGCCAGGAGTTACGTCGTTGTATCACAGAATAGGTGATAAAGAGTATACGTCCTGGGAGAATACCACTAGAAAGCGAAAGTGCGGACTGACTTTCAGAATTTTCCATCATAAAGATGATTGAGTATTGATCATGCCAGGTGTTTTATCATTAAATCACTTCATAAGTGATTGAGATCATCCGTCTTGGGGATGTGTATGGTATCAGGAACTACATCATCAGGTCACATATTAGGTGATTGAGATCATCCGTCCTTTGGGTGTGTATGGCACCAGGAGTTACATCGTCAGATCACAGCACGGGTGATTGAGATCATCCGTCCTGGGCAGGTACACCGCGTTAGGAGTTACATTGTCATATCACATAATGGGTGACTGAGGTTATCCGTTCTGGAAAAGTACACATCGTCAAGAGTTACATCGTCAGATCACAGATTAAGTGATTTAGATAATCCATCCTGGAGACATTTTTCAATCGTAGGAATACGGATTGAGTGAATACTTTCAGAATGATGATGAAAATTATTCATACCAGGAGTTACATCGTCGAATCACTGAATAGGTGATTGAGATCATCCGTCCTGGAATGATTATTGGAGTTCTTCATACCAGGAGTTACATCACCGAATCACTGAATAAGTGATTGAGATCATCCGTCCTGGTGAATTTTTCCAATCAAGGGAGTGCGGATTCAATTGGCAATTTTCGCTCCATCCGAAATCCGAGTCTTACCTCTACTAGCCCCCTAGCTGATGTGAGGAAGCAGTTGACTTGCTCATATGAGCTATATTGATCATAGTACGTCTGGATTTCGGATTTGCACCGAAGTGTAAATATCCGCTCTGGGAACCATGTTCCGTAGTGATGAAATTTTAAGGGCGGATTCGACAATGGGAATATCAGAAGTTTATCGAATTTCGCAACCCTTGGTATTCGAGTAATGGTGGCCACGTTTCTAATGATTGGACATTTAATGCCTTAATTCACGTGGGCGCGCCATTATTGCGTTAAATGCGCATGTTTTAATAACCGTCACGTAGGGGCTTGTTGGGCCTAGAATTTGGATTTAATAGGCCCATTTAGAAAGCTCTGTGATGAAACGATGGCATTTTGGCGCCTTTGGGTTAAAAACGACAATTTTAACCCTCTAAACGAGGAGTCGTTTGAGAGTAAACGACAGGTTACCTTGAGTCGGTATTTGAATTTTCATGCCCTGAAAAAGGCATATTTGGCAATCTCAGTTACCATTTCTTCTAATTCTCTTGACGAACTTCTGCAAAAGTTTCGAGAAGATTATCGTGTCTGCCTCTGTGAATCTTAATTCACTATCCTCATCCATCCTTAGGTAACCACTTTCTTTCCATACTTTGTGTCTCGTTTCAATATCTGAAAATGTCTAGGAAAGGTGTTAGTTTTAGTGGTATTAGCCCTAGAGGAAGAGGAGGAAGGGCCTTCAATCGAAACCCCACAGTTCGTGGTGGGAGGATTCCAGTGGTCTTCCAATCGAAGCCGCTAAGCTCAGAGAGGGAGGCATCGCCGTATCAGAGGCGAAGGGCGATTATACCCTCTTCAGAATCCTCCTCTAGTGAGAGTGCTGAGAGTGGTGACCTGTATGTTTCTGACGATGTAGATTTTTACCGCAGTGTAAAAGCTTTCACAATGGTGGTGAAGAAAGCGACTGGGGGAAAATCATCTGGAAGGGAAGCACCCTCTCAGCAGTACATATTGAAGACAGCATCCGGGCTATGTAACGTGGTTGCACACCGGATATTGGGTGAAATTCCAACAGAAACGCCCATTCAGCTGGGTGGCTGAGGAGTTTCGTGAAATAGCATCAGTTCACGCTCAAGAGGGGGGAGCGGAGTTGGAGCCGCGTTTCACGGTCTTCAAGAAGGATAAATACAAGAAGTGTTTCGTGGTGATAGCCCCGTTTCCATCCGATCGAATTTGTCATATCCCGGACGAAAGGTCCTTGTATATGTATGACTTTTTATTTTTGAACCTTGGTGTGCGGTTTCCCCTTACAGATTTTCAGATGGGGGTCCTGAGATTCTTAGACTGCGCCCCTTCGCAGCTTCACCCCAACGGATGGGGGTTAGTTCGTTCTCTTGAAGTGCTTGGGGAGCACTTCAAATTTGAACCAACGGTGGCCATGCTTTTCTACTTCTCTCAGGTGGTCCGCCGTGCAAATAAGGAGAAGGGAGGAGTGAGCTTGATATCCCTCCGGACTATCTCCAAGATCATCAACTTCGAGGCGTACACTGACTCCGCCAAAGTTGATGGTCATTCATTCAAATCTTATTTCACGAAGATTAGTGTTCACCCTGACGAGTCAGTTTTTTGGTTAACTGAAGATGGGCTTCCGAAGTTCCCAGTGGCTTGGACGCATGAACACTTTTTGCTGACCTCCCAGGCGTACTACACTGAGGAGGATGAACTAAGCCCGTCTTCAGTTTCCGTTCTTTCCGCCCTTCAATCTTACACCGCCTCGCATCAATTTTTCTCTTGCAGGCGTTTGTTAGGATCGTGGTCTACCCGCGAGGAATATCTGCGTAATTTTCCTGCTAATATTCATATTTTATCACATCATGCCTTGAAGTAGTTGATTTCTAACCGTGTTGCTTGGTTTTGCAGTTGAAATTGAAGCTGCGTCTCCAGAGATGGAAAAACTGAAAGGGCTCAAAGCTGGAGCGAATTCCGTGGCAGCTGAAAATGACATTCAGGCGAAACGGAATTCGAAGAAAGCCACAGCGGAGACCATCATTTTAACCTCTTCTGCTGGTGACGATATTCCCTTACTGGAGGGCGGATCTGAGAAGGTTGTGGCTGAGAAGGTCGGAGAAAAGAAGAAAACTATAAAACGCGGTTGCTCAAGGACCTCGGATCGTCAACCTTCTCCGAAAAAACAAAAAATTTCAAGTGAGAGTGCTGATCCGGAACCTTCAAAGGGAAAGAAAGTGGAAAGATCCGCTCTGGATGTAGGGTCCACTCCGGATGCTCCTGGCGATGGGATCACCTATGGTGCAAAGCCAATAACGACTTACTTTGCACCAAAAGTTACTCGCCCCCTTCAAAGTAGCTCCGGTCTTGCACAGTATCTGGTATACGAGGGTTCTGTTCCTGAGGCCGTTCCTGAGACTCCGTACAAGCTGAAGCCCTCATTGATGAGCGATGAAGTAGCAAAAGCTTGCGATGCCGGACAGAAGCACCTGGCAGAATTATCCGGGCTCCTAAGATCGGTTCGCAAGGTTCCAGAAGAGAATGAGAGGCTGAGCTCGTTGGTTGGCAAGGTTAATGACCTTAGCGTTGCTGCTGCTAAGGACAAGGCAACCATCCTTCGTTTAGAAAGTAAATTAGAAGCTTCCAAAGAGGAAGGATATAAGAAGGATGAAGAAATTGTCAGGCTAAAACATCTTGCCAAGGAGTTGGAGGCCCAAGTAGCTGATCAAAAGAAAATCAATTCCGACCTCCACTCCGGTTTTTGTGCGGAGAAGGAACGCTCTTCAAAGCTGGAAGAGGAGCTTAAAGAAGTCAAAGTTGTTTATGCTCGAGGAACCGAAGATTGGTCGCGTAAGGAGAAGGAGCTGCTTTCAAAGTTGGCAGACACAAAAGCGGAATTTGACGAGGCTGTGGATATGTGCGATCAGGCAGTCAAGGAATCCTTTGGGTTGGCTGTTCGTCAAATTCAATACCGGAATCCCAAGGTGAAACTTAATCTGAATGGTATTGACCCGTTCTATGAGTTTCATCAAGGGAAACTGGTGGCCATAGTTGATAAGCGTCATGAAAGTCCGCCCAACACTCCTTATAAGTTTGCTCCTTTACCTGCAGGCCAATCAATGGGACCTTCATTCCTGAAGCCCATAAGTACAGGAACAAGCTCTCGTACTGAAGAAGGCAAGGCCGGAGGCAAAGGCAAAGGGAAAGAAGGAGATTCAAGCTATAGAAAGTAGTGTGCTTCCCTGTTTCCTTTTTCATTTTATTGATTCTAATTCGCTGTGTTCCGGGATCAGCTCCGGATTATTACATGAATTGTAATTCTCATTTAATCAATAAAAGAGTTTTTTACCTCCATTCTTGTTTGGTGAAAAACATCTTAAATAGAGGGAATGCATGTGTATTGTATCATTCCGGATTTAAGTAATGAAGATCGGATTGTAAAACAAAATCTCCATACCGGACTTATACATGCGAAATGAATTTCATAATAAGGTCACCGCTGATGAGGGAACACATCATTGTTACAAGAACGGTTTAAGGGGAATGATTGTGAGATCGTTCAGACAAGACTTCATTCCTCAAGATATTCGTTAAACCGTTTATGTTGTCCCCCAGTATCATTGGGTGATTATCACTTTGAATAAACTCTGAGTGAGATTTTCTCATGAGAGTTTTTAAGAGTGAGGTTTTTAAAATAGAAATTCCTCTTCAAATATTCCCGACTGAGGAATTTCGGGTGAAAATGCCTTATATTGTGGCGTATCCGAGTGATTTGTTTGTGTCGGAGTTTATGAGTCAGGTCTCAATTGAAGAATTGATGACTCAGAATATATAAAACTTCCAAATAAAGAACTTCATAAGAGAGTATTAATCTGGAGTTCAGTACAACTTACTTGTTGTGTTTGGAGTTCGGTTTGATCCTACTGTCCATGTCATATTTGGCGTTCGGTTGAAACCTACTAGCCGTTCTTCAATTGGTCTTTGGTTTCATCCAATGACGATTCTTCACCGACGTTCGGTTAATCCTACTAGTCGTACTCAGAGTTCGGTTTAATCCTACAATCCGAGCCTTCGATACAGGGTTCAGATCAGGGCTAATCCTGAACCTACTGCGCCCGTCACTTGAGGTTCAGCGTGGTCTTGAAGAAGAACCAGCTTACTGCGCCCAAGCCTTCGCATGGGGTTCGGTTTGTGGCCTTGAAGAAGGACCAGCCCTACAACCCATGTAGTCTTCGAATGGGGTTCGGTTTGTGGCCTTGAAGAAGGACCAGCCCTACAACCCATGCCCTGAGGTTCGGTTTAATCCTACAACTCAGGTCTTCACCGACGTTCGGTTTATCCTACTAGTCGTACTCAGAGTTCGGTTTAATCCTACAATCTGAGCCTTCACCGGTGTTCAGCCAAACTTACTAACCGTACCCAGAGTTCGGTTTAATCCTACAATCTGGGCCTTCAATACTTACATACTCGAGGAGTTACATCGTCAATTACAGAATGGGTAATTGAGATCATCCGTCCTGAGTATGTTCTTGTGCGTTGCGCATATTCGAAGAGTTACATCGTCAACTACAGAATAAGTAGCTGAGATCATCCGTCCTGAATATGCTTTTGTACACCGGATAAACTGAAAATCACAGCATAAAAAAAACTCGAAAGAGTTAAATTGTTATGAGAGATTCTTATTAAATCAAAAATAAGAATTACAAGGAGAGCGTAGCTGTGAAAATAAATTCTCCAGTATTCAATCCAAGATAAGGATAGAAGAGTGTAGAAACAGCTAGCTATAGTAGGTGCGCAAGTTTTGGGTGTTCCATTTGTTTCGGATTGGAGTGCCATCAAGGTTTTCAAGGCGATAAGAGCCTTTGCCAGTGACCTCGGATACCCTGTATGGGCCTTCCCAGTTTGGGGCTAATTTGCCTTGATGGGCGAATTTGTTCCCTATACTTGCTTTCCTCAAAACCAAATCTCCAACGTTGAAAGTCCTTGATTGGACTCGTTTGTTGTACCGGAGAGCAACTTTGGCTTTGATGGCTTGATCTCTGATGAAAGCGTCTTCTCTGAGTTCTTGTATGACATCCATTTCAGATGCCAAGTTAGCATTGTTGGTTTCTTCAGAGAAGTACTTAACTCTTGTGGAAGCAATTTGCAGTTCCACAGGTATCATTGCCTCGACCCCGTATGTTAGGCGATATGGTGATTCATTGGTGGATGAATGAGGCGTTGTCCGATATGCCCATAGGACATGACACAGCTGGTCTGTCCATCCGCCCTTGGCTTCACCAAGGCGCTTCTTTAATCCCTTAAGCACCTCCCTGTTGGCCACTTCAGCTTGACCATTAGTTTGGGGATGTTCGACGGATGAAAATATTTGGGTTATTCCTAACCCTTCAAGCAAATCTGTGAATTTTCTATCCGTGAACTGGGTGCCATTGTCTGTGACAATCCGTGCTGGGACCCCGAACCGTGTTATGATGTTTTCATACATGAAACGGCGAGTTTGGGCTGAAGTAATATGCACCACCGGCTCTGCTTCTATCCACTTAGTGAAATAATCGACCCCTATAATGAGGTATTTGATGCCCCCAGGAGCAGTTGGAAAGGGGCCCAGAATATCCAATCCCCATTGATAGAAGGTCCATGGAACAGCGGATGTGAAGAGTTCTTCTGCCGGTGTGTGGTGTAGGTTAGAGAATTTTTGGCAAGCGTCGTATTTTTTGACGAAGTCAATGGAGTCTTGCTTCATTGTGGGCCACCAGTATCCAGCTCTGAGGATTTTTCGCATTAAGCTTCTTCCTCCGACATGGTGTCCACTTTGTCCTCCATGCACTTCCTCCATTACACCTTGCACCTCATCCTCTTTAAGACAAATTAAATAGGGCACAGAGAGTGCCCTTCTGTAGAGATTACCATCAATCATAGTGAAATATGGTAATTCTCTCCTTAACCTCGTTTTTTCCTTCTCATCTGTGGGTAGCTGTCCATCAGCCAAATAACGGATGTAAGGAGCCATCCATGTATCTCCGTAAAGGGAGTCAGTCATTATGGCGTTTAGAGAAGGGAAAAGAGGAATGCTGGGCGACGTTAGCGTGCTTTGAACCAGCGTAGTGGTGCTACCTGGTCGTTTAGTGCTTGCTAACCTGGAGAGTATATCCGCTCTCGTATTCTCTTCACGTGGAACATGCTTGAACTCCACCTTTGAGAATTTCTCGGTCAACTCCTTGACGCAGTTCAAGTATAATTGGAGTTGAGGTTCGCGAGCTTGATATTCTCCTAAGATCTGCGAAATCACCAGCTGTGAATCGCTACAGAGTGTCGCCTCAGAAGCTCCGATGTCAATTGCAGCTCTTAGCCCAGCCAAGCAAGCTTCGTACTCAGCTTGGTTGTTGGATGTTTTGAAATTGAAACGAAGGGAGATCTCCAGGTGTACTCCGTCATCACTTTCGAGAACTACACCTGCTCCAGAGCCTCTTTGGTTTGATGAACCATCAACGTAAATGGTCCAATGGACTTGAGGGTAATCCGGATCAGTCCCTGTCATTTCCACAATAAAGTCAGCCAGGACTTGAGCTTTAATAGCGCTGCGGGGTTCATAGGATATATCAAACTCAGAGAGTTCAATAGACCATTTGATCATCCTCCCAGCAAGATCGGGCTTGATTAAGACAGAACGGAGTGGCAAATCCGTTCTCACTATGATCGGATGGGCGTGAAAGTACGGACGCAACCGTCGTGAAGCCCAAACAACAGCGAGGGCGGCCTTTTCAATTTTCTGATACCGGATCTCAGCACCTTGCAAGGTCTTGCTAGTGAAATAGACCGGTCTTTGTCCATCAGGAGTTTCTTTTATCAAGGCAACGCCCAAAGCTTCATCTGAAATAGCCAAGTACAGAATGAGTGTGTCTTCGGGGTCAGGCTTTGTGAGAATGGGAGGTTTGGATAACACCTCCTTAAGCTCTTGGAAAGCTTTTTCTTGTTCCTGTCCCCACTCGAATTTCTTGGACTTTTTCAGTATTTTGTACAGGGGGAGCGACCTGTGAGCCATCTTCGGCATGAATCGTGCCAAAGCTGCTACTTTGCCATTCAGGGATTGGACTTCTTTGAGATTCTTAGGACTCTGCATGTCTAGAATCGTTTGGCACTTCCCTGGATTGGCTTCAATACCACGTTGAGTTAACATGAAACCCAAAAACTTCCCAGCAGGGACAGCAAATGTGCACTTCATTGGGTTCAGCCTCATGTTAAATTGTCTCAAACGGGTGAATACTTGGCGTAGGTCCTCAATATGATCGCCGCCAACCGGTGTCTTTGCTATTATGTCGTCAATATATACTTCAACAAGTTTGGTGTGCATACCTTCGAAAACCTTGTTGATCATGCGCTGATATGTCGCCCCAGCGTTTTTCAGGCCAAAGGGCATGACTGTATAGCAAAAGACACCGCGATCATTTATGAAAGCTGTCTTCTCTTGATCCTCTTCGCACATCGGAATTTGGTTGTAACCAGAGTATGCGTCCATGAAACTCAGGTATTGATAACCAGAGGAATCATCCACCATCCGATCTATATTAGGAAGAGGATAAGGATCTTTTGGACAGCAGCGGTTGAGGTCCACGTAGTCAATGCACATTCTCCATTTACCATTGGATTTAGGGACCATCACCACATTCGAAAGCCAAGAGGAATATCGGATTTCCTTGATAAATCCGGCCTTCAGCAATTCCTCAGTTTGCTGACAAGCTGCTTTCTGTTTCTCTGGGCCCAATCGTCTTTTCTTTTGGGCCACAGGTTTCGTCTCTGGATAGACAGAAAGTTTATGACAGCAGAATTCAGGGTCTATGCCTGGCATATCGGCTGCAGTCCATGCAAAGAGGTCTTTAAACTCTTGTAAGAGAGCCAGCAGTCGCTGCTCTATTTCAGTATCCAGCTTGTCATTGATATGGGTGATCTTTTCTGGAGAATCTCCCAAGACAATGTCCCTGGAACTTCCATCCGGTGTGGGCTTTGATGGGTTGAACGGATCAATGTTCAAATCCGCTCTAGGGTCCAGGTCGACAAGACTTACGGATCCAGCCGATGTTCCAGCATCATTAAGTTTCCTCTTTTTATTGGAGGCGTCCAGCTTTGTCATGTTGAGACTAAGGTTGTAGCAGTACCTAGCCATCTCTTGATCACCCCGGATAGATGACACAGCATTATCCTTGTCAATGAACTTGATAAGGAGATGTGGGGTTGATACAACTGCCTCCATTGCATTCAGAGTAGGACGGCCTATGATACCATTAAATGGTGATTTGACATCAATCACTAACACCCGAGACCTAACCGTCCTGGCTCCTGGCTCGTCTTCAAACGAGATAAGGGTGTCAAGATACCCTTTAGTTAGTTGCTTTGCGCCATTAAAAGCTGTTAGTTCCTGCGTGTGAGGCTGTAAGTCTGAGTCTTTAAAACCCATCCTTTCAAAGCAATTATAAAAAATAACATCGCAGGAACTTCCCTGGTCAACAAGGATTCTTCGGACGTCCTTGTTGGCGATCACAGCAGTGATGACTACAGCATTGTCACCACCAGGAATGGTTGGGCCAAAATCCTCGTCAGAGAAAGAGATTGTGGGAGCTTCCATCCCACCTCTGTAAGGGCGATTGTCTTTAACTTTCCCTTGCACAGATAGAATCATTCTGTGATGATTCTTACGGGCTGTAATTGAAGCTCCTCCTCCAGCGAACCCTCCAGCAATCACGTCAATAACTTCACGTCGGCCCAGACGTTGTTGCTGGGGCATGCTGTCTTTCTGTGCTGCATTATCGGTCATTACACCTTTTTGCTTCTCTGCAGCAGAGAACTTTCGAACCGGACTGGGGTTGTTGTCATCCCCATCGTCGGGATCTCTTTCTCTTTTCTCATTCCGTTCTACCCTGTCAAAGGATTTTTCTTTGAACAGGTATTGCTTCAATTTGCCTTCTCTAATTAGCGTCTCAACCGCGTTCTTTAGAGCTTGGCATTCATCAGTGGAATGACCATTTTGTTCATGAAAATCACAGTACTTTCATGAATTTCCTGGTCTTTTCATAGGGGCTGGTCTCCTGATGCCATATGTGCTAAAAACTGGCCATCCGACCTCTCTCAGAATCTGAGATGGTCTGGCAGATAACTGTGCGTAATGGCTGAAGGAATTGACATGCCTTTCTCGAGGTCGAGGAGGGTGGTTATCCACCTTAGGATTGGTGAATGGCCTCCCATGCGTTCTGACCTCATCTTTTCCTTACCCTTCTGGGTTTGGGGAGATGGAGTTGGTGGCTTTTTCTTTGCTGCCATTGCCTCCAAGTGCATCTCTATGCTCATATACTTTGAGGCTTTTTTCCTGAACTCCTCAAAAGTTGCTGGGGGGCTCTTTGCTAATGAAAGAGCGAAAGCTGATCCTGGCTGCAAAGCCTCGATTACGATATGCAGCTTGATAGATTCTGTGAGGTTAGGAACCAGGGCTGCTTCCTTATAAAACCTCTTCAAAAAATCTTTTAAGCCCTCAGTTTCACCTTGCTTAATCTGAGCCAAGGTATGAGACGTCTTGGGTACGTCTCTAGAGATGACAAAGTGGGTTTCAAAGGCAGCTGCCATTTCCGTCCAAGAATCTATGGATCCAGAAGGCAGGCCTTTAAACCACCCGAGGGCTTCCTCAGACAATGTTCGAGGGAACATTCGGCACATCACGTCTTCATCAGCCCCCAAGTACATAGCTTCAAACACATAAGCATCAAGGTGCTTAGTTGGATCAGTTTCACCATTATACTTTCCGATGGAAAGTGGTTGAGTGATTTGAAGGTGCTTGGGGATGCTGATGCCCATAAGTCTCCTTGAAAAAGGAACCTTCAGATTGTAAGACAATGGGGGTGCTGTTGTTGAATCCCTCTTCCTTCGGGAAGCTGCATCCTCAGAATCGCGAGTTTGTTCTCCCTCCTCAAACGTTGGGATCTTTGAGTACTGAAGAGTGGTGGACTTTTCACCATCAGTTGTGTGGGGAGTGTTTCGCGTGCGAGATGACTCTTTATCCTCGCTTTGCCTTTTTTCTCTTCGCAATTCAGCGAGTTCCCTCTGAAGTTGTTTGATCAACTCATCACGAGGATCAGGATCAGACACTGTTACTATCTTCTTTGAGCTGCCCCCATGAGAATCGAAGTTGAGTTTTCTGAAGGCATTAGGATTGGTTCCGCCTTCAGTTTGATTCTCCATGAAGTCATGTGCCTCGCCTTCCATTGTGGATTACCTGCTCTGTCAAAGGATATGGGAATAACTTTATCGAGTCCCACCGGGCGTGCCAATGATCTGTCCTGGACCGGGGTCAAGAGATCCGATCTCAAGCCAGTCACGAATAGTATGTCAATACCGTATAAGATACCGGATGTATGTGTATCCGATATGTGTATCCGATGTCCTTGGATGAGGAGAGCGGATTGGGCGTCCTGGAGATCCTTCACACCGACCTAACGCGTTGAAGTGGGCGAATGGTGGTGTCACCTGCAAAGATTCTCCGACGCTCAAGTCAGTGATTATATTCCAAGTAAGGAATGTATTCAGAGAGTAATCAGTCGTAAAAGAGCTGGAGAAGAAGATGATCCCTAACTTCAATCATGAAGTTAGTTCATATACCTGATTGGCTCGATTAACGAGGACTCGGTGGTGGGGAACCACCAGCTCCCACTAGCATTATTATATTGCGCACTTACCTGCATGATTGGGTCAAGTGGCTATTTTATATTGAGCGTGGAGAATGTAGACTAGGATTAGGGAACAAGTTGACCATTCCCGTGAGCAGAATTTGGCTCGTAGTGCAGGGAATTATTGATCGATCCCTGTAGCAACAATCCTTGTCTTTTGCACAGTGACGTGTGTATTATCCGATGTCATGGTGTTATCCTGAACAACCGGTATAGGGAGAACGCCTGATACGGAATTACAGTCCGGATGTATACCGATGACACCGGTTACACGTAGATGTCTTATCAAAGACGTTGAAATATGTATAGCAGATCGGATACCGGTATTGAGACCGGATCAATATTTATATGGAATTTGGCAGTGGAATACAAGGAAAATAAAAATATATTTTTTTCTATTTTCTCTATTTTGAAAAATATTTTTTAGCATTTTCATAGTTTTTATTCAATTTTTAATATTTTTAAAAAGGTGAGTCAACCCGTGAGCCACTTGGTGAGTTGATAGGTTAAGTCGGGTTGTGAAAAGTAAGTCACCCTAAAAAGTGAGTTGTGTTGGATTGAGTTATAAAAATTTCTAACTCGTGATGAATCAACCTGTGTGAGGCAGATTAACTCTTAACCAAGTCCATATAAATATATAAAGTGTAACCTATATAACAAGAAAAAAAATTCTTGATGCTATGGGTGTTCTCTAATTTCTTTCTATTTCTTTTAACTTTCAGCTTAGGCTTGTTTTCATTTATTTTGTAACTAGATCCACAAAAATGTGAAGTACTTGCAAATATAAATCCAGCTAGCTATAAGACAATGGACGGAGATACAAGTTCTACAACTGCGTAAGAAAAAAATAATTTATAGGAAATTAAATAACGCTGAACATGAACTCCTTTTCCTCATGGAATATGTATGCAAAAAAGAAGGTGGGGTGCTAAACTAGCTAGATGCTAGACAAAGACTTCAATGGGAATTTGCCCAAAAAAAATAAAATCTGAACTAGTCCCTAATTATTATATGCATACCTTTTAATTTGAAGACATTGATGGCAATAGAGTATGGAGTAATTATCAAGCATATTCTTAATATCTTGTTAACAATTATCCTATATATATGAACTATGATAAAAGCACTTCTATTGTTTGAGGGCATCCTTTGAGTCTGAGTAGGGAGAACCTTTCAAACACCTTTATTCCATGTATAATCGCTTGTTCTATTATTTGGTGTTCTGAAAACTGCTAGTTATCATGGGTTTGGAATCCTTCACAAACTTTTTGTTTATATAGGATGTATGTTACGACACGTTATTTTAAATGAGAGTGAGAATAACGTAACCAATACATTTACGACACGTTGACCATATTTCGATCTGCAACTTTTCAGCTACTGATATATTCGTAAATAATTTGGATGCATGGAATTTCTCATAGTCACATGTACGGTGGGAGTTCACGGATCTTAGAAGGTCCACTTATGTTGCGTTTAATTGGTGACGAATTAACCGGGTAATTAAATATTCATTAGTGTTAATGATTTTTTTACACCAACTTTTAGATTAAGCTTTGGTTTGGTTTGTTTAGATGTGGCCTGGGTTCTTATACGACATTTTCAAAGGTTTTTCTTCATCAAAAAAATAATCAAAATATATCATATATGTTGAGTTTTGATAATGAGGCTTAGTTTGTCTACGTTTGTGAATAGTTGATTTGATTAGGTTTATTAACTCAATAAGATTCAATTTTTATTCAAGAAGATAATAGAAAAATATTTATAAGATTGAAACTTTATTTTAAAAAATAAATAAGCAAACAAATTTAAAAGATATACTTATAACATATGTAGTTTAAGAATAAAAGTAAGGTAAATCCATGTTTATTAATTTTTTTGTACAGCTTATTAAATAGACAATTGTTAGGATTTCTTTTGAAAAAATTTAAAAAAATTTCAAAATAAAATTATTATTTAAGGCTACACATTTAAAATAAGGATGACATGTGTTTCAACTTTCCTTTTTTTAACTTTTAACATATTTTAACTTTCAACTAATTTTTAATATATATAAATACAAAATTATATGAATTGAGAAAATAAATCTAAGTATCTAAAAAACCTACAAGTATGTGCAAATATTTGAACATGTTTTTTTATTTCATTCAACATTTATTAGTTATTATAATAATTAATTTTACCAAACAGTTTAATATAATCAACTAGTTTATAACTTTAAATTTTTGAATTTTCTCTTTCAACTTTTAACAACATTTTAGCTTTCAACTAATTTTTTCTGCCGAACATACAATAATTCTCAATTCTCATCACATGTAAAGTTAAGGATCACATGTAAAGTTAAGGATGCAGTTGGTTAGAGACAAATATTTTATTTTTCATTAATTACAACATTGTGTTTTCGTTATCATTATATTTTCTAATTTTTAAAATTTGTATAAAAAATAATGAAATGCCTTTTGTTCTTATTCTAACTGTTTTATGTATAAATTTTTGAAACAGAAAATAAACTAAAAATAAAAAATAAAGGAATTTTTAAATAAAAATAAGAAACGTTTTAGGAAATACCTTATCTTTTGCATGGGAATAATTTGAGTAAAGTTGATTATATTGACTAAATTGCAAATAAATAGCATAGTGAAATCTTGAACAACCAAAAGGTTTCGAGGAATTTTTTTTAACACCCCCATTTGGTCTTCGCCTTGAGAAAAATGAAAATATAATGAATGATGTCTTTAAAAAAAAGAAAAAAAGATTGAACGAGAAAAAAAGAAATTTAAATAAAACTAGTTAAGGCTAACCAAAAAAATAAAACTAGTTATTAATGTGTGTAATGCAAAGAATTTTCATTTGACATAATTTATATTTTTACATAAATTATACTATTTTATCATAATTTATATAAATTTAACAGTATTAGGTATAATACATAAACACATATTTAATCTGATTATAACTTCTATAAAAAAAGATTTCAATGTAATAATAAAATTTCTTTTATCATAAATTGAAAAATAAAAGTAGATGCTTGAGTTTGGTTGAGGTCCCTTGAGGGTAAGGAACATAAGTTTCTTTGGAAAAAGAGAAAGATATTATTTTAATTCTCTTATATTTATTTTATATATCTCACATCTCATACAAAATGAATAGATTCCATCTCGATTTTTTGAATAATTTTTTTACTTGTTTTGGTTGATTTTTAAGTTCATCCGATTTTTTCATTTGTTCATATCAGTTAATTACTTCTTAGGTCAAATAATTAAACTAATCAGCTGAGTCCGATTTTTACAGTCATTCATACCAATAACTCAAACATTCTTCTATAATTAATGTAGAATTTAATTGAAGTATACAAGCACTGCAAAAAAATTTTTTTAATGATTTTTCATCCTCCATTCAATGTGCCAAAATAATAGCATGACAAAAAATTATTGTCAACAAACGAAAACCAATTGTTATTAGATAGATATTTTTTTATTGTTATATGTCGTAAATTTTTCTTTTAAAAGCCATGCATTGTAGCATGTTATAGCAATGAAAGTCATTGAATAAATATTAAGAAGTTCCTTTCCTTGTTCTGTTTCTGTGAGTGTGTGAGAGTTTAATTTTAATATGCCAAATTGATATCAAATTAGTATCAGAGCTGATTAGATCTAGCATTAGTATTGCGTGCTTAAGAGAGCGTTAAAAAATATAGAGAAAAATAGAGTGAGTGAAGAAATGAGAGAGCACACTTAACAAAATTTGGAGTTAGTGTTATTAAATAGTGAGATATGACAATCAATTATAATATCATATAGTCAAGTCCTAAATTAGATGAGAGACTGGGAATTATTGATGACTACCCATTTGAAAGCTCAATATTTGGAGCTTCTTTGACTCAAATTTACCGAACGGGGCTAATGAAGAAAATCAAAGGAAGGATAGTATTGTCCCATGGATATTTTGTGATAACAAGTCTGCAAATGTGTTATGTAAAAACCCAGTATTTCATGGACGGTTTAAACACATTGATATTCAGTTTCGCAAGATTTGAGAGTTGGTTGAAGAAAAGGAAGTGGAGATCAAATATTGTCCAACCGAAGAATAAGTTATAGATATTTTCACCGAGCCGTTAAAAGTTGAGCTATTTACAAATTGAAGAAAATGCTTGGGATGATACAAGCTTGATTTGAGGGAGACAATGTAGAATTTAAATTAAGTATATAAGCACCACAAGTTTTTTTATTGACTTTTTCATCTTCCATTCAATTGCCAAAATAATAGCATGACAAGAAATCATTGCCAACAGAGGAAAACCAATTGCTATTAGATAGGAATTTTTTTATTGTTATATGTCGTAAACTTTTCCTATAAAAGCCATGCATTGTAACATGTTATAGTAATGAGAGTCATTAAATAAATATTAAGTAGTTCCCCTCCTTCTTTGGAATCCATGAGTTTGTTAGAGTTTAATTTTAATATGGCCAATTGATATCAATTAACATAAGAGTTTATCTAACTTGTATTTTTATTAAAAGAATAATAAATAAAAAATGATAAAAATTTTTTATTTAAAATTACTTAAGGTACTTGTGATTTTATAGGAAGCCTAAGATAATTATTAACATAGTTTTCTTCTTTTGATTTTTTATGCGGTGTTCATCTTATATTTATAGTCATTTAAAGCATGTGTCTGACAAAATGAGCTTATGACTTATAGTTTTTTAAGTAGTTTATAATTTATATTTTTTTAGGGAGCTTAATGACTTTCTCTTGTTAAAGGACAAGTAAATTTTAAATATGTAAGAGAAAAAAGTTGTCATTTTAAAAAATAATGGTGAAAATGACAACTAAGTAATTAATAATGAGAGAGTTTATAGTTTTTGAAAAGTCATAAGCTACTTTAATTATTTTTTAAAAAGTCAGACAAAGTTATAAACTCCTCATTTTTTTTGTGTTCACAAAATAGGTCTAATAGCTTTTGAAAAGTTATAAATTTCTCAAAAGCTATAAACTTGTTGCGCCAAATAAATACTAAGATTATTTCACACAAATTAAAAAAAGTCAAATTATATAATAATTTGATTAAATATATATTGACTAAAATATTTTCATTTAATCTTATTCTATATTTAACAATAAATAATGTGCCAAGATGAGAAGGGAAGTAAAAAGAGAAATGCATTTATTTATTATAGATATGAGAAGAGGAAAAAAAGGTTAGCCAAACCATTAATGCAATAATATTTTTGATAAGTAGAAGTGAATAGGTGGATGACCCGAAGCCCATGAAAAGAGACAAATGATGATACAAAGCCCAGCAATGACCAGTCTTGTATTTGCAAAGCCCATATAGCGATCCAAAATTACCCACAAGGCCCGGAGAACCAAAGGCACTAGTACCATCAACATTCAAAGCAACACTACTTTAAAAAATATATGAGGCAAGAAGAAATCAGGAAAAGAAAATCTCACAAAAAAGGAAAGAAAAAGAGTTTTCATCAACTTTTCTCTTACCCTATGATTCTAAATGTATTTTTTTGGAGGAAAGATTTCAATTAAAATTAATACTAACGTAGTTCTCCATTATTTTTAAAACAAATCTAACGCATTTTTTTTAATAAAAAACTAGTTAATGATTTTTTCATACAATATTACAAAAATTAGAATAATTGTTTTTTGAACAAAATTACAGTCTAAATAAATTTTTAACTAGCAACCTTTAAAAATTAGCTTATAATGAATAAATATGTCAATTCCATAATAGTACGTAATGAATAAGTTTCACATTTAACCTACCAAAACCTATTTTTAAGTAGCCTATTTCTTTCTTCTTCGTAATTCAGTTTTTGGATTGTGCAAGAATTCAAGAGGCATTTTACCAGAATATACATTCTTCTACTACATATATAAAAAAATAAATAAAAAATAAGCGAGATAAAATGTAATTTGTTTCCCCGGATTAAAAGGGATTCACGCTACCCCTTATTTTAGACCAGAATAAAAGATAATCAGAATCTTTTTAAGTTTGACAAGATATGATTATTTCGACGTTACTTTGGGTCCGGATAAAAGATTCCATTTTTTTTTTTTATACTCATTATACAAAGGGTTTCGGGCCTTAAAGTAATACAAACTTATTTTTTATATGGGAGTTTTACCCTATAAAAGGAAGGAAGAAAGATTGAGTTATAGAGATATAAAACGGAAGGTGAGCCGTTTAATTTTATATAAATTTAGTTTTGTGATAGGGTCAAAGGAGGAGGAATATATAATTATCACTTTATCCAAAAGAGAAGTAAAAAGGGTGATAATCGTATCTTGCACGTTGGCGTGGTCTTGCTGCATTCCTTGTGTCTAATCTACCTTTTGTAAGCAGCTGGAAATATTTTAAAGAACGTGTATATGCCTTCATTGGTGGATTTGAATGCATTGTGGCGTGCGTTCATTGGTGGTGTGGGTGTCTACGTGCTATGTGTTAATTGGTGATTTCAATGTATCTCTTATTTTCTAAGATATGTGGAAGGTCTTCATTGGTGCTTTGGAGATGCTTTTTAGGTATAAACACTTCCATCACTATTTATTCACGTAATAATTAAAATCATCAACCCTCTTTTTATATGGCAATTGAACAAAAATTTCATTTTAATAGTTGCATTTTGTTCCTAGCACAATATATTTTTTATAGTTAAAAACCGTCATAACAACCCTCGACTTACAAATAATTTCCGTAGTTTTCAAACCTCCGCAAAAAAACTACCATAAATGTTTGAGTAATTAATTTAAATTTTTAAAAACTAAACATACTAAATTATATATATATATATATGTATATATTATAATACACATAGTTTAACACATTTTAATAAAATATATTACATTGTTTAAAAAGTAAATATTTTAATATAATAGATTTCAAAACTAAATATGTACAATAACATATTAAATTGTTAAAATAATTTAACGTTTATCATACTAATATTTTTAGCTTTTAAATTTATTGTACCTTTTTATAAACTATATGTATTAAAATATAATAAAAATATAACGCATTTAAATGTAAATATTTTAATATAATAAATGTTAGATGATTTAAATTTTTTATTATATTTTAATACATATTTAGTTTTAAAGTTAATCATATATTAACACAAAAAAGTTAATCGTATTAAAATATATATGTTAAAATATTTTATTAAAATGTGCTAAGATGTGTGTATTACTGATCCGGTCTGGATACCGGCCTCTAAAGTTGTGACTTCAGCACGGCTGTTCCAGAGAGGCAACCGGTATCCACAATCCGAGGTAACGATTGGGAGACCAGATACTTTATCCGTTCTCACTTCCTTGTTACATATAACTGATTGCCTCAGTTATTCCGAGAGGTTGATCTGGACCGATCAACCGGTTTCTATTCTATAAACATGCAACCGGTGTCATCGGTATACATCCGGACTATAATTACGAGTCAGGCGTTCTCCCTGCGCCGGTTAGTCCAGGATAACACCATGCACACCGGATAAAGCACCTGTTACAAGACAATACGTCTTTGTCCGTCCTCCAACGTGCAACCGGTGTCATCGGTATACATCCGAACTATAATTCCGAGTCAGGCGTTCTCCCTGCACCGGTTAGTCCAAGATAACACCATGCACACCAGATAACATACACGTCACCCGATAAAAGACGATGGACATTGCTACAGGGACCGATCAATAATTCCATTCCCCGCACTACGAGCCAAAATCTGCTCCTGGGAATGATCATCTTGTCCCCTAAGTCTAGCCCATACTCCCTACGCTCAATATAAAATAGCCACTTGCCTCAATCATGCTTGTGAGTGCGCATTAAATAATAATATATTTGCATAATGAAGGTTAGTGGTTCCCCACTAACGAGTCCTCGTATATCGAGCCAATCAGGTATAACTTCAGTTGACTGGAGAGGGGGAGGGGGATGGTTCGACACTTTCTCCCCCGAATGCATATATCTGATCCCTATGATCATTTACATTCCATACTTGGAATATATCACTGACTTGAGCGTTGGAGAATCTTCGCAGGTGACACCACCTTTCGCCCATACCAACGCGTGAGGTCGGTGTGAAGGACCTCCCGGACGCCAAGACCGGTCTCTTCATACAGACACACCGGATACACATACCGGATATTCACAGAACCGGCCTTCAGACATACACTTCTCTCACAATTTGTGACTGACCCAACACCGGATCTCTTGGACCCCGGTGCAGGACAGATCAATTACAATATATATAAATATATATTATTATTATTAATTTTTTAAATAATAGAATTTAAGTTAATTTTATTAGTTTAAAATTGGTGTAGGATTTGAGCCCTAGAACCAAAAGCTTGGTATGCCCACACTTAACTACTAGGGCAATTAAGCTTTGCTTGTAAATGAAGATTTTATTTATCTTTTATTTTCTTTCAAATGAGACAAACTCAACCTAAATTTGTATTAAATATTTGACAATTCAAAATTGAGATAGAATGCGTATTATTCAAACAATATGAGAATTTTCTCTGTTTCGTATTTGGACCTATTTGATCTTATCAAGAATTGCTTAATTCTTGTAGCAATCCTCAAGGCGTATCAAACTTCCAGATTTATGGCATGTATATCTCTTATGCTTCTTCTTTATTTTTGTGTTTTACAGATGAAACTGTGTTCATAATTTAAGTTAGAGTTCATAAATAAACTTAATTTTTTTGGCTAGTGTTCTTCTTCTATTTTGATTGTACTTTGTGTTTGGGGCTACTGTGATTACCAAATAAATTTTCCCAAAATTGATCTAAATGTTTGTGAATTTAGTTCTACCACAATCCTAAAATTTTAAAAGGCTTAGAGAAACCACATTATTTGGTATCAAAGCTAGTCTCGTAGGATTGACACCATTCATGCACTATGCATTCATGTTTGTTATTCATTATTTCATACTGTTTTAGTATATTCATGGTTCACTGGTACATTCATTGTTTCCTTACCACGTTACTATTTTGTATTCATTGTTTACACGTTACTATTTTTGTTTTGCATTTACTGTTCACATGGTGTTGTTAATGCATTCACTATTTTATCTTTACTGTTCATTGTTCATTTTTCATTGTTGATTTTTTTAGAAAAAAGAAGAAAAATTAAGTGTAGTTTGAAAAAAAAGAGAATACTTGAGGAAAAACAAAGTTCATTATTTACTGTTCACATGGTACCGTTAATGTATTCACTATTTTGTTGGCTATTAGAATTACTTTAAATTCTTAAGGAAAATGCTTGATTTTATAAGAACTTTAAGTGGAGATTGAGTGGCAAGAGGGATATAGTAGAGGGAAAGCCTAAATTAAGTGCAAACACTCGAGTGTTGAGTGCAAACACGTAAGGGAGTGCAATAAGGACCAATTACTTGTTATAACTAATCACTTTTTATTTCAAATATGATAAAATATTCAGAGACTCAAATCCAAACGTTAACTCAACATTTTGAGAGGCTAGTGAAGCAACAAAATGATTAGTTCCAAGAAAGGATTGAGTGAATATAAAACAAGATGGTCCAGAAAAGAATAGAGGAATGAGAAAAGACAATGAATGAGAATGTAGGGAGGATAAGCTCAATGAAGTGAAGCTTAGTGTTTTCACTTTCTAAGGGAAGAGTGACCTCGAAGCTTACCAAAATTGGGGAAAAAAGTTAAATAATTGATTACATACAATGAATTTTTGGAAAAAAAGAAAGTGAAGATGGCCACAATAAGACTAACTGATTATGCTTTAGTTTGGTGGGATCAAGTTCCAATAGATGAAATAAATAATGAAGAGCCTGAAGTTGATAATTGGATGAGAAGGTCTTTAAGAAAATGATTCTTTCTATCTCATTATTAGAATGATAATCAACACAAGCTGGTAAGACTCACCTAAAGGAGAAAGAGTGTTTTAAAGAAATAGATATGTATATGATTCAAGCTAATGTAAATGAAGAGAGTGAGATTACCATGACATGATTTATACAGGGGTTGAATTATGATATTAGAGGTTTGGTGAAGTTGCAAAATTGTAGTGCCTTGGAGGAAGTGGTAGATTTAACCACTAAGGTGAAGTAACAACTAAGGAGAAAACAATTGAGAAAGAGTTTTCTAGTTTCAACTCTTCTAGTTGGAAGGAGAAAAATAAGAAGAGGGAGATTATCAAGTCATTCATATGCTTAATCTAAAAGGGCTCCACCTAAGTCCAATGAGAACTTAAGAAAATCAAGAAGTAATGAGATAAAATGTTTCAAGTGTTTGGGGGAGGGGACACATTACTTCAAAATGTCCCACTAAGATGATTATGCTTCTTAAGGAGAATGGAGATATTACTAATGAATTTTCTCAACCTCCAAGATGAAATTTATTCATTTTGAGAAGAATGCTTAGGGGTATGCCTAAAGAAAGTGAGGAATAATCAAAGGAAAAATATTTTCATACTAGGTTTCTAATCTAATGGAAGACATGTTTAATGATTATTGATGAAAGGAGTTGTATCAATGTGGCTAGTTCAAGATTAGTCTCTAAGATGAATTTAGAGACCAAACCTCATCCTAGACCTTATAGGTCAATGGTTGAGGGAGGATAGAGAGTTGAAGATGGATTAATATGTGGAGATTAATTTTTTAATTAGGAAATACTCGGATAGAGTTATATGTGATATGATGCCGATAGAAGCGAGTGCTGCTCCTTTGGTAAATGTACCAAATTTGCTATAGTTTGGATAAACATTAAGTTATTGTATCTATAGAGACTTACGAGATATTTAAAAGTAAAACACTAATTACTTGTAAATCATAAAGAATGTATGTACAATATGTTCAAAGATTGATTCATTAATTCTTGGTTGCTGATTGTTGAGTTTAACAAGTGAAAAATAATAGAAACTAAGGAAACAATTAATAAAAGCATTGGGATCAGACTTCCCCATTCGATTTACTCACTTGAGATCCTATTATGTATAGTTAAACATTCAATCAAGTTAATGTGACATAAAAATTACTAAACTTAATCTCTTAGCAAATAGATTCTAAATCTTAATCTCAATCCCTTAACAATTCATTGTTATGATATGCATTAAGAAAATACTCGAACAACCATTAGAATCAACTTTATCCCTAAAAGAAGAATCTAATAAGCATTTCATCCTAAAATCTCACCTGTTTGATAAGCCAGACACATAAGTAACATTTTCTTGAATAGAGATAAGCATTAAGAATTAAAAAATAAAATGATAAACTAATATAAATGACTAAGCATACATATATATTTACTACAAAGTCATAAATAGAAATGAGTTTGTCTAATCCCAATAAAAGAGGGGTTTAGTCATACATTTTCATGGAGTCTAACCCTAAAAACATTAAAAATACAAGAAGGACCCAGAAGACAAGCTATTCAAGGTTCTAGAATGGCTCAAATGGCTTCAAAGCTCTTCTTATTCATAAAAGATGTCCAAAAAATTATGTTTTTAGGGTGCTAAGTGAGCCTTGCTACGCAATAAATGCTTGAGCAATTAGGGAAAAATTCAAGAAATGACTTGAGCAGCCATGTGGCAGCTTGAGTAATTGGTTTCATCAGCCAAACTACAAAATTATCTAAGCAACTACTCTAAATGCCTAAAACCTTCCAAAAAGAGTCCGAATTACCTAATTAGGTGACAATTAAGGTGTTGCTTCAAAATGATCAAAATACACCAATTAAGTATTTTAGCATCAAATTAAAGGTAAAATTTATTTAGAAAAGAACCTAAATTTGACAACTAAGATCGAGTCAGTTACTTTTTAGTAGGCCTTGACAGTATTACCAAAATGTTCTTCATGATGGTTATACCAACAAATATATCTTTGTCCATAATGACTACAAGGTCATAACTGTACCGTGGTCACTAAAAGAGGTTGTGAGGATCAAAATAAAATAAGAGAGAAAAGAAGGAAAGAAAGAAAATAAAGTAAAAAAATGAAAAAAGAAAAAAGAAAAAAAAATGAAGAAAGAAAATAGATTAAAAAGAGTATAGAAAGAAAAGAAAGAAAACAAGCTTTGTTTGTAAAAAATGGAAAGATGAAGAGAACTTGTCTGGCAAGAAAATCCATATACATTCTTTATAACAAAAGAATTACTACATTGAGTATTGGCACTAAACTTCCCAATGGAGTTAAATCTATTTTGTAGGATTTCTAAGATGTTTTTCTAAAAGAGGTACCACTAGGGCTTCTACCTTTGAGAGAAATTAAGCATAAAATTGACTTGTACTAGGAGTTGTGTTACCTAATAAGCCAGCCTATAGGACTAATCCTCAGAAAACCCAAGAGATTTAGACATAACTCTCTGAATTGATAAATAAAGGTTGGGAAGAAGAAAGCTTGAATCAATGTGTTGTAGTATCCATTCTTGTTCCAAATAAGGATGAAAGATAAAGGATGTGTTTAGACTATAAAGCTAACAATAACATCACCATCTAGTATAAGCACCCAATTCTTAGGTTAGATGATCTTCATGATGAGTTGCATGGTTTCTGTTTCTTTTTTAAAATTGATCTTAGAAGTGGATATAATTGGATTAGGATTAGTGAAGGAGATGAATGGAGAACTTCTTTCAAAACTAAATATGGATTGTATGATTGGAAAGTTATACCTTTTAGGTTGACCAATATATTAATGTATCATGTTTTGAGTATTTTTTAGGGAAATATCTGGTTGCTTATTTTGATGATATTCTTGTGTATAGTAAATGTTTGGATGAATATCTTGTTCATTTGAAATCTGTGTTGCATGTTCTTAGGAAAGAAAGGTTGTATGTTAATTTTGAAAATATGCATTATGCAAATATATATATCGTGTGATTTTTCTGGATTTGTTGTTAATGCTAGTAAAGTGAATGTTGAACACGAGAAAGTAAAAGCAATTTCAAGAGTGACCAACTTCAAAGAATGTGAGAGAAGTAAAGAGTTTCCATGGGTTGGTTAGTTTCTATAGGAGGTTTTTTAAAGATTTCAATACTAAAGCCGACCTTTTATTGAACTAGTTATGAAAAATGTTTTTAATTGGAGAGAAAAGCAAGAAAGGATTTTTCTTTAAAAGAAAAACCCATAAATGCTCCGATTCTTGCTTTGCCTAATTTTGCTAATCTTTTAACCTTGAAGAAGATGAATTTGGTGTAAGCATATGGGCTAAGTTTATCCAAGATGGGCATCCCATTGCATAGTTTTATGAGAAAGTGAATGAGGTTGTTCTTAATTATCCTACATATGATAAGGAATTGTATGCATTATAGTCAGAGTATTGCAAACTTGAAAATGTTATTCATTGCCCAAGGAAAGTTGAACAATAGACATATGACAAATGGGTGGAATTTCTTGAACAATTTCTTGCTTTTGGTGCTTAGAAGTAAATTTCTGAGTTTTGAGTACATTAAGGAATTATATGAGCATGATGTCGAGTTTTCTTATTTTTTTCAACCATGTTCTTATATTGAATTTGATTGGTACTTTGAATAAAATGGGTATTTGTTGGGAGACAAGAGACTTTGTGCGTATAAAAGTTAAATTAGAGAATCTTTTGTTAAAGGGGCGCATGAAGAAGGTTTAATGGGGGCACTTTAGGGTACAAAAGACATACGATATTTTGCATATGTATTTCTATTGGCCTTACATGAAGCATGATGTGCATAAGTTTTATGATAAGTGTTTTTCTTTGTAAGAAAGCTAAATCTAAAATCATGCCACATGAATTGTGTACTCCATTACCTATTCTTGAACATCCTTAGATTGACATTTTTATGGATTTTGTTATAGATTTTCCTCAATCCAAGGTAGGAAACGACTCACTTTTTGTGGTGGTTGGTTGATTTTCTAAGATGATACATTTCATACCATGTAAAGAGGTAGATGCCATGTTGCTGATTTATTCTTGAAATAAGTGGTGAGATTGCACGGGTGGCTTAGGGGCATTGTAATAGGGACACTAAGTTCCTAAGTCATTATTGGAGGACATTGTAGGATAAACTTGGTACTAAATAACTTTTCTCTACTATTTGTCATCTAGAAATTGATGGGAAAATTGAGGTAGCAAATAGAACTTTAGGTGTTTTTCTTAGGAGTGTTTAAAGAAGAATCTTAAGTATTAGGAAGAGTGCTTGCCTCATGTAGAATTTTCTTAGAATAAGGTTGTCCATAATGTAACTAATTGTTTACCATTTGAAATTGTGCATATGTTTAATCTTTTTACACCACTTGGTTTATTGGTTATGCCCAATATTTCTATTTCTAAGCATAAGAATGCATAAGTTAAGACTAGTTATGTGAAGAAACCACATGATGCTCAAATTGAAAAGAAAATTGAGAGTTATGCTAAGAAAGATAATAAGGGGATAAAGAGAGTTTTTGTTGAACTCAGTGATTGGGTTTGAATTCATACGAGGAAAAAAGGTTCCCTAAGCTAAGGAAGTCCAAACTCCAACTAAGGGGAGATGGTTCTTTTCAAGTGTTAGAGAGTATTAATGGTAATGCTTATCAAATTGATCTGCCTGGTAAGTATGGTATGAGTGTTCCTTTTAATGTATTTGATTTGTCTCTCTTTGATGCAGGTGATTATTACTATAGATTTAAAGGCAAATGCTTTGTAAGAGGTGATGTGAGCATTAAAAGCCCATGACACCCATGATGAGAAAGCATAAGGCCATGAAAAAAATCAAGCACATGATCCAATTTAAGACTTAGGTGGCTCTATATAACCAAACGAAGGCTTAGTAAAGTCTAGGAAGCATTGCAGTACAAGGGGACCCATTTACTGTAATCCTAACACATGGAAGAGACTAGACTGATTACATGCATAACATACTTAGAGAAATAAGATGAGGTCCAATTAGGAGACTATTAAGGTTTTATATAAGGCATTACGAGAAAACAATCTAAAGTGTTATTTTCAAACCTTTTAATGAAAAGTGTTTTCAAATAATAAAGTAATTTCTTGGTTAAATCTTAATTGGAAAACCTTTATCGTCTATATTGATCTTAGCTCGAGCTTGAATAAAGTATATTAAAGAAAAATATATGTATAACTCTTTCATATATATATATATATATATATATATATATATATATAAGAAGTATCTTATAAGAAAAGTTTTCTTAGGTGAAAGTGAGAGCAACAAATCTAGGTCATATTGTAACATCCATGATGTTAAATTAAAATTCATTATGTTACATAAAATTTATTAAGGATTTTTAGGAATCAAATTAAATTAATTCAAGATTAATCAGGAATAATCCTAATTTAATCAAATGTAATTGAGAATTGTTGACGAAGCGATAAAATTATACGAAATATGAATAACTAATTTCGGTGATTAAATTATGAATTTGAAATTAAATCAAATTGTGGTGGTAAAATATAAGTTAACATAAAGTGAAAGTAAAATTTATTTACTTAAGGTAAATATAAAAGAAAAGAAAAGAAAAGAAAGGCAAGTTTTATTCAAAGGAAATAAAAGAAAATGGATAAGAAATAGAAAAATGACCAAATTGCCCTTGAACTTAAAACATTTTCATTTCTCATTCTTTCTCCTTCATGCATGGACATGAAACACAAAATAGAAGCCATTTTCGTTTTTCTTCCTCCATGGTCATGCACTTGTTGGCTTGATTGGAGCTCAATCCTTTAGTGAAATTTGAAATTGAATGTATAATTATGATCGCGGAAGTAAGATAAAGGTGATGATGACTTCAATTTTAAGCTTTATGGTGTTTTCTTTCAAAATTGAAAATGCATAAATGATAGGGGTTTCAGGTTTCTTTGGATTTTTCAATTTTAAGCTTGTAAATGGAAGCCTTGCATGGTGGGTGTTGATATTTCATCAATAGGTTTAGTTTTTGGTGTTCATACATGGTGAACTGAACACCTTCACGAAATTAGTCAGAGTAGAGCTTGAACACGAGAGCGGAGTTTGTCGAGGTAGGTTTCAGAAGCTTCAAAAGTATATTTGAGGTTGTTTTAGTAAAATGGTTTTTAGTTTCAAGGTCGAAACACTAACATCCTTTCGTAAATTCTTTAAATTTTAGATGTAGGGTGTAACTGGCACCAAGAACAAATCTTAGAAGTGTGAAACTGAGGTAAAGGGTTTCAAAGTACTAGTTAATTTAGAAATATTATTTGACATCGATTAGCGTCTGAAAAAGGGATAGAAATTAGCACTAAATGGTTAAATTAATTATTATGTATGATTTATAAAATTTTTTGGTATGTATTGTGGTGAAAATAATGAGATTGATGATTGTTTCGTATTGAAATTAAGTAGGTGATTTATATTATATATATGTATATGTCGGAATGAGTTTTCAAGTGTAGGATGATGAAATTGACATCATATTGAGAATTCATAATTAAAATTGCATATATATATATATGTATGTGTGTGTGAACTTGTACTTGAGTGGTTGTCAAAGGTTTGATTGAATATTAATTATGCCCGAGTGACTATGTGTTGACGTAAGAAAATAATATATGTTGAGTGGAGAATTAATGTGTGGTGTGTGCCTTAGTGGCCGCCAATTAAAATAGAATGTCTAAGTGGCTAATTGTGGATTTAAATGTCATATGATGAGTTGAGTGATATTTATAGTCATTGGTGCTAAATTGTTAAAGAGAATTGATTAATTAATCTAGAGAAAGTGATTAAAAATTAATATACATGATTCTGTGTAGTTTGGATGGTTGTGCAATATATTCGCCCCTTAGTTTTGGCTATAGTGGTCAAGTAGGATCTCGTTGAGCTACCTAGTGGTCAAACAGACACAGTGGTTGAAGTGGAGAGCCAAGCAGGGCTCAGTGGTCCAAGTAGGGTTCACGGGGTGTCAAACAGGACTCTAAAGTGGCGACCAACCCAGTTTTAATATCCAGATACTAGAGAGTCTAATTAAACTCTAAGCGAGAGTCAATTATGTCATTGTGTGCTTGATGAATGACAATAATTGAATTATATTTCTATGAGTAATTTAAGTGATCAAGAAGGGAATGATTATATATATATATATATGTTTTATGGTTGAGAATGTGATATATATGCTTTACTATTAAGAATATGATCCGAGATAATGAAAATGACATGGATGTATTTATGTATGCCAGTAGGGTAAAGCTAGTTCTTATGTCTTTTCAATTATAGTTAAATTTCTACATTAATTAGTTATTTCGACATTCAACCTTTCTGTTGTCATTTTAGTAATTGATGATACGAATATCATAGATTTTGCAAAGGCAAGAACCAAGTGAGCTAGGATTACCAAGGAACGGATAAAGAAATTATGTTGTTTGTAATGACATTGAATTATATAATTGTCATATTTCTCAAAATTTTCTTATTTTCTTCTATCATTTTGTGTATTACATTATTTCAAGAAAATTTTGAATTTAATGATGGTGGAATCTATAACCGAGTTAAATAATCACGAAAAAGTTTTATAGTGAATTTAATTAAATTGGGAATAAATTTATGATTAAATTAAATAATTAGGTGAGATGTTATACATGCATGATCATGATTAAAAGGTTTTCAAAGTTATATGATCACTTAAAAAGTCACATGACTTTTTAAAAAACTCACATGACTTTTTAAAAAACATACATGACTGATATATTTTAATTTTGACCATTCACGATAAGCTCTCACGGTTCAAATTTAATCCTCTTACTCTCATGTAAGAAAGACTTTCTCATAAGATACATCATTTCTTTCTTTCTTTCTCTCTTTCTCTCTCCATATATATATATATATATATATATATATATATATATATATATGCGTGCGTGCGCGTGTGTGTTCTCTCTGATATGGGAGACAGACTTTGGTATTGATACCAGTTTCTTAAGTTCTGATCCGGTCTGGATACCGGCCCATAATTGGTGATGTCAGCATGACTGTTTAGAGGAACGACCGGTATCTCAGGGTAGTGTTCTCACACCGGTTATCCAGCCTCAGACATTCCGCTCTCACCTATCCGGATACTTCATCCGTCCTCACTCCCCTGTCTCGTATAACCGTTTGCCATAGTGTCACAATGAGATAAGGGGGGTTATAACTTATCAGCTTGGATACTCTGCACAGCGGAATGTGTCACTGTCACTCACAGAAAGGAGTAGGTACGATTGCAGGCGTGGCGTACGAAAAAGGAGATTATCCTCCATCCCTGTGTCAGAATCGTACACTGATAATTGACCTACCCCCTGCCACGCTCTGATTACTGAGCCATTCTGATTGACACTCTATACACGTTATCAGAGCCTACGGGCCCACCTGCATCTAACGATTCATTTTCCACGACCAACTATAAATAGCAGATTCTAATATACATGCAAGGTTACGTTGTTCTATCACACAACTTTACTATTGCATTGCTTGAGTATTCATTGAGTTTCATACACTCTTCTAACTTGAGCGTCAGAGAATCTTCACAGGTGACACCACCTTTCGCCCACTCCAACGTGAAACTTTGGTGTGAAGGATCTCCAGGACAACAAGACCGGTTTCTCCCACTGTGAGGCCGGATTACAATACCGGATACCCACTGTACCGGTGTACAAATTCAAAAATATACATACTTTTGTGGTTGGTCCCACACCGGATCCTACACCCCGCGGTCCAGACCAGTTCAAGTTCTTTTATATTACATTAGTTTAGTGGGAATCCAGTATTATATCCCTGGGTCTATTGGAGATCTCAAAGTCTGGGAGCTTCCTGTTCAACAACTATCAGTATTTCATGTTTTAAGGCGAAATAAAGTGTCAACTACAATGACACTTTAATGCTCAAGTAAATATCAGATAAATAATACCAAAGCTCAAGCAGTGAGTCGGTGAACGTACCTTAAATTGTAGTAAATTATAGAATGGGTGGTGGTTAAGTCTTATGTGGTCTGTGTTAGTATCTCTCTATAAAGTACATAGAAAATTGACGCAAACACATATATTCCTAACACTCTGCAGATCTTTTGGCCGATATGCCTCCAGCTATCTCGCAACTTCTGCCCGACATTGGATCAGATAGGCCTTGGTATGGCCCCTCATGGAGGCTTGCTCACGTGGTGGTCTTCATACTAATTTATTGATGACGAGGTATATCAAATCCCGAGTCGGTATTAGACTTAGATCAATATGTTTTATTCTTTTTTAAATCTTTTACCTATGTTTTCATCTTCTTTTCTTTTTATAATTTTTCAAACCTAACTATAATAATCATGTTATTTCCCTTTCAAAAATTTTCCTCTTATTATCCTTCCATTCATTTTCTTTCTCATGCAAACAAAGCGATAAAGTCAGTCCAAAATAAAACAAAGGAAAAATACTATTTGATTCCTTTTCGAAAAACAAATTATTGCTATCTATCAAGATGCCAGCAGTGAAGGAATCCGTGCAGTGGTACCCCTGATTGGCGCGGTTTGACCAATCAATATATACCAAAAAAATCCACAAGAATCTGTTGCTTTATTCCTTAATAATTTACAATTTATGGAAAATGTTAACCGGTATCAAATTAAAAAAAAAACTTTGTAGAAAGATTTTGGGAAAAGATATTAATTTTAGGGTTTAGGGTTTAGTTTTTAGGATTTAACTTAATTTTAGTAATATTTTTAAATAAAAATTTCTTAATGAAGTTACATATTGAAATGTGAGGGAATCAGAAGAGACAGCACAACAACGTTTATAAATAGACGGTATACATGGATCAATTATGCTTAGATATCAATGGACCCTCTTGTTGTTGGACGTATAATAGGAGACGTTTTGGATCCCTTTACCAGTTCTGTTTCACTTAGAGTTGTTTATGGCAACTCTGAGGTTATGAATTCTAGTGACTTCAAACCTTCCCAAATCGTCAACAAACCCAGAGTTGATATTGGTGGAGATGACCTAAGAATCCTTCACACACTGGTACTACCTACATGTTAATGTTAAATATAGTGTTGAACTATTTCATGACTTATGTTATATGCAGGTCATGGTGAATCCGGATGCTCCTAGCCCAAGTGACCCTTATATGAAAGAATATTTGCACTGGTAAGTCTCTTTAATTTCTAAGCTATTAATTAATATTGAATGTATGAATAAAGGCATTATCACTGGTGTCTAAATTGAACATTATATAACTCTTGTGTTCATCAATGGATTCTTAGGGCGGTAACCAATATTCCAGCAACTACTGGTGCGACATTTGGTAAGCACAAAAAAACTTTTATTCTTCATGAGTTTATATATATATATATATATATATATATATATATATATATATATATATATATATATATATATATATATATATTAAAAATAACAACCACCCAAACTTATCTAGAACAGTTAACTCATCAACATAGGGTTACTGTAAGTCTCTCACATACACAACAAAGGGTTACTACAATCTCTCTCCCTCTCTCTCTCTCTCTCTCTCTCTCTCTCATACTATATATATAGACACACACACCTAATCTAAGGGATAGATTGAAAAAAATAAGAACAAGTTTAAAACACTAATATGTAGTATTCCATATTTTATCAAAATGATATTTTATATATTGTTTTTAAAAAATAATATATTATATATAATTTAATTTCTACTATTCATTTTAATATTTTTTATATAATTTAATATCTTTCTTGATACAATAAAAAACAAGAACATGTGATACTTTCTATTAAAAATTAAATCATGATTATTAATTTTTTACTTTTTTTAGATCACCATAATTATGAAAACACTCTCTTCTGCCATGAAAAATAAGATTACAATAATTTATAAATTAAGATATAAAAAATATGAAATAAGAAGAAAAAGTAACACAAATAATTAGAATTTTTTATTTTGATAAAAAAATATTTAATATGATAATATGGTATAATTTTGTATCCATTAAAATAATCTTACAATATCTGATTGAATTTATATATATATATATATATATATCTAAAAGTGTAGTTTGATTTCCAAAATATTTTTGGTTGTGAATATTGAATTGTTTCTATAATCTATTAAAGATTAATTTATACCGTATAGTTATATTAATTTTGTATAGTAATAAAGATATCAAATAATACATAAGATATTTTAAAATAGGATATAACTTAAAAAGTTTAAATTAAATAAATATCTTCTTCTGAGATATATACTTCCCTAATATATTTTGAATTTTCAGCATGAAAATAAAAATGTGCAATTCTATAATTTTACAATGTGATAACACAATGAAACATCATACAGAACATAAACAACCAATGCTTGTTGATTAGTTAATTATGTTACTTTTACGGGAAATTAATTAAGTAATAAATGATAATTATCTAACCTTATGCAAACGTGCATATGATTAAAAAAAACTTTAATGGAGAATTTTTTTTTATTGAAAATTGTATTCAACTTATTGGAAGATACAAGTCGACTATATTAATGTTGATTCTAAAAAAAATTCTTATATGTTGCAAATGTTAGAAAAAATCCATATATATATATATATATAATTATTAAAAATTAACTTACAATTAATATTGAAATAAGAATAATCATTTGGATGAGTGAGATTTTGATATAGTTTTATCTTTAAAAAACTACTATATATTTGCTAAATTAATTTTGGAAAGCCAAATACAGTACGTACAGAACTAGATTAGTTAATATATTGATATGTATCATATGTGTACGGATTTGATGGATTGATGATACATTATTTTATTGCACTATTATTATCTGATACATATAATGATTTACTAATGCATATTATTATATTTATATTATATGTATGTATGTATATAGGACAAGAGATTGTGAGCTATGAAAATCCACGACCAATGTCTGGAATCCAACGTTTAGTTTTCGTGTTGTTTCGTCAATCGGGTAGACAAATTGTGCTTCCTCCAAGATGGCGTCGAAATTTCAACACTAGAGATTTTGCTGAGGTTTATAATCTTGGATCACCAGTTGCTGCTCTCTATTTCAATGCTCAACGTGAAAATGGTTGGGGTGGAAGAAGGTTTTAACCAACGTATCCAACAATGGCATCACTAGCTTCATGGTCGTCGTATTGCTCAAGAAGATATATATGCCATATATTTTATATTTGAAGCAATGTACTCTATATATATGATCATATATGGTCATGGAGAATAACGAACAATATATATGTATTATAACTATTTTTACTACATATATATGTATTCTAATTAGTTAGCTAGATTTGAATTTTCATCTCAATAACTTATAATAAAAATTGACACACTTCACATGAATGAAAATCAGATTTTAACTAAATATATATATACAGGGAAAAACTTATCTAATTAGATTTGTCCCATATATAATTAACTTAAATATTATATATATATATATATATATATATATTAACTTTAGCAAAATATAAGATCATTTGCTTTTTATTTAATTTTTTAGTTAACTTATAGTCTCTTGTTAGTTTATGATCTGAGTGCATACTAGACCCCATAATCAATGGACGGGGTGCCCATAATTTTTATACGGAAAAAGGTAACTAAACCACTAAACCGTCCGATGATGTGTCTGTGAACTGATATCATAGACAACCGTAAGAACAGACAATAACTTATGGCCCCGATTAGAAATCTGACATCTGAATTAGGATGTAGTATGGGCAACATGTCCCTGCCAACATTGTTACTACAGTATGTTAGTAGAGGGGTCAAATCAAGCCTTTTACTCTAGGAAATTATATAAATACAACTCATTTATTAACTTGAAACAGATTCTAATCAAGTTCTTAAGAGCCTCCATAATCTCTTTATTTTCTATAATGACCATACTGACTTAAGCATCAGATAATCTTTGTTCCACCTCCAGTGTGTTCCTCCCACAACGATTCGGATTGAATGTCAATTCATTCCCTAAACGTGAAGAGCTTAGGTCCCTACTAGATCTAAGTGCATAATATCGTACTTCACTGAGTTAGTGTAAAATAGAAAGTTAGTGAGGTAACTTTGGACTCTGGTTGGAAGAAGTCGATTCTCTACTTTGGACACTAGACAGATCATTGGCACGCTCGGTGGGACCGCATAAATTGGAAGTCCCACGACGCAACGAGATACAAGTCATGGATCACGGCATAATAAATGAAACCCTGGAGGGCCATGTCCAGAATGTAGCAAGGACTTTGGATTACGGCAAGGGGATAGTAGAAACCTCGGGATCAGAATTAAGAGCATAAGCAGTTGCGCAACTAGAGATCCCCGAGATGAGATCATTACGCAATTGCGCCAAGAAATCCAAGAACTTTGAAGAACAGAAGGAAAAGAGAACATTGGTGGAAACCAAAAGGCATCATGATTTTCATCAGCATCAAGATCGGTCCCAGACCTATGCTTGCGATGAACAAGAATCTACGTACCAAATTGAGGAGATAAATAACCAAAGAAGGGCCATAGAGTAGGGGAGGAGAATACCGGTTCAGGATACTTTTTACGAGGAGATTGATGAGTGTCCCTATTCCCAGGCATTTGTAGACTTTACAACCGCTATCCATAGGGAAGTACACGAGGAAGTTAGACCCAGGAAGCCATCTAGATGCCTATGTGAACGAATCCTTGTTTTTGGGAGCAGAGGAGGATGTTATGTGCAGGATGTTTCCAAGGACGTTGTCTGTTGAGGCGTTGGGATAATTTAAGGGCCTACCTTCAGGATCTATTGATTCATGGGACGATATGGCTCATGCTTTCTTGCAACATTTCATAGTGTCAAGAGACGTCCCGAGAACGTCTCATACTTTGACATAGATTAAGCAGGAGTCTGAGGAAAGCTTAAGGGATTTTATGAAGAGATTTTACAAGGAAGCAGCACTGGTACTGGGGTTAACTGAAGAAATCCAGTTGCATATTATGGTCAAAGCGTTGCAACCACAGTCCCCATTTGCCTTATCTTTGGCAAAGGGACCATCTTATACTTTTGAGGAATTTAAAAAGAAGACGACAAAATATGTCAGGAGAGAGATGCATCTGACACCTGCTAGTCAATAGAGTACTGCTCTGGAAGGAACTCAAATGTATGATAAGAATATATAGAATATAGAACAAAGTGTATTTGAATATTAATTTTAACCTTTCTTTTATAGTATACAAAGGTGTATATTTATACAAGGAATAAGATAATTCTGGCATAACAACTAAGGGATAGATTACATATTTGTACGAGATCAAATGATAAGATAATTCTGGTATTAACAACTAAGAGAGATGTTACATCATGATAAGGTTGTTATGAGAGATTGATATGTTGTGAGGACTGGGTCAACAGGCCAACACGCCCCCGTAAGATGGTAGTGAAGGAGACAACACCAATCTTGTCCAGTAGAAAATGATGATGTTTGGAGGCCAATAGTTTGGTAAGTAAGTCTACTAACTGATGGCTAGAGGGCACAAGAGACACTTGAAACGCTTTGCTAGCCACAAGGTCCCGAACAAAATGGTAGTCAATTGTAAGATGTTTCATCCGAGAATGGTAAAATGGATTTGCACAAAGATAGGTGGCACCAATGTTATCTGAGTACACTGTAGGACTACATGGAAACGGTACATGAAGTTCTTTAAACAGCTCTTGAAGCCAAAGGACTTCGGTTACCGTGGAAGCAATGGTGCGATATTCTGCCTCTTTTGAAGATTTTGCAGCTGTGGGTTGTTTCCTACAGGACCACGAAATGGGATTGGAACCGAGATAAATGATGTAGGACCCAGTAGATTTCATGTCCTTGGAATCACCCGCCCAATCTGCGTCACAAAACGCATGCAGTTGAAGAGAGTTTGATTTGTAGAGATGAAGACCAAAGTCTATTGTACCTTTGAGGTAGCGTAGGATACGCTTTACAACTTGCATATGCAAGGCAGTTGGTGCTTGCATATACCGTGAGAGCTTATTAACAGAGAAGACAATGTCTGGTTTGTTACTGTGATATTGTAGAGATCCAACCAATTTATGATAGGCAGTGATATCACAAGTAGATATATCACCAGTGGAAGCAAGGTCACAAGTAGCAGCTAGTGGAGTGGTTACTGGTTTTGCCTCATGCATGTTGTTACTGTGAAGGAGATCATGTATATAATGATGTTGTGTTAGGAACAAGCCAGACTGTGTAGGTACAAACTCGATACCTAAGAAATGAGTGGGTGTTCCAAGATCTTTTAAGGAGAACTTTGGTGCCAGAGTGTCCCGAAACTTGTTTAAGAACACCATGTCATTGCCTGTCAGTAATAGATCATCAACATAAACTATAAAATAAATAATGGTACTTGCTCGACTATATACAAATAGGGAGGTATCATATTTTGAGTTTATGAAGCCATATTTCAAGAAAAAGCTCTTGAAAGCATGATACCATACCCTAGGGGCTTGCTTGAGCCCATACAACACCATGCGCAACTTACAGACATGATTGGGGTATTAAGGGTGCACAAATCCTGACGGTTGAGACATGTATATATCTTCAGTGATAGTGCCATGGAGGAAAGCATTATTGATGTCCATATGACTTAGGGACCACCCTTTAGAAATTACAAGACATAAGACCACCTTGATTGTTTTTGGTTTAACAACTGGACTAAAGGTATCATTGTAGTCAACGCCTGAATGTTGATGATACCTTTTAGCAACAAGTCGAGCTCTGTACCAAGCAGTTAAACCATAAGTGTTACGTTTTAGTCGATACACCCATTTATTGCCGATGATATTAAGGTGTGGTTGATTAGGAACAAGAGTCCAGGTACAGTTAGCAAGAGGAGCATTAAGCTCTTCTGACATGGCAGTCTTCCACTCTGGGTGCTTTACAGCTTGAGAAAAGCATGTGGGTTCAACAAGATTTGGCAATGGAAATTTGGTGGCCACATGAACCTGTTTTGGCTTAAAGATGCCATTTTTGGATCGAGTAGTCATTGGGTGAGTTGACTTTAGAGCCGATAAGCAAGCAAGGGGAGGAGGTGATAACGTGTACTCATTGCTGGAAGGGGCAGGGGTTGAAGAGTGGTGTGGAGATGGCATATATGGTGAGAGAGGAGAGGATACTGTAGCAAGGTTAGAGGATGTAGAAGTAGAAAGGACAGGTGCTTCGTTAGATGAAGAGGATAATATATTGGGAGGTGATGGAGGTTGTTGTTGGATTGGATGTGTTAGGGATAATGGATGGGGACAAATAAGAGGCGTTGATTGTTGGAGAGGTTGCAGGCCATTTGAATATGGATTAGAGATAATAAGTGCAGTTGGAGTTAGTTAAGAGGAATAAGGAAAAACATCCTTAATAAATTAAACATGACAAGAAGTGAAGATTTTAGAGGATTGGGGATGAAGACAATAGTATGCACTTTGAGTTGGACTATAACCTATAAACAAACATGGTTTTGATTTGGGAACAAGTTTGTTGGATGTGTATGGAGTAAGCCACGGGAAGCATATGCAACCAAAAATTCATAGCTTAGTGTAATTGGGAACACAACCAAATAGAACTTGAAGAGGTGATTGTATATGTAAACCACGAGTAGGCATTAATTAGATAAGCAACTGTTTGGAGAGCATATGACCATAAGTGAAGAGGGAGAGAAGCATGGTGCAACAAGCAACGAGCTATTTCAAGGAGGTGGCGGTGTTTACGTTTAGAAAAGCCATTATGTTCAGGGGTATGGGGAGGAATGGTTAGATGAGTGATGCCATGGTTTTGAAGGAAGGAACACAACTTTATATATTCTCCACCATTGTCAGTATAAAGCATTTTGATTTTTAAGTTTAGTTGATTTTCAACAAGGGACTTGAAAATAGGGAAAATAGTGGAGACTTCTGATTTAAATTTGATTGGATACAGCCAAACATATTTAGAGAACAAGTCAATAAAGATGACATAATAGGAATGACCATTTATTGAATTGACAGAAGTTGGACTCCATACATCAGAAAAAACAAATTAAAGAGGACAACTACTTGACAGAGTTAATTTATTGAATGGTAACTTATGACTTTTGTTGGCAGGTCAATCAAGGCAGCGAGTAACAGAGGCTTGGACTTTGACTACTTTGTAATGCATGCTTGAGGACTGGACTGGCTAGATGGCCTAACCGATTATGCCACAAAAGAGAGAACTGGTAATGAACATGATAAAGTTGGGGAAGGGTTGAGTGAGAAGGCAACTTGTACACATGATGATCATTCTTGCCTCGCAGAAGAATCGCCCCCTTGCTCAGGCTCTTAACCTCAAAATAGTAAGGGAAAATTCAATAGAGACAAGATTAGTTTTGCATAATTGAGATACAGAAATCAAATTTTGAGTGACTGAGGGAACATGTAAAACATTTGATAATTGGAGAGGGGTAGATGAAGTAGGAATAGTAGTAAAACCAGAATGCTTAATGGAGAGACCTTTACCATTAGCAACAAAGAGTTGACCATGTCTATGATATGTGTTGGAAATGGACAGATTTGCAATATCCTTAATAACATGATGTGAGGTACCCGAATCAAGCAACCAACTGGGAGCAGAGTGTGATTCTTGTTGAGCTAAGTTAGCCTGATGATGTGGATGCTTTGAAGGATATCCATGCAATTTGTAGCAAGTTTTTGCAGTATGGCCTCTTCGATCATAGTATTGGCATGTGGGAACTGAGTGAGAGGATGATGTTCCCTGATGAGATAAGGTACTGTAAGAATTAGGCAAAGTAACAGAGTTACAAACTGATGGTGAGCTGCGATAAGTTTGTGACCTTCTTCCACGAGGAGGATAGGCAGTAGAGCGCTGAGTATAGTGTGCAGTAGCTGGAATAGATTGCTGATGGTGTTCCTCACGTTGAAGAAAGATTTTAAAGTCAATAAGTTTATCAAAAAATTCATCAAATAGTAATGGAGAGTCACGTGCACGAATAGAGGCAGTGAACTCACGAAAGGTAGGGCTGAGACCATTGAGGGCACTGATCACCAAATCAAGATCATCAATGGGATATCTAATAAAGGCAAGTTCATCAGCAATGACCCTTATGGAGCGGAGAAAGTCTGCAACACTATAAGTGCCTTTAGATATTGAAGCAAGTCGTTCCTTCAAGGACATTATATGAGTGCGGGATCGATTGGCATATTGCTTGTTGAGTCGGTCCCAGGAAGCAGCAGAGGAGTCTACAGAGGTCATGACAATTTGAGCATCAGGACTACAGGAACCGAGAAGAGCAAGGAAAACAAAATTATCTTGTCGCTTCCAGTAAGTGTTGTCGCGACCGGGATCGCGGCGGGATGGCCGACCCTTAAAAATACAACGGGTTTCGAAATCCTTTCGAAAAGAAAAAACAGGGAGTCGCCACCAATATTTTTTTAGGATAAAAATATCGGGAAAAACCTCTTTTAAAACACTGGTTATGAAAAATGAAATTCTAAGTTCGGGAGTCGAATTACAGGTGAGGAAGGTATTAGCGCCTCACAACTGTCCGTTATAAAACGGTTACCTCAAATTGATAGCGCTTATTTCAAAATAGCCCAGAAATTATTTTTAACTTCTTCCACACAAAATGACAAAGCAGACACAAACAAACAAAACAGACTAAACGGTAACAGTGATAAATTTGACCAAACAATGATAGTAAAAAAGAAGAAAACAGTAACGATAGAAGATCAAACAGTGACAGTAAAAAAAATGATAGTAGAATATTAAGACAGTAATAACAAGAAATGACAGTGAAAAATTCGACAAAACAATGACAATAAGAAGCTTAACAAAACAATAATAAGAAACGACACACAACGATCGTAAAAAAACTTAGCAGAATATCGACAGTAGGAAAGTAAAAAAAAGATAATAACAATAGGAAATGGCAAACAGAGACAATAAGAAACTTGACGAAATAACACCAGTAAGAAAAAGTAAAACAAAATGAAAGTAAAGGTTAACAGGACGTCGCGTCCAAATTAACCTTGGCTTTAGTATAAAACAGGAAAAGGGAAGGATACTAACAAGACGTCGCGTCTAAATTAGTCATCTTTTAATCAAAATACGGGGTTAGAAACGGGAAGGGGATAAACGGGACGTCTCGTCTCAAGTATCCCGTTCCTTGTGGTGATGGTCTACCGGGAATAAGGGAAAATCAACAAGACGTCACGTCTAAATTGATTTGTTTTTTTTTGAAATATCATTATTTAATAAATAACAACCGATTGAAAATTTAAAAAGGGTAACAAGACGTCTCGTCTAAATTAACCTCTTTTTGATAAAACAAATTTTTTAAAATAAAAAATAAAAATAAAAATCGAATAGTAAAAATTTATCAAAAACTTGACAAAAAGCACATAGACTTACTAAAGTGAAAAATGGGTAATATTTTTTGGTTGAAGATAATGCTGAGTTGTTAAAATTTTAATTAGACACAATTTTAAAATAACAAAAAAAGGACATGGATAATCACATTTTGTTAAGCTTTATACAACCCGATTCTTTCAAAGAATGGCGAATGCCTTAAAAGAAAATTACACTCTAACTATACGGTGAATGAACTATCCGAAAAAAGAAACAGTATACAGACGGCTGATTTCTTGTAATAGGATTAATATTTTGAGCAGTAAAATTAAGATCGTAACCCCCCTTTAAAAAAATTAAATCTGTACAGAACTAAAATATATACAAACAATTTGAGTAACAATATTGAGCAGCAAATAAACAGGAACAATAACATGAGCAGAAACAGTAGCAGAGATTAATTAGAGATTCAAGCATACATCACAATATCCTACTGTAAAACTGAATTATAATAACGACAAGAGACAGCAGGGAAAAAAAGTCCAATACAACAGTACTAATCTGATCCTTGTACAAAAATTCAACCTTTTGAAAAATAAACACTATTTTCACAAAATATATAAAAAAATATTCTTGCTCACTGATTGAGTTCTTGCCCACTGTTGCTGTTGCTGTTGCTGTTACTGCCGCTGTTGCTGTTGCTACTACTGCTGCTGTTGTTGCTGTTGCTGTTGCTGTTGCTTCTGTTGCTGTTACTGTTGCTGTTACTGCGAATTTTCACTGTAAAAATTCAGAAGCACCTTCCAAAACTCAAGAATGTGGAGATAATTTCCTCTCTAGATAATCTTTTTTGAACCACTGAGTTTGCACTGCCCTTTCCTCTTTGCCCTCTTTACTCTCTGCTATTTTTCTAATTTTCCTCTTTGACTCTCTCTTCTTGCTGTGTATGTTCTCTTTTTCCTCCTCTCCTTTCTGTTCTCTGTTCTTGCTGTGTGTGTCTTCTCCTTCTCCTCTAATTCGTGCTCTCTAGCCCCCTTTCCTCTTTCTCTTGGCTCCTTATAGCATTTCCATGGCTGGTTTTTTGGACATCAAAATTCAGCCCATCTCCCTTGCCATAATGCTTCACCTTGGCCCTTCTAACACAAAGAGAACATGCTTTCTTGATTCCTCATGGCCATGAGCATGTAAGGCATGTTATGTTTCTTCTTTTGAATTTATTTTATGCAATAAAGTGACAATATTTTGTCTAGACATTCAGCACTTGGAAGCCCTTCACGTTGGAAGTATTTGCCTTTGTCCATTATTTGCATTGAATAATTTCTTGTACATGGAACCTTGCTTGGTGCATAACATGAATACAGCTTAAAGTTACCAATACTTTGCATAAAATATTGGTACATGGGGCTTGCATATGGGACCATCTGAATGCTAGAAAGAATGGCAACAAAAATTCAAAGGAAATAATGGGTGAGTGAAGTAGTGTATTGTCGTGAGAATGGATGAGAAAAGGTGATTTTGTTGCATAAAAAATTAGAACAATGGGACCTTTTGAAGCTAGCTTTGACCGTGGAAGTGTATGGAGAATAAATGGGTTGAATTGTATGAATAAAATGGCCATAAGACTCCAAGAAGCAAAGGACAAGCTTTGAAATGTTGCATAAAAAAAAAAAAATCATGGGACCTTGCTTTTGATGACTTTTCACGTGAGGCATGAATGGGTGAAAGAAGAAACAATCTTTTATTCAATAAATTAATGAATGGATGGTGCATCTTTAGCAACTAAAATCAGGTACATGGATCCTTATTGAAGACCATATTAACGTGAATTAGAGAGTGAAGCTACTGTCACATACTTTGCAATTCACGTTGGAATGGCTTGTCATGCATATTTTGACTCTATTCTCTTCATCACGAAACTTGCTTGCATATTTAAGGACATATACATACCAAATTTGAAAGAGAGTCCAACATGAAAATTGTAGATCTTTCTCTTAGCTTTAATTTGATATATGGCACAAAAATTTTCATCAAGAAACGAGGGAGATATGGCCCATCTATGAAAACTGCTCCAGAGTGTGACGGAAATACATTTGCAAGCAAAATAAATTCACTGGGCAAAATGGGTGGAGAATTAGCTTTTGTGACCTTCATGAAGTTTGTAGATATCTTTGATGTGGATCCATATCAAAAAGAACGGAGTCGTTTCAGTATCATATGATGGAGATATGAATTTTTTCCTAAAGATGCGCAGAGCAGTCATGAAACTGGGACAGGTCTAGGAAGATTATTAAAACTGTACCAATTGGTAAAGATATAGCCTTCCAGGTCTTCATAAAAGTCGTAGACAATTTTGTTACGGAAATTTTGAGACCGGGTTTGCGCAAATCGAAGGTCGTATGAAGGAGTTATGAATTTCTAAGTGAACCATGCGCAGCAGAGAGTGCCCAAAGGATGGAAATATACCAATTAGCCAGACAAAAAGAGGTGTTCATAGATGCCCCTCTTTACTTCTTTTTCACAAGAGAAACACGAAGCTTCTGTGTTTCTGCAGTGAAAAAAGAAGTAAAGATATGAACACCGATGTAGGGGCCAAGTGGGGACCTCTTAATCGGTATGGTGTCTGACAGTGTTGGCAGTTAACGAGCTGGTGTGACCTTTTCTTCTTTAAAGATGAGCATTTTCTAGATCCGTCTCTCTCTATTTCCCTTCTTCTTTTTTTTTGTTTTTGTTTTTGTTTTTGTTTTTCTTTTTGTTTTTTTTTTCTCTTTTTTTTTCCTCTTTTTTTTTTAGGATTCTTTTTTTTGTGTTTTTTCTTTTTGAATCGACCGGAAAGGATTGTCTTCCAGTTAGTAGGAGGTGAGAGGATTAGGGTTGCCCCCCGGTAGACTGTTGGTAGGAAATGTAAAGGTTGGGGTTGACCCTCGTTTGACAGAAAGTGTAAAGGTTGGGGTTGACCCTCGGTTGACAGGAAAGGTAAATATTGGGGGAGCTAACAGGACGTCTCGTCCGAATTAACTCACTGTTGGCAGAAAATGTAAAGGTTGGGGTTGACCCTTGGTTGACAGGAAAGGTAAAGATTGGGGGAGCTAACAGGACGTCTCGTCCAAATTAACTCACTGTTGGCAGGAAATGTAAAGGTGGGGTTGACCCTCGGTTTGTAGAAAGGTAAAAGGTGGGGGATTGCCCCTTGACTGACAGGAAAAATAAATGTGGGGTGTGGCCCTTGGTTTGCAGAAAGGTAAAAGGTGGGGGATTGCCCCTTGATTGACATGAAAAATAAATGTGGGGTGTGGCCCTTGGTTTGCAGAAAGGTAAAAGGTGGGGAATTGCCCCTTGACCGACAGGAAAAATAAATGTGGGGTGTGGCCCTTGGTTTGCAGAAAGGTAAAAGGTGGGGGATTGCCCCTTGACTGACAGGAAAAATAAATGTGGGGTGTGGCCCTTGGTTTGCAGAAAGATAAAAGGTGGGGGATTGCCCCTTGACTGACAGGAAAAATAAATGTGGGGTGTGGCCCTTGGTTTGCAGAAAGGTAAAAGGTGGGGGATTGCCCCTTGACTGACATGAAAAATAAATGTGGGGTGTGGCCCTTGGTTTGCAGAAAGGTAAAAGGTGGGGGATTGCCCCTTGGCTGACAGGAAAAATAAATGTGGGGTGTGGCCCTTGGTTTGCAGAAAGGTAAAAGGTGGGGGATTGCCCCTTGACTGACATGAAAAATAAATGTGGGGTGTGGCCCTTGGTTTGCAGAAAGGTAAAAGGTGGGGGATTGCCCCTTGGCTGACAGGAAAAATAAATGTGGGGTGTGGCCCTTGGTTTGCAGAAAGGTAAAAGGTGGGGGATTGCCCCTTGATTGACATGAAAAATAAATGTGGGGTGTGGCCCTTGGTTTGCAGAAAGGTAAAAGGTGGGGGATTGCCCCTTGACTGACAGGAAAAATAAATATGGGGTGTGGCCCTTGGTTTGCAGAAAGGTAAAAGGTGGGGGATTGCCCCTTGACTGACATGAAAAATAAATGTGGGGTGTGGCCCTTGGTTTGCAGAAAGGTAAAAGGTGAGGGATTGTCCCTTTACTGATAGGAAAAACCCGGGGGGATGCCCCAGTTTGGCATGATTGGATGAAATCTTGGGGAACTGCCCCTTGACTAAGAGAATAAACCCGGGGAGATGCCCCAGTTTGACATGATTGGATGAAATCTTGGGGAACTGTCCCTTGAATGAAAGAACAAACCCAGGGAGATGCCCCAGTTTGGGTTGATTGGGAAGTGTAGTCCCACTGGGGAAGGATTTGGGAAGTGTAGTTTTTTGGTGATTATGGTTCCGCTGGGGAATGAGAACTTGGGAAGTGCCAGCTTTGGCGATTGTGATTTCACTGGGGATGCCAATCTACTGATTTCTCTTGGGGAAAACTTCTGGTCCGGATCTTTGGTGTCAGGTTCTTCATTTCTGTGTGACGTAGTTCCATCACCCTTCAAAACAGATGGTTAGAAGCACGAGTAATCAAAAGAATTGACATTTCGAGCGACCTCTCCTAAGAGATAGGCTTTCAAGATAACTCATGGATGAGATAGAGACAAATTCTGTCTTCCAGGAACATAATTAACAGAATTGGTTATGCTTTCTCACGGGCCGGGTCTGGCGCCAGGATACATTCCGTTTCACCACGACTTTTCATTTCATCACTTTTCATTTCAAAAATTTCCTCTTAAGAAAAAAAACTTGTTCGTTTATAAGATTCAGCCGTAGACTCAGGGGAAGGAAAGGGAGAGCTTATTTTATTATTGAATATAAGTATGTACATTGGTAATGAAGGTAAAGGTAACAAAAACATATGCATAAACAATTAAAAGGTGGGAGAGAAAGAAGGCCTTTTGAACCCGCCAGCGACTCCCCGTGAGTGATAAGAATCCGGATCTTTCCTCACGACTTCGAGACCATCCTCTGATTTTACTTCTGGGAAATGATTTTGACAAAAATGCGCGTGCCTGACCAGTTTTCCTTCTCTGAAGAGTTCCCGTCCTTATGCCTAAACTTGTGGCTTTTATTCTACCTGAGCCGCCCTTCCGGGTTTTCGACTCATCAAGCAGCTCTAATTTTTGCCTAGGCTGCCCCATGGGTTTTCAGCCTAGCGAGCACCCTTTTTTTTTTTTTAGGCAAAATATTTCTTCACCGCGTCGGCGTTCACAGGCATTGGCAGATCCTCTCCATCCATGTTGGTGAGGATCAGAGCTCCTCCAGAGAAAGCCTTCTTCACGACGTATGGTCCTTCGTAATTAGGTGTCCATTTCCCTCGGATGTCCTTTTGGATTGGCAAGATTTTCTTGAGGACTAGGTCTCCTTCTTGGAATTGTCGAGGTCGTACCTTCCTTTCAAAAGCTCGTTTCATACGCTTCTGATACAGCTGACCATGACAAAGGGCGGTTAATCTCTTTCCATCAATCAGATTTAACTGGTCATGTCGAGCTTGGACCCACTCAGCTTCCTTTAATTCCGCTTCCATTATCACTCGAAGAGAAGGGATCTCTACTTCGAAAGGTAGGACTGCCTCCATTCCATAAACCAGGGAGAATGGAGTGGCCCCAGTTGAGGTTCGGACTGAGGTGCGATACCCATGTAAAGCAAAGGGGAGCATTTTACTCCAATCTCTGTAGGTCACAACCATTTTTTGTATAATCTTCTTGATGTTTTTATTGGCTGCCTCGACTGCCCCATTCATTTTAGGGCGATACGGGGAGGAATTATGATGGTGGATTTTGAAGTCTTCACAAAGTTCCTTCATCATTTTGTTATTCAAATTCATGCCATTATCAGTGATGATCTGACTTGGCAGACCGTACCGGCATATCAGTTCACGCTTGACAAATTTAACCACAACACTCCTTGTCACATTGGCGTACGAAGCAACTTCTACCCATTTTGTGAAATAGTCGATAGCGACTAAAATGAAACGATGACCGTTAGAGGCTTTTGGCTCGATGGGTCCAATGACGTCCATACCCCACATTGAAAAGGGCCAGGGAGCTAACAAGACATTCAGGGAAGACGGGGAAGCGTGAATATGGTCCGCGTATATCTGACATTTGTGACACTTACGAACATAGGCAAAACAGTCTGACTCCATGGTCATCCAGTAGTAACCAGCCCTCAAGATCTTTCTCGACATGGCGTGCCCGTTGGTGTGAGTTCCAAAACATCCTTCGTGGATATCCCTCATGATTTTACTTGCCTCGTCGGTGTCGATGCAACGAAGAAGGACAGAGTCATAGTTTCTCTTATAAAGCACATCACCGTTTAAGAAGAAACCCATGGCGAGCCGTCGTAGGGTTCTCTTATCATTCTCTGTAGCACCTTCGGGATATTCTTGATTTCGGACATACCTCTTGATATCGTAATACCAAGGCTTCCCATCTGACTCCCTTTCAATCATCTGGCAATATGCGGGTTCGTGGTGCCGTACTATTTCAATGAGAGGCATGTCGTAATCATTGCTCACCTTGAACATTGATGCTAGGGTAGCCAAAGCATCAGCCATTTGGTTGTCTTCCCGGGGAACATGGTGAAAAGAAACATCATCAAATTCCTTAATCAACTCTTTGATGTGAGTTTGATAGGGAATTAATTTGCTGTCTCTAGTTTCCCACTCTCCTTTTAGTTGGTGAATGACCAGGGCAGAATCCCCGTATACTTCCAATTTCTTCACTTTGGCATCCAATGCTGCTTGGATTCCCAGAGAACACGCCTCGTACTCAGCGATGTTATTGGTACAATCAAAACATAATCGAGCACAAATGGGGATAAGTTCTCTGTCAGGCGAAATGAGGATTGCTCCGATTCCGTGTCCTAATGCGTTAGAAGCACCATCAAACCTTAGGGTCCATTTATCCTTTTGGGCTCCTTCTTCATCAATCAGGGCCATGATATCTTCGTCCGGGAAGTCAAACTGCATGGGCTGATAATCTCTTATGGGTTGATGAGCCAGGTAGTCAGCCAGAACACTTCCTTTTATAGCCTTCTGAGTGACATAGACTATATCGTACTCAGTTAGCAGGACCTGCCATCGAGCAATCCTCCCGGTTAAGGCAGGTTTTTCGAAGATATATTTGACGGGGTCCATTTTGGAAACTAACCAAGTAGTGTGGCTTATCATGTATTGTCTCAAACGTCGAGCTGCCCACGCTAACGCACAACAGGTCCTTTCCAGAGCAGAATACCTCATCTCGCAGTCAGTGAACTTCTTGCTTAGATAATAAATGGCATGTTCTTTCTTCCCGGTCTCATCATGTTGCCCCAACACACAACCCATGGATTCATCTAGCACCGTAAGGTATAAAATGAGTGGTCTTCCCGGGGTAGGTGGGATCAAAACTGGCGGGTTCTGCAAGTACTGCTTTATCTTTTCAAAAGCCTTTTGACAATCCTCGTTCCATTGAACTGGTTGGTTTTTACAGAGCAATTTGAAAATTGGCTCGCATGTTGCCGTCAACTGTGAGATGAAGCGAGCGATGTAATTTAATCTCCCCAAGAAACCTCTAACTTCCTTTTCTGTACGGGGAGGAAGCATTTCAAGAATGGCTTTAACTTTGTCAGGGTCGACTTCTATGCCTCTCTTGCTTACTATGAATCCCAGTAATTTCCCGGATCTTGCGCCGAAGGTGCACTTGGCTGGGTTCAGCCTAAGCTTGAATTTCCTCAACCTTTCAAAGAGTTTCCTTAGGTCTTCCATATGCCCTTCATCCGTTTTAGACTTGGCAATGATATCATCGACGTAAACCTCTACCTCCTTGTGCATCATGTCATGGAAAAGGGTTACCATGGCCCTTTGGTAAGTTTCTCCGGCATTCTTTAGACCAAAAGACATCACCTTATAACAGAAGGTTCCCCACAAGGTGACAAATATGGTTTTTTCCATATCCTCGGGCGCCATCTTAATTTGATTGTATCCGGAGAAACCGTCCATGAATGAAAAGATCGTATGTTGCGCGGTATTGTCGACCAGAACATCAATCTGAGGCAGGGGAAAATCATCCTTGGGGCTAGCCCTGTTCAAATCGCGATAGTCCACGCACATTCGTACTTTGCCATCCTTTTTCGGGACCGGGACTATATTTGCCACCCACTGTGGGTATTTTGCCACGGCTAAGAATCCGGCATCAAATTGCTTCTTGACTTCTTCCTTGATTTTCAAAAGCATCTCAGGTTTCATACGTCGCAGCTTTTGCTTTACCAGCAGATATTCGGGTTTTAATGGTAACCTATGTTCGACAATGCTATTGTCCAGTCCCGGCATATCTTGGTAAGACCAGGCGAAAACATCTCTAAACTCTCTCAACAACCCAATCAGTTCCTGCCTCTGTTCTTTACTTAACGAGGTACCAATTTTGACTTCCTTTTTAACTCCTCCAATTCCCAAATCGATAACCTCGGCTATCTCTAAGTAGGGCAAAATTTCCCTATCCTCTTGTTCTAATAACCAGGTTAACTCAGGCGAGGGATCACAGTCTTCATCATATTCCTCATTGGCGCAATCAGTTAGACAGTCAGAATCGTGAAATAAGACCGAATTCTCACTATTCTCAGATGAATCGCTTTCGGATCTGCATTTTCAGTGTATCATAGCAAATAAAAAGGAAAACAAGCAAGAGAAAGGTTTAAATAATAGGTTACTAAACAGATCAAGCTATTTGGAAACTGATGGCATTTATTATTCAAACAAACGAACAAGTTTTTATTGTTACAAAATGAGATCCCGAAGCATAGCTAAAGGATCGAACAGAAAACATGATTACTTTGATGAAATGGTACAAATCGTGGGGAATTCTATGACCTCCCAGTTGTTCAGTTCCTGACCAGGTGAGCCAGCATACACAAATCCGGGGCCTTCATCAAGATCACTTTGGATCACGGCCACTTGATCTGGAAACATTACTCCGGCGCTCCTGAAGCTCTGGTAGAGGTCACAGATGGGGATTTTCGCAGTGTTGAATGCATGCCCGGTATGACGAGTAATCCTCTTCCCTCTCCTCTCTTTTTCTACGCCTTTTTGGTCTTCAGTGGTAGGTTGGTATCCCAGGCCGTACCTATTTTTGTTCTCAGGGAGACAGACAGGTTGAATTCTTCCTTCCAGTTCTCTTCCGAGTCCTTTTCCCGGCTTATATCCTCCTCGTAGCATGGTCTTCGCTACTGCTAACGGTACCTTTGGGAAAGACATACTTGTGGCGTTGGCTATCTCCAAAGCCTGGAATGATGTCTCGAGGGCTTCCTCGGCTGCCTCTACATAGGGGGTAGTAACTGGCTTACTGACCAGAAGATCCTCCTCTCCAGAAACGATTACCAGTCTGTTATCAATGATGAACTTTAGTTTCTGGTGTAAAGTGGAAGGAACTACCCCTGCTGAATGGATCCATGGCCTCCCTAACAAGCAACTATAGGCGGGCATGATATCCATTACTTGGAAGAGAACTTGAAAGATATGGGGTCCAACTTGTATGGGTAGCTCAACTTCGCCTATGACCTCCCGTTGGGTCCCATCAAAAGCTCTTACTATCATGGAGCTCGGTCTCATGCATGCCCCATCTATGGGTAGTTTAGCTAATGTAGACTTGGGCATCACATTCAAGGATGATCCATTATCGACGAGCACTTTTGCCATAATATGGTCTTGACACTTCACAGAGATGTGGAGAGCTTTGTTGTGTCCTTTCCCTTCCACCGGCACCTCGTCATCCGTGAAAGTCAGATAGTTACTGGCCACTATATGTCCGACAATACCTTGGAACTTATCAACAGGCAAGTCATGTTTCACGTGTGCCTCACTTAGCACCTTCATCAGCGCGTTCCAATGTGATTCAGAACTTGTCAGCAGAGATAATAAGGAGATCTTGGCGGGGGTATAGTTCAACTGATCCAATACCTGGTAATCGCTGTGGCGGATAAATTTTAAGAACTCCTTAGTCTCCTCTTCTGGCACAACCTTCTTTGCTTCGCCAGCGATCCCAACCTTCCTGGTTTTGCCTTCCGCGGCAGTCTTGTCTTGCTTTGGCTCTGAAGGTGCATACACTCTCCCACTTCGGGTCATTCCGCCTACACCGGCGATGTTGGTAACCAACAAAGCAGGTGCCGGATCAATTATTACGGGGTTGGAAACAACTATGTCCGTGTTATACTTCCAAGGCACGGCGTGGGAGTTGTCATACGGGAATGGAGCAGGTGGCCGTGCTCTAATAGTAGTTCTGGCAGGGGTCTGCGTTAGCGACGCGTTTTTACTATAAAATATGACCAGGGGTTTTGGGGCCCGAGGTCCAGTCTGTCCCTGTATCATATTTACCTCATCGCCATGGCGCTTGCAGACTCGTATAGTGTGACTATCCATAAACCTTTGGAGAGTTTTTCGAAACTCTTGCTGCTTTGTCGATTGGGCATCATCGAAGTCTTCATCCCATTTGTCCTTCACTAACCCTACCTCAAACATAAGGGAGTGAATTCCTTTTAGAGGCATCTGAATGTCCTCAACATTGGACGTATACTCTACATCTTCCCCGATAGCATTGACCCCGGGCCCTTCATGATTAGGCAGAGGGTTTGTTGTCACATTTGGACTTCCTTCTCGGAAGCTTATCCAATCTGCCTGAATCAGGTCCCTTACTTTATATTTCAAAGCCAGACAATTTTCAGTAGAATGGCCTGGTGCACCCGCATGATAATCGCATCGGGCATTAGGGTCATACCCCCTAGGATAAGGTGGCTGTAGTGGCCTCAAGGGACAGGGTACTACTAGAGTTTTTTCAATAAGGTGAGGCAAGAGTTCGGTATAGGACATTGGGATGGGATCGAACTGGGGTGGAGCACGGTCATTGTTCCTTCTTTGGATATTTGGCGGTGGGTTGGCTTGTGGTGCTTGGTGTGGTATCTGTGGTGGCGCAGGCGGCCGTACAATGGTTGGTCTGAATTGTGGTGGATTAAGGTTTGGAATGGCTGCCACATACGGGTGCGACACGCCGGGATATACTGGTGAAAGGCTAACTGGGGTAGGTGGCCCTGCCAGGTTCCTTCTCTGGTTGTGAGAGACCAAGTTGGTCTCCCCTTCTCTTCTCCTGTTTTCGCCAAGTGTAGGTCTCCTTGCAGCTCCCATCCCAGATGGACTTCGGACTATCCTGCCGGTCCTTAGCCCATTTTTTATCCTTTCTCCAATAGTGACAATATCAGAGAAATAGGACGAGACACTTCCAATCATCTTCTCATAGAAAGGAGTTTGAAGTGTATCTATGAACATAGTGATCACCTCCTTTTCAGATAGAGGTGGGTCAACCTGTGCCGCCACTTCGCGCCACCTTTGGGCGTACTCCTTCAACGTCTCGTTATCTTTCTTAGTCATGTTCTGCAATTGTCCCCTATCCGGGGCCATGTCCAGGTTATATTTGTATTGTTGCATGAACGAGTCTGCTAGGTCTTTCCAGCAGCGTATACGAGAGCGCTCTAGATGATTGTACCATGTCAGGGGAGCCCCAACCAGGCTGTCCTGAAAACAATGAATCAGCAGAGGGTCATTTGACGCATGCGAAGCCATCTTACGGCAGTACATGGTTAGATGATTCTTTGATCATGTCAACCCTCTGTATTTGTCAAAATCGGGCGTCTTGAATTTAGGAGGTATGACGACATCAGGGATTAGGCAAAGTTCAGCAGCAGTGCCTGTCCCAAATTTACTTGTTCCTTCCATCTCCCTTAAACGCCTTTCCAAGAATTCCAACCTCTCTTCCTGGGTGGTAGCCACAGCACTCGGACCGGCAGCAGTGTGTTGACCAAACTTCCCATATTGCTGGTAGGAATGAAACAGGTCAGTGTTTGGTATGAAGGTATCCGGTTTGGCAGTGGTTCGGGGTATATGAATGGTATGAGCAGGCTGCGCTTGGGCGGCTTGTGTTTGGGCGGCTTGAGTATGAGTGGGTGGCATCTGGGTGGCTTGTGCTTGGGTAAGTGGGTCGTTTGGTTGATTAGTGTTAGGCTGGGCAGTGATGGGAACTTGGTCTTGGTGGCAAGGTTCTTCCTGGAGTGGTGGGAAATATCCGTGCGGTAAACCATACGGGGGAAAGGGAATAACATTGCCTTCCTCATCCACAAAGGTATGTTGTTGTGTGTTTGCAGGATTTGGTCTCCTTATACGAACAACGAGGGGAGGTGCGGTGGTCCTGGGGTCAGATCCTGTAGCCGGATCTTGACCGTGATGAGAGGTGGGTGGTTGTTGCCGAGCGTCTTCAACCCCTGCAGAAGATCCCCCTTCTGTGACTCTCCTTTCCAGGAGCTTGGCCATCTCGGCCATCTGTTCCTTGACCTGGGCGAGCTCAGCCTTCAAATTCTCATTTTCTTGTTCTATGTCAGCCATGAGTTTCTTCCTGAGCCTGGTCCCGTAAGAATGTTTACCCGTAATGTCTTTAGAAAGAAACACAAAAGAAAATTTAGAAAAGATAAGCGAATTAAAGAAAAAAATTAAGTGAAACGAGATTACGCGGGAAGCAATGTTGGAACTTGACGGATCCTTCGACTGTTCCTCAGAACGTCACGTTCAAGAGTACTAAGTAAAGCATTGAATGGAAATTAACATGAGATAGTTGTGAAGACAAAGGAATCCATTATTTCGAAAAGAGTACATTATTGCCATAAAGTGCCAAGTTACAAAGCGGGAAAATAAATCAGCCATCCCTAGCTCGGGCAATCATTTCCCTCATTTTACAAATTCGTCCTCTGCAGTAATCTAAGAACGTTGCAATTTCTCTAGGAGTACTGACAGGGTTGGCAATTCCTTCAGCTTGTTTGAGTAAAAACGGGAGGTCTTCAAGAGCCCCGTTAGCCAGGTATGCCAGTTTAGCGAAACGATCCATCCACAAGTGAACAGTTTCATCTTGTTGTGTTAACTCAGCTTCCAAGAGGCGTATGGTCTCTTGACAGTCTTGTTCAATGTTCATGGCGCGTTGTTGCTCCCCATTTATCTCTTGCTCGCAAGCCTTTACCACTTCATTGAGCTGTTGTTCTAATTTATAGACTTGTGACTGTAGAAGCTCTTTTTGCACCATGATACTCCGCTCATTTTCTTTTGATTGTGCCAATATATCCTTCAGAAGATGTTTCTCAGCCAAGATAGTATCACTTTGTTTGCTCTTCATTTTCAACTGAGAGTTGGCCGCTCGAAGACATTGGTCTTGTTTTATCATGTAGTCTTCTTCAACCTTCTGTTTTTTTCTAATCTCTTCAATGGCTTGCTTGTTCTCCAAGTTCTCCCCTTTCTGAAGGGTGTATTCTTGCTGACATCTCAATAAGTCTTCCTCTAACTTCTTGTTCTTGGCAGCTAACTCTTCTATTTTGGTCTTTAGCGCCTTGGTTGCTTTATCTTCCACAACAAGTGATGGAGCAGGAGTGTTTTCCAGGAGATAAAGGGGACTTCTAAAGGGTAATTTAACAATAGAGACCCTATTCAAGATCCATTCATGATATTCTTCTCTGACAGCATGGCTCCGGGCCCCTAATTCCTTTCCTTTTCGGTGGACTTTCTTCCATGCATTTGCTATATCCCGAATGATAGAGACATAGCTTCCCTTCGAGTAATACAAGATGAAAGGAGTGAGAGACTCTTCATCAGGTGGTCCAAGCAAAGGATAAGCTAGCTGACGCTTGGCTATGATGGGATTATAGTTGATACATCCTTGCGTACCAATAAGGGGAACATTTGGGTAATCTCCACAGTGATGAATGATGGATTCAACTTCTAACCATTGGGGATACCATCTGACTTTCTCAGCCGTGAGCCCTACAAGGTGATTGGCCCACTCACGCCCATTTTTCACTGCTAGTTGGCATAGTTTTAGATCAGAAACAGGGCATTCGGCCTTACAGACTTGGTGGAAGACATGAGATGTGAGCCATACATACAAAGCAGGTAAACAACAAATAACTCTTTTTCCACTTTGTGTATGGCAGAAATCCATAGTACAGTACACATTTGCCAATATAGCTGTGACAGGATTCTCAAGCCTGTGCTTGCGAGCTAGGAATACAGCGATAGCATCATAATCCACATAGTTATCAATGTTGGGGAACAAGACAACACCATAGATGGTAATAGCTAGAGTATCCATGAAGGCCTCCCAATCTTCCTTTTCCGCCAGGACCTGCATATGTTTCTCAAGGAATTCCCGAGTGAATCCGGGGGTCTGATTTCTATTTAGTTGTACACTCCTTAAAGTTTCGGGATGGATCTTCAGAACACGGGCGATGGAAGTGACAGTTGCATGATGATCAAGGTGACGGTAAGGTATCTGTCCTTCCAAAGGCATCCCTAAGATTTGTTCGAATTCCTCAATAGATGGGGCCAACTGAAAGTCTCTAAATGTGAAGCATCTGAGAGGTGGGTCGTAGAACTGTGTTAAGGCAGTGATCGCCTCAGTTTGCACTTCCACTTCTAATAGCTTTAGAATTCTCCCATACTTTCTTGTAAAAGCCATTTTCTGTGTTAGGTTTAATTTTCTCCCCATTGTTTGTAGACTACCCATGTTAATCCTCTTGGCCTTAACGTGTAATATTTTTCTCAATTCGGTTACATTTGTGTCATAACTATCGGATCTCATATTAATTTCCATATTGCTCAAAGGTACTCGCTAAGTTCCAAACAGCTTCCTGCAAGAACAAAGAGAAAAGAAAAAAATCAGCTACTGTCATATTTTGTAAACCACTACTTCTTTATTAATTTATTGGAAAACACTTTCACTTTGAGAAGTAGCGGTCGGCAAAACTCGTGTGAAACTAAAGTCGCGTGGGTCATGGATCTTCCAAACATCGTCAATATCTGCTTGAAGAGAATTTTTGTTTTCATTTTTTGTTTTGACGATTGGGAAGATTTATAACCCAGGACTCATAAGTACACGAAAAGAGAGGGAGCCGCTTACTTGTTAAAGGATTACTAGTTTTTTTTTAAAAAAGAAAGTGAGTCATTTTTTTTGGAATAAAGTAACCCTTTGAACATGTAAGCAGTTCATCAATTTGGATTTAAAGGGAAAGCGAGAATGAGATAAGGTATAATAAAGTCTGCCCTTTTGTGCCTTAAGTCAGGTTTTTCTGAAAGTCTTTTCTAGGACCTATAGCTTATCTAACAGTGGACTCCTCACATTGGGTGGCTTGTACTAGACTTCTAAAAGGTCACTAGAGCCAAGATCCTACTCATGATGTAACCACAACAGTAGGGAATCTACTAGGTGCGTACATCATGAAAGGTCGAACTCTAGTTGAGGTTCTTACGATCGCCAGATGGGAAGTACATCCCAAACGACACTGCTACCAACCTCCCCTAACTTAAGCTTCATTTGGGGCCCGGGTATAGGGCGCCACTCATAAGTGTGTGTAAATGGTGAGTGTAGTGTGTGAAAGGGCATTCAATACCTGTACCTTATCCTATCCTGCACAGAGAATAAACACAAAACGATAACACAAAGTCGTCTACCCTAGGGTTCAATAATCACACAGACATTAACAGAACATAAATAACAAAATACATACAAAACAGAAATCATATACAAATATTGATATAAAATAAAATACAAAAAAAAGTTAAATAATTAACAGACTATTTAAAAACATGCGCTATCAACTTGATTGGCTTGACTCTCTAAATTGTCCCCAGTGGAGTCGCCATCTGTCGCGACCGGGATCGCGGCGGGATGGCCGACCCTTAAAAATACAACGGGTTTCGAAATCCTTTCGAAAAGAAAAAACAGGGAGTCGCCACCAATATTTTTTTAGGATAAAAATATCGGGAAAAACCTCTTTTAAAACACTGGTTATGAAAAATGAAATTCTAAGTTCGGGAGTCGAATTACAGGTGAGGAAGGTATTAGCGCCTCACAACTGTCCGTTATAAAACGGTTACCTCAAATTGATAGCGCTTATTTCAAAATAGCCCAGAAATTATTTTTAACTTCTTCCACACAAAATGACAAAGCAGACACAAACAAACAAAATAGACTAAACGGTAACAGTGATAAATTTGACCAAACAATGATAGTAAAAAAGAAGAAAACAGTAATGATAGAAGATCAAACAGTGACAGTAAAAAAAATGATAGTAGAATATTAAGACAGTAATAACAAGAAATGACAGTGAAAAATTCGACAAAACAATGACAATAAGAAGCTTAACAAAACAATAATAAGAAACGACACACAACGATCGTAAAAAAACTTAGCAGAATATCGACAGTAGGAAAGTAAAAAAAAGATAATAACAATAGGAAATGGCAAACAGAAACAATAAGAAACTTGACGAAATAACACCAGTAAGAAAAAGTAAAACAAAATGAAAGTAAAGGTTAACAGGACGTCGCGTCCAAATTAACCTTGGCTTTAGTATAAAACAGGAAAAGGGAAGGATACTAACAAGACGTCGCGTCTAAATTAGTCATCTTTTAATCAAAATACGGGGTTAGAAACGGGAAGGGGATAAACGGGACGTCTCGTCTCAAGTATCCCGTTCCTTGTGGTGATGGTCTACCGGGAATAAGGGAAAATCAACAAGACGTCACATCTAAATTGATTTGTTTTTTTTTGAAATATCATTATTTAATAAATAACAACCGATTGAAAATTTAAAAAGGGTAACAAGACGTCTCGTCTAAATTAACCTCTTTTTGATAAAACAAATTTTTTAAAATAAAAAATAAAAATAAAAATCGAATAGTAAAAATTTATCAAAAACTTGACAAAAAGCACATAGACTTACTAAAGTGAAAAATGGGTAATATTTTTTGGTTGAAGATAATGCTGAGTTGTTAAAATTTTAATTAGACACAATTTTAAAATAACAAAAAAAGGACATGGATAATCACATTTTGTTAAGCTTTATACAACCCGATTCTTTCAAAGAATGGCGAATGCCTTAAAAGAAAATTACACTCTAACTATATGGTGAATGAACTATCTGGAAAAAGAAACAGTATACAGACGGCTGATTTCTTGTAATAGGATTAATATTTTGAGCAGTAAAATTAAGATCGTAACCCCCCTTTAAAAAAATTAAATCTGTACAGAACTAAAATATATACAAACAATTTGAGTAACAATATTGAGCAGCAAATAAACAGGAACAATAACATGAGCAGAAACAGTAGCAGAGATTAATTAGAGATTCAAGCATACATCATAATATCCTACTGTAAAACTGAATTATAATAACGACAAGAGACAGCAGGGAAAAAAAGTCCAATACAACAGTACTAATCTGATCCTTGTACAAAAATTCAACCTTTTGAAAAATAAACACTATTTTCACAAAATATATAAAAAAATATTCTTGCTCACTGATTGAGTTCTTGCCCACTGTTGCTGTTGTTGCTGTTGCTGTTGCTGTTACTGCCGCTGTTGCTGTTGCTACTACTGCTGCTGTTGTTGCTGTTGCTGTTGCTGTTGCTTCTGTTGCTGTTACTGTTGCTGTTACTGCGAATTTTCACTGTAAAAATTCAGAAGCACCTTCCAAAACTCAAGAATGTGGAGATAATTTCCTCTCTAGATAATCTTTTTTGAACCATTGAGTTTGCACTGCCCTTTCCTCTTTGCCCTCTTTACTCTCTGCTATTTTTCTAATTTTCCTCTTTGACTCTCTCTTCTTGCTGTGTATGTTCTCTTTTTCCTCCTCTCCTTTCTGTTCTCTGTTCTTGCTGTGTGTGTCTTCTCCTTCTCCTCTAATTCGTGCTCTCTAGCCCCCTTTCCTCTTTCTCTTGGCTCCTTATAGCATTTCCATGGCTGGTTTTTTGGACATCAAAATTCAGCCCATCTCCCTTGCCATAATGCTTCACCTTGGCCCTTCTAACACAAAGAGAACATGCTTTATTGATTCCTCATGGCCATGAGCATGTAAGGCATGTTATGTTTCTTCTTTTGAATTTATTTTATGCAATAAAGTGACAATATTTTGTCTAGACATTCAGCACTTGGAAGCCCTTCACGTTGGAAGTATTTGCCTTTGTCCATTATTTGCATTGAATAATTTCTTGTACATGGAACCTTGCTTGGTGCATAACATGAATACAGCTTAAAGTTACCAATACTTTGCATAAAATATTGGTACATGGGGCTTGCATATGGGACCATCTGAATGCTAGAAAGAATGGCAACAAAAATTCAAAGGAAATAATGGGTGAGTGAAGTAGTGTATTGTCGTGAGAATGGATGAGAAAAGGTGATTTTGTTGCATAAAAAATTAGAACAATGGGACCTTTTGAAGCTAGCTTTGACCGTGGAAGTGTATGGAGAATAAATGGGTTGAATTGTATGAATAAAATGGCCATAAGACTCCAAGAAGCAAAGGACAAGCTTTGAAATGTTGCATAAAAAAAAAAAATCATGGGACCTTGCTTTTGATGACTTTTCACGTGAGGCATGAATGGGTGAAAGAAGAAACAATCTTTTATTCAATAAATTAATGAATGGATGGTGCATCTTTAGCAACTAAAATCAGGTACATGGATCCTTATTGAAGACCATATTAACGTGAATTAGAGAGTGAAGCTACTGTCACATACTTTGCAATTCACGTTGGAATGGCTTGTCATGCATATTTTGACTCTATTCTCTTCATCACGAAACTTGCTTGCATATTTAAGGACATATGCATACCAAATTTGAAAGAGAGTCCAACATGAAAATTGTAGATCTTTCTCTTAGCTTTAATTTGATATATGGCACAAAAATTTTCATCAAGAAACGAGGGAGATATGGCCCATCTACGAAAACTGCTCCAGAGTGTGACGGAAATACATTTGCAAGCAAAATAAATTCACTGGGCAAAATGGGTGGAGAATTAGCTTTTGTGACCTTCATGAAGTTTGTAGATATCTTTGATGTGGATCCATATCAAAAAGAACGGAGTCGTTTCAGTATCATATGATGGAGATATGAATTTTTTCCTAAAGATGCGCAGAGCAGTCATGAAACTGGGACAGGTCTAGGAAGATTATTAAAACTGTACCAATTGGTAAAGATATAGCCTTCCAGGTCTTCATAAAAGTCGTAGACAATTTTGTTACGGAAATTTTGAGACCGGGTTTGCGCAAATCGAAGGTCGTATGAAGGAGTTATGAATTTCTAAGTGAACCATGCGCAGCAGAGAGTGCCCAAAGGATGGAACTATACCAATTAGCCGGACAAAAAGAGGTGTTCACAAGTGTATTCTGGATTGGTTATAATAGTGTCTTCGGAACCAATTTTAGGAGGAGGACAAACAGTTTCACCAGTAACATAGCCAAAGATATCATTGGCTTTAAGGAGATGTGTGATTTGATTGTACCAGATATGATGATTGGTGGAATTAAGTTTGATCAAAAGACTGGTTGTTGTATTGAGTTCAATAAAGGATTTGGTTGAAGTTGGTGTGGCAGCCATTAGAGAGAAAAAAATCAGATCGGTGTTGTGAAGCTAATGGCTCTTGATACCATATAGAATATAGAACAAAGTGTATTTGAATATTAATTTTAACCTCTCTTTTACAGTATACAGAAGGTGTATATTTATACAAGTAATAAGATAATTCTGGCATAACAACTAAGGGATAAATTGCATATTTGTAGGAGATCAAGTGATAAGATAATTCTGGCATTAACAGCTAAGGGAGAGGTTACATCATGATAAGGTTGTTATGAGAGATTGATATGTTATGAGCACTGGGTCAACAGGCCAACAAAGAGGATACCGAGACCTGATCGAAGAGCGCAAAGCAAGGAGATGTTGCCACTACCAAGAGAGCAAAAGAGTGTTAATTTCATGTAGTACACCCTATTAGCAATCTGGCCTAGACAAATTCTAAGAGAAGTCGGTCTAAGAGGATTGATGGTATATGGGATAAAGAAACCAGTACCTATGAAGAGAGCAGGGAACACCAGTAAGTATTGCAAGTTCTATGAGCAGACCAGTCATAGTGCTAATGAATACTGACAGTTGAAGAAAGCGATTGAGACTCTGATTAGAGAAGAAAAGCTAAAGTAATATTTGTTTAGACAACGAACCTATTGATTTGACCAAGAGGCAACATGAAGGCACGATCCAATGGACTAACACCCCACTTGGTCTTAGATTTAAATGGCATAATGAGACAGTTCCCATAGATTTTGGTCAAAAGCCTACAAGGAGGTCAGAGCTTTTAAACATAGGCTATAACTTTACTACACAAGCAACTTAGTCATCTGACACACGCTAAATCATGAGTTAGACCTCCACGATGGCTGTAAATGCCATCATTTATGATGATCAAGTTTAGTCATTTATTACTTTGAATTATTTGGTATTGTGAATAATACTGACTTAAGCTTTAGAGAATTTTTGCATATACTACCACCACCTGTTCCAAGACAAAAGATAAGAGAATATTAGACACCTAAGTTAAAGATATTGAGCTTCTACTAAGCCAGTGTGATATATTAGCAGATTTCCATTAGACTGGTGTAATATTAGAGTAATACAAAGCTTCCACACCAGTTGCAAGAACAATCCCGCTACCAGGACAATTTAAAATTAATATACATAAAATTTATACCAACAAAGTTTATGTGTTAGTATAATGCATTATATATTGTTAGTATATATCCAAATTACCTATACTAATATTTTGGTTGTTGTTACTTAAAGATTCCCACCAAAATTTTTCATAACAACTATTAAGTTCGTGTGTTTATATATAAAACATTTTTTTTATAGTGATACTAGTATATGACTAGCCCTATGTTTGGATGGAAGGAGAAAAATAGGGAGGAAAAATGTGATGGAAAATTAATTTTTATATTGTTTATCTGATAAAGTGTGAAGAAATCAAAAAATGATGAAAGGCATGAAAGAAACTAAATCATTCATTAATAGAAAGAAATGAGATAGGATTATTATAATTTTTATATTAATATTTATAATATTAAAAAATGTATTTTATATAAAAATTTAATTTATTTCTTATACAATTAATTATTTTTATCCATATCAAAACAATAAAAAATTTATATTTTCTTTTATTTCTTTTCTTCATTTCCTCTTCTTATTTTATGCATCTAAACTATATCTATGGTTATTTAATCGTTATGTGAATATATTTAAAGAGTTTCTTGGTCAATAAAACTTCATTCATAATCATAAAAACAACCAAATAACACTATACCATAATGAAAAAAATTATAGAAATGATACAATGTATAATACTACTAATTCACATTATTACTCAAATATGCTCACTCACTAAAATATATGTCGGAGAAGCAACATATCCAAAGGAGAAATAACCAAGTTGTCTTTGATTCTCAAAAACTAAAACCGTGAATCATCTCTACAAAATGAAACATATATGTAGAACAATGCATTTCGTGTTCTTTTTTTGACCGTGTGCAGTTACTTTGAGTGTTGGAGTTAACGTTTCTTCATCCTGAGCCACATGTATCCGAGCCTGGATTGTCCAAGTATATTTATTCTTTATATATACATTATATGTTTATACGCACGATTGAGAAATGAATCTTTAAGATTTCCTTTAGATTGCTTCTTTACGTTTTTTTTTAATTTTAATTATAAAGTATTTTTTAAAATTTTATACAAAAATATGATAATAATTTTATAATTAAAATTGAAAACATAAAATAAAAAACAAAAATATTTTCACAATCTAAACAATACATAAAATGTTCAACTGGGTGTGCATAGAGACGAAAGATTAAAAAAAAAAAAACAAAGGGAGAGAAATTAAAAAATACCTACGATACGTGGTTGACATATTGGAAAGACGAAAAAAAAAAGTGTTGAACGAATATGTGCAGAAAGAAAAGATGTGAACATGTAACTCTTGTTCTAGATTTTTGGTCACGTATACCACTAATGTTAGAGGGGGAAAATAAAAGAATAAACTTAAATAACTTTTCATTCCATGTAAATATTGTTTTTTTTTGTTTACGTTCCTTTTTAAAATTTTGTTCCTTCCAAATTTTAAATATTTTAAAAATATATAGTTATAAGGCCTCATGCATCTATATTCACTTACTACTTTATGACCGTTGCTAATCTAATAACCTGCATTTAGCTAGTTGTCCCACGTCACCAGTAGGAAAATTTAAAAAGAACAAATCAGCCAAAATAAAAAAGAGTTATATCTATATAAATTAAGAATGGTTAAATATACTTTTGTACTCATATTTTGATTAATTTTTTGTTTTAATCTCTTTCTTTTTTATAAATTTATACAAGTTCTTATCTTATTGAATATATTGAAATTATCCTTAAATATGTCAAAGAAGAAGAAAATATGATCCATTTTGAAAAGTTTAAGAGTTGAATAAGTTGTAGAAACTAAATGAGAGGTAAGTGACATAACATTTTTGTTTGTTGAGTTAATAGTTGTGTTAACGATGTTGCATTTTAAAACCAAATTCAACTTATTGTGCTACATGGTCATCCAGGCGGTGTACTAACCACTCAACAAAGGTTTCAGGACTGGAGGAGGACATTTACTAAAAATGGAGACATGTGTTGGTGGGCAACAAAGGATTTAGATTGGAGGAGGGTATCGAAAAGACTAAGAGGAACTTTTGAGGCTCCCTTGTTTCCTTGCTCCACTCTTTGATGAGGTAAAGGCTCTTTGGAAGATTTTCTAGAGATAGGGCAAAGTGGTTGATTTGTTTCTACCAATGAAGAAAGATAAGTTGTTGTCAATTTGGTTGTGTTTGCTTTGTGGAAACAGAGGATGTGAGAAGGCTTGGTGTCCAAAGAATAAAGGTCAACCTATCTAGGTACAATCAATAGGCAGCTAGGTGGACTAAACTCGTTCCTATGAGAGGTCCTATTGGAAAAAAATGCGAAGGTAGTGTGATAAGTGTCTTAGAATACTGTATTTAGGGTCATTTCTTTAGGTTTTTTAGGGTATATTGTATTGCATTCTCTCCGTCATCCTAGATTATTTGTTTTTTTCCACAAATGCTGCTTAGGTTTCCTTGTTTCACAGGTTTTGTATTGTACTGGATCAATTAAAGACAAGTTTAGGGTTCTAGGAGCGCATGACATGAAGCAGAGACTTAAAGTAAGCAAGAAAAGCCTCTAAAGAGAACCATGATATCATTGTGACAAGAAACACTGTCAGGCCGTGGTTTGCACTGCCTATGGATTACATTGGATTTAGGCCTTCTAGAGAGAACCACAGTGTGGCCGTGTTCCCACCATATTCATGGTTATGGCTACGTGAACCCAAGCTCTGGCGAAGGCATCTTTGATCTATCTTGAGACTTTGTTGAACTCTGACGGATAAAGAAGAGGAACTTGGAAGAGAGAAAAGGAAAAGAATGCTGAAGAGCAAAGACTGATCAGAGAAGATTTGTGAAGACAATTGGTATCTTGATTAGGATTTGTAATTCTATGGTATAATGCTTTTGATTCTGTTTCATTTCTTGAATGCTTGTTTGGGGTATTATGAATTTATAGGTAATTAAACTCATTTTTCATGGGATGAAGGAGGTGTGACGACTTTTATATGATTTTGCTTTCATTTTCATTATTAATAAATTTGTCTTTTATTCAATTCAATTTATGCTCTATGTGCCTTGGGAATTAGAAATAATCCTAGTTGATTAAAAAGAATTAGGATTGGTTGAGAAATCTTCTAATGTTCTAACCCTATTGAATTAAACCTAAGGTTAAATAATGAAAGTAATTGAAACCTTTTAAGGAATTATGATAAAAGAAAAATGATTTTTATGAATCGCTAATGGGTTTAATTAGGGATTAAAATACGTTAATTCTAACTGAGAGGGAAGTGTTTAGTAGCTTAGGAAAATCCGCGCCTTAAAAGACTTAATTTGATCTTTGTTAATAACGAAAACATTAGTAAAAAAATCATATATATGTTTGATCCATCCGAAATCCTGAGAAATCCTTGTTTCCTGTAAAAGTCCTTAGTTAAAAAAGCCTATTTGATATTTTAGAGTTCTTTTGAATTTCAAGAAATCTTAATTAATTTGGTGTTATCTGGATAATGTGAGATCTAAACATAACTGGTACTTGGAACAGAGTCCTGATGAGTATGAATTATTTTATTACGTGATTAAAAAACCGTATACTTATGTGGGCTATCATAGTGTAAAGTGTCTTCTTTAAGGATAAAGAAGTAGGCTTTAAAGGAAAAGGTGGGGCCTTTCATGCTAATAGTCTAGGTTAAAGGTAAGAGGCTAAAGCCTTACCCAAACTTTAGGGCTCTAATGACCTTGTTAGTTAGTAAGGAAAAATTGGAAGGATGTAGTAGGGCTTTGATGGAAAGGTTAAGAATATGGAAAATTTGGAGGAACTATCCCTCTTACTTCTTTACGAGAGAATCAAAGAGGTGAAGGTCATACTAATGATGATGGATATGTTCTGAGGGCCTATCTTCCATGGAAGGGATATTCAAAACTCACAAGCCTTTCTTAGAGGAAGTGATTTATGAGTTATCCTCTTGGCATCTGTGTTTCATAAACTTAAAACAATGCACACAGATAAGGTGTTATGGTGTCCCATTCCATACTTGGTCTATAGAGTCCTTTCATGACACCATTAGCACTATAAGATCCTTCATTAAGGTAGATTATGGTACTGGATTTTGTAGACAATTGAATTATGGTAGTGTTCAAATACGCACTCAATACAAGGCTCTAATTAACTAAAAGGTGAAGATTGCCATAAATGATGAGGGTTATAATATTAGAGTGTTGGAAGAACATAGAGGTCAGTTGTGTCTTGACTCAGAGTTGAATGAGGTCTTTTCTTCATTTACCCTGACTATGGACTTAAACAAAACTTAGGAGGATTTTGATGAAGAATTGGTGCTCCCAACAGTTAGGGAAGAAAAGATAGAGGACCTAAGCATTTACAATAAGAATTTTTAGGTAAGCCCTACTTTTTTTATAGGCAAGCAAAAAAGATGCCCCTAATCTTGCCTCAAGATCCAAGAATTGCCATATTGGGGCCTATGTGATGATAGATTCATCCCCTAGGTGTTACATGAAAAGTGGGACGAGGAGTTAAGCATTGGGGGTGGTAGTTGGCCTTTGGAATTCTACCTTGGTCCTTATTTCCAATAAGGTGATTGATCTAGTAAGAAGAAGAAAGACACATGCTTTTATTCTAAAAGTTGAATATGAGAAAGCCTATGACTTGATGGATTGGTCATACTTTCTTTACATGTTACACATTTTCAATTTCTCATAGATTTAGATAAGGTGGATCAGGGCATGTGTATATGATGGCCAGTTATCAGTCTTAATCATTGGAATCCCTACAAAGGAAATGGAAATAGTTATAAAATGTAAACATGGTGATTAACTTGCATGTTTCTTGTTTCTCACAGTCATGGAAAGGTTAGGAAGCTTGATGTGTAGTACGGTGGAGAAAAATTTGTTTAAGGGAATCATAGTAGGTAAGGCATTTCACATTTCCCTATTGAATTTTGTAGATGATACCCTGATCATAAGGGAAACTTGTTATCAAATTCTTTGATGATGAAATCAATTTTGTGATGCTTCAAATTATTGTAAGGCTTGAGGTTCAATATGCATAAGAGTTGCTTCGTGGGGCTAAACATAGGACTTGAGTTCATAAATATAGCTACCTTATTTCTTTGATGTATCGTAGGCTTTCTCTCCTAGATACCTAAGGGTCCAACTTGGGGTTAACCCAAGAAAATAGGCCTGGTGGATTACCCCCATTAACAATTTTATAGCTAGGTTGGAAGGTTGGAAGCATCGGTTTATCTCCCGAGGGGGGTCATACTCATAAATAATATGGTTAATTCCACGTCCCTGCATTAACTTTTTTTTGGAAACTACCTAAATTTATTATGAAGGATCTTATTGGCATTCAACAGAAGTTTCTATGGGGTGGAGTAGCAGAAAATCACAAGATCCTATGGGTCAGATGGAGTGAAGTCTATAAACCAAGGTCTTAAGGTAGGCTTACTTCAAAGAATGTATTGTGGTTTAATTGGATCTTGTTGAGGAAATGGTTTTGGAGGGGATTTTAGGACTTTAGCCTATGATGGGTCTTGATATTACAAGTAAAGTATTGCCTAATCTTTACTCTTTTTATGATGAACCAATGATTTCTAAGGCTTCATTATGGCTAAAGAATTTGTTATGGGTTTTTTAACTAGGAAAACTCTTGGTTGCCAACAAATTTGATAAGGAAACTTGGTAATGATAGAGATATAAGGTTCTGGGAGGAAATATGGGTAGGGGATTGGTGTCTTAAGGTCTTCTTCCATAAATTGTATTCGCTTGCTAAGAAAAAAAATGTAAAAGTGGTAGATTATGGATTTATTGAGGGGCAACAATTGTAATTAGGTTTTGCTAGTGGATGGGACATATTTTTTGTTTGGGAGGAGCATTTATAAAATTAGTTAGTGGTTTGTAAACTATATACTTATTCAAGCCTCATAGGTCTCAAACTCTACAATCTAGTTTGAATACATTTTTGGTGCTTATTCAGTGTCATCATGATAGCTCTTGCAAGTGTACAGGTTTTATTACGTAACAAAATATCAAAATCCACAAGGGTGTTCCAATATTTAGCCAAGTTGTGATTTAAATCATATTAGACGTAAACAATTTTTGATCAATTAAAATTATGAATTTAGAAATTCAAAGGAATTTAAATCAAGATGAACATGAAATTTTGATTTTTAAAGATTCAAGAGCTGAAGCTATCTTAGGATTTAGAGGATTTCAGTGAACTATATGATTAATTTAAATCCCCTTTTTATAAAGTGAATCAATTTAAGTTTCTTAAGGCGACCATTCCTAAAGCTAATTAAGGTTTCCCGTTTAGTACTCCCTTAATGTACCTAAATTGTGAAGAGCAATATTTAATTTGAAAGTTAAGTCCTTTAAGATTTTTGAAGGTTATTTTTTAATGAGTCCTAAAAGAATTTAAATTACCCTTGTAACTTAAATCTAGGTTCAATCTAAATTGTTTCTGATTAGAAGAGGTTCAATTATAAGCATTGAGATGAGAAAGTGTGAACCGGTGCTTTAGGGGACTTAGGGTCGCTCCATAGTGTCGTGTATTTTTACAATAAATCTCTCATTTTGATTAGTCTTTAAGTGTTTCTATATTAGTAAAGTCATTCTTTTGCCTTAACATCCGGATTTGAAGAACAATGTCAACTTTTGATTGTCCAAATGCAAAATAAAATTTTAAAGGCCTATATACATAAATCAAATGAATCATGGTTTGAGAATATTAAATTGCATTTATATACATTTATTTGTGATTGTGATTGATAATATAATTATGATATTTATGAAAACCATTTATTGCTTATGCCTATTTTTTATATTGTATTTTGTTTCTCACTTATTTCTTTGTGTTTTGTTTCATATGTTTTCAGTTTGATTGTTCATACAGAATAAAGGATTAGAGGATTTGGACAATAAGTATTGTATGCTTTTTAAAGAGAGCTTTGTATAAATATTGTGGTTTAATTAGTAAACTACTTTAATTTCTATATTAATTAGATTAACTACCTTGGACCGTAGAGTTGCCTCTCTTGCTGAAAGTGTGTCTATTAATTATTCTCTTTACGTATGAATGTAATAACTTATTACTTTATGAAAATTTATAATTTAATAATAATCAAGAGGCATTTCAAAAATTGTTGATTGGTTTAATGCATAAATGAATTCTCTTATCTCAATTACTTGATTTAAAATAATATTTGTTAAAAAAATGAAAATTTAGGATTTTCTTAAAAACTTGAATAGTTGATTGGTAATCAATGGTGTTACAAAGTGGTATCAAAGTAGTTAATCTTGTAGGCCTCTTTAAACTATGTGTGGTTGATTTGTAGGAAAAAGGATAGTAGAAATCAAAGAAGCAATACGAACACAGGAAATTCACAAGTTTTTTATAGTACTGAACTGTTGTAAGATCTTCAAAGAGGCTCACAAGGACATGTTTATCAAGCACTATAAACCTGTTCACAAGATTGTAGAAATAAAAGTGTAGGACTTCGTCCTCACCAAAGAAGGGGCTTCAAGAAATAAAAGTTATATCAAGCACCATTTTATCTCTTTGGAGCAATATCTATGCCTAACAAACCCTAAGCTTCATTGGGAAGCTACTATTTGACACTTGTAATGGATTTTAAATGTAATATTTATGGGGGACCTCATTTGAAAGGGATTTCCCAAAACACATTTTTGCTTGCTTTAAGTGTAACAAGCCATGTCATCACATCAAAGACTACCTAAAAGTAAAGAAGGAGAAGCCTGAAAGCACGAGCACTACCATAAATACTTAGGGAGGCACACACAGTGCAATCAGAAGGCTAAGGGAGAAAAGAAAGGTTTTCTTGCTCACTGGAGAAGAAGCATCTCATTTTGATTCCCGTGGTGGAAGGTAAGTCATTAGTAGGATTCCTTTAATTATTATGTATAACTCAAGTGCATTACATTCCTTTATTGCCAATGACTATTTAGAGATATTAAAATTATATTTGATAGAATTTTCAGTTGATTTATCTATTTATACCCCTTAGAATAGTTCCATTGTCACCTCTAAAGCCTGTTGGGAATGCCATGTTGCTTATCTCTTTCTAGCTTAGAAGTTATTATTAGGTTAGATTAGTTGTTAGATAAGCATGTTATAATAGATTGTCATCACAAAACCATAATGTTTAAAGAACCTATAAGTCTGAATCTAGAGGATTCAAGATTTCTATTCGTCAACCAAGTAAGTGCCTCTTTAAAAGGAAAGGCTTAAGGATTCATGTTATTGCTTTTGATGGAAGGTGAACAAGAATTCAAAATAAAAAAATCTATTGATAATATGTGAATTTTCTAATGTTTTTCCTAAATATATCCATAATTTACCACCAGAAAAAGAAGTGGAGTTCACCATCGATCTAGTACCTGGAGTTAGACCAATCTCAATGGCACATACTGAATGTCACCTCTAAAATTGTTAGACCTGAAGAAACAACTTTAGGAGATATTAGAAAAGTAGTTTGTGCAACCTAATGTAACCCTCTAGAGTGCATCAACATTGTTGGATAAGAAAAAAAATGGTAGTATGAGGCTGTCTTGAATTATCAATAACTGAATAAAGTAACAATAAAGAACAAATATCCTCTAACAAGATAGATGACTTGATGGATCAGCTACATGGTGCAACAATATTTTCCAAAATTGATTTGAGGTCTGGATATCATCAAATAAAGGTGAAAGAGGAAGATGTACCAAAAACCACTTTTAGGACACATCATTGGCATTATGAGTATATGGTAATGCCTTTTGGTGTAACTAATGCACCAGCTGTATTCATGGACTATATGAATAGGACCTTTTATCCATACTTAGATAAATTTATTGTGATGTTCATTGATGATATCTTAGTGTACTCTAAAAGCAAAGAAGAGCATGTTGAACATCTGAGGGTTGTGTTAGAAGTTCTAAAAAAGAAATAGTTGTACATAAAGTTGTTAAAGTGTGAATTCTGGTTAGGAAAAGTAAACTTTTTAGGACATGTAATTAGTCAAGGAAGGATAACTATAAACCCTACCAAGGTAGAAATTGGGAGAGACCAACTATAGTCATAGAGATTAGGAGTTTCTTGGGTTTGACTGGGTATTATATGAGATTCATTGAAGGATTTTCAAAGTTAGTATACCCTCTAACCAAATTGATAAGGAAAGGTTTTGCATGGACATCATAGTGAGAGAGTAGTTTCAAAGAGCTAAAAGAGCAACTTGCTTCTACGCTGGTGTTAGTACTCCTTGACCTACACTAAAATTACAAAGTTTATTGTGATACTTCTAAGCAAGGACTAAGAAGCGTACTCATGCAAGACAAGAAGGTACATATGCATCACGTCAATTAAGGAAACATTATCTTACTCATGATTTGGAGTTAGTTGTAGTAGTTTTCACCTTGAAGATTTGGAGTCATCATCTATACAATACTAGGTTTGATGCATTTAGCAACCACAAGAGTCTAAAGTATTTGTTCGACCAAAAGGAGCTAAACATAAGGCAGTGGAGATGGATGAAATTCTTAAAGGACTACGACTTCGAGTTATAAAACCATCCTAGTGAATTGAACATAGTAGTTGATGCTTTAAGTTGAAAGTTTCCACATATTTCTACAATGAAGATTAAAGAGTTGGAATTGATAAAGAAATTCAGAGATATGAATCTAGTAGTAAAGCTCAATGCTAACGACTATAGGATAACAATACTGCAAGTGATGAGTGAATTTGAGGCAAGTTTTGAAGGATCAACAAGAAGATGAATTCTTGCAAGAGAAGAAAGAACTCACAAAGCAAGGAAAAGATGTTAAGTTTAAGGTGAGAAACGACAAATTATTGAGGTACAAGGATCAAATCTATGTCCCTAACCAAGAAGAGTTGAAAAAAGTAATTTTGAAAGAAGACTGTAGTATGATCATTCATCCTAGAGCTACTAAAATGTACCAAGACTTAAAGAAGTTATTTTAGCCGTATGTATGATTTTCCAAAAAGTTAAAGTGGAACATCAAAACCCCTAGAATGTTACAATCAATGGAAGTACCAGAATGAAAATGGGATAATATTATCATGGATTTTATGACCTCTTTACCTAAAACACAACCTAAATATGATTTTGTGTGGGTAATAGTTGATAGATTGTCCAAGTCTACTCATTTTATTCCTACCAATATTTGTTACCCCATGGAGAAGTTAGCGAAATTATAGTAGTAATGTTGTATAGAATTCCTTCGAGTATCATTTTAGATTGAGACCTTTGTTTCACATTGCATTTTGGAAGAGTTTACACAAGGTTTTGGGAACCAGACTATGTCTAAGTTTAGCATATCATCCTTAAACTGATAGACAATCTGAAAGGACAATAAAATCTTTAGAAGACTTATTATGAGCTTAGATGTTGAAGCCTAAATAAAGTTGGAATCAATCAATAAGTGGCATGCCTTCATTTTGTTTACTTCTTTGATAAATGATAGTCACCTTATAGGTTTCATAAATTTTGGTTTAATTGGTATTATGGTTCCAATTGTACTTTTTCTTTTAAAAATTATATTTTTTTAAAATATTTTTGGTGAATGATAAATATCCATGCATACATGTAATGTCTGTGGGTACTTATCAAACCCACTCAAACCTGTTTAGAATGGTAGTCATACGGGAACAAGATGCCCATCATGAAGCAGGTAGTAGGTAAGTACTATTTGTGCTTGTCTCGACCCGTTGCCATCCTTATCAAGCTCAAGCGCTAAGATTGTTGAATGTACCTCATGCATAGTGAATGAGAGGTATGTATAGGAGTTGAGTGATGGTTCTGTCTAACATAACTTGTGTTAGTACTTTTCCATAAAGTACGAGGAAAGGTGACATAGGTGCAAACATTCCTCATGTGATATTATGGTGCTTATATTGATACCGAGTGCTATGTGTTTCTACCTGTATGCCCCTAGAATGGTCCTCAACCTCTATTTGATACTAGCTTATTAATGATACTAGTTATCAAAGGTTCTATAGGAGAGCAATATTATGATTAGATTGATATCAGATGCCATGGGTAGCTATTGGTATGAGCCTATAGATACTGACACCAATATCAGGCCTAGATTATTTTCCCCTCAGCCTATGGAAATGACTTAGAGTTTCTTCAATGGTCTGATATACATAGGCTCTGTATCTTTTTATAGGACACAAGTATTGTAATTTTGGTTTCTAAAATCCTAACCGATGTGACCTTTAACTATTCTGGGATTAGATCCCCTTTCATGATTAAGTTTAGGAGTTACATGTGGCGTTTAATGATTTGTTATGACAATTCACTTTCTATATATGTAACCATCATTCGGTATGTGAAAGGTCGCACATGAATGCCTTCATGATATCATCCATTGTTTGGTTCTATTTCCCCCTTAAGACTCAGCTATAAAATTGGTATTTCTCATGATAAATTGATATCATATAGTTGTTAACTCATATATGCATGATGGATTTATTAATCTATGCCAAACTAATAAATCCCAAAAAAATTATTCCTAATCATATCGATCAATTTAGATATATATTTAGTTGTCGACTATTTTTGGTAAAATTTAACTATCTCATGTGATTGTTGTTTCTCTTGGGCCAAACAAAGTGGTAAATTTTTATAGTCGTACTCATATTGAACGATCTTAGAGATACTTATACGAGATAATTTAGCTTTATCATGCGTTAAGGTTTAACTAGTTACACTCATATTGGGTAACTAGTTTCCCCACTTGTTGGGGCTAAGGTACTAATCACACTCATACCGAATGAGTAGTTTTGTGCCTCATTGTTGTTGAACTAGTTATGCTCATATCAAATAACTAGTCTCACCATTTGTTGGGGCCAAGTTACTAATCATGCTTATATTAAGTCATTAGTTGCCACTTGTTAGGGTTGAATTCATTATGCTTATATTAGATAACTAGTCTCACCACTTGTCAAGCCTAAGTTACTAATCATGCTTATACTGGGTAATGAATTTTGCCATTCATCGAGGTTGGATAGTTATGATTTTATTAGATAATTAATTTCACCACTTGCTGGGGACAAGATACTAATCACACTCATATCAGGTGATTAGTTTTACCACTCGTTGGAGTTTAACTAATTAAGCTTACATTGGATAATTAGTTTCACCACCTGTTAGGGCTAATTTACCAATCACGCTTATACTGGTGATAAGTTTAACCATTCATCAGGGTTCGGCTAGTTATACCTATATTGGGTAACTACTGTCACCACTTATTGAGTCCAAGGCACTAATCACAATCATACCAGATGATTAGTTTTGTTGCTCGTCAGGGTTTATCTAGTTACGCTTATGTCGGGTAACTAGTTTCATGACTCATTAGGGCAAAGGTACTGGTCACACTCATACTGGGTGATTAGTTTTATATAGTTGTGTTACTCATTAGGGTTTCAACTATCTTATTTGATTCATACTACTCTAAGGGGATAAAATCAAATTGTAATCTTGTAATTGACGTCGTCCTATAAATGAATTACAAAATACATAGATATATTGTCAAACTTTTTGTCATTAACTAAATTTACATATGGGTATACAAAAGTGTGTCTCATTAAAATCTCTTTAGGGAAAACTCAATGGGAAAAACCTTAAGGTAGTTGAAGTGGAGGCATAATTATCAAAGTTAAACATGTCTTCTCTTCTGCATGAGGTGTTTGATCTTTATCTTAGTCTTTCTGAGGGCTCTTTTCATGCTTAGAACTTCTCCTTTGGGTGTTAAGGATGAGCTTATGGTAGTGAGATACATCTATTACTCTACATACTTAACATCTCTTTTCTTAAATGCCTTGAGGGTTTAAGGAGTTCTTTTGCCAAAAATATAGCAAAAGCTGATTTTGCTTGCAAGGCATTGATCATAATATAAAGCTAGATCAGCTCTGTCAAACTTAGAGCCATAGGAATTTCCTTATAAAACCTCTTTAAGAAATCATTGAATGACTTCATCTCCCCTCTGCTTGATATGAAGTAGGGGTGTCTCTAGCAATGACGAAATGCCCGCCAAAGGCTTTCATTAAATCAAACTAGGAATTGATTGATCTCATTGGTAAACCCTTGAACTAGCTCAAAGCTTCACCAGTTAGAGTCATGGGAAACATTTTACACATCAGATCATCATCCCTAAAGAACAACAACCCATTCATGGGCCCATTTTTTTAAACTTATTTTTAAGTGCTTTTTAAAAAAGTGTTTTTTTAATAATCACTTTTTTAATAAGCACAATGCTAGAGTAATTGATGCTTAGTTCGATATGTGGATTCTTGATAATCTTCATCATATGTTGGAATCTTAAAATATTCTGGGGCCGCTAAGACCTTATGATGAGAAGTTAAAGGGTAAGGCTTGACAAGTCAAGTTTTTTAGTGCACCATTATGCAATTCTTCTAGGGTTGACCCGACCCTACCTAAGCTCTTGCAACTTTGCCTTGAGTTGGTGAATGACTTTGTCACTTGGATCAGATTGGATCGTCACTTCAGGCCTCCTTAAGGTTTGGCACTGATCTCAAAGTGTTGATAAAGCCTAGGTTGTAACTAAACAAATTTTGTTTCATATGTATAAGTTCGCATATATTACCCTTTAGAGTGTGGCTGGGGCTTAGTGACTTGTGTCCATGGAAATGATTGCAAAAGTGAGAATACCTTTAGCGTCTCCCACTAGGTTTGCAAATGATCTGTTTAGGATGGAGGGATAGATTTATGGCATGGGCACCAAGTTTGTATGCTTAGGTATCTCCTACACTGGTTCAGTGGGGATCTAGTATTATATTCTTAAGTTCATTGAGAATCTCAAGGTCTTGTTGTACAACGTTTAACACACACCGATGTTTTACGTGTGAGGCAAAATATGGTGTCACCCGGTGCTCAAGTTAGTTCGATATATGGTATTAGAACTCAAGCGTGTTGAACGTACCTCATGCATAGTGAAGGGGTGGTATATTTATAGGAGTTGAGTGACACTTCTATCTTATGTGGATTTTGTCAATACTTTTCTTAAATTACGAGAAAGTTGACATAAGTGCAGACATTCTTAACACATCAATAGGTATTTTTTGGTAAGTCCTCAGTGTGCTCCTCAACCTTTATCTAATACTAACTCATTAGCGATACCATTTATCAATGGTTGTGTTTCTATACGTATGCCCCTAGTATTCCTCAATGCCTATTTGATATTGTCTCCTTATAACAATATCGGTTCTTAAGGATTCTACTAGGAGCGATACTGTGATGCACATATTAATACTAGACGCCATGTGTAGCAACCAGTATAGGCCTATAAATACCGACCTCAATATCAGACTCAGATCAGATACTCTTCAAGAGTCAACATATCTTCAATGAGACTATATTGATTTTAGCTTATTTCCTTGTAGAAGATTTTCAACTTTGAAATGAATAGTTTTATCATACTTCATGCGTGTTCCAAACATAATAAATTGTCCAATAAAGACATTAATTCAAGTGGAGCTTTAACAGTCAGTTTAGTTATTGTCTTGCGAGTAAATTTTCCTTTTACAAATGGATTATCATTTGAACTTTGAGTTCATGTAATCTTACATGAGAATCAATGTAACGATAATTCATTATAATCTTATTCATTAATTACCAACTCTGTTTATAAATACAACTGTTTTAGGTTACTAAAGACATTTTGTTGGAGAGAGACAGCCACCAAAGTTAATGCTGAAAAACAAGAATACATGTGCGAGGATTTTGGCATCAGATGCAGTCCAATTAATTCAACGTAGTTTGTGAGGCAGTGAGCTTCATTGTAAATATGTGATGAACATTTGATACTCTCTTTGCAGCCACACGGAATTCCTTTACCAACTGCACAATATTTAGAACAATATATCTCTCCGTAAATATGGTCCACACACAAGTACCACCTTAAGTTTTCAACCCCATCCGTTCATTTTTATTTTAGAAAATATGCCAAATTTAAAAATTATTAAATCATAATTTTATCATTAATTTTTTAGTTATCCTTATATTCCCTTCTTTCATTTTATAGTTATGTATTTAAAAGGTAAGAATATAATATAATACGATAAATAATAAATGTTATACATATTAAATTTAAAATGACTAATAAAATGAATGTTTTTTAAAAATATTAAGACAAATAAAAATGAACCGGTAGTTTCTAACTCCTATATATTACCTTTAACACCCACTTTTGCCCTCGTCTTTTTTCTTTCAGTTTCATTATAAAAATCACAAAAAGTAAGTGTCTTAAATATTAAACAAATGAATTAATTGGTATTTTTGTTTTAAGCACAATTATCTCCTGAACTAAAAACAATCCTATTCATCACAATGAGACTAACTTTTTTTAGAAAGATTTTCTGTTCATGTTACATTTCATGGTGTGATTGTCTTGTTATTCTTTTTTTTTTCTAAACAAGGAAAATGCACAAACACTACGGCCTCACATGCTGGATGACAAGTGTATCAACCAACAGAAGAGAAAGCAACTCAGAAAGTGGAGCATCCAACAAACGATAAGAAAACCTATCCTAGGTAACTTATCGGCACACGAATTACCCTCCTCAAAATATAAACTAAAGATTATATTCTCACCCACTTTAATGTGATTAAGCCAATCAAGGAAGCATGGAAATGATAAAGAACAACATATTTAAAACATGATTAACTGTATAAAAATAAATAATAACAATAATTTAGAAATAATTAAAAAAACGTATAAATTAAATATGTGTTTAATTTTTAGATAATTAATTTAGGTTTTATAATTATCAAATTTTAAATTTCCAATTATAAATTATAAAATAAATAAATTAAAATTGTAAGTTCTCATCATACAAGTTTTCCATAATTAACAAAAGCAGAAAACTATTTTAGGATATTGAAATTCTATGATTCTCACATAATATAGAATGATCAAATTGACTAATCTCTGTCCATTGCTCAAGTAACAGATGAATCCTAAAGCCTTTGAATTTCTTCAGTGAGAGAAAACCGATTTCTACTTCCTTGAATTATCCTTCTATTCTCTCTACGTTAATGATGGTTACAGAAGTAAAAAATACTTAATTGTCAGAAAGATGATCCGTTTCATACCTTTTATTATTATAATCATTCTTAACTACTATCTCCCATCAAATAGCATTTGTTTAATATATGAAACTGCTTCTTATTTACCTAATTATAATTTAGTCCCTAGACAAGTCACATGTTTCTCACATGAGACATTTAAAATCTTATATTCTCTCACTTGGCTCATGTGACATTATCCAATGTTATGGACTAATAAATAAAATATTAAATCATCACAATGCGCATTGTCATGACTAATTATTTCATACATTGAGTACATCTTAAATCATATTTAAGAATAAGAACTAATTTGAGTCATGGCGGTTGTACATCACTTAATCGATATAATTCTTTCCATGTACTACAAAACCAGTCTTCTCTTTAACATGACCAGTAAGTGAAAAGTACATAATTGGTTAAACATAATGTCTTTGTTCAAGACAATACCTATTTACATTATTATAATACAATCATGCATGCATATAAGAAAACAGGTAATCAGAAACATATTCATTAATGAGCTCAGAGTATTAAGTGCATAATACATAAAATGCAATCATTGTATCTAACAATCATCATAAACGAGAATGCCCCTATTTTCAACATGCTCAATAAATGTCTTGGGTGGTAACCCTTTTATCAAAGGATCAACTATCATAAGGTTGGTGCTAATATGCTCTACTAACACTCTATGTTTCTATACTTCATCTTTCACTGACAAGTACTTTAACTCCATATGTTTAGCACCCTTAGAGTACTTGTCATTCTTAGAGAAAGACACTACTGTAGAATTATCACAATAAATTTTCAACAGCCTGACAATACTGTCGACTAATCCAAGCCCTAAAATAAAGTTTCGTAGCCACTTAGCCTAAACTGTAGCCTCAAAATATGCTACAAACTCAGTTTCCATGGTAGATACAGCAACAACTGATTGCTTTGTATTCTTCCATGATACCACTCCACCAGCTAAAAGAAACACAGCCAAAAATAGACTTTCTTGTATCCATACATCTAGCAAAATTTGAATATGAATACCCAACCACTTCAAGGTGATCAGACCTTCTATATATAAGCATGTGTTCTTTCATTCCCTGTAGGTATATGAAAACCTTTTTTGCAACTTTCCAGTGATCTATTTCATGATTACTCTAGTATCTACCTAACATCCCAGCTGCAAAGCTTATATTTGGCCTGGTACAGGTCTGAGCATACATAATACTCCCAACAATAGATGCATACTAATTGTTTCCATATATTTTCATTCCAAATCATTCTTGGGACATTGTGCAAGAATGAACTTGTCTCTTTTTTAAATTGGAGTGGGTGATGCTGAACATTTTTCCATTTTGAATCTCTCTAGTACTTTGTTGATATATGCTTTCTAAGATAATCCTAACAGCCCTTGTGATCTATTCTGGAATATTTCTATCCCTATCACATAGCTTGCCTCACCCGGATCTTTCATTTCAAAGTTACCAGAAAGAAACTTCTTAGTCTTATGTAAAAGACCACGATCATTAGCTGCAAGTAAGATATCATCAACATACAGAACTAAAATTATGAACTTACTCTCACCGACCTATAGTTAAATACATTGATCAATAATGTTTTTCTTAAATCCAAAACATACAATAGTATCATTAAACTTTAGATACCATTGACGAGAAGCTTGTTTGAGTCCGTATATTGATTTCTTTAATTTGCACATCATGTGTTCCTTTCCTTCAACTGAGAATCCTATTGGTTGATTCATATAAACATTTTCTTCTAAATCTCCATTTAGAAAGGTAGTTTTCACATCCATCTAGTGCAATTCCAAATCATAATAGGCTACCAGTGCCATGATAATCCTAAAGGAATCCTTTTGTGAGACAGGTGAAAATGTATCTTTGTAGTCAATACCATTCTTTTGAGTAAAACCTTTAGCAACAAGTCTAGCCTTGTAACGTTCAAGATTGCCATGAGAATCACGTTTAGTCTTAAAGACCCACTTATAACTAATTCTCTTAAAATCTTTTGGCAATTCTACAAGGTCCTAAACACCATTCTCTTCCATGGATTCTAGCTCTTCTTTCATGGCATCTAACCATTTATCAGCTTTTGACTCTCGTAGATATACCATATAATCATTTGGAATAACAAGTTTTCTTTCTCTTCGAGACCTCCTTTATGCTATTTCTTGTGGTTCTTCTATAATAGGTTCATTGTGAATCACTGGTTTAATGTTCTATTGCTCTTTTTCATTATGTTATGGTGTAGTAATAAGAGGAATAACAACTCCACTATTGGAAGCGCAAGTCACAGGAACCTGTACTCTGACTTCTTTAATTTCCACACTTCGTGGATCTATACTCCCACTGATTTCACCATTTTCAATGAAACTGGTATTTCCAATTTTGACAATTCTTGTACTATGATTAGGGCAATAAAACTTGAACCCTTTAGACTTTTTTGGATAACCAATGAAATATCCATTGATTGTTCTTGCATTCAGTTTCTTTTCTTACGGATTATAAACCTTTATTTCTGCCTGACAACCCTAAACATACAGGTGCCTTAAACTAGGAGTCCTACCAGTCCAAAGATTAAAAGGCGTCTTTGGAAGTGCCTTGTACTAAGAACCCTGTTCAACAGATAAACAGAAGTTTTTAAGGCATACATCCATAAAGATATGGGTAAAGAAGAGTTTCTTAACATGCTCCTAACCAAATCTATTAATGTTCTATTACGTCTTTCTAATACACCATTTTGTTGTGGCGTACCCAACATTGTGTATTGAGCAGAAATACCACATTTCTTAAGGAGTTTAGCAAATAGACCTGGGTGTTGTCCAGTTTCATCATACCTTCCGTACTACTTACCACCTCTATCAGACCTAACAACTTTTACCCTTCTGTCTAATTGCCTTTCCACTTTATTCAAGTAGATTTCCAAGGCATCCACTGCTTGAGATTTCTTATGCAGCAAATAAACATAACCATAATGAGAATAATCATAAATAAAAGTGATAAAGTATCTCTCTTTTCTGAAAGAATTAACATCAAAAGGTCCACAAATATCAGTGTGCACATTTTCAAGAAGCTAGGTAATTCTTGTGGCTCATTTCATTGTGTGTTTTGTTTGCTTTCCTTTTATGCAATCCACACAAATATTTAGGTTAGTAAAATCCAAGTCTAGAAGGACTCTACCTTTTACTACTCTTTCTATTCTTTCCCTAGAGATATGACCTAAACGTTTATGCCACAAGTAAGCAGAACGTTTATTCACTAAACTATGTTTAGTTCCAATACTATGATGTAAAGTTAAGAGAGTTTCAACATACAAACCATCATAAGGAGTACTAATACCAATAAGATGGTTATGTTTAGATAAACTAAAACACTCATTTCAAAAATTAAAAGAGCATCTAGTAACATCAAGTTTAGATAGTGAAACTAAATTCCTAGATATACTAGGTACATAAAGAGTTTCTACTAAATTTAAATGATGTCCAACATTAAGAATTAAGCGATAAGTCCCGACAGCCTTCACTGGAGCTTTCACTCTATTCCCCATAAACATGAATCTTTTATTTAGGTTTATGGTTTCGATTAAATGGAATCCCTGCATTGTGTTAGAAACATGAGTTGTACATCTAAAATTAATCCACCAAGTATTATGTGGAACTTCAGTTAAATTTGATTCATAACATACATAAGCATTAAGCTTACCTTTTTTCTCAAACTAAGCTTTCCGTTTCAAGCAATTCTTTTGGAAATGACTAGATTGTCCACAGAAATGACATTTATCATCTTTCTTCTGGATTTGTGCAGAGGCCTTCAATAGCCCTTTCCCTTTATCATGCTTCTTCACAACCTTCTTTCCAGCTCTTTTATGTCCTTTATGTCTTACATAATGGAATGAATGACATTCCTTGATTCTTAAGTTGTGTTTCTTCCTGAACTAACATACTATACAATTGATACACATTCCACTTATTTTTCATGGCATTATAGTTCACTTGGAATGGCCCATACTCTGTCAGTAATGAGTTAAGAATAAATTGTATGAGGAAGCTTTCATCCACAGTCATGCCTAAGGACTTAAGCCTTGCAGCAATGCTTGTTATTTCGACAATATGGTCATGCATGGTATGCAAATCATCAAACCTTATGTTGGTTAGTGTATTCATCAATGTCCCAGCAAGAGATTTGTCAGCAGTTTAGGAGCGCTCTTCCATAGTTTTCATAAATTATTTTGCACTTTCAATTTTGGAAAGAACGGACCTATATTTTTTTCTATACTCATTCGCATGAACATCATGCTAAGTTTGTTTGATCTTTCCCAAGCTTTATAACAGGCCTTTTCTTCATTGCTACTATTATTAGTAATAACAGTAGGCTTCTCTTTCTGAAGAGCAAGATCAAGGTCCAAAACAACAAGGTGAAATTGAACTTGTTCACTCCAGTTAGAGAAGTTAAGTCCATTAAAAACTTGTACAGATGAAATACTAGAGTGCAGAATATTGGGAACTGCAATTAAAACATACATAAGTGTTTTGAAAAATAAATACACATAGTACACATATAAAGCATTCTAACATTTAATGTATACTAATGTTCTCTTTTGGGTTTACATCAGAATACATGACATTTAATGATGCTAACGATACACAATTCGACAATAAAATATGTACTAATTAGAAATATTTACTACCTTTGGATATATAAATAAATTAATGGCACATACAAATTACCAATAATTATTTTCATTTATTATAAGAACAATTAATCAACCTTTACGTGATCCAGAAATGTCTCATAAAAATGAATTTCAGTACATACCTATAAACCAATAATAATATATTTAGCATCCATTATTCTATAGGTATTTAAAAAGAATTATCATCAATTTGGAATTAAACAAAATTATGAATTTGATCACTTTGGTGATTAACAAAATTCATCACATACTATAATCCCAAACAAAATTGACTTTCAACCACAATGATCATATAATGAACCTTTAAATTGTACAACAGTTCGCAACTAGCAATTAGCAATTAATCAATAATGGAATTATACAGCTATTGACAATTAATTAATTTTCATAAGCAAATTCCAATACATATGTCAATCAATCAAATACTTTCTAAGCAAAATAATTCAATAAGCCTCTCACAATCACTCTTAAAACATAATAATAATATGCATACTTTATAGCAAAAGGTAATCAATCAAGTCTCTGGAACAATTGATAATAATATGAAATTGCACAGTATTAATTAAAACAATTTGTAATACATATAATATTAAATGTATCATTGCTGTAAAGTTGTGTGCAACCATAGTTCAAAACCAAATTTAGACTTTAAACATACTTATGCATGCAGCAGAAACAAAATTCCCAATTTGAAAATTTAGGGTTTATATATAGATTGAGAAAATTTATGGAGAATCATAAATTTCACAACTAGGCTTTGATACCACATGTAAGTTCTCATCATACAAGCTTTCCGTAATTAACAAAAGTAGAAAACTATTTTAGGATCTTGAAATTTCATGATTTTCATATAATATAGAATGAACAAATTGACCAACCTCTGTCCATTGCTCAAGTAATAGACGAATCCTGCAGCCTTTGAATTTTTTCAGTGAGAGAGAAAACTGGTTTCTACTTCCTTGACTTATCCTTCTATTCTCTCTACATTAGTGATGGTTACAGAAGAGAAAAATATTTCACTGTCAGGAAGAGGTCCCGTTTCATACCTTTTATTATTATAACCATTCTTAACTACTATCTCTATCAAATAGAAGTTGTTTAATATATGAAACTACTTATCATTTACCCAATTATAATTTAGTCCTTAATAATTTAATTAATTACTTATTAGTCCATAGACAAGTCACATGCTCCTCACTTGAGATATTTAAAATCCTACATGTTGGATGCCAAGTGTATCAACCAACAGAAGAGAAAATAACTCAGAAAGAGGAGCATCCAACAAACGATATGACGAAAACCTATCCTAGGTACACGAATTACCCTCCTCATTAAAAATATAAACTAAAGATTATATTCTCAGCCATCTGATGTGGTCAATACAACCAAAACTACACTTGCAACCCAAGTTAATTCACAAGGTTTTTTAAAACCACTAAATGTAAGCCAATCAAGAAAGCTTGGAAATAATAAAGAACAACTATTCAAAACAAGATTAACTGTATAAAAGTAAATAATAATAATTTAGAAATAATTTTTTAAAAAACATACAAATTAAATATGTGTTTAAATTTTAGATAATTAATTTAGGTTTGAGAATGATCAAATTTTAAATTTCCAATTATAAATATATAAAATAGAATTTACAAAATAATAATTAGAAACATATAAAATAAATATATACTCAATTATTACATAATTTAGGTTTGGTAATCATAAACTTTTCAATGTCCAAACATTGCGTCTAACTACTCTTCCCATACTATTCTTGGAGTGCATAAAGTTACATTGGATGAGGGGTTCCATGAAACTAACTAATTTTTCAATTTTTCTTCTTTGGACATTTCTTAAATATTAACAAACCTCTGGGAATGAAATTTTAATTAACTAAAGATTCCAATCATATATAATTAATTATAATTAGAATTGATGAATTTGAATCAATACAAATAACAATTAATACAAAATACTATGAATTACTAATTATAAATACAAATTTAGACAGCATTGTTAAGAAACCAACATGCTTGTCTAATGATTTAGTCATATATTAAAAAAAACCACACAAAACATTAGGATGTTAAGGGAATTTGGCAAAAAGTTTTTTACTTTGGAAGGAAGGGGGAGAGGAGTTAATAGCATGAGACACTAATTCAAAAAGGGGCTACGACCACATGGGTATAAACTCGGTTATAGAGGAAACAAGTTTGCAAAGGACGCAGTGACAATTTTGAAATTATAAGAACAATATAGAAACTTGCTTCCATGTGGAACCGAGTTCTTAGCATGCTAAATTTTTTAGAGAAACCTAGAACCATGGTTCCCCCGCAACAGAGTTTTTAGGTAGTTATATTTTTAAAAAATTAACCAGACCTAGGAACTCAGTTCTAGAGCAACTAAGTTCTTAGGACTTTTGTTTTTTATTTTAAATTTTTTTAAAAAAGAACTAAGAATTCGGTTCAAGCTGAACTGAGTTCTTAGGACTTTTATTTTTTATTTTAATTTTTTAAAAAGAACTAAGAACTCGGTTCACGTTAAACTGAGTTCTTAGGACTTTTTTATTTTAATTTTTTTTAAAAGAACTAAGAACTTGGTTCTTGCTGAAATGAGTTCTTAGGGTATTGGTTTTTTATTTTAATTTTTTTAACAAAACGATGAACTCGATTTTCAGGGAAATCGAGTTCATAGATCAAAAATTTATATATAAATACTTGATTATGTCATGAACCAAGTTCGTAGGTTTAAAAACTTGCACTAAAACATCAAAATCAGAACGATTTCGTACGTTTTTCCCTTACATTACTTGCTTAAACCCTTACATTACTTGCTTTCTCCATGGCTTTGGCTTTTATATTTCCATTGTCTTCTCTCATTGTTGTGCGGTTTCTTTGTCTTCCTCCATTGTTGCATGATTTCTTCATCTTTCTTCATTGCTCTGTTTGCTCATTTAAAAGGTTAGAGTTCTTCGTCTTCTCTCATTATGTTCCTCTATTGTTGTTACTGTGTTGGATATGCCATTTACTGTTACTATTTTGGTCTTGTTGGCACTCTATGTTTGTGACTGTGTTTGCCTTTGTGTTTTTTACCATTGCCATTGATTGTTACTATATATATGAGTTTGATATATACGAGTTCTACTATTGCTATTTCCTTTGTGTATATTTAGATATATATGAGTTTGATATCTATCTCCATTAGTATAGCGTGTGAAACATAATCAGTTTTTATATATTCAAAGATTTCACCACTTAAAAATTAAGTAACAGTTTTTAGGTATGTTGTTTAGTTAATGGTTGCGAGCTATACATATGGGTGCATGGTGATTTTAAAACTTGGCTATGTAAAAAGATGTGAATGCTTTAGTGTTGTTTTGGACTAAGAGAGAATTAATAAACCTAAAAGTGGAGACTTTGAAATTTTTTTGAATGACTTTAGGCTTGGCCGTGAGTTAATACACATTATTTGAGGAATTTTATAAAAATAATTAGCATGCTAAAATTTTCTTTTAAAAGAAAACACTTATATAAAATTTTATTTTAAGTATAATGTATTCAAATATTCAATGGTTAAGAGTAAAAGGATTTTTAATACAAAGATTAAATGAAAGCTTTGATTTTTGATGAAGGAGTAAGAAAGGACTATATGGTGGATTTTTGGTTTTTAATTTATGTTAGTGAAGAATTATATGATGATTAAGTGTTTAAAATGACTGCCACTTAACTTTGTGACTTGTTGAATTAATATTATACTTCTAGAAGTTGAAAGAATTACAGTTCCCATCCCTCCCAAAATTCTAGGTATTTGTTTATAATTCGAATATATTTGTAGATCGGGTGTACTGATCCGTTTTATGTTTAAAAAATGGGATATGGTCCTTTCTTCCTATTTCTTCTATATTGTAGAGTTAAAACTAAAAAATATTTGTCGTTTTCCTTTTGTTTTCTTATGTTTTCAATAAAACCCTCTCGTAAAAGTATTTTCACAGTGTATACAGATCTATTTAGGTAAACAAATTATAAGAGACCAATTACATAAATGACTAGCCTAATATATTTATTGTTTTTCCATAGGTGTACTATACTATGTTGAATCAAACAATGTTTGATGTAGTACGTTACGTCTATTGCATGAGTTAAGAATCATAATTTTTGAATGATTTTCTTAATTCTAATTAACCAAGTATACTCTGTGTTAAACAGTGTCACATTGTAAGTCTTGTATTTGGGTCCAAATTCATGGATAAAAGTTGGATTAATACATCACAGTTAACTGATGAGTATGGAAGTGGAGTTGAAATGTTCATAGAGTTTGTATTTTAAAATGCCAATGACAATAATAGGAGATACTTTTGCCTTTGTGTTAAATGTGAGAATACGCGTCTGCTTGGCCCAGAAATGATAAGGGAACATCTGTTATGTGATGGTTTTCTCAAGAGTTATACACGTCGGATATGGCATGGTGAACATGTTGTCACACCGAGTGTGATGAATGTAAGTCAAAATGAAGGTTCTGCATGTGATGTTGATTATCATATGGATGATCAACTTGAAGAAATGATTCATGATGTAGGTGAAGAAAATTTCTAGAGAGCACATGTGTATGAAACTCTCCGTGAGGATTCAAAGAAGCCGTTATATCCAAATTACACTAATTTCACATGGTTGTTGGTGTTTTTACGATTGTTTAACTTGAAGGCAAGAAATGAGTGAACGGATAAAAGTTTCAATGAATTATTACAACTATTGAAAGACATGCTTACAGTTGGTTATACCTTGCTAAGTCATAACTACAAAGCTAAATGATTGTGTGTTATACGGAGGTGAGTATGAAATAATGCATGAATGTCCAACGTATGGGTTGTCACGGTATAAGAAAGACAATGATTATGGTGAGAAGGTATACACCAAAGGACCTCCTATAAAGGTGTTATGGTATTTTCCTATTATTCCTAGATTGAAGTGTTTATTTGCCAGTGAAGATAATGCTAAGTTGATGAGGTTGCATTCTGAGGAGAGGTTGACTGATGGACAACTTAGACATTTGACAGATGGATTACAATGGAAGAAGTTGGATTCACTATTTCCAAAGTTTGCAAATGACCCAAGAAGTTTAAGACTTGGACTAGCAATAGATGGAATGAACCTGTTTGGTAACTTAAGCATTATACATAGTTCATGGTTTGTTTTGTTGTTTATTTACAACCTACCACCATGGTTATGTATGAAGAGAAAATATGTGATGCTATCGATGATGATCTTAGGTCCAAGACAACCGGGTAATGACATTGACGTGCACTTAAAATCGTTGATTCGAGACTTGAGACTGTTATTGGGACGATGAAGGAGTTGATGTTTTTGATGCATTCGGGTGTGAGTTAAAAACCTTTATTCGATGTCTCATTTTATTTGTAATTGATTTCCATAACTTATTATTCTTTTGTTTGCAATTAAATTAGAAGGTTAGGAAGAAGGTTTGAGATATTCGAGGGAAGAACGATTGTTGTGACATCCTGACGCTATTGAGGGCAGGGAGTGATCGTCGGTGCATAGGCATGGACAAGGAGTGGCTCTTGACAGGCTTCCAGTGGGGAATATGACATCCCGGGCACTGTTTAGGGCAGGGAGTGATTGTCGGTGTATAGGCACAGATAAGGAGCGGCTCCTGGTAGGCTTCCAGTAGGAAGGACACATGAATGAACTGAATACATACCAGAATTAGAGGGATCTAAAGACTATATACCTATACCAACAAATGAATTTGCCTTTTTGATGTCCCATCACTTAAGGACTCCAAGGTTAAACATGCTTAACTTAGAGAAATTCTGAGATAGGTGACCTCCTGGGAAGTTCTCGAGAAGTGTGTGATTGAGGATAAAGTACACTGGAAAGGTCTCATTTTGGTTTGTAAGGAGAGTCGTTCATTTCTGAAAAGTGGCCGAGGCATTACAATTGTCCCCATAGACTGTTGCATGGTGGATATTGTCTTCTTAAGACACCGATGACTATTGAGAGCGCCAACCAAATAAACCCTGACTCTATTGATCCTCCTTCTCCCCCCTCACACTATCAGAAATGTCATACTAAGAAAACGGGTGACTTTACTTTTCCAAAGGCATAACAGGTTGCAGAGAAGATTATAAGTATAAAATATCTAAGCAAGAAGTATATATTTTGTATTTTAGCATTCAAAGTTAATTGCTGATGATGGTTTAATTTTTTGTAGGATAAGTTAGTAGCTACGTCTAAGCAAGGGAGCTTTGTTGTTGATTGTCGACAGGATATATTGACTGTGACCATCGGTCATCCAGAGCACCCTGGTAGAGTTCAGGCTGTAGGTAGAGGCCACACTATCTGCAGTGTGTACGACCCATCCACTGTATTTACATCTTCATCGTCAATTGAAATGGTGAGGATATTCGAGTCGAGACTGAGTGAGGCCAAGGCTCAGCTTGCTTCTGAGTACGATGAGAGATTCAAAAGCATAAAGGAGGCCATGGACATACAACAAAATAGATTGCTGCATTGACCGAGAAGTTATAGGCACCTCCCTTGTCATAACCTATAGTTGATCTCTAGTACTCGAGCCAGTTGTTATACCTTTGTCGATGTCTATTAACACCAAGGGATTGTGTTTGGGAGTAGACCTCGATAGGATAAGCACTAGTATCGACGTTGGTAGGAGATGTTAGTTGTTCTTGGATGGAGTACCTAACCCGGTTACCATTGGAATAATGTACATTACAGGGTCGACAGTTCACAAACAACCCTTGTTGGATGGCATGTCAAAGGTATCTATGGTATAGGTTATCACACCTGATGTTGACATGGTGTGGTTCTTGTACCCACAAATGAGGTATTCCATATTTCACAAGCACTCAACGCCTTCCTCATGTGGCCCATACCCCTAGTGAAGGTCGTTGCTAATAATTAGGTATGTTGAAAAGTCATATATTCACTTATTTATTTAATTATATATATATATATATGTATATATATACTTATGTGTCTTCCTGTTATTGTGTATTATAGGGTAGGTCCGAAGTCTTAGGTCTGAGGCGGCTGATAGATCCCATACGCGAGTTATGGAGAGTGTGTGCTGATATGTATGACAAACCTGCCTAGGTGCTTGGAGGAAGGACGTCTTTGGTAGGATGAGTACCGTTCCCGTATATATTGATCAGAATGACATATCGGAGATTACAAATAGGAAGATGATGCTTAACATCTCTATTATATAGCTTTAGGAGATGTAAGTACTTACACATGTAAACATATATTTATCAATTTTATGTGTACTAATATTTTTCATCGATTTTATGTTATAGGTATATGCATGATATGTGCGGCTGAAGGGAAGGATGACATATTTAGATTCCTGGAGCCTCAGGCCATACAGAGGAGTGGGACCAAGGACGTTGCCATCCAAGCCTACATACAGAATTGGATGTCTGAGTCCAAAAAGAGGGTTTGGGGCCACACGTTAACAGGTAAGTTGACATTATTTTTAGTATGTGTATATTTATATAAATGCATATCACTCATTCGTGTGTTAAGTACTAACTCGGTTTCATTTCATTTCAATGCTCACTGGCTTTTTGTGGTTATCTGCCCAACAGATATTTGGTAGCTTGATTTTGTTCAATACATGGCTTAGTTCCTCAACAACTTAAGCTTTGTGTTGAAACGTAAGTTGAGATTGGTACTTTTATTATCAACAACAAGTAAGCTTGTTTTATTAACAATTCTAATTGGTGTTTATTTTTTCCAATAAGGCTGTAAATTGATATAATAGATTGAGGGGCGTCAACACAAAAAAATATTGCATTGGTTGTACCCTAAAGTAAGTACACTTATAGATTTTATTTTTATAATTTGAAGCAAATACTAATAAACTTTGTGTATGTATTGTGCAGTATCGTAGACAGACAGAAGGATATGAGTGTGGGTACTATGTGATGAAGACAATGCAGACCATCATCACATCAAACATAACTAATAAATGGGCAGCTGTAAGTTTCGTAACTAATTCATTAATTTCTAACAAAGAGATCAAGGATATTCGGGAGCAATGGGCCTCATATTTTTTGAGGATTAGGGGACAATAGTATAAATATATGAGTATAAGTTTTAGTAGTTTTAGTTTTAGGATTTTGTATATATACATTTACTGCTTGGTATATACATATTCTTGTATTGGGTCAATTTTGCTGTTTGCGGACTTGAGGTTATAGAAAAGCAAAACAAATAATTAAAACAAAATCTTACCTACGAACTTGGTCCTGTCATTAACCGAGTTCGTAGGAAGTTTATGAACTCGGTTGTTACCCAAAAATAGAGTATGAACATGGTTTATCCAGAAACAGAGTATGAACTCAGTTTGTCTTATAACGAGGTTATATATTGGCTTTATGAACTCGGTTTTTTGAACCCAGTTAATACCCTTGTTGCCTACGAACACGGCCATAACAAACTCGCTCTCGCAACCGAGTTCGTATCCCAATTTTAACCGAGTTCATAGATCTTTTCTACACTAGTGAGACATGACCGAGATTTTAAAATATTGGTCATCTGTGTGGTCAAATGAGCAAATCATTTAGACACCTAAAAATATGTTAGAGATAGTCTGATACTTAATCCAAACCACACCGAAAATAAATTTTATGTCTAATTTATTATCTCAATAATAATGTGGAACAAGTTCCACACCATTGATATTAAGTTTTACACTATTTTAGAAATATAGTATCATGTTTACATACTATAAAATTAGTTTCTTGTAGTGAACAAAATCTAAACAACAATAGAATTACATTAGATTAGACTTGAATAAAAATATATGATCCAAACCTCCATATAGTTTTATAATCGGATGAAATATTTTTTTTCTCTATAGAATTGATCAAATTCGTACATCAACACCTTTCAAGAACAAGAGGGGAAAGAAAAAGAATTTCAGATAATCATGCCACCTTGGCAGAATTTTTTGTTTCCACTCACGGAAGGATCCTTTCTTTTACTTGGCTCCCTGACAATATACGTTGAAATGAATCCAGGAGGGAAATCAGAATCAATTAATTGGCATATCACTACTCATCACACTATAAATGGACGTAGGCGCATGAGCATTTTCCCTCATTACGTAATTGGAGAATTTTATCAATATATATACACACACTATATATGCCTAGGTCAATGGATCCTCTTGTTATTGGACATATAATAGGCGATATTGTTGATCCTTTCATGTGTTCTGTCCCCATGAGGGTTATATATAATAACAACATTGAAGTACTTAACTGTTGTGAGCTTAGGCCCTCTCAAATACTGAATGAACCAAGAGTTGAAGTGGGTGGAAGTGACTTCAGGACCCTTTACACCCTCGTATGTAATTCATTACTATTGCATTAACTTTCAATTCCCTTTTATTACTTCATCCAATTTGCTATTTTTATTTCAATCACTAACTAATTGATTTGCAGGTCATGGTGGATCCAGATGCTCCTAGCCCTGGTAATCCAAATCAGAGGGAATACTTGCACTGGTAATTAACGTTCCTTCCCTCCATCAATCTATCTGCACGCCTCTATATTGATCTCTTTTATACTACATACATATATATGTGTATATTCATGTTTGTGTTGAGATTAAGAGCAATAAAACTCTCTCCAGCAAGATTTGAAACAGCTGTCTTTGGTGTTTGTTTGGAATCGATGTTTACTTATGTACAGATTCAATTTCTGGTATTTGAGAAGTAATAATTTGTTGTTCAATTCTGATATGTTCATATACTTGCATTATAAAGCACCTTTGTTTTATTCACTTCATTTTTCTTCCTCTCTCTTCCTTTCAAATTATACTATTCATTACGTCTTTCACTTCTCTTTCTTCTCATATCTTATACCTAGAATCTTTTCCTTTTAAGCTAACGTACTTTTGTTGGACTAGAAATAGAATAAATCAGCCTATGCCACAGTTGGCAGGAACCTGGGCAAGCAGCCCAAAGTAACCGATATATTTAAAGGATAGAGCGCAATGTTCATACTAAATTTTGTCATTAGATTTTTTTATCGATAAAGTAGATATATATATAGAATTAAAGAAAGGGTACATGTCAATCCAATTACAAAGAAACAAACCTAATACAGGGAAAACACTACCAATTAAATTACATAAACATATCATCGGATTAAAAAACTATTCATATCCTTTTAATTTAGTTGTCAATCAGCTCCAAACTTTAGACTTCACTAAATCAAATACTTCCATCGGTTTTGAAGTCATCCCACCGAAGCTTCTGGTATTTCACATAAGCAAATACTCTATTCAACTCTTTGCCATACCACATCCCAAGCAATTCTAGATTTCTTACTCTTAGTATGTATAGTGTGTTGAAGCAAGTGTGTCTTACCTCCAAAGTCATGGAACTCACCCAGAAGGAAACATCATTCCACACATTTTGTGTGAAACTATAAGTGATTTGTTGTTTCTAATGCACATTTTGAGAGTAAGTTCATGAATTAAGAGTCTAAAGCTTTATGATAAACCTTATAAGCTTAACATTATTGACTATATTTTCCAGGGATGCAAGAATTTCAAAAAAGGATTTGATGATAGTTTTCCTAAAAAAAAGGAAATGATATTTTTTAAAAAAAAATATTAAATGATATTTGACATGACATGTGAATATCTTTATAACATCAAAAAATTATTCTATACGTAGACACCTTTTGATGATCATTCTTTCAAATTTATACTACCTAGTCTGTGTTTTCACGTAAAAAAAAATATTTAATATATTTTGACTCGAATCATGTCAACTCATTTTCTTCCTATATGGTTTCTAATGCACCTTTATTCTCTAAAACTTGAAATTAAAATCATCATGGGTTAACACATAAGATTTTTTTAATCAAGTAATCTGGGCACTCAGATGATTTGTTTTTATTGTTTCCTGATATTCTTCTGAACTCTTTAGCACCTACTTTTTAACTATTCTTTCAATCTCTAAAATATTCTAAACTTTGCCCCCCCCCCCCCCCCCCCCCCCCCCCCCCTCTTTTCACTATTCTTCTAGCCAACGTATAATCTATATCATACTTTATATATATGCTTTCCATGTATTTCTGCATTATTTGCAGTAAACTCTAAATCATTCATTTACTGAGAAAAATAAGGTTAGTATCACCCCACTTGCATGGCGTGTAAGCCACTATAAGGTTAACATCACCTCACTTCTTATTGTATTTTTACTAAGCTTCACATTCTAATGCATTTTAATTTAATAAAAACTCTAATTTCTTGAATTATGCTAGGCACGCTCACACGTAAACTTTTCATTTTGTATTGATTTGGGTTTGAACAGAAAAACACTCCCTCCATTGTTGATCGTCATTTAATTAAAACTTTTACAATACAATTAATCTGTTTATTGTTAAGATTTGTTAGACTAAATGGCATTAAAAGGTTATATCATTATTCAAATGTCTGCATGACTAAAAGAAAATTATTCCCAATACATGTAACTATTGATACACTGTGAAAGAAGCTTTTCAAAATAAATTGGTTTCAATGGATTAAATAGATTATCTATTGAGAGTGTAGTATGAAAATAACTAGATTTTCCCTCTCAAACAACTTAATTATAATTTCTAGGTACCTTTCAAATCTAGAGAAAAATAATGAGAATTAGTTAATTGTTTACACTTGGGTTCATTTGTAAATTTTTCTTAAGGCCATGCCCACTTTATCGGTTAATTATAAAATTATTATAAGAAAATAATTAACGATGACACATATAAATTGAGGGATTAAAATTACGTATAGTATACTCTTAATTAAAATAATAAGTTATAATTTAATAATTGGATTGACAATTCAACCATTAAACTATGATTATATATGATCTAGATTGTCTTTATCAATTTTTATTGAAGTTAATTAAATAACAATTCATAGATATCTAACCAAAGGATATTTACAAATGTTTTCAAATGTGTATATTACAATTAATAGATTTCTTGCATATGAATTAAGTATTCAATAATTTTATATTAGTATTTTATAAATGTGATCAATATGATATGAAATTTGAACTTGATATTGAAAAAAAAAGTTATCAAATAAAAAACTACTTAACAAATGTAACAATTAGTTAGGATTTTGTAATTTGATTCCTCTTAAATATATATTTTGATAAAGATTTTTTTAAAGTGTGCTCTAAAGACATTTTTCAAGAAATAAATTTTTTTATTAAAAATTATGTTGAATACACCTTGAAATTTTAAGAGAAGCCACATTAAACTCAATTTTTAATAAAAGAAACTTTACTTTTAATTTTTGAAAATATATCCTAAGGCACTGATTAAAAAAATCACTTTGAATTTTGATAAACCAAAGAAATATACTCAAAGAAGTGGGTACAAGGTACTGGACCCATATACAAAAGCTATTTAGGTATCTATAAAAGTGAGTTTCTATAGCAATCATTAACTAAACAAGAAAAGTGAGTTTCCCATTCAATGTTAGATTGGTGTAAAGAACATAGAGAGTACAAGGTACAAAGTGTTACAGAGTCGCATAAACAGACTAAAAAGAGTAACCATTTGTGGCATTTGCCTTCCACGGCTTCTTTTTTTTTCTTTAATGATGCTCAAAGGATAAATATTAAGGTTGTTTTGAAAAAAAGAATTATATTTGGATTAATTTTTTATATGTCATATGAGTCTTAAATGGCATGTAAAGAAGTTGACATATGGACAAGCTGTGTTATATACCTTTTTATGGTACATTGGGGGAAGACAACACACAGCATATGTGATGCATAGGGAGACACAACACATTTATTTAGTTTACTTACACATTATATATATATATATATATATATATATATATATATATGTAAAAGATGTGCTTAATTTTTGTTGAAATACTAAAAACAACTTCTTTTTATTTTATGTTTTTATTTTTTCTTTTATAAAAATTTTAAAAGCATAAAATAGAATGATAATTATAATTTAAATTTTAAAAAAAGAAACCAGAAACCAAAAAAAGAGCCATTTTTTAGTATTGTGCCACGTCTCCCTCTTTCCTTATCCCATTTTTGTTTGGTTCATTTTTTTCTCCATTATATGCACTGGAGTTTCAGAGGGTTTGACAGAAAAATTTGAGGTTTCTGTGTTCAGTTTGATATTTTTATACTTCCATATGAGAGAGTAGTTTTAGGAAAATAAAGTAAAATAAAATAAAGCAATACTTTTGTTTTAGTCTTTTTTTAGTTTAGAGGATTGATTTTTTCTTTATTTTTATTATTTTTTTATAACTTTTTGCATTCTCTTTCTCACATGTATAGTGGAATTATTTTACTCATCGTATTTAACATATTTTTTTAATTTTAAAGTTTTCTTCACATGAATCGTGTGTATTGGTTTTTTTCTCTTTATACTTACATATTTTTATCTCCAATTGAAATAATTTTAATTTAACACACACAATTTATTAACAAATGACATTAATTTTCTTTTCTTCTTTGAATGCATAGGCTGGTAACCAACATCCCAGCAACTACAGAGGCAACCTACGGTACACAACTTTTCGTTTGTCTCATTAAACAAATAATTTTTTAACAAAATAAAATAAAGTTCACAGTAATAATAATAATAATTTTTATTATTAGTATTATTTGTAACAATAACTTATGTGCACAACAATTCGTTTTGTAAAACTTTTATATTTTAACACAAGAAAATGGTAACTATTGCTCCAAGGGACTATAGTTAATTTTTAACAAAATAATAATTCTTGATTCCTGAAAAAATTAATGTAGGAAATAATGAATATTTAATTTGATTTAGTACGTACGCAGATCATAAAATGTGTGTATATATGCTATGTAAGTAGACACTACTTTGCATATTTGATGAGATAGATGATATACATATAAAGAGAAGAAAAGAGATAGAAAGTGAAAAAATAATATCAAACTATGTTTAAAATGACTGATTTATGAATATGAATGATGAACTTACAGGAGAAGAGATTGTTCCCTATGAAAGTCCACGACCAATGGCAGGGATCCATCGCATTGTTTTTATTTTATTTCTTCAACCATGTAGACAAACTGTGCAAGCTCCAGGTTGGCGCCAAAATTTCATCACCAGAGATTTTGCTGAGATTTATAATCTTGGATTGCCCGTTGCAGCAATGTATTTTGCCTGTAAACGACGAAATGAGGCTGGTTCAAGGAGGAGATAAAAAATTAATATGCATGATGAACAAAACCATGCATCAAGATATATAAAATAACTCAGCATAAAACCGAACACATAGTTAAGAAAGATAATTAATATAGAGTAAGCCTGTGTTGTGAACTTCAAACATTTTAGTGCCTAGGAAGAACACAGTGAAAAACTAATATAAGGGTTAATTTAGTCGTTAATAAGTGTGACGGTGTGCTGCTAGCTACTGATGATGTATATTTAAGTTATTCGAAGGCTTTGTACCTGTATTTGGCATATAATATATTCGAAGGCGACTATATATAATCAACTTTGGCGATGATGATTGTTTCTTATTTCAATTCCTTCCACATCAGAAAGGGTAAAGGAAAAATTGATTTTAAGGAACTTTAAATTGTTCGGTCAGGTCAAAGAAGGTTGTTATACCAACCTTTCCCAAATTGTTGAAAAAGGAAGCATTCCAACTCATGGACTTGTTTCGTTGGATTTTTTTTCAACCTCATTTGCATATATGAAAATGAGAGTGAGGGAGTGAAGGAAGTGTAGAGCACGGGGCGGTGAAGGAAATATGAGAGAGCTTTGTTGTGAGAGAAAATAGAGTGTATGTAAGTGTGTTAAAAAAATACATGGGGTATCACCTTTATAACTTCTTTATACTAAATTGGTAATGTTGGAATATAAGTAAATCTTATTAGAAAATACTATATTTTGTATCTTTTGTCTAAAAGAGTATAAGAATGATATAGTAATTATCCTTGTTATACTTGAATGTTTTTCCTTGTCCCCAGGTTTTGGGTACTGATGGGAACTACCCCGAAAACACTTTAAGTTTTTCTATGTTGTTATACTCTTGTTATAGAGTTGTGATATGAGCTTTTGAAGAGTGTTGGTGTACGTGGGGTTAGAGAGATTCTATGTGATGTACAAATTTTCACATAATGTTATTCTCTGGTTATAGATTTTGGAAATTTTCACACAATATTCTTGTATGGTGATTGTGTTCTTTGTATACTTTATTTTTTATGTTTTAAGGATAATTCTTTTGAGGGAATAGATCTAATTTCCTAACAATGTGTTTTAAGGATAATTTAGAAGAAATGGATTTAATTTTCTAACAATGGTTTCAGATCTTGATGGTTTAGTGGGATGAAATTTTTTAGTATGTTTTGTAGTTGCAGCCGTGTTTGATCTTTCACATCAAAAAAGATTTATTCCTAGGAGTGATTGAGAATTTTCTTGATTGATCAAAAATGTGTTACTATAAATACTGGTTTAGAAAAGTTATAATTAAGGAAAGACTTATTATTTAAGCATGTCCATTGTGACCCATCTCTTTTTCTTGGGAACTGATATGTGCATGATTGAAGTGTTGAAAACATGGTTCCAATGTCAAGTTTAGAGAAAAGTGATGGATGGATTATTTTTGGCTTGAGGCATGCAAGTTAATGATGAGTTAATATAATTGAGATTACACAAGGTGTTGAAAGGTGAAAAGATTTAGGGTTTAGGGTGATGTTCTCTATAAGGTTGGGATGTGTATCACAACTAAAAAAATACCTGTTAGCGACAGACACAATTGGTCGCTAATCCATGCCAAGGCCGTCGCTAAGAGGCCTAACGATGGTCTTTCAGACAGCCAAACACCCGTCGCTAAAACCTTCATTGAAGATAGGTCAACGACCACAGAGACGCCGTCGCTACAGTACCGACGGCATAACGCCGTCGCTAAGATGGTCTCTGGTTCACTTACTTCAGTCGTCGCTAATTGAGCACGTTCAGCGACCATAAGTGACCTGTGGCTACTACCTGCCATATAGTGACGGAGATTCGACGTCGCTATTAGTAGCCATACAGCGACCTCACACATTCGTCGCTACGTACAGCACACTGCGACCATTTTTGGTCGTCGCTATTAACAGCACACTGCGACCACTTAAGGCCCGTCACTATACAGCGACCACCTTTCTCCGTCGCTATGGGTAGCCATACAGCGACCACCTGTATCCGTCGCTATGGGTAGCCATACAGCGACCAATTGTCTCCGTCGCTATTGGGTAGCCATATAGCGACCATCTTTGTCCGTCGCTAATGAAAATTTTTATTTTTTAAAAAAAATTGGTTAAATATTTATAGATTTTGTTAATTTAACTTTAAAAATGTTGATTAATATTTTGTATTGGCTGATAAAATTTTATAATTAAATTTGAATAATTTTTTTAAATAATTAAATTATTATTAAAAACAAAATAATGGATTAAATTTATTTATTAAATAGGTTGAATTATTAATGATAATCACAATAAGGCGTTTTTCTTTGAATTTAATTACCAATAAATATTAACATAATAAATGAAAAATGAGAAAATAAATACTGAATGAAATATAATATAAAAACCGTAAATCAAATATACAATGTGTATACATAATAAAAATACAATCATGGTGGTGGGGGATCCTGTGGTGGTGGTGGGGGCGCCTAGGAAGTGGGGGGAGGTAGCCTCGCCATCAACTGCATCAGTAGCTCCTGCTGTTGAGCAAGTTACCGACGAGTCTCGGCATGCTGCTCCTCAGCCCGCTGTCGGTCCTCCTCGGCCCGCTCCTTTAAAAGCTGTGTTTGAATATGATTTCAGGATCAAGGATTTTGATAATGACAAAGGAACTCTTGAAGAAACTCTTGGAAAACAAAGAAACAGCATCAGACTACAAAAACCACGAAGCTAATCGATTACACAAGGAAGTCTAATCGATTATGAAGCCTCTGTTTGTCAAGATAATCGATTACACCACACAGATAATCGATTACGAAGTCTCTGTTTTACAAGATAATCGATTATGAACACAGGTCTAATCGATTAGACAGCCATTGTCTTGTTAACTAATCGATTGTAACATCAAGTAATCGATTACCAATTGTAAAATTGAATGAAGAGAATCAGGTGTTCAAGCTAATCGATTATGGGACATGAAATAATCGACTACCAAGCCACTGGAATTTGGATAATCGATTACAATGAAGCAGTAATCGATTACACAGCTGCGTGACCAAATTAAATGCATCAGGTATGATCCCTAATCGATTACAGGCCAAGAAATAATCGATTAGAATCCCTCTGACTTGAATCTAATCGATTACATATAAAGGACTAATCGATTACGTAGCTGCGAAGCAAATTAAAATGCATCAGGTATCATCACTAATCGATTACAGGAAAAAATATAATCGATTAATTTCGCTCTGACTTGGTGATAATCGATTACCATGGATTGGCTAATCGATTACCGCACGATCTGGAATGAAAAATTCAAGTTGTAATCGATTACACCCAAAGGGATAATCGATTACCATAGTGGAAAGACATATAATAGTGGGAAACCAGCACATGTCTCCACCATTTTTCAGATCCCCACTATGTGCAACGGCTAGGAAGAAGAAAGGCACTCCTCAAGCTCTCAAATGGCTCTATAAATTCAAGAGGAACCCAAGCACAAAACACACAACTAGAAGCTATCATTCTTCACTTGTTCTTGTGCTTAGTAAGCTATCTTTCTTGTATATTCTGAGTTCAAATTTGTACATCCTCTCATTTTGAGAGTTAAAGCTTGTGTGATCTTTCACTTGTACATCTACTCTATTAAGAGAGTCATTTCCTTGTAAACACTTCAACAAACACTAAGTGTTTTTCACTCTTGGATTGAGTGGTCACAAAGGTTGGGGTTCAACCTTTGGGTATTGAGAGTTTGAGAGATTGGGTGGGTTACCCTTTGCTAGTGAGGATTGAGTTCTTGAGTGTGGGACACTAGGAAGCTGCAATTGCTCATAGCTTGTATCTCTAAACTTCAATAGTGGAAATCCTCTAAGTAGGTTGCTTAGAGGCGAGACGTACACCGGTGTTGGTGGAACTCGTTATATTGGTTTGCAAGCTCCTCCCCTTACTCTTTTACTTTCACATACTGCTATTGGTTGATTTGTGTTGATTGATTGTGAATTGCATACTTGAGCTTGTCTAATTTGATACATTTCAAATACTGCCCACCAAGTGTTTGTTAAATTGCTTCAGCTATATTTATCCTTGTGGTGCATTGCATACTACCTTTAACTTGATTTCACTTGCATATTCCTGTAAACTTGGATATAAAAATCAAGTTCAAAGGCATTCCAACCAAAGTTTTTAAAACTCAATTCACCCCCCCCCTCTTGAGTATTGAGGCCACTTGAACAACAAGTGGTATCAGAGCTTGACTCTTGGTAAATTAAGCTTAACAGCTTCAAGAGACTAGATGGCCTCAAGTTCTCATAACCTTTTTCCCGAGGGTGGTGCTATAAACAGACCTCCCGCTTTCAATGGGGAAGGCTATGCGTTTTGGAAAGAAAGAATGAAAATCTTCATTCAATCTATTGATTTGAGAGTTTGGAATGCCATTGAAAATGGTCCTTATACACCAATGCATACCATTGATAGTAAAAATGTTGAAAAACCAATAGATGAATGGACTAGTGATGAAGAAAAGAAAGTGCAATATGGTTATAAGGCTAAAAATCTTATCACTATAGCATTAGGTCCAGATGAATTCTTTAGAATAACGACTTGCCAATCCGCTAGGGAAATGTGGGATACTTTACAAGTTACTCACGAAGGTACTAATGATGTAAAGGATTCCAAGATTAGTACCTTGACAAGCCAATATGAATATTTTAGAATAAACTCAGGGGAAACTATAGTAGAAATACAAAAGAGGTTCACTCTTATTATAAATCATCTCATTACTCTTGGTAAAGTTTACACTAACAAAGAACTTGTGCATAAAGTCTTGAAAAGTCTTAGCAGGGAATGGCAACCACTTGTCACAGCCATAAAACAATCTCCAAGCATCAATGAGATGTCTCTTGCAACACTCTTTGGGAAATTACAAGAGCAAGAGCAAGAACTAAAAGTCTTGAAGCTAGCGGAGGAAGAAGAAAAATCCTCCAAGAAGAAAGGCTTAGCTCTCAAAGCCACCTCTATACATGAAGAAGAATCATGCAGTGACATGGATGAAGAAGAGGAATTTGGGCTGTTTGTAAAACGATTTGGAAGATTCATGAAGAACAAAAGATTCCAAAAGAACTTCAAGTCCCAAGGTAAAAAGCCAACTTCAAATGAAATTTCTTCTTCACCTAGTTGTTTCGAATGTGGCAAGGAAGGGCACTTCAAGGCGGATTGCCCAAATCTTAAAAAGAAGGGCAAGGATAAACGAGGAAGAAGAAGAGCTTACATCGCTTGGGATGAGAACGATGTAAGTAGTTCTGACGATTCGGACAATGAGGAAGCAAATCTTTGCTTAATGGCCAATCATCAAGAAGAAGATAATGAGGTAAACCTTCTTGACTTAGATAAGAATGAACTACTAGATGCTTTTGAGGAGTTATATGATAAATTTATAAAAGTCTCTAATAGGCTTAAGTCATCTAGGAAAACTAGTGATACCCTTGAAATGCATCTTATGGAAGTATGCAAAGAAAATGAAAGCTTAAAAGAAGAATTAGAAAATGTTCAAGCATGTTCTAAGGATAAACCATGTGACTTTGCAAAAAGATGCGTCATGTTAGAAACCAAGGTTGTAGACCTAAATAGGACATTAGAAAAGTTTACTAATGGTCGAGACAATTTGAATATTTTGCTTGGCCAACAAAGATGCATGTTTGATAAAACCGGATTAGGATATGATCAAGAACATAGCAATCACAAAAGGGAAAAATACTATAAAAATTTCTTTGTACCACCAAGAAAATCATCTTCACCCTTTATGAAATGCAATCACTGTGGATTCAAAGGTCATAACTCTTCAAATTGCAACGTTAGAAAACTAGGGCCAAAGGTCATAAGAAAGGTGTGGGTTCCTAAAGGAACATTACCACAAGCTAACCTTAAAGGACCCAACATAAAATGGGTACCTAGTTCTCTAAACTGATTTTGTTTTGTAGGTATGCTTCAAGGCAAGCAACACCCATTGGTATTTGAATAGTGGGTGTTCAAAGCATATGACGGGAGACATAAGCAAATTTACATCATTTACTCCCAAAAGAAAAGGAAGTGTCACTTATGGAGACAACACCAAGGGTAAAATACTTGGTATCGGAAATATCGGTAAAAATTCCTCTACCTCCATTAGTGATGTGTTGTATGTTGAAGGACTCAAACATAACTTGCTTAGCATAAGTCAATTATGTGACAAAGGATATAGAGTTTTATTTGAATCCAATTGTTGTATAATTGAGAATAAGCTAAACAAAGAGGTCAAATTTGTTGGAAAAAGGATTGATAATATTTACATGATTGATGTGGATAGTTTGTCTACAAATGATGAATAATGCTTCATTATAAAAGAGGATGAAACTTGGCTATGGCATAGGAGAATAGCTCATATACATGTAGACCACTTAAAAAAACTTGTTTCCAAAGAATGGGTAATTGGTTTACCAAAGCTTAAGTTTGAAAATAGATTTTGTGATGCATGTCAAAAGGGAAAACAAGTAAAGGCATCTTTTCAATCCAAAAATATTGTTTCCACACAAAGGCCTTTACAACTTTTGCACATGGATTTATTTGGACCATCCAAAATCAAAAGCTTTGGAGGCAATTACTATGGTCTAGTTATTGTAGATGACTATTCTAGATATACATGGACATTGTTTCTTGCCCATAAAAATGAAGCATATCATGCATTCAAGAAACTTGCTAAGATTATCCAAAATGAGCAAAATTCTAAAATAACATCCATTAGAACCGATCATGGGGGAGAATTTGAAAATCAATCTTTTGAAAAGTTTTGCGAAAAACATGGTATTCATTACAATTTTTCAGCTCCTAGAACTCCATAACAAAATGGAGTAGTTGAAAGGAAAAATAGATCCTTGGTGGAGCTTGCAAGAACCATGTTAAATGAAAACTATATTGCAAAACATTTTTGGGCCGATGTGGTAAACACCGCTTGTCATGTTATGAATAGATGTTTAATAAGGCCTATTCTAAAGAAAACCCCCTATGAACTTTACAAGGGCAGAAAACCCAACATTGCACACTTTCATATTTTTGGATGTAAATGTTTTGTGCTCAATAATGGAAAGGATAATCTAGGGAAGTTTGATGCTAAAGCTGATGAGGCAATTTTCCTAGGATATTCACAATCTAGTAAATCTTATCGAATCTTCAACAAACAAACAAACACCATTGAAGAGTCCATTCATGTAAAGTTTGATGAAAGTAGCCATAACCCTCCGAGAAAGGAAGATGTTGATGATCTTGTAGGTACTCTTCAAGAATTGACCTTAGATGACAAGGAAGGAGAAATCAAAGACACAAATAAAGCCAAACATGAGGAACCACAACAATGGATCACTTTGAAGAATCATCCCATGGACAACATCATAGGTGACATATCAAAAGGTGTAACACCACTAAAAAAACAACTGTTAGCGACGGACAGAATTGGTCGCTAATCAGTGGAATTCCCGTCGCTAAAACCATTAGCGACGGCGTCACAGACGGGAAAGTGGACGTCGCTAAAACCCTCGTCGAAAACACATCAGCGACTACATACATGCCGTCGCTAACTTATTGACGGCGTAAGGCCGTCGCTAAAATCGTCTCTGCCCCAATAACTGCTGCCGTCGCTAAGTGTTGACATACAGCGACCTCTGGACCCTGTCGCTACTAACAGTCACTAGCGACCACCGCACACCGTCGCTAGAGGTAGTGTTACAGCGACCAAGGGGTGCCGTCGCTAGTGGTTGCGATATAGCGACCAAAATTTGCCGTCGCTAGTGGTTGCGATGTAGCGACCACGACTTCCGTTGCTAGTTTTTGCGATGTAGCGACGCCGATTGCCGTCGCTAGTGGTTCTCATGTAGCGACCACAACGTCCGTCGCTAGGGGTTGCCAGGTAGCGACCACAACGTCCGTCGCTAGTGTTAATGAGTCAGCGACGGACATGAACCGTCGCTAACGAGAATTTTTAAATTTTTTTAAAATTGATTCAATATTGACTGGTTTTGTTAATTTAGCTTTAAAAATATCTTAATATTTGTATTTTGTATTGGCTGATAAAATTTTATAATTAAATTAAAATAATTTGTTTGAAGTAATGAATTATTATTAAAAACAAAATAATAGATTAAATTAATTTATTAAATAGGTTGAATTATTAATGATAGGGTTTAAAGGCTTTATGATTTGAATGTAATTACCATTAAATGTTGACATAATAAATAAAGAATGACAAACTAAATACTGAATGAAAATATAACATAACTAAAAATCAAATATACAATGTGTATAAATAAAAGAACTACAATCAAGGTGGTGGGGGATCCTGGGGTGGTGGTGGGGGCGCCTGGGAAGTGGGGGGAGGTAGCCTCGCCATCAACTACATCAGTAGCTCCTGCTGCTGAGCAAGTTGCCGACGAGTCTCAGCGTGCTGCTCCTCGGCCCGCTGTCGGTCCGCCTCGGCCTTCTGTCGGTCCGCCTCGTGCCGCTCCAACAGCAACTGCCTCTGACGTCGCTCCTCCTGTAGCTCATCGTTCAGGTTTTGAATTACCTGAACGACCTCAGTCAGAAGACCAGAGGAAGACGAAGAGGAAGGGGTCTTCCCCTTTTTCGCCAGCTGCGTGCCGACGCCACCCAATCCAAACACCCTCCCTTTCTTGTTCACACCGCCAACAGCCTCCATATAGATGGCGTTGTCGTCAGAACAAGATAGGGTGGGAGGAACCTCCCTTTCAGGAGTGGAAGCCACCAGGTCCGCCTCCTTCTCGGCCCTCCTGGCCTGATACGCCTCCTGTAAATTCAAAAACAACGATAGGATTAGTAAGTTGATTTGTAAATTATAAGCATGTGTCAGTTAAAAGTAAATACCGCTAGCTCCGTAGTCTTCTTGTTTACCCATGCACCGGCTTTGTTCTTCTTGGTCATTTGCATGACCTCAAACAAAGAAGGCTCCCGATGCTCCCTCTGCTCCTGTGGTGGACAAAAACCATTGAGATTATTATTTGTAAACATGTAAGACGAATCATAATAGAAATGTTTAACATAAATATACTTACAAATCTTTTCTTGTGCTCGAGGGTTGAAATGCTACCCCCAGTGTAAACCGAGGCTGCAGCATCGGCGGCTCTGTTGGCCCTATTCCGAGCACTCGCCTGCTGGAACAGGACCCTGCCCCACTTCTGGACCATCCCATCCCAATGGTCCTCCGGGATCCAACGAGGGTGCTCACCCTTGTCCCTCACCTTCCAAAGGGTACTCTTGATGATTTTGGAGGTCTTTGTGGCAAAGACCTTCCTAATCTCATCAATCAGACCCTCCGGCCACTGGTAATCACGCTGTAAAATGAATTGAGAAATCAAAATTAATAACGGGTCTATTTTACAAATCAAGTCACAATAAATGAGCTAGGAACTTACTGAGAAGGTGTCAAACCACCTATCTTGCACAACCTTCCCAGCATCTGTCCAAGATATATATGGACCATCCCACTGGGCCTTCAAAACCTTAGTAATCGCTTTGGTAGTGCGACTACTATCAACAAAGCTGTAATGACAACAATTATGTTAGGAATAAAACAACACACAATCTAGGGAGACACCCAAAATTTCGGCAGAGTCTCCCCTGTAAATGTAACATTTCCAAGTTTAAATAGTTACCCTGTTACAAACAGAAGGGTGCCCAGTACAATTCAATCTATACAAGTACTAATTAAAGTAACATCCAATAAACCAACAAGTCTTTCAACTAAACCCTAATATAAAGTATCATACAAATAACATAAAAGTATATGAAATTTAGTCACTTACTCGTCTCCGGCCGGCACGGGTACCAACATGGGCAGAGGGGATGCCGGAGGTGGGGTCGCCTGATGGCCATGGTCCTCCAAGCCACCAACTCCAGGAGTCTGCTCTGGGGTGGTCAGCTGTGGGGGTGATGGGGTTGTCTGCTGTGGTGGTGGTGATGGAGTGGTCTGCTGGAGTGGTGATGGAGTGGTCTGCTGTGGTGGTGGTGATGGAGTGGTCTGCTGTAATGGGGATGGAGTGGTCCGCTGTGGTGGTGATGGAGTGGTCTCCTGCCCTGGGGTAGGAGTCCCCAGACGGGAAGCCGGGGTCCTGGACCCACCACCCCTACTGAAGGGCAGTCGACGTCCCGTCATCTGTGGATAAAATAATGAACAAAAAAGGTTAGTCTCAGGATATATATAAACCTATGTATATATGTTTAACAACTACATACTCTGTGTCTGTTTCAGTTTCAAATTCCCCCTCAGTTTCAGTGTCACTGTGGTAATCTGTTTGAACAAGTTCATCAGTATCCAAATCAGCCCTAGACCGTTTTGATCGAGAGACAAGGTCTTTGTCAATGTGTTCACCCCCCGTAGTGGCGAGTGTCTCATCCATTATGACTGGATCAATGTTAAACAACAAATTGGCATCGTTGAGCTCGTGTGGTGCAAGCTGATAAGCGTTATCAACCTCCTCGGAGACATTGTCAGTGATCTGACTTCGGGCCTTGGCCTTGATTACCCCATACCAGTCCCGATGTCCTCCCGGGAAGTCGGTGTAATAAACCTGCTCAGCTTGTTGGGCAAAAATGAAGGGATCAAACCCTTTATATCTACCATTCTTCTTGACCTCAACTAAGCCGTAGTTGTTGTCAACCTTTGTTCTAACACCGATTGTGTTGTCGAACCAATCACATTTGAATAGAACAATATCTCTTTTTAGTCGTCCAGAGAATGAAACTTCAACAATCTCCGTCAGCACTCCATAAAAGTCTTCTTCCAACTGACCGGCGGTGCCTTTAACACAAACCCCGTAGTTATGGGTGCGCATCCCTTCACTTCATTGAAGAATATTAAACTTGTAGCCATTTACGTAGTAAATAGGCCATTTTTTAACAGTCTTCACCGGCCCCCAAGAAAGGGCTTGGAGTAAAGAATCTTCAATATGGTTGTTAGGGTCTTGTATCTATGTACAACATAAGAAGTAGGTCATTGTTACCATATTGACGGGAGTTAGAAGCAAATAGGCTTAAAAACACTTGGTATACGGGTCTTACATGTTGCGCGAACCAACCGATGAACTTGGATGACACCTCACTATGAATTTGGTCATCAGTTAAATCATTTTGCTCAAGTTTCAGCATATCTGTGTATAAGCTATTGAAAGAAACAAATAAGTTTAATATAAAAGCTACGTTAAGAATGTATAATATAACTTCTATGACTTACTCAATAAAGGGTTCCACTTCTGGGCAATTGAGAAGAATGTACAAGTGAGCCGCCTTTCGATCTTTCTCATCAATGTAACATTTTGTGAGCCTGCCCCCCGGGTGACCAGGATAGTTGAAAATCGACGTTTGTTCATCAAACCCTGTGCGGCTGGCTACCCCAAGATTGCGGGGAATTCTACTCATTCTAGTTTCTATCTCCGTTGGAAAATAGAAAGAAGCAAAGGTTGTCATTTCTTCGACTAAGTATGCCTCACAAATTGAAGCTTCAACGCAGGCTTTGTTCGACACTTTATCTTTTAAAGAGCGTAAGAATCTTCAACATCATTAACAAGATGGTGTTAAGTTAGAAAATACTATTATAAGAAGTGTTTGCAATGAAATTAAAGAGTTCACCAAGCATTCACCTTTCGAATGGATACATCCAATGATACTGCACTGGGCCACCAACCAACGCCTCGTACGGTAGATGGATAGGCAAATGCTCCATGGAGTCAAAGAAACTTGGTGGGAAAATCTGCTCCAACTTATAAATCAATACCGGGATAGTTTCTTCCATCTTCACAAGTTTCTCCACACTCAACGAAGTAGCCGTCAACTCCTTAAAGAAGTGACTCAACTCCACTAACGGTTTCCAAATAGGCTTCGGTAAGGCATGAAACGCGTACGGGAGTAGTTGTTGCATAAACACATGGCAATCATGACTTTTCATGCCAAACACCCTGCCCTCCTTCACGTCGACACATCTACTCAAGTTAGAAGCGAATCCGTCAGGCAGGGTCAACCCATTCATCCAAATACACACAGCAATCTGTTGTGGTCTAGTTAAAGCATACTTTGCGTGGGGTTTAAACATTCTTCCACGTCCCGCATCCCTCAACTCCAACTCCTTCCTAGAACACCAAATCGGAAGGTCTAGACGACTCTTCTCGTTGTCCTTTGTTCTCCCTTTGATGTCCATAACAGTGTCAAAAATATTCATGAAAACATTACGTTCAGTGTGCATGACATCAATGTTGTGTCTTAACAACAAGTCTTTCCAATATGGCAAATCCCACAAGACACTCTGCTTCACCCAGTGGTGTTCCTTACCGTAACCCGCAAACTCCTTAACACTCTTGTCCCAGATGTAAGGATACTCTTCGACCCTCTGCCAAACCCGTGCACCAGATAACCTACGGGGTGGAGGTTCATTGACAACCTTGTTTTTCTTAAAAGCGGTTTTGTTCCTCCTAAACGGGTGATCCAACGGTAGAAACTTTCTATGACAGTCAAAGAAACTTGTCTTGCTACTAACAGGGAGTGATTCCCCCCCGGTATGTTCCATGCATACAGGGCAAGCTAGCTTCCCAGACGTGGACCATCCAGAAAGCATACCGTAGGCTGGGAAGTCATTAATAGTCCACATCAAAACAGCACGCATCATAAAGTTGTTCTTCAAAGACGCATCGTAAGTCATTACCCCGACATCCCATAACTGTGATAACTCTTCAACCAACGGTTGCAAAAACACGTCTATGTTCGCCTTTGGATTTTTGGGTCCTGGAACCAGTACAGCTAGAAACATGACCTCCCTCTTCATACACATATCAGGAGGCAGATTGTATGGGGTCAGGATGACTGGCCAACAAGAGTAAGCTCTTCCGTATTGACCGAACGGGTTAAACCCATCAGTACATAAGCCAAGTCTTACATTGCGTGGCTCGCCAGAAAAGTCCGGATATAGCTCATCCAAACACTTCCATGCTTTCCCGTCGGAAGGATGGCAAAAAAACCCCTCTTGTGTTCGGTTCAGAGCATGCCAACGCATGTGTTTTGCCGTGGACAACGAGGCATACAGGCGTTGAAGACGCGGTGTTATAGGGAAGTACCACATTTTCTTCCTGGCCGTCCGGGTTACCTTCCCTCTCCTTTTAACGGTCTTGTAGCGTTCCTCATTACAATGCAAACATTTTGTGACACTTTCGTCTGCAAACTCATTTCTGAACAGCATACATCCACCAACACAACACTCTATCTTCACACAACCCAACCCCAACTTTGCCACTTGTTTCTTAGCACGGTACAGGTTTGCTGGCATTCTGTGATTACTAGGCATGGTGGAACCCATCAGATTGACCATCCTATCAAAACAACCTCCAGAAAGATTATAATCTGCCTTTAGGCTTAAAGCAGCTAGGGAGGCGGATAACTCAGTGTGACTGCTGCACCCGTCCCACAATGGAGTCTGAGCCGCCGCCAACAAATCATAAAATCTCTTCACCTCCGGATTAGGATCCTCCTCTACATTGTCAGAGTCCCCATTACCTGCTTGGTCATTATGTTCCAGCATACGCCCGGTGGAGGGTCCAACATGATCCATCACCATTTGTTCTATGTTGTTGTACGTATCCCTGTTTCCTCCAACCGCGTAGTAAGACTGTTGCACGGTTACGTCTGATGGTCTACACGGTAACTGCTCACCATGGTTGTACCAGCAGTGGTATGTTTCCATGAACCCTTTCTCAGTTAGGTGGTACATGACATCATCCGCGTATTCAAAACTCATGCATTTACACCTTGAGCACGGACAACGGATCTTCTGTGTCACTTCAAATCCGGGTGTGTTTGCCGTAGCGAACGGAATGAACTCCAATAGCCCCGTCATAAACTCCTCAGTCACTCGCCGATTGCGATCTAGTCGGTTGTACATCCATCGCCGATTTGTCGGTACCTCCATTTATAATATCTAACAAGCACGATCTCTGTTACGTTACACGTTTAAATTTTTATTTAACTATCGGTTGTGAATCACTCTATCTCTTTGATGTTGCAAATTGGTAGGGCCCTACCCCATTCGGGATGAATATGCAACCACCCGTAACCCATCCCATAATTGTATGCGGTCTATCTTGAGTTGAACGAATGTTCACTTGAAATTTCGACAGCATTTCGCATTGGTCCCCGAGTACACAGAGATACGTACGGTATGAAACACCACACGCAGACATGCACCCTGGGGACAATACGAAACACCATAACCGAAAATTCAAATGAACATTCATTCAACTTCTCAAGATAGACCACATACAACATTGATGGGTTACGCCCTACAGGTTACAAATTCATACCAAACTGTCCAACCGGGACAATTCAAGCTCCAACACAACACGGTACATCGCCCGGTTGTTTTGAAACTTGAACGGGAATCTAATGGGTACACACACGACTAAACCCTACATTATTAACGTTGTGTTTCATTTTTTAAGTTCCCTAAGAAAGGGAGCCTGCCGAAATTTTGGCAGAGTCTCCCCTGTAAACTAGACATTTCCCAAATTTACAAATGGCCTGTTACATATAGAAAACTGCCCAGTATAGATAAATAAACATATCATACGCATTGTATATCATATTCACAGTTATGAACACAAAATCATGTTATCAATATATAAAATCAACGGCTAATGAGCTCTGCTCTCCACTAACAAACAACATTACACATTCATCGTAAATCATGTTATCAACACACAAAACCAATGCCTAATGAGCTCTGCTCTCCACTAACAAACAACATTACACATGCATAAAAAATTATGTTATCAGCACATAAAATCACTGCCTAATGAGCTCAGCTCTCCACTAACAAACAACAATCAACATACATACACGGCAAATCCCACAACACACATAGCCGGATAAGTTACCGTTAGGGGATTACCTGGGAATGAGAGATAGCGATGAAGACAAAGCTGATGAGGGTCGAACACGAACCACACGTAAGGTGTCTTGGTCTGCATGACAAACTCTAGTTAGAATGGAAATTGAGTCATCAAAAGAAAAAGTTTTATTGGCCTTTGCTAATCATACATTTTCAATGAACTTTAGCAAGGTTGTCAGACTCGAGAGTCTACCAAGACTCGTTTTGGCTAGGTAGACTCGACTCGCTAACTCGACTCGTAAACTCGTAAGAGTTTACGAGTTTACCTCATGCTAAAAATTGTATCAAATTAATATTAGGCATGCATCCAAACAATATATAACATACTAAAATAGTTAAAAAATAAATGAACGCTTCTACCAGCGGGTATGACTAACATGTTACCTACACACGTCACGTTGCATTGCTATTAAACTAGTCACTAAATTCTGGTGGAGACCAAAGAGTGTAGAGAAACAATTGAGGAAACAAGGAGTTAGAGGCAATTCATACAAGCTTTTGTATTTTAAAAGAGTTAATTATGACAGTATATGTTTATGTAATTATATCACTATTGAATGTAAACTACACAAATCTCCCACCAAAGCCTTATGCAAACTACACAAATCTCCCACCACTAGCTAACCCTAGTGGGTTATAGTAGCAAACTTTTAGTACAAACTATAATGTTCATTTTGTTTAATGATTTATTGCAGGAACCAAATGGAGACTTGCCTAAGGAAATAAGTGAAGTAAAGAAAGACGAGAGAATGCCTTGGTGAATTCATTAAAGTTGAGAAAGAAGAGAATGTCATAGATGAGAAGTCCCATAAAACTGAAAGAAGCTCAGATCCTCCAAGCAGGGAATTTCTTGAAGCACAATAAATGATAGAGGAACTTGAGATTGAACTCAAAAGATTGGCAGAATCTTGAAGGACCTCTGAGCATGAAAACACTCGGCTGAAAGGAGAGATCTCAATTACAAGAGAGAATTTGGAGGAAAGCAGGAAAAAATATGAAGAGCTTGATCTGAGTCACAAGAAATTGCAAGAGCAGATTATTGAAGCTGAGTGTAGGTATAACCTGCAGCTCAGCACTCTTGAAGAGGAACTTCAAAGTCAAGAAGGGAAGCAGAAAGAGCTTCTTCAAGTGAAGGAAGCATTTGATGATAAGAACCTTGAACTTGAAAACTCCAGAAAGAGGATGCAAGAATTGCAGTAACAAGCTACAACTTTCTACAGAGGAGGCATGGAAATTCAAGGAGCTGCATAAGGAAAGTGGTTCACATGCTGAATCTGAAAGAAAGAAGGCCTTAGAATTTGAGAGATTACTTGAAGAAGCCAAATTGAGCGTAAAAGAAATGAAAGATGGATGGCTTCCCTTACGGAAGAACTGAAGGGAGTTTACGATAAGATTGCCGAAAATCAGAAGGTTGAAGAGGCACTTAAAACAACTGCAGCAGAACTCTCTACCATCCAAGAGGAGTTGACACACTCAAAATCCCAGCCATTAGAAGCTGAGAAAAGATTATCCTCAAGGGACACTTTAGTGGACGAATTGACCCGGGAATTAAACCTGATAAAGACTTCAGAAGCACAGCTCAAGGAAGACATGTCAGCACTTCACAATCTATTTGCCTCTACTAAGGAAGGACAAGAGAAAATTTCTGAGTTGGAAACTGTAAGGTTCAAGTTACAAGAAAAGGAAAAATTTAGAGAATCAAGTGAAGCTGCACTTAAGAGTCAGTAAGCACAGTTGCTCACTGTACCAGAGGAACTGAGTAAACTTAAAATAGAAAAAGAAAGTCTTGAAGCAACTGTGGAAGATCTAACCCGTAATTCAAAGAAGTTTGAGTTGTGCACTGATTTAGAGGAGAAGCTAAAGCTCTATGATGAAAATTTTCCTAAAACAGATTCTCTTTTACCTCAAGCACTTTCAAACAATGCAGAGCACTTTGTGGTTTTAGTACTATGCAAGGTTCAAGTGAAGGAGCTGAACTGAATAAAGATAAAATGCGTGAACAGTTAGTAACAGGGAATCTTGAGGCTAAACTAAATAGAAAAAGGCTAAACTAAATAGAGAAAGGAGGTTTTGGTGCTGGTCTAGATCTTGATTTACTTGGTCTTGAAATTGATGACAAGACATTGATCCCAGGACTGGCTGTTGCATCTTCTAGTGCTATAGAATTGGCAGGTATATAACTGCAGATTTTCACATTTTCTTCATATAAAAGTTTCATCTTGTGTTCCTCATAACAGATCCTTTGTACTATTTCATTAAGAACTAAGTATTATATGCATAGAATCATTTAATTAAAGATTTATGGGCAGACACTAAACAAATTTATGCCATCACTTGATCGCACAACACTGGTTGATGTTATCAAGTGCTTCAAGGTAGCCATGTTAATGGATTGAGGTTGTCCTTTTATTTATTTACTTTGGTAATGTTGTTGATTATGAGTAGTATATGTTTGATGATTTCAGTGACATGTTATGTTTCAGTTTATGTTATTTATCCATTTTTTCCAATAACAAATTCATAGCCAACATTGAGCTTTAGCTTCTATTGGTTGTTCAGTGAGCTTTTCAGTTTTTGTCATCAGAGGTGACTCATACCGATGAATTATTACACAGACAAAACTAATTTTTTTAATTCTTATAATAACAAGTATGGAAGGAGAAGTATGAAAAATGAGAATTCAAACTTGCTCTCAATACTCTATGTCAGTGTTAAGAATAAAACTAGCATGATAAGACCAAACTAATGTCAAACTAATGGGCAGCCATGATATCTTCAGAGAAACAGGAAACAAACAAGATGCCAAAAGTATAATGTTTCATCATTAATTTGGCCACTAACTAGTATAATGTTTAAAAAAGGCTTGTTGTGTACTTCTTGTCTAAGAATTATAATAACTCATGAAGCATTAAGAGTTAGTTGGGCTATTGAAGTAAAATTCTAATTTAATACTAAAGTAAATAAAAAATACCCCTAAATTTGTTCCTCCTTGATATTAGTAATTAGGGTCATTTGATCATGTTAATATATTACATATAGAGAATAGCAGATTAATTATAATTTTTCTTGAAAACATGGTTTGACTCTGACAAATCAATTAAATTGGTTGAAAACACAAACAGACAAACCTCAAGTAGAATAAATTATTATTTTTCTGAAAAACCATTGAAAATAATTTTACTTTGTTGAAATTACCCCATAAGGGTAGATAATACGGATTCAGGGGCTGACGAGTCTCAACGACAATGATCGATTCTGAGTTTCTTTTTTGAATTAAGGATTCAAAGTCTTAAACTCTGACAAGAAGAGAGAAAGAAATGAAAATTAGACAAAGAATGAATTAAGACACAAAGGGTAGCGAGAGAATTGGCAAACAATGATAGAATTCCCATAAGGAGAACCCTAAAAGCTCATGATAAATTTCAACACAACTATCTTTTCTTTAATATTACTACTTTCAAATAAGATAAAGAATGAATTACGACACAAAGATGATTTTTAACCACAAAAACTTAGGTCTAGCAATATAGGATGAGTGAAATAATTATTCTTTATATTATAATTATATGAAACTAACAAATAATTAAATCCTCTCTTATACTTCTAAAAATTTAAAATCAAATTCAGAGACACCCAATGATCAAATCATTCTGAAACATTTCACAAACTTACCAATGAACTAAAGTCAAGCAAAAACTTGCCAATTAGCAGGGTAGGTTCTTGTCTACATTGGCAAAACCTGTAATTAATGTGATTTCACAAAAACAAAAATAATGAACTAAATAAGACTCATTAATTTGCTTCTGTTTTGACTTAAAATTGGGGATAGGTACTTGCAGCTATCCAAGAATGTTGGAGAGATCCTCAACTCAGTTTTTCTCCTTATGATGTTCATCCACACTTAGGATTTCCTTCTCTCTAAATAGTTAAATAAAAACGAAGAAAAAATTTAAAATCAATATATAAGAGAAAGAGATCTTATTTAACTTATCGGTCCCTGCAACTTGAAAAAGATTAATCCAACCATAAGCTAAATCCCTTTTTCTCATTGATGATTGAGATTTTATGTTGTTCTTTTAAAATAAAGAATTACCTTACAAGACTTATATACATGCAAAACTGGGTTGGTTTGCAGGAATTTTTCCTATTTTTATTCTATTTTTTGTTAACAAATACAAAAATATCACTAGTGGAGAAGCTAAGTTTTTGTAGTTAACAAATACAAAAATATCATATATTTAGGGTTTAGGGTTTTTTATTTCCCTGTACAAGATCATTACCAGCAATATTCACTAAGGAAAGTCCAAAAAAGTATTTTAAATATTCTGTGTTATCTTAATTATAGCTTAAGAGAAATAGAAATAATAGAGAAATACAATGTTCAGGGAGAGGCTTTATTTTGAATTGATACAAATCAGATTAAAGTGGGTTAAGATTGAGACATTGAAAGTGATGAGTTATGTGCATGCCCTATGAAAATACAGTTTTTAAAAGAAATTGTATTATTACAAGCTTTGAAAATCATGGTGAAGGAAGATGGAAGTCTTTTTTTTTCTCCATTACCCCTACAAATTATCAATAACTTTTGTCCTAAACACCATTTCAAAATCAAGTCTTCACATTAAAAGTTTGAAAGCAGGTGCCAAACACCAAGTAAATACTATTCCAACTACGTAAAAGTTTTAGACACTACAGTTTTGAATAATTTTCTTTAAAATATACTTCAGTTATTTATAATATACTTCAGTTATTCATTAAAAGTTTGAACAATTTTTACTGGAGGTCAATTTCACACCCTCTCTCTCTCTCTCTCTACTATTGTTGTCTTTTTATTTTTTACCTATTAGAATATTGTGTACTGCGTTGTTCTTTTCTGTTCAGTCACTGTTGCAAAAATACCTGACTTGAGCTCAAACACTATGCAACATTGAAAGGCAAATACTGATGATGTATATCACACAAATTCAGAAAAAAAAACAGTAATCAAATGCAGCAGAGGAGATGACAAACCTGGTTTGGAAACCTGCAGGAACTATTGCAGAGGTGGTCAATGGAGAGCCCTGCACTGGAGCCGCCGCTCTACGTTGCTGAAAATGGTCGGAAATGGCCGTTGCAGCCTCTGTTTCACCGGAACAGTCACCGGAGACAGGTGGGACAGGTTGAGGAGAGGGTAAGGTGAGGCGAAATCGTCGTCGTAGGTGGTGGAGACGAAGCTTCAGTCGCAGTGGTGGGCGTGGGTTGCGCAGGTGTAGACGCGCCCTCGCGGGTGGGGTCGTGCAGGTTCTGGAGATGCGTCACGAAGAAGAAGATGAAGAAGACTCGCGTTGGCGGCGTCGGCGTCGGAATCGGACGATGGTGGTGGGTCGCGCACTGTGGAGGCCAACGGAAATGGTGCACAAAGAGATTGAAAGGGAGTCTGTCGCACGAGAGAAACCAAACGAGGAAGAAGGGGAGGAGAGGGAGGAAAGGCTGAAAGAGGAAGGGGAAGTTAGGGCAAGTGGCAGGGAAAGGGGTTGCTGTCGAGTTAGATTAAATCCTTAGCGACGGTAACCACCCGTCGCTAACTGTGTCACTACAATTAATAGGATTAGCGACGGCACAACCTACTCCGTCACTAATCTCCTGAATATTAGCCACGGCCAGGAAACCCGTCACTAATCTCCTAAAATGTAGCGACGGGGGACTTGGTACCGTCACTAACTTCCCTTCTCAAAACAAAAGAAATGGAGGGAACCCAAAAAACGTAGCGACGGCACAACCTATGCCGTCACTAATCTCCTGAATATTAGCCACGGCCAGCAAACCCGTCACTAATCTCTTAAAATTTAGCGACGGGAGACTTGGTTCCGTCACTAACTTCCCTAAGAAATGGAGGGAACCCAAAAAACGTAGCGACGGCACAACCTACTCCGTCACTAATCTCCTGAATATTAGCCACGGCAAGCAAACCCGTCACTAACCTCTTAAAATTTAGCGACGGGGGACTGGGTACCGTCACTAACGTCCCTTCTCAAAACAAAGAAATGGAGGGAACCCAAAAAACTTAGCGACGGCAAACCTACTCCGTCAATAATTTCTTGAATATTAGCCACAGCCAGAAAACCCGTCACTAATCTCTTAAAATGTAGCGACGGGGGACTTGGTACCGTCACTAACTTCCCTTCTCAAAACAAAGAAGTGAAGGGAACAGTAAAAACTTAGCGACGGAACAACTGCGCCGTCACTACAACAAAACCCAGCGACGCCATTTAGCCGTCGCTAACGTTTGGCGCCAACAAAAAACCATGGAGGGAAATCAAAAAAGAAGGATCTGAGATATAGCGACCGTACTAGCGACGGCGTTCATAACTGGTAGCGACCGTATCCTGTTGGGGTCGCTAAATTCGTCGCTACAACTTTTTTGGTCGCTCTTTATTTATAGCGGTCGCTAACCCGGTCGCTAGTTAGCGACGGCAGTGGGTGGTCGCTAATGTGAGGTAGCTATTTAGGGTTTTTTTAGTAGTGTAAGTACTCGTAATGCAATTAGAAATACATGCAATCATTTAGCCTTTGTATCGCAAATAGAACCCAAATGCATTAATGAAGCTATTATTGATGAACATTGGATGTTGGCCATGCAAGAAGAGCTAAATCAATTTGAAAGAAATAAAGTTTGGGAGCTTGTGCCAAGACCCAATGATCACCAAATAATAGGAACCAAGTGGGTATTTAGGAATAAACTGGATGAAAATGGTATTATTACTAGGAACAAAGCTAGGCTAGTAGCTAAAGGCTATAATCAAGAAGAAGGCATTGACTATGAAGAAACGTATGCACCCGTAGCTAGATTAGAAGCAATTAGACTGCTATTAGCCTTCGCATGCTGTAGGGACTTCAAATTGTACCAAATGGATGTTAAAAGTGCTTTCTTGAATGGATACATTCAAGAGGAAGTATATGTTGATCAACCTCCAGGTTTTGAAAACCATCAATTTCCAAATCATGTTTTCAAATTAAAGAAAGCTTTGTATGGTTTGAAACAAGCTCTAAGAGCTTGGTATGAAAGGTTGAGTAAATTTCTTCTAGAAAATCATTTTGAAAGAGGAAAGGTTGATACAACTTTATTCATAAAGCACAAAAAGAACAACATACTATTGGTACAAGTTTATGTTAATGATATAATATTTGGTGCCACTAATGAGTCAATGTGCAAAGAGTTTGCTAAGTTAATGCAGGAAGAATTTGAAATGTCCATGATGGGAGAACTCACTTTCTTCCTTGGACTTCAAATCAAGCAAACTAATGAAGACACATTCATTAATCAATCCAAGTACTGCAAAGAACTACTTAGGAAATTCAACATGGACAAAGCAAATGATACTGCCACACCCATGGGCACTTCATGCTATTTGGTCAAGGATGAAAACGGTAAGGATGTTGAACTCACAAAATATAGAGGTATGATAGGATCTTTACTTTACTTAACCTCTAGTAGACCGGATATCATATTTGTTGTGTGTATGTATGCTAGATACCAGGCTTGTCCTAAAGAATCACATCTCACTGCAGTAAAAAGGATAATGAAATATTTAGTTGGGACTCAAAATGTTGGTTTATGGTACCCCAAAGGGGCTGAATGCACTTTAGTTGGTTACTCTGATTCAGACTTTGAAGGATGTAAACTTGACAGAAAAAGCACTAGCGGAACATGTCACTTGCTTGGTAGTTCTCTTGTCTCTTGGCATAGCAAGAAACAAGTAAGTGTTGCGCTATCAACAGCTGAGGTAGAATATGTTGCAGCTGGTAGTTGTTGTGCTCAAATCCTTTGGATGAGACAACAACTTCTAGACTTTGGAGTTGTATTGGACCATGTGCCTCTTAAATGTGATAATACTAGTGCTATCAATATCTCAAAGAATCCTGTAATGCATTCTAGAACCAAACATATTGAGATCAGATATCATTTTATTAGAGACCATGTATTAAAAGGTGATTGTATACTTGAGCATGTTGAAACCTCTAAGCAATTAGCAGATATCTTCACAAAACCCTTGGCTAGAGAACAATTCATTCACATTAGAAGAGAATTAGGAATCCTTGACATGAATAATTGTGTTTGAATGATTAGTATTTTGATAAACTCTTATTTTTAGAATGTCTTGAATGAGTTTATGTTCAGTTGTGATATGATCCATTAAAACTCCAACACTCTTGGGAAAATCTGACAAAACTGGACATTTTTACAGCATATAATTGATTACACAGAGTATCATAATTGATTGCTAAGCTCCTGTCTCGAAAGTAATCGATTGCACAGCATCCCTTAATCGATTACTTAGCTTCTGTCTAATGGACAATCGATTAGAAACCTTCCATAATCGATTATAATCATTCTAACTTCTTCCTAATCGATTCCAAACACATCCTAATCGATTATCATGATTCTGTTTTGAAACCTAATCGATTTCCTGTTAACCGTAATCGATTACTCATGCGCGAAACGTTCCAAATTCCTAAGAATCAGTGATCTAATCGATTACCTATGCCTCGTAATCGATTAGCCTCGGTATTGAGCAGTCAAATACAGAGTTTCGAGGCACACCAGCGGCCCAATCTCCTTTTCCCCTCATTTACTCTCTTCTCTTCACCCAACACTCCCCTTTTCCCTATAAATAAACCCCTCACTATCACTCTCACCTCACACCACCTCCTTCTCTTCCTAAATCTCTCAAAGCTTCTAGAAGCTCACTCTTCTTCTCATTCTCCTCTTTGCCTTTCCATCACCATGTCTTCCTCCCGCTCTGTCAAGAGGGCAAGGTCCTCCATACCCCAAACCAACAACCCCCTAGACTTCTCTAGGTTCTTCACCTCACCAAGAGACCTCCAAAACTTCATAAAGAAGTTTTCAGAAAAAGACATCATCACACCCCATTTTATTGATGCTCCAACCTTTGAGAACCCATGTTTTTCCTTCACTCAACTCCTCCACCATTACAATCTTTTTCCATTCCTAACTCTCAAGGAAGAGTTTTATTACCCTGAACTCATGAGGGTACTCTTCTGCAATGTGAAACTGGTTGATGGCACATTGGAAGCTAGAGTAAAAAATGTGACTCTTAAAATCACCAACCAGCACCTCTCTGAAATCACACAAATTCCCCTCTCCACTGCTGAATTTACTGGGGGTCATCCGGAAGATGAATGGGACTTCAATGCTATCCCCACTCGTCAATCTCTTTGGAAGGCTAACCGACCTCTCAGCAATCACAAGTTGGTAGGCCACTTAACTCTTAACAACCGTCTCCTCCACTTCTTTATGGTCAAAATGCTTATTCCTCGAGGTGGAAATTATGCCTTGGTTGAGGAAGATGATGTTCTACTCATGTGGGCAATCATCAATCACAAAGACATCAACTGGATTCAACTCCTCAAGCTCCACATTCTGAAATCCAAGGAGCAACACAAACTGCCTTATGGCATCTTGCTCACAAAAATCTTTAAGGCTAATGGAGTAGACTTGGCTGGGGAACTTGCTGAAAAAGTGCCCTCTCAAGCTTGCATCAGCACTCATCATCTCAACAAAATGGGTATGGTCTGTGTAGCTGGAAGGTGGATCCTCAAGAGTGACAGAATTCATGGCAGCAGCCCATTTGAGGAAGATCATCCCCCTGTTACTCCTACTCCTGTACCTTAAGCCTCTTCATCTGCCCCTGCTGACCCATTTGCATCGCTTTATGCTCATCTTGACCGCCGCTTCGATCGCCTAGAAAACTCCCTTCAAGAGTTTTCCATGACCGAGCAATAATATTTTGAGATGATGTAACAACGCTATGAGGAGCTCTCTCACCAAATTTCTAAACTCCGTTTCTTCAATCCGGATAATTAGATCTATTTTCATGCTTTGGTTTAAGTCGTTCCATATTTTTTCTAATTATGCAAATTTCCCTTCATGTAATTTCCTGCTTTTTGTAATTTAATAAAATTTTCATTCTGTGATATATCTCTCTTTACTTGCATTTATTATTTTTGATGATTCCAAAGGGGGAGAAAAAGGGAGAAAAGATAGAAAAATGTTCATCTGTTAAAAACTGGCTGATTAATAACAAATGGATTAGTTATCTCTAAAGGCTAAGCATGCATTCTTTTTAATAGGGGGAGATTTGTTAATGCTAAGAGATAATGATATTGTTAAGAAATAAAGATGCTGAATATTTAAAAATCTGGTTAAAGAAATTCTGCTATTTGAAACTGTGATTAAGAGATAATGCAACAGATATGTTTTTGCAAGAGATAAAATTAGAGATAAGTCTTTGTTTAAAACTAACAATCCTCAAGAGATGAACATGGTTGTCATCATCAAAAAGGGGGAGAATGTGTTTGAATATGATTTCAAGATCAAGGATTTTGATAATGACAAAGGAACTCTTGAAGAAACTCTTGGAAAACAAAGAAACAATGTCAGACTGCAAAAACCATGAAGCTAATCGATTACACAAGGAAGTCTAATCGATTATAAAGCCTCTGTTTGTCAAGATAATCGATTACACCACACAGATAATCGATTACGAAGTCTCTGTTTTACAAGATAATCGATTATGAACACAGGTCTAATCGATTAGACAGCCACTGTCTTGTTAACTAATCGATTGTAACATCAAGTAATCGATTACCAATTGTAAAATTGAATGAAGAGAATCAGGTGTTCAAGCTAATCGATTATGGGACATGAAATAATCGACTACCAAGCCACTGGAATTTGGATAATCGATTACAATGAAGAAGTAATCGATTACACAGCTGCGTGACTAAATTAAATGCATCAGGTATGATCCCTAATCGATTACAGGCCAAGAAATAATCGATTAGAATCCCTCTGACTTGAATCTAATCGATTACATATAAAGGACTAATCGATTACGTAGCTGCGAAGCAAATTAAAATGCATCAGGTATCATCACTAATCGATTACAGGAAAAAATATAATCGATTAGTTTCGCTCTGACTTGGTGATAATCGATTACCATGGATTGGCTAATCGATTACCGCATGATCTGGAATGAAAAATTCAAGTTGTAATCGATTACACCCAAAGGGATAATCGATTACCATAGTGGAAAGACATATAATAGTGGGAAACCAGTACATGTCTCCACCATTTTTCAGATCCCCACTATGTGCAACGGCTAGGAAGAAGAAAGGCACTCCTCAAGCTCTCAAATGGCTCTATAAATTCAAGAGGAACCCAAGCATAAAACACACAACTAGAAGCAATCATTCTTCACTTGTTCTTGTGCTTAGTAAGCTATCTTTCTTGTATATTCTGAGTTCAAATTTGTACATCCTCTCATTTTGAGAGTTAAAGCTTGTGTGATCTTTCAATTGTACATCTACTCTATTAAGAGAGTCATTTCCTTGTAAACACTTCAACAAACACTAAGGGTTTTTCACTCTATGATTGAGTGGTCACAAAGGTTGGGGTTCAACCTTTGGGTAATGAGAGTTTGAGAGATTGGGTGGGTTACCCTTTGCTAGTGAGGATTGAGTTCTTGAGTGTGGGACACTAGGAAGCTACAATTGCTCATAGCTTGTATCTCTAAACTTCAATAGTGGAAATCCTCTAAGTGGGTTGCTTAGAGGCGAGACGTACACCGGTGTTGGTGGAACTCGTTATATTGGTTTGCAAGCTCCTCCCCTTACTCTTTTACTTTCACATACTGCTATTGGTTGATTTGTGTTGATTGATTGTGAATTGCATACTTGAGCTTGTCTAATTTGATACATTTCAAATACTGCCCACCAAGTGTTTGTTAAATTGCTTCAGCTATATTTATCCTTGTGGTGCATTGCATACTACCTTTAACTTGATTTCACTTGCATATTCCTGTAAACTTGGATATAAAAATCAAGTTCAAAGGCATTCCAACCAAAGTTTTTAAAACTCAATTCACCCCCCCTCTTGAGTATTGAGGCCACTTGAACAACAAAAGCTGCCTCTGACGTCGCTCCTCCTGTAGCTCGTCGTTCAGGTTTTGAATTACCTGAACAACCTCAGTCGGCAGACCAGACGAAGAGGAAGAGGAAGGGGTCTTCCCCTTTTTCGCCAGCTGCGCGCCAACGCCACCTGATCTGTCCTGAACCGGGGTCTAGAGATCCGGACTCAAGTCAATCACAAACAGTATGTAAATACCGTATAGGAGACCGGATGTATGGGTATCCGGTGTAAATATCCGTTGTCCTTGAGCGAAGAGAACGGACTGGGCGTCCTGGAGGTCCTTCACACCGACCTAACGCGTTGAAGTGGGCGAATGGTGGTGTCACCTGCAAAGATTCTCCGACGCTCAAGTCAGTGATGATATTCCAAGTAAGGAATGTATTTCAGAGAGTAATTGTTCATGAGAACAGTTGAAGATCCCTCACTTCATTAATAAAATAAGTTCATATACCTGATTGGCTCATTTTACGGGGACTCGTTAGTGGGGAACCACTAACTCCCATTAGCATTATTTTATTGCGCACTTACCAGCATGATTGGGTCAAGTGGCTATTTTATATTGAGCATGGAGAATATAGACTAGGATTAGGGAACAAGTTGACCATCCCCGTGAGCAGAATTTGGCTCGTAGTGCAGGGAATTATTGATCGATCCCTGTAGCAATAATCCTTGTCTTTAGCGCAGTGACGTGTGTGTTGTCCGGTGTCATGGTGTTATCCTGAACAACCGGTATAGGGAGAACGCCTGATACGGAATTACAGTCCGGATGTATACCGATGACACCGGTTACACGTTGATGTCTTGACAAAGACGTTGAAATATGTCTTGCAGATCGGATACCGGTATTGAGACCGGATCATATGTCCCCTAGCTTGTGTGAGGGACTGAATGGTTGTTCATATAAGCTACTCAACCTGCGAGAGGTCTGAATATCGGTAAGCTTACGCGTATAACAGTTCCTTAGCATTTATTATTATTTTGCAAAAGAACCGTTCTCAGATTAAAAGATCCATTCTATGAATTCCATGGAATGGATCCGTTCTATTAATTCCATGGAGGAAAGTTAGTCGCAGTGGTTGATGGTCGTCATGAAGATCCTCTGACGTCCTTATAAGGTTTGCCTCCTCTTCCTGAGGGTCAAATTATGGGACCGGACTTCGTCTTTCCTACGTCTGAGGTTCCTTCATCTGTGGAAGGTACCGAGGCTCCCGGAGGGGATATTCCTGAGGAAGTCCCAAAGGAAGGGACACAAGAGCCTGGTGTTGAGGAGGCACAGAAAGCTGAAGGGAAAATTCCTCCCTCGTAGTCTTGTTTTCATTTATATGTAAAGTTGTGTACCGGGATCAACTCCGGTTTTGAACAATTGTGTAATTTCGTCCTTTATGAATAAACTTCATTTAAGAAATTTGTCTTCAACATTTCATGTATATTTAAGTCGTTGTTAATCCGTTCTGTATGATTAACCTTGAGGTCGAATTGAAATCATTGCCTCGGAAGATTAAACAACAAATGGATTCAGAACGGATAAATATATATACATGTCCCCAAGTGCGTGTTAAGAAGAAGGTGCCTGTCTTTAGGGCATGATCCTTAATTCCTTTGGGGAGAGAAAGAGCCGATCCGTTGTTAACAAAAGTGGTGTAACAGGACGGATGACTATTATTAATTCGTGTTACTCTCACTGGAGAGAACGATGTCGTCCATTGTGAGAGTATTGTTCCGAGTTTGGGGAACTGCAAAGGTGTGAGAAAGTGGTGTTTGAGTCTTCCATCACAAGGATGATGATGGGAGTTTGTCTATGCCAGGAGTTACGTCATTGTATCACAGAATATGTGATAAAGAATATCCGTCCTGGGAGAATACTACTTGAGAGTAAAAGTGCGGATTAACTTTCAAAATCTTCCATCATAAAAATGATGATGGGGATCGTTTGTATCAGGAGTTTTATCGTCGAATCACTTCATAGGTGATTGAGATCATCCGTCTTGGGGATGTGTACGATACCAGGAATTACATCATCAGGTCACATAGTAGGTGATTGAGATCATCCGTCCTTGAGGTGTGTATGGCGCCAGGAGTTACATCGTCAGATCACAGAATGGGTGATTGAGATCATCCGTCCTGGGCAAATACACAACGTCAGGAGTTACATCGTCATATCACATAATGGGTGACTGAGATTATCCGTTCTGGAAAAGTACACAACGCCAAGAGTTACATCGTCAGATCACAGATTAAGTGATTGAGATAATCCGTCCTGGAGACAATTTTTCAATCGTAGGAGTACGGATTGTGTGAATGCTTCTCAATTTTCAAAAGCTTCCATCATATGAATAATGATGGGAATTGTTCGTACCAGGAGTTACATCATCGAATCACAGAATAGGTGATTGAGATCATCCGTCCTGGAGTGATGATTGGAATTGTTCGTACCAGGAGTTACATCATCGAATCACAGAATAGGTGATTGAGATCATCCGTCCTGGAGTGATGATTGGAATTGTTCGTACCAGGAGTTACATCATCGAATCACAGAATAGGTGATTGAGATCATCCGTCCTGGAGACATTTTTCCAATCGTATGGATTGAGTGTTCAATTTTCGTATCCGAAATCAGATATCAGTAGTACTCTACTAGCCCCCTAGCTGATGTGAGGAATTAGCCCCCTAGCTGATGTGAGGAATTAGTAGATTTGTTCATATAAGCTATATCGATCGTAGTACGTTTAGTAGAAAATAACTTTAATAGAGGGATTGCATATGTATTGAATCGTTCCGAACTTAAGTAGTGAAGATCGGGTATGGACGTAGAACCTTCATTCCGGATTTTTACATGCAAGATGAAGAACGGATAGAGACGTATAACTATCGTTTTCATGCATAGGCATTTTGATAGCCAAAGACTTGATTTGACAGAAAAGATAGAGTATCTTTTGTCAAGTATAGATAGTTTGATATAAAAGCCTGGTAAAAAGCGTATGTTGCTTCTTAAAGATCAGGACTTTTGGTTGTAAATATCATAATAGGGATCGCAGTTGTAAGTGAACATGTTATTGTCATGAGAACGGCTTGTAATGTAAATCTTGAGGGGGAATGACCGTGAGAACGTTTCGTCAAGAGTTCGTTCCGCAAGATATTCGTTAAACTATTAATACTGTCCCCTAGTATTATTGGGTGAGCAGTACTTTGTACAAACTCTGAGTGATGCTTCCACGTGAGAGTTTTTTAAGAGTGAGGATCTCGAGTAGAGATTCCTCTACTTGACGATTGCGAATATAAATATTTCCGACTGAAAGGTTTCGGGTGAATATGCCTCAGATTGTGGCGTACCCGAATGAATTATTTTTGGGTCGGAGTTTACGAGTCAGACTTCAATTGAAGAATTGATGACTCAGAATTTGAAGCTATAAAACTTCCAAATAAGGAACTTCAAGAGAGAGTATTAATTTGGAGTTCAGTATAACTTACTTGTTGTGTTTGGAGTTCGGTTTGACCCTACAATCCATATCGTATTTGGTGTTCGGTTTAATCCTACTAACCGTTCTCCAATCGGTTTTTGGTTTTACCGAATGACGATTCTTCACCGACGTTCAGTCAATCCTACTAGTCGTACTCAGAGTTTGGTTTAATCCTACAATCCGAGCCTTCAACACGGGGTTCAGATCAGGGCCAATCCTGAACCTACTTCGCCCGTTACTTGGGGTTCAGCGTGGTCTTGAAGAAGAACCAGCTTACTGCGCCCAAGCCTTCAATGTTTTATGAAGAGTAAGGCATTCAATAATCCGTTCAGCGTGATCAATATTGAGGTCGGATTGGGGAAGTGTATCTCAATCGTAAGAGTACGGATTGAGTCTTCAAAGACTTCCATCATAAGGATGATGATGGGAATTGTCCGCGCCAGGAGTTACCTCGTCAACTCACAGAATATGTGATTGAGAGCATCCGTCCTGGGGAAGTGTATCTCAATCGTAAGAGTACGGATTGAGTCTTCAAAGACTTCCATCATAAGGATGATGATGGGAATTGTCCGCGCCAGGAGTTACCTCGTCAACTCACACAATATGTGATTGAGAGCATCCGTCCTGGGGAAATGTATCTCAATCGTAAGAGTACGGATTGAGTCTTCAAAGACTTCCATCATAAGGATGATGATGGGAATTGTCCGCGCCAGGAGTTACCTCGTCAACTCACACAATATGTGATTGAGAGCATCCGTCCTGGGGAAATGTATCTCAATCGTAAGAGTACGGATTGAGTCTTCAAAGACTTCCATCATAAGGATGATGATGGGAATTGTCCGCGCCAGGAGTTACCTCGTCAACTCACAGAATATGTGATTGAGAGTATCCGTCCTGGGGAAATTAGTCTCAATCGTTCTTCTTCAACCGGTGTTGGATTTCACTCATTCACCAGCCTTCAAATAGGGTTCGGTGCAATCCTACTACCCATTTCCTGAGGTTCGGTTTAATCCTACAACTCAGGTCTTCACCGACGTTTGGCCAAACCTACTAGTCATACTCAGAGTTCGGTTCAATCCTACAATCCGAGCCTTCACCGGTGTTCAGCCAAACTTACTAACCGTACCTAAAGTTCGGGTTAATCCTACAATCTGGGCCTTCGAATGGGGTTCGGTGCAATCCTACAACCTATTTCCTGAGGTTCGGTTTAATCCTACAACCCAGGTCTTCACCGATGTTCGGCCAAACCTACTAGTCGTACTCAGAGTTTGGTTCAATCCTACAATCCGAGCCTTCACTAGTGTTCAGCCAAACTTACTAACCGTACCCAGAGTTCGGTTTAATCCTACAATCTGGGCCTTCGAATGGGGTGATTCACCCAGTTGTACCTTCGAAGAGGTTCATCGCTAACAACGGATACATTGTTAGGATCATCCATCCTGAAAGTATCTTGTCACAACAGTGTTGTGCATCGAATAAAATCATAAAGACAATGGGTGAATCATTTAGAGTATTTCATTAATTATGAATTACAAAAGAGAGAAAGAGAGATGAGTCGGGGTTATGACTCATTAGACCTTCTTGGTAAAACCCGATCTGGATCTGCTCTTATCACTCCGTTGTAACGTTGGGGATTTCTCTCTTGCCACTGTTACTTCCAAGTGTATTTCAATGCTCACATACTTGGATGCTTTCCTCCTGAATTCTTCGAAATTCATTGGAGGATTCTTTGCCAATGACATGGCAAAAGCAGAGCTTGGTTGCAAAGCTTCTATTGCTATGTGCAATTGAAGTGCTTCTGCCAAGTTTGGAACAGCAGCTGCTTCCTTGTGAAACCTCTTCAAGAAGTCCTTGAGAGTTTCATGCTCCCCCTGCCTAATCTGAGCCAAGGTATGAGATGTTCTGGGAATATCACTGGAAATGACAAAGTGATCCACAAACGCTGTTGCCATTTCTTCCCATGAGTTAATGGAACCTGATGGTAGCTTCCTGAACCAGCTAAGGGCATCATCAACAAGAGTCCGAGGGAACATCCTGCACATGACATCTTCATCTGCCCCCAGGTACATGGCTTCGAGTGTATAAGCATCAAGATGCTTAGTAGGATCAGTTTCACCACTGTATTTTTCTATAGAGAGAGGTTGAGTAGTCTGTAGGTGCTTAGGGATGCGTACACTCATAAGTCTCCTTGAAAAAGGGACTGTGAGCTTATAAGTTACTGGAGAGGCTGTCTTCAGCCTCCTCTTCCCTTTAACAACTCTCTTATCAGAGTCGTGGATCTGTTCCTTCCCTTCAAATGTGGGGATATTTGAATACTGGGGGGTAGAGGATTTTTCTCCCTCGGTTGTGTGATGTGTCCCCTTGATCAGAGACATGGCTCTCTCCTCCACGCTCTTTCTTTCACGTTTCAATTCCATCAGTTCCTCCCTCAGCTTTCTTATCATCTCATCCTTTAGATTTGGTGCTGAAACCTGCACCATTCTTCTTGAACTTTCCACAGGCGACTCGAGAGCTAAGTGCCTGTTCACTGGTTGTTCCTGGGCAGTGATGTCTTCCACGTGCCCATCTGGTTGGTTTCTCCCATTGCCTTTCATAATAAGAGACCAAACTTCTTAAACGAGAGGTGGGAATAACTTTAACGTGTCCCACTGGGCGTGCCAATGATCTGTCCTGAACCGGGGTCTAGAGATCCGGACTCAAGTCAATCACAAACAGTATGTAAATACCGTATAGGAGACCGGATGTATGGGTATCCGGTGTAAATATCCATTGTCCTTGAGCGAAGAGAGCGGACTGGGCGTCCTGGAGGTCCTTCACACCGACCTAACGCGTTGAAGTGGGCGAATGGTGGTGTCACCTGCAAAGATTCTTCGACGCTCAAGTCAGTGATGATATTCCAAGTAAGGAATGTATTTCAGAGAGTAATTGTTCATGAGAACAGTTGAAGATCCCTCACTTCATTAATGAAATGAGTTCATATACCTGATTGGCTCGTTTTACGAGGACTCGTTAGTGAGGAACCACTAACTCCCATTAGCATTATTTTATTGCGCACTTACCAGCATGATTGGGTCAAGTGGCTATTTTATATCGAGCATGGAGAATATAGACTAGGATTAGGGAACAAGTTGACCATCCCCGTGAGCAGAATTTGGCTCGTAGTGCAGGGAATTATTGATCAATCCCTGTAGAAATAATCCTTGTCTTTAGCGCAGTGACGTGTGTGTTGTCCGGTGTCATGGTGTTATCCTGAACAACCGGTATAGGGAGAACGCCTGATACGGAATTACAGTCCGGATGTATACCGATGACACCGGTTACACGTTGATGTCTTGATAAAGACGTTGAAATATGTCTTGCAGATCAGATACCGGTATTGAGACCGGATCATAACCCAACCCAAAGACCCTCCCTTTCTTGTTCACACCACCAACAGCCTCCATATAGATGGCGTTGTCGTCAAAACAAGAGAGGGTGGGAGGAACCTCCCCTTCAGGAGTCGAAGCCACCAGGTCCGCCTCCTTCTCGGCCCTCCTAGCCTGATACGCCTCCTGTAAATTCAAAAACATGGGCAGGATTAGTAAGCTGATTTGTAAATTATAAGCATGTGTGAGTTAAAAGTAAATACCGCTAAATGTATAGTCTTCTGGTTCACCCATGCACCGGCTTTGTTCTTCTTGGTCATTTATATGACCTCAAACAAAGAAGGCTCTCGGTGCTCCCTCAGCTCCTGTGGTGGACAAAAAACATTGAGATTATTATTTGTAAACATGTCAGATGAATCATGATAGAAATGTTTAACATAAATATACTTACAAATCTTTTCTTGTGCTCGAGGGTTGAAATGCTACCCCCAGTGTAAACTGAGGCTACAGCGTCGGTGGCTCTGTTTGCCCTGTTCTGAGCAACAGGGAGTGATTCCCCCCCGGTATGTTCCATGCATACAGGGCAAGCAAGCTTCCCAGATGTTGACCATCCAGAAAGCATACCATAGGCCGAGAAGTCGTTAATAGTCCACATCAAAACAACACGCATCATAAAATTGTTCTTCAAAGATGCATCGTATGTTATTACCCCGACATCCCATAATTGTGATAACTCTTCAACCAACGATTGCAAAAACACGTCTATGTTCGCCTTTAGATTTTTGGGTCCTGGAACCAGTATAGATAGAAACATGACCTCCCTCTTCATACACATATCAGGAGGCAGATTGTATGGGGTCAGTATGACTGGCCAACAAGAGTAAGCTCCTCCGTATTGACCGAACGGGTTAAACCCATCATCACGTATAGCTCTTTAATCTACTTTAGTATTGTGCTTGTTTGATGTTGCGGATCAGCTTTACAAGTCGTAAATCCAGTGTTATCAATGGTGGATGGTGGTTCATGGAGGTGAGCCAAAAAAATTCCATAAAAGTTATGGCGGATGCTGTGGCGGGTTATGGCGGATGCCATGGTGGTCATGATAAAAACTCTATTATATGCAGAAATATACATTAAAAAAACTGCAGAATGAAAAACTAAGCAAAACTAACATAATAACTCAATTAAAATTATACCATAACATTGTAAAAAATTGTCAAGAACTGAAAAAATATCAAGAATTGAAATATTTGAAAATGAAAAATGTCAAGAACTGAAACTCAATTGAAATAAAAAAAAAATTCAAGGAGAACTGAAAAAATTTAGTGTTATATTAAACTTAAAACTGAACTTATGTTGTAATGCTTGAAATGTTAGAAATGTTTACAGTAATGCATGCTAAAAATGTTTATAGTGATGCTAAAATATATGAAACTATGTTGTAATGTTAGAAATGTTCACAAAAAAAAATTACAGGAAACCTAAAATAAATAAACTCAGAATAAAACTAAAAAAATAATAAAAATAAAAAAATAATGAAAGTAAAAAAATGATGAAACTAAAAATATAATGAAACTAAAAAAATGTTGTTCAGTTACTGCACATGCATTGTTTCATCTAAAAAATAACACATGAAATTAAAAACAGAGAACACAACAGACCAGAGGAGGCGCAGCAGGAGGCACAACAGAAAAAATGAAGAAGAGATGAAACAGAGGAGGGCACACAGCAGAACAGAGGAAGAAAATGAACCAACCTGAAGAAAAAAAGAGGAGAAAAGGGAACACCGGGGAAGGTGAACCAGCATGCCGGAGAAGACAAACCAGTATGCCAGAGAAGAAGACCCAAGCGCCGGAGGAGAAGGCCCGAGCGTCAAAGAGTGTGAAATCGCACCGGAGAAGAAGACGCACCATCTCATGATTTATTTGTTTCTAATATATTTGTTCTTTTTTCTTTCGATAAAGATAAAGTACATACACGTGGCTCTAACCACAAGCAGCCAAACTTGATAATATAGGCTAAAACTTTGCATTTATTTGAAGGGCAATATGGGATTAGTACTATAGGAGCCTAAATTATTAATAACGAATAATGCCAAGTAAAACTGAAGCACTTGGATGGCATTATCCTTTGTCTTGATCTGTAACATTAACCTTATTAACACACCTAACACCTCATGCAAACAATCAAACTGTACTACTAATTTGTTGATTACACCCACTACCAACACCTATTATTAATGTTAAACTTAATTCTCTCTGCATACCCTTTGGATTTGTATCAGTATTATTTAATTTGCTTCTGGTATTTTCAAAAAATATAAGGGAAAACAGCAAAAGGACAAAACAGAAAAGGATTTGTATCAACGCCCAATCAACTCATGTGGGTTCACTTTGCTATCACTATCGGTTCTTTTCTTACACAGAAAAGGATCCAAGTCAGTAATCATAGGCTAATACTAGTATTTAGGTAATGATTAAGTGATACTATATATCTCTATGCAAGCAAAACACAAACCACATAAACTTTGATAGCAGCTAAGATTTATGTCATTTGATATAATAGCTAAATTAAAATTTATAGGTTGACATGACACTACTGTGAAAGGAAAACTAGTAATACTTTATTTGTTTGTTTATTTCAAAATGGAAGGAAGAATGGTTTGAAACAACAAGAAATAAATACTCAAGCAGAAGGTTCAGATACCAATAAATTCATGACATAACAGACAATCAAAACAGGTCAGTATATATTACCCAAATGTTAGTAAATCCATAAGTGACAACTGGTAATACACTTGGGAGTTACAATGACACAGAACACAGCTAAAGTTACTGAATGTTAAAAGTTCATAATGCTTCCATTGAAAACTTACCTGCGGTGGTGCACGACAGAGCCGACGGAGAAGACCAATAAAAGCCACACACCGTGTCTTGTAGAGGACGTCCTCCACAGAGACAAGATAGAAGCCCGACACCTGAGAAATGGAATCGGTCGTCGTCCAATTAGAGGCTCACCGGAGAAGATTTTAATAGTTGTCGGAGAGGGGAACTTAGGGGGGCACACACACCGGAGACGGGAGGAGATGGAGGGAGTCGGAGAGGGGGAGGGATACGGAGAAGTCACAGAGGGGGAAGGACACAGAGGGAGGGGGAGATTGTCAGAGATGAGGGAGGGAGGGTTGTTTGTTTTAGGGCAAATGATTGGGGAAAAGGGGCTGTCCCCGAAATAGATTTAACACTTAGCGACGGTAACAACCCATCGCTATTAAGGTCACTAAACGCCACCTTGCAGGAGATAAAGCGACGGAATACGGCACCTGGTCGCTAATACTTTTAGAAAATTAATAATATGGCGACGGATAATGACGTGTGTCACTAATATACCAACACTAGCGACGACTACCTCCGTCGCTACATTTTGAAATCCCTCCAAAAATTTGTAACCCTTCAGGAAACTTAGCGACAGTAACACTCCGTCACTAAAGTATCCACAGTAACGATGACACAACGTTTCCGTCGCTACCTTGTGCATATAGTGACGGCATATGGGCGTCGCTGATGTATCCGAACACATAGCGACTGTAATATACTCGTCGCCATCAGTTGGCGCCACACATACGTTGGAGGGAAACTAAAAAAGTGGAGGGAAATAACTATAGCGACTGGATCCGCGACGGGGTATCGTTTAGCGACAGAATTAGTAACGGTTCTTTACCAATTTTAGTGACGAGGTTGTGTTGGTCACTGAGGCGGTCACTATTTCTCATATTCAAGGTCCCTTTCATGTTGTGGTCACTAATTTGGTCACTAATTAGTGACGGTATTTCACGGTCGCTACCAGAGTGTAGCTATTAGTTGTTTTTCTTATAGTGTATCCATTTGACTTGTGTAAGTTATCATGGAAGACGAATAAGTTATTGCTATGAGATCCACATAGGCATTGATTGACATTGATGCACGATGTGTGGATGAGTTTTGTCGATAATTAAAGAACTTTCAAAAGAAACCAACAAGGAAGTTGCACCATAAATATTCAACAAGGTTTGGACATATGTTGGATGAGAACTTCTTAGGATTGCTTTGTTCCAAGTGAGTATACTCTTTATGATTGAGTATGATTGTTCTTTTGAACAATGTTTGCTGGTGAAGACAATAATTATCGATTTAGACAATGAAATGGATTGGTTGTTGGTGTAGACAATGGAAACAGTGATTATCAATGTAGACAATAAAAATAGAGTTGGTAATATTCTTGGGTTGGGATTGTTTGGATGATTTCCTCTTGACAGGGGCATGCTAGATCCAACTTTATTTTTCCTTTTAATTAGTTAGAGAATATTGGTCCGGTCGAAGAAGGTTGACACCAACCTTTACCAACTTGTTGAAAAGAGAAGCATGCCAACCCATGGACTTGTTTTATTTGGTGTTTTTTTACCTCGCTTACATATATAAATATGAGAGTGGTGGAGTGAAGGAAGTATAGAGCACCGAGGGATAGAAGATCTAGTGAAGGAAAAATGAGAGTGTTCTTAGAGCTTTATGTTATGAAGGAAAATAGAGTATTGGGTAAATTCAGATTGTATTAGAAAAATACCTCGCGTTTGGGTATTACTTTTATTACTCTTTTGTACTAAATTTGTAGTGTTGGAATAGGGTGGGTCTCAATGGGAAACACTATATTTTATATCTCTAGTCTAAAAGAGTATGAGGATGATATAATAGTTAACTTTATTATAGTAAAATATTTTTTGAGTTTATCCATGGGTTTTGGGTACCGATAAAAAATACCTAGAAACACTTTAAGTTTTTTTTATGTTGTTATACTTTTCTTGTAAAGTGTTGTGAGATGTGGGCTTTGGAGAGTGTTGGTATACTTAAGGTCTTAGGTGCTTGAGAGAGAGAGAGAGAGAGAGAGAGAGAGAGATTTTATATGATGTACAAATTGTCACATAATGCTATTATCCAATTGTCAGTTTTAACAATGATTGTGATTCTTTTCCAACTTTGGAGTTTTTCATATAATATATTCTTGTGTGGTAATTTCATTTTCTGCATATTTTATTTATCTATGTTTTAAGGATAATTCTTCAGAGAAAATAGATTTAGTGTAACTTCTAAGTTTTAATTATTGATTAATTTTATTAATCGGATAACTAATTGAGAATGTTAAATTAATTAAAAAAGGGGTACATTAAATTTTTGAATTTATCTAGATAATTTTTGGGTAACCTAAAGTTACCAGATTAGTTTTAGAAATTAATTGAATAGGAAAAATGACTATTTTGCCCTTAATACCTAACTTACTTTAATTCCCCACTTTCACTCTTGCTCACTCATGCGTGCATGCTAGGATAGAAAGGAAATTCCACCTCTCCTTCTTCTTCCATGTCCACCCGTGGCACCACCTCCCTCTATTTCATCATCTCTTTTCAATTCTCATTAATGCAAGGTTGAAATCAAGCTCAGTTTCCTTACTTACATCCATGGGTAACAATAAGGGTTCTTTAATTTCTTCATTTGGCAATGTGAATTTCAAGAACCCAAATTTGGTTTTGACTTGCTTCTTGGTTCTAGCTTTAAATTGCTTCATTCCATGAAATTTTAGGTCATTTTGGGACCAAATTCCAAGTGTGGAAAGTCTTGAATGCATTGGGTTTCATTTGATTCATTCATTGGCAAGGTAAATTCCAAGACCCATTGTTTGGTTTGGTTCCATTTCACGGATTCAAGCTTTAATCCCTTTGTTTTCATGGTTGTAGATAATTTTGGACCCATTTCTAAGTTGTGGGTTGCTTCAAAGTTTTACGGAATTGATTTCAAAAACCATCGACAACTGTTTGGTAAGTCAAAACCTTCGAACCTTGATCAATTAGTTAAATAGATAGTATTTGTAAGGTTTCGGATTCCTGGGTAGTTAGGAATTAATTAAACACCTTAGGTTTGGTGGGTGGTTTATTAATCGAAGAGTTTAGACAATGGTTTCGATGTAGGTTTGATTTCAGAAAGTGATCAAAAACTAGTTTCGGAAGGCCCTAGCATGGTTTTGGAATTGGGGTTGTCGATTCCAGGTAGAAGGAGTATTAAATATTTTAAGTGTATGAGTTATGAACGGATAGGAGATGTACTTATATTGATTTGTGATGATTATTTGATTGATATGGATGATGAAATTAATGAATAATGATTATATAATTGACTTAGTAGTATGACCCATTTTGGTGATTATCATTTATTTGATTGGTGATTATAGAATTGGATGAATCTTTGCTTATATATTTAAATGATTGCTTTTTATAATTAATGATGATAATTACATGTGAATTACCCTTGGATTAGTATATGTACTACGGTTGATGATCAGATTGATTGAATTAAGAAATTGTGATGAATCATGGTATTGATAATGTTGATAAGTATGGGATAGCTTAATTAATAATGAGAATTGATTATAATGGATAGTTATGCATAACATTTGCATAAGGATGTACACTGGACTGTAGGGGCCTTGTGATGCCGGCTTAGATGGGGGCGGCCTTTAGATAGACACAGACCATGTGGTGGTCTTTTCTGATTCCATGGACACCTTTTAGTGAGACTCAAGGCCATCTCGCAACATCGTTGTTGATTTATTGATATCATTAAGAGTGACTGGTGTTGTAATATGAGTGAACAATTAGATACCTATAAAATGACCAAATAAGCTGAGAAAATTTTTATATACAATAGTATTAATCTCATCATTAGAGTCAGATCTGCATGTATAGGTATATTAGTGATGCGAGGCAACGATTATTAAGATTAAAAGTTATGGGACAACTATTGATGATGAATTGAGTGTTGCGAGGCAACCATGGATGTTTGACATTGTGTGATATACATCCATATTGATGTATATGTATGAATATATGTTAAATGGAAATGTTTATGATGATGAATTGATAAATGAATTAGGAGGGGTTCGCTGGATTTTCTGCAATACAAACAAGAAGTTATTTTTTTAGAACTTTTTTGGTTTTATCTGTTTATTTTAATGTTTAAAATGAATTCACTTTCGACATTTTCAATTCCAATTTTTTTATGTAATATTTCTTTTTTTAGAAAATTTTCTTTTTTATTGTTTTTATTGCGATTGGATATACACACCCAACCTATTCTATTTTCAAAATTGTATTAGGGTTGCTAACTCAATGGTAGAGTACTCGGCTTTTTAGTGCAAGTCCATTTTTACACATTTCTATGAAGTAATTGGTTGAAACGACTAATCCCTAGATACATTTATTCCATTTTGAACACCTATTCTAAGGTATAAAGATTTGTTTTAAAGATTTAAATTAGAAATAAAAAAGAAATAGGAAATAAAAACAATGCCAATGCATTTCAAATTAATGCAAAATATTTTTTCCATTTCTAAAATATTTAATATATGTTTTACATCTTCTACATGAAAATGTTCAATTTTTATAAGATCTTCTTGATTGTTATCTAAAAGTTCTAATAATGTATGAATATTGGATTTTTTGAGACAATTATAGATCCTGGGAGGCAATTCTAATTGGTCAATAAAAATGGATTTCAATGCTATTTCTCATGATTATGATAATGATGGATTTAATTGTACTTGATCTGGATAAATATTTACATATTATGGCAAATCCGGTTATGTATTTGTCATTTAACATTTATATGTTCACCCTTGCACCAATTTTTAATATTTTAATGAACCTAGATCGAGAAGAAGATTGGTGAATAACTTGTGAAGTTAGGCTGAAAATCCTTTGGAAGGATTGTACATATAATTGTATATGTTTGTATAGTTTTTGTGTTATGTATAACCTTGGTCGGGTTTTTTGGTACCATTATATATGATTGTGTAGTAGACTAGGTATTTGATAACCTCACTAGAGATTTAGAATTTGTTTTGATACCTATACATATATAAGCATTGATGACGAAACAATGTTAATTATACCCAAGAACTGTTTACATTGAATTAACATCGAATGATATATGATGGGCAAATTTATGGAAAGGCATTAGGCCTTGAATTTGATTATTGTCAAGCTAGTGATAGTAACTGTGTTGTAACAATGAAATCAGATAAGAATTCCATGTTGAGTTTTTAGGAAAAACCATGTTAAATTAGGAACTGGGTATGCCAAATTATGATCCAGGAGTTTTCAGAAGTGTCGGATAGGTTGGATAACCTTGATAAAGGATTTGAAATGTGTTAGAATAGTTTTGGACTCCTTTGGATAGGTTTGGCATGGTTTAGAGGGTCTAGTTGGTGTATAAATGGCCTAATTGTGTTTTCCGTATCTCTTCTTCGTTTGTGGGAATTTTTAGGTGTGGCTAGCCCACAAGTCATAATAATTAGTACCAATAAGCTTGTGTTAAAATTAAGAGGCATTTGGAGATCAAATGAATAAGTTAGGGCGTATGGAAGTTGGCTGGGACTAATTTTTTGCATAAAATTCTGCATAATGCTGTAGAATTTCTACATTTTAAGCCAAAGTTGGCTTAAACATATATGTGTGATAGGAATTAGCTTTTACTCCTCCACCAAAGTTTTAGGTGATTGAGCTACAAAGGTGTACAAACATTATTCACCTCAATCAAAGTCCCATAACTCAAGTTATGCATGAAAAACTATGATGCGCTCATGCTGGAACAAGGCATGGTAGAGAGAACCACAACCAGTGGCAGGAACCATGGCCAGGTCGTGGAACTCTATGTCAGAAGAACCATTTTAGGGCATTTTCACCCTCATTCTAGTAGAGGGAACCACGGCCGTGGAACCCATGGCCAAGGGCCCTATTTTTTTGCCAATTGTCACCTATACCCTTTGCCCTTTACTTGTCCCTTTGTCTCCTCTTATTTAGGGGTGTCCCTATATTTCTTAGCTCTCTTTTGACACACCTTTCCATATATCTTCTATTTCCATGTGTAAGGGATGCCTACGAAAAAGATGACCATACCGAGCGATTGAATTTTTGCATGATTTTTTCTGGTCATATTTTGAAAGGTATTGTAAGATTATCCCCAAAGTTTCATCAGTTTCCTCTAAGGAAATGGACAAATTTTTTAAAAAAAGTTAGTGTAAAATCCCAATAAATGGAAAATGATACCCAGAGCTCAAATTTTTGTATGATTTTTTATAGCATTTCTTAGAAACACACTATCTTCTTATTCCTAAAGTTTCATAATTTTTATCCAACAGATGAATTTCTAATAAAATTTTGAAGGCTAATGTCTACGAAAAATATAACCATACTGAGCAATTGAATTTTTACATGATTTTTTACAGTCATGCTTAGAAAGTCATTGAGGTTGTATACAAAGTTTCATCAGTTTTCTCAAAGGGAAGGGATAATGTTTTTTTTAACATAAATAGTCAGTGTAAAATCTCAATAAATTAAAAATAGTACTTACAGCTCAAATTTTTACATGTCTTCTTGCATCAATGCTTAGAAATACAATATCTTCTTGTTCCCAAAGTTTTATAATTTTTCTACAATAGATCAATTTCTAATAAAATTTTGAAGGCTAATGCCCATGAAAAAGAAGACCATACTCAGCAATTGAATTTTTACATGATTTTTTGCAGTCATGCTTAGAAAGTCATTGTAAGGTTGTCCTCAAAGTGCTATCAGTTTTCTCCAAGGAAAGGAATAGATTTTTTTTAAAAAGGGTATTCAGTATAAAATTCCAATAAATGGAAAATGGTACCGAGAGCTTGAATTTTTACATGGTTTTTTACAACAATGCTTAGAAACACATTATCTTTTTATTTCAAAAGTTTTATATTTTTTCTCTAAAAGTTGAATTTTTAATAAAATTTTAAGTTCTAGGTACTATTTTCCATTTATAGGGATTTTACACTAAATATTTTTTCTAAAAATATTTGCCTCTTCCCCTAAAGAAAACTAATGAACTTTGGGGATAACCTTACAGTGCCTTTCTAAGATGGCCATAAAAAATGCAAAAATTCAACCGCTCGACATGGTCATCTTTCTCATGGGAATTAGCCTTCAAAATTTTGTTAAGAATTCATCCATTAGAGAAAAATTATTAAACATTGGAAATAAGAAGATAGTGTGTTTCTAAGCATCGCTATAAAAAACCATCAAAAATTTGAGCTCTAGGTACCATTTTCCATTTATTGGGATTATATACTGAATATTTTTTTAGAAAAATTTATCCTTTCACTTGGAGATAACTGATGAAACTTTGGGGATAACCTTCTCATACCTTTTCTAAGCATGTCCACAAAAAGTCATGTAAAAATTCAATCGCTCAATGTGGTTATTTTTTCATGGGCATTAGCCTTAAAATTTCATTAAAAATTCATCTATTGTATAAAAACTATGAAACTTTGGGAACAAGAGGATGATGTATTTCTAAGCAATGTTGTAAAAAACTTGGTACAATTTTCCATTTATTGGGATTTTACTCAATATTTTTTAAAAAATTTGTCCCTTCCCTTGTAGAAAACTGATGAAACTTTGGGGACAACCTTACAATGTCTTTCTAAGCATGGTCATAAAACATCATATAAAAATTCAACCGCTCGGTATGGTCATCTTTTTTATGGGCATTAGCCTTCAAAATTTTATTAAAAATTCAGAATAAGAACAAGAAGATAGTGTACTTTAAAGAATTGCTGTAAAAAAACATGTAAAAATTTGAGCTTTGGGTATCATTTTCCATTTGTTGAGATTAAACACTTAATTTTTTTTTTGAAAAGTCAATCTCTTCCTTAGGAGAAAGCTGGGTAAAAGTTTGGGGACAACCTTATAATGTCTTTCTAAGCATGGTTGTAAAAAATCATGTGAAAATTCAGCCGCTCAGTATGGTAATCTTTTTCATAGGCATTAGTCTTAAAAATTTTATTAAGAATTCATTCGTTGGAGAAAAGTTATAAAACTTTGAGAACAAGAAGGTGGTGTGTTTCTAAGAATTGTTGCAAACAATCAGGTAAAAATTCGAGCTGTGGGTATCTTTTTCATTTATTGGGATTTTGCACTGAATATTTTTTAAAAATATCTGTCTTTTTCCTTGGAGAAAATTAATGAAACTTTGGGGACAATCTTACAATGTCTTTTTAAGTATGACCATAAAAAATCATGAAAAAATTCAACCACTTGATATTGTCATATTTTTCATGGGCATTAGCCTTCAAAATTTTAGTAAAAATTCATCTATTGGAGAAAAATTATAAAACTTTTGGAACAAGAAGATAATGTGTTTCTAAGTGTTGCTGCAAAAAACCATGCAAAAATTCAAGCTTTGGGTACCATTTTCCATTTATTATGATTTAACACCGAATAGTTTTTTTAAAAAAATTGTCCTTTCTCGTGGAGAAAACTGATGAAACTTTGGGGATAACCTTAGAAAGTATTTCTAAGTGTAATCGTAAAAATACATGCAAAAATTGAACTATTCAGTATGGTCATCTTTTTCATGGGCCTTCAAAATTTTCTTAAAAATCATTCGTTATAGAAAATTTTAAAACTTTGAGAACAATAAAATAGTGTGCTTCTAAGCATTGTTGTAAAAACCATACAAAAATTCGAGCTCTTGGCACCATTTTTCATTTATTGGGATTTTACACGGAATACTTTTTTTAAAAAAATTGTCCATTCACTTGGAGAAAATTAATGAAACTTTAGGGACAACCTTATATTGTCTTTCTAATTATGGTCAAAAAAATATATGGAAACATTCAAAAGCTCTATTTTGTCATATTTTCGTGGGTTAATGCCTTCAACTTTAGCTAAAAATTCATCGTTGGAGAAAATCAGTCCCTACCCTTGGAGAAATTAGATGACACTTCAGGAATAACCTTTCAATGTCTTTCTAAGCGTGGCCGTAAAAAAACATAAAATTCTATTGGTCGAGCCTTCAAATTTGGCTAAAAATTCATGGTTAGAGAAAATATGCCCCTTTCCTTGGAGAAATCTGATGAAACTTCAATAAAAACCTTACAATGCCTTTCTAAGCATGAATGCACAACATCATACATAAATTCAACCGCTTGATTTTTTTCTCATTTTCGAGGGCTAATGCCTTTAAATTTGACTAAAAATTCTTTGTTGGAGAGAATCTGCCTCTTCCCTTGATGAAATCTGTGAAACTTCAGGGACAACCTTACAATGCCTTTTTGAGCATAACCGTAAAAAAATGCAAAAATTTAACTGCTCGATTTTGTTATATTTTCATGGGCTTTTAGACTTCAACTTTGACTAAAAATTCATCGTTGCAGAAAACGTGTCTCTTACTTTGAAGAAATTTAATGAAACTTCAGGGACAATCCTTCAATGTCTTTCTAAGCATGGCCGTAAAAATACTGCTCAGGTTTTGTCGTAATTTCGTGGGCTTTAGCCTTTAAATTTTTGTAAAAGTTCATCACTGAAGAAAATTTGTCTCTTCCCTTGGAGAAATCTGATGAAACTTTAGGGATAACCCTACGATTCCTTTTTAAGCATGACCGCAAAAAATTATGCAAAAATTTAACTGCTCAGTTTTTTCCTATATTCATGGGCTAATAATGCCTTTATATTTGGCTAAAAAATCATTGTTGGAGAAAATTTACCTTTTCCCTTAGAGAAATCTGATGAAACTTCAGGGACAAACTTATAATGTTTTTCTAAGCATGGCCACAAAAAATATGCTAAAATTCAATTGCTTAGTATTGTCGTATTTTCCTGGGCTAATAATGCCTTCAAATTTGGCTAAAAAATCCTCGTTGGAGAAAATCTGCCTATTTTCTTGGAGAAATCTGATGAAACTTCAGGGACAACCTTAAAATACCTTTTTAAGCACGGCCGCAAGATATCATGCAAAAATCTAACCACTCAGTTTTGTCAATTTTCGTGGGTTAATACCTTTAAATTTGGCTAAAAATTCATCGTTGGAGAAAACCTGCCACTTCCCTTGGAGAAATCTGATGAAACTTTAGGGTCAATGTTATAATTCTAAGCATGACTGCAAAAAATATACAAAAATTCAACTACTTAGTTTTGTCGTATTTTGTGGGCTTTAGCCTTTAAATTTGGCTAAAAACTTATCATTGGAGAAAATCTGCTACTTCCCTTAGAGAAATATGATGAAACTTCAAGGACAATCTTACAACGTCTTTCTAAGTGTGGTGGCAAAATATTAAAAAATTCAACTTCTCGATTTTATCGTATTTTTATAGGCTAATAATGTAACATCCTAGATGTTTTGATAATAGAAAATAAATTGGAAATAAGTAAATTTTTATTTGGCTTATAATGAAAATGGTATATGAAATGTTAAGTGGAGAAAAGTAATTTTAAATGAAATTTTAAGGAAAATGGCATCAGGACTCTGACGCGTAGCGTGGATGGGACGCGTAGCGTCAGGTGTAATTTAGTGAGCTGACGCGTAGCGCCAGGCTGACGCGTAGCGCGAGCGTCGCGATCTGTTTTATAACAGGGTCACACAGAACAGAACCTGTAAACCCTCTCTTTCATTTTCTCTCTTCTCTGAGGCGATTTGGCTAGGGTTTTGAGAGAAATTTGGATTCTTGGTGGTTTTAAGCAATTTGGAACCAAGGTAAGGCATCTAGGGCCTCTAATCTTTAGTTTCTTCTCCTTCCCTTCATGAAATCCGAGTTTGCATGTGATGATTGGGGTTTTGATTCTGAGTTTCAGTGGCTTGTGAAGCTTGGGTAATGAGTTTGGAAGTATAAGGAAGGTAACGTACTAACTAATTTGATGTTTCGGTGACCGTAGGTGCCGGAACGAGTGTTAGGCAAGCGATTGACAAAGAGGACGTCGGAAGCGAAAGAGGAACGGTGATTCCAGCGGTTGTAGGACGCTATCCACCCCTTGAGCAAACTATCGGAGCTCGGGATAGAGGTAAGGGGGGTGTTCGGGTCATAATTAATTAGAATTGATATGAAAACAGATTATGGGAAGTTTAAGAATTTAATAAGAGTTGTCATAAATACTATAAAGTAACTGAATATAGTAGTTGTGAATATATGAGTATGTGGAATGAAATTAAATGATTGAATTGATTATATGATGAAATAAAGATTGGAATGATGGAAGTGAAATATATGTGTAATATTTCCACTTTGAGTGGTGTATGTATATTTGATTATGAATAAAAATGTGGAATTTTGAATTATTGATGATATATGCAATAGCATTGTATGGATGGGCTTGACAAGTCGGTCGCCCTGTATTGTGAGCACATGCCAGTTTCTGGTAGTTGCACATGTGGTTTGTTGATGATATATTATGATTATGAGATATGATATGTGAATATGTGGTATGGGATGGCCAACGGTATGTATACCCCTCGTTTTCTGGCTCCCGTGGTCTTTGTGCCCAGTTGAGCTACCCAGTGGTCAAGTCGGACCCAGTGGTTGAGGTGGAGAGCCAAGTCGGGCTCGGTGAACCAAGTCGGGTTCACGGGATGTCAAGTCGGACTCCCAGCTGAAGGCCAGTCCTTTAGTATCCGGATACTAGGCGTCAAATTACATGAGAGTCAGTTGTGACTTATGTGAATCTTATATTGATTGATAATGGAAAATGAATTATGAATTGAAAGTGTAATGTGAATGAATGAAAGTATGGCTTGAATAAGTTAAAGATTGATATGTATGTGTGTAGTTGTATTGATGTGGATAAGTGCAGGAAACCGAAAGAAATTATGTAATAACAAAGAGCAGTAGGTATTGTTAAGTTTAATACTTCGTTCTATATTAATTGTGATATTCCAAACACTCACCCTTGCTGTTGTTTAATTTTAGTGACCAGTGACAGGGAGGATGTTAATGCTGCGGAGATGCGCCAAGAGGAAGTTTGATGCCAAGGAATGAAGATGTATATAATGAATGTAATAGTTTGAATGTATGTGTTTAGGTGTGTAATAAGTAGTGTGTTAATATGGTGTGTGGTAGATGATAAAGTATGTGTGATGAATTTATCATGATTATGCATGTTGTGGTTTGATGACTTATTGATGAGGATGAATTATGGCATGGAGCCATTGACATGTGTGAATGTTGAATGTGATGGGCAGGTGTTGTATTGATGCATGATTGATATGTGTGCTATGTGATTGATGTTAGGATGATGATTGGATTGAATTAGTTAAGTTATGCATATAGTTGAATATTGAGTTTAAGGAACCGGATAGGTGAAATTAAGATTTGGCGGGTGTAAGAAACCCCAGAATGCATCAATAGGTCTTCAATGACATTTAAGATTTAGATGCATTGGCTTTTGGTCCATTGGAATCCATATAGGATGTTTGGTATAAGGGTTTTGCACCTAATTAGGCTAAAATACATTTCGCGTATAACTTGCGCATATGTTGGAATTTTGGCGAACGGATAGCGCCAACAGTTCCGAAATGGGGAAAATAGGTGGCCTGTGAAGTTTCGTGGCAATCGGATCTAAGACGGGCCAATTGGATAGGTTAGAAGTTAGTAAAATGGCTTAAATGTGTAACAGCATCAGGTGCTGTCACTGTCATGCCCACGCTACGCGTGAGGCTGGCGCGTAGCGTGAGGTGCGCAGCAGATGGCTGACGCTACGCGTGGGAATGGCGCGCAGCGTCAGGCCCCTGTTTCATATTTTTGATTCTTTTCTAAATTAAGGGAACTCTAAGGTTTTGTCAAACTATATAATTATTATTTTGAGTATGTTTAGTGAAAATAAATATTATTTTGAAGTGAGAAATAAATAAATTGTATTAAATGTGAAAAATTTATTGTCAAAATTTATTAAATGGATAAAAATAAAGGTAAATTGACGTAGGACGTCACAAATAATGCCTTCAAAATTACCTAAAAAATATTCCTTGAAAAAAATCTACACCTTTTCTTGGAGAAATTTGATGAAACTTCAGGAACAATCTTAAAATGTCTTTCTAAACATGGCCCCAAGAAATCATGCAAAAATTCAACCGCTAGGTTTTGTCAAATTTTTGTGTAACCTTTAAATTTAGCTATAAATTCATCATTGGAGAAAATCTATCTCTTTCTTTGGAGAAATTTGATGAAACTTCAGAGACAATCGTACAATGTCTTTCTAAGCATGGCGTAAAAAATCATATGAAAATTCAATTGCTCAGTTTTGTCATATTTTTGTAGGCTTTAGCCTTCAAATTTGGCTAAATTTATCATTCGATAAAGATTGCCTATTCCCTTAGAGAAGTCTGATAAAACTTCAGGGACAACCTTAGAATGTCTTTCTAGGCATGGTCATAAAAAATCATGCCAAAATTCAAATGCTCGATTTTGTCATATTTTCGTGAGCTAATGCCTTCAAATTTGGGTAAAAATTCATCGTTGGAGAAAATTTGCCTCTTTCCTTAGAGAAATTAGAAGAAACTTCAGGAACAACCTTAGAATGTCTTTCTAAGCATGACCACAAAAAAATATGTAAAAATTCAACTACTCTGCTCGGTTTTGTCAAATTTTCGTGGGCTAATGCCTTCGAATTTGGCTAAAAATTCATTGTTGGAGAAAATTTTTCCCTTCCTTTGGAGAAATTTGACTTAACTTCAGGGTCAACCTTACATTATCTTTCTAACCATAGCCATAAAAAATATGTAAAAATTTAAATGCTCGATTTTATCGTATTTTCGTGGGCTAACAGCTTTAAATTTGGCTAAAACTTCATCATTGGAGTAAATCTGCCTATTGCGTTGGAGAAATCTAATGAAACTTCAAGGACAACCTTAAATTGCATTTCTAAGCATTGTCGTAAAGTATTATGCAAAAATGTAATAGCTCGGTTTTGTCGTATTTTCGTAGGCACGAGCCTTTAAATTTTGCTAAAAATTATCGTTGGAGAAAATCCACTCATTCCCTTGGAGGAATCTGATGAAACTTTAGGGACAACTTTACAATGCCTTTCTAAGAAAGGCCGCAAAAAATATGTAAAATTCAACTACTCGGTTTTGTTGTACTTTCGTAGTGCCTTCAAATTTGACTAAAAATTCATCGTTTGAGAAAATCTACCCCTTCCTTGGGATAAATCTGGTGAAACCTCATGGACAACATTGCAATGCCTTTCTAAGAATCGCAGGAAAAAATCATGCAAAAGTTCATGGGAACGGGCAAAAGCTCAAGGGACATTGTAAGGGGCAAAAGTCCAAGGGAAGGGCAGATTCTCTCTAACGATGAATTTTTGGTCAAATTTAAAAGTATTAGCCCAAGAAAATTTGACAAAACCGAGCGGTTAAACTTTTGCATGATTTTTTCTTGGACATCGTTAGAGAGAATCTGCCCCTTACAATGTCTTTCTAAGCATGGTCATAAAAAATATTCATAAATTCAAACGCTCAGTTTTGTCATATTTTCGTTGGCGAATACCTTTAAATTTAGCTAAAAATTCATCGTTGGAGAAAATCTGTCACTTCCCTTGAAGAAATTAGATGAAACTTCAAGGATAACCTTACAATGTCTTTCTAAGCATGGCCGTAAAAATCATTTAAAATATCAACTATTCAGTTTTGTCTTTTTTGTGGGCTATAGCCTTCAAATTTGGCGAAAAATTCATCGCTGGAGAAAATCTGCCTCTTTCATTAGAGAAATCTGATGAAACTTCAGGGGTTACCTTACAATATCTTTCTAAGCATGGCCGTAAAAAATGATGTAAAAAATCAACTGTTCAGTTTTGTCGTATTTTTGTAGGCTTTAGCCTTCAAATTTTGCTAAAAATTCATCGTTGGAGAAAATCTATCCTTCCCTTGGAGAAATCATAGGAAACTTCAGGAACAACTTTATAATGTCTTTCTAAGGATAGCCGCAAGAAAACATGTAAAAGTACTACTGCTCACTTTTGTCATATTTTCATGGGATTAGCCTTCAAATTTGGCTGAAAATTTATCGTTGGAGAAAACTTACTCCTTCCCTTAGAGAAATCTGATGAAACTTTAGAGAATACCTTAGAATGCCTTTCTAAGCATGGCCGCAAGAAATCATACAAAAATCCAACTGCTCGGTTGTCAAATTTTGGTGGGCCTTCAATGTTGGCTAAAAAGTCATCGTTAGAGAAAATCTTCCTTTTACCTTAGAGAAAGCTAATGAAACTTCAAAGAAAACCTTACAATGTCTTTGAGTATGGCCACAAAAAAATCATGCAAAAATTCAACTACTTAGTTTTGTCGTATTTTCGTGGGCTTTTTAATTTGGCTAAAAATTTTTCATTGGAGAAAATCTATCTCATCTCTTGGAGAAATATTATGAAACTTTAGTAAACCCTTTACAATGTCTTTCTAAGCATGGTTATAAAGATTCATGCAAAAATTCAAACGCTCAAGTTTTTCATATTTTTATGGGCTAATAATGTCTTTAAATGTGGCTAAAAATTCATCGTTGGAGAAAATCTGTCTCTTCCCTTGGAGAAATCAAAGGAAACTTTAAGGACAACCTAACAATGTCTTTTTAAGTAAGATCGCAAAAAATATTTAAAATATCAACTGCTCAGTTTTCTCATATTTTCGCGGGCTTTTTAGCCTTCAAATTTAGCTACAAATTCATCATTAAAGAAAATCTGCCCCTTACCTTGAAGAAATCTAATGAAACTTTAGGGACCACCTTCTAATACCATTCTAAGCATAGTTGTAAAAAATCATGCAAAATATCAATTGCTCGATATCGTCGTATTATTGTGGGCTTTAAGCCTTTAAATTTAGCAAAAAATCATTGTTGGAGAAAATCTGTCCCCTTCCTTAGAGAAATCATATGACACTTCAGGAAAAACCTTACAATGTCTTTCTAAGCATGGCCGCTAAAAATATACAAAAATTCAACAGCTTCGTTTTGTCATTTTCGTGGGCTTTAGCCTTTAAATTTGGCTAAAAATTCATCGTAAGAGAAAATCCACCCCTTCCCTTGGAGAAATCTGATGAAACTTTAGGGACAACCTTACAACACCTTTGTAAGCAAGGATGCAAAAAATCATGCATAAATTTAACTTCTCAGTTTTGTCACATTTTCGTGGACATTAGCCTTCAAATGTAGCCAAAAGTTTATCGTCAGAGAAAATATACCCCTTCCCTTAGAGAGATCTGATGAAACTTTAGGGACAACTATACAAAGCCTTTGCAAACATGGCTGTAAAAAATCATTCAAAATTTTAACTACTCGGTTTTGTTAAAGTTACGTGGGCTAAGGCCTTAAAATTTGAAAAAAATTTCATCGTTCGAGAAAATTTGTCTCTACCCCTGAGAAATCCGATGAAACTTCAGGGATAATCTTACAATGCCCTTCTAAGCTTGGCCACAAAAAATTATGCAAAAGTTCAACCGCTTGATTTTGTCAAATTTTTATGGGCATATTAGCCTTCATATTTGGCTAAAAACTCATCGTTGAAAAAAAATCTGCCTCTAAAAATCATACAAAAACACAATTGCTCAGTTTTGTCATATTTTCGTTGGTTTTAACTTTTAAATTTGGCTAAAAATTCATCGTTGAAAAAAATCTACCCCTTCCATGGGAGAAATCTGATGAAACATCTGGAGAAACCTTGCAATGCCTTTCTGATTATGACCGTAAAAAATATGTAAAAATCCAAACGCTCGATTTTGTGACATTTTCGTGTAGCCTTTAAATTTTACTAAAATTTCATCAATAAAGAAGATTTGCCCATTCCCTTTGAGAAATTTGATGAAACTTCAAGGACAACCTTAGAATTCCTTTATAAGCATGGCCGGAAGGAATCATGCAAAACTCCAATCGCTCGGTTTAGTCAAATTTTCATGGGCTAATGCCATCAACTTTGGGTAAAAATTCATTGTTGGAGAAAATATACCTCTTCTGTTGTAGAAATATGATGAAACTTCAAGAAAGACATTACAAAGTCTTTCTAAGCATGGTCATAAAAAATCATACAAAAATTTTATTGATCAGTTTTGTCATATTTTCTCGGACATTAGCCTTCAATTTTGGGTAAAAAATCATCGTTGGAGAAAATCTGCCACTTCCCTTAGAGAAATCTGATGAAACTTTAGGGACAACATCTATAATGTCTTTCTAATCATATCTGAAAAAAATCATGTAAAAATTTAATTGCTTAATTTTATCGTATTTTGTGGGCTAATGCCTTTAAATTAGGTTAAAAATTTATCATTGGAGAAAATCTGCCCTTTCTCTTGGAAAAATCTAATGAAACTTTAGGCATAACCTTACAATATCATTCTAAGCACTGCGACAAAAGATCTTGCAAAAATTCAACTGCTAGGTTTTGTCATATTTTTCTGGGCTAATACCTTCAAATTTGGCTAAAAATTCATCGTTGGAGAAAATCTATCCCTTCCCTTAAAGAAATATGATGAAACTTCAGTCATAACCTTACAATATCTTTCTAAGCATAGCCGTAAAAAATCACGCTAAAATTCAACTGCTTGGTTTTCTTGTATTTCTGTGGGCTTTAACCTTCAAATTTGGTTAAAAATTTATCGTTGGAAAAAATCTGCCCATTCCTTTGAAGAAATCTGATAAAATTTCAGGGACAACTCTATAATGTCTTTCTAAACATAGCTGCAAAAATTCATGTAAAAATTCAACTGCTCGGTTTTTTCGTATTTTCATGGGCTAATAATGCCTTGAAATTTAGCTAAAAATTTATCGTTGGGGAAAATCTGACCATTTCCTTAGAGAAATCATATGAAACTTTAGGGAGAACCTTACAATTCCTTTTTAAGCATGGCCACAAAAAATCAAGCAAAAGTTCAGCCCCTCGATTTTGGCTAATGTCTTCAACTTTGGCTAAAAACTCTTCGTTGGAGAAAATATGTCCATTCCCTTATAGAAATCTAATGATACTTCATGACCAACCTTAGAATTCCTTTCTAAACAGGGCGGTAAAAAATTATGTAAAAATTCAACCGCTTGGATGTCTCATATTTTCATGGACCGATGCTTCAAATTTGTCTAAAAATACATCGTTGGGAAAAATCTGTCTTTTTCCTTTGAGAAATCTGATGAAACTTCAGGGATAACCTTAGAATGCCTTCCTAAGCATGGTTGTAAAAAATCGTGTAAAAATTCAACTGTTCGGTTTTGTCATATTTTGGTGCGTATTAGCCTTTAAATTTGGCTAAAAATTCATCGTTGGAGAAAGTCTGCCCCTTCCCTTGGAGAAATCTGATAAAAATTTAAGAAAAACCTTAAAATTTCATTCTAAGCATGACTACAAAAAATCATACAAACATTCCACGGCTCAGTTTTGTTGTATTCTAGTGGGCTTAGCTTTTAAATTTGAATAAAAATTCATGATTGTAGAAAATTTGCCCCTTCTCTTAGAGAAATCTGATGAAACTTCAGGGACTACCTTAAAATGCCTTTCTAAGCATGCTACAAGAAATCATGCAAAAATTCAACCACTCGGTTTTGTCAAATTTTCGTGGGCTAATGCCTTCAAATTAGATAAAAATTCATCGTTGGAGAAAATCTGTCACTTCCCATAGAGAAATCTGATGAAACTTCAGCGACAACTTTACAACGTCTTTCTAAGCATGGCCGTAAAAAGTTATGCAAAAATTTAACTACTCGGTTTTGTTGTATTTTCATAGATTTTAGCCTTTAAATTTGACTAAAAATTTATTGTTGGAGAAAATCTGCCCTTTCCCTTGACGAAATCTGATAAACTTCAGGGACAACCTTACAATGTCCTTTTAAGTATGGCCACAAAAAGTCATGCAAAAATTTAACTGCTCGGTTTTGTCATATTTTCGTGGGCTTTAGCCTATAAATTTGGCTAAAAATTCATCATTGGAGAAAATCTGCCCCTTCCCTTGGAAAAATCTGATGAAACTGCAAGGACAACCTTACAATGTCTTTCTAAGCATAAGCATAAAAAATCATGTAAAAATTCAACTGCTCGTTCTTGTTGTATTTTCGTGGGCTAATAATGCCTTCAACATTGGTTAAAAATTCATATTTGAAGAAAATCTATTATATCCCTTGGAGAAATCTGATGAAACTTTAGGGATTACCTTATAATGCCTTTCTAAGCTTGGCCACGAAAAATCATGTAAAAATTTAACCGTTTGGTTTTGTCAAATTTTTATGGGCTTAACCTTCAATTTTGGCTAAAAACTCATCGTTGGAGAAAATCTGCTCCTTCCCTTGTAGAAATCTGATGAAACTTCAGGGACTACCTTACAATGCGTTTCTAAGCATGACCTAAAAAATCATACAAAAACTCAATGGCACGATTTTGTCGTATTTTCGTGAGTTTAAGCCTTCAAATTTGGCTAAAAATTCATTGTTGAAGAAAATCTGTCCTTTCTCTTGGTGAAATCTGATGAAACTTCAAGGATAACCTTACAATGCCTTTCTAAGCATGGCCACAAAAACTCATGCAAAAATTCAAACGCTCAATTTTATTATATTTTCGTGAGTTAATGACTTTAAATTTTGCTAAAAGTTTATCATTAGGAAAAAGTTACCCTTTCCCAGGGAGAAATCTAATGAAACTTCAAGGACAACCTTACAATGATTTTCTAAGCATGGCCGTAAGAAATCATTCAAAAATTCAACTGCTCAGTTTTGTTATATTTTTAAGCCTTCAAATTTGGCTAAAAATTTATCGTTGATGAAAATTTATCCATTCCCTTTGAGAAATCAGATGAAACATCAGGGATAACCTTAGAAGGCCTTTCTAAGCATGGCCCCAAGAAATCACGCAAAAATCCAACCACTTAGTTTTGCCAAATTTTCATGGGCGTTAACCTTCAAGTTTCGGTAATAATTCATTGTTGGAGAAAATCTGCCCCTTCCCTTGGAGAAATCTTATGAAACTTCAGGGACAACCTTACAACGTCTTTCTAAGCATACCTGCAAAAAATCATATAAAAATTCAAATGTTAGCTTTTGTCATATTTTCATGGGCTAATGCCTTCAAATTTGGCTAAAAATTCATCATCTGAGAAAATCTGCCCTTCCCTTGGAAAAATCTGATGAAACTTCAGGGAAATACTTACAATGCCTTTTTAAGCATGAATGCATAGTATCATGCAAAAATTCCACTGCTCAATTTTGTCGTATTTTTTATGTATTATTAGCCTTCAAATTGGTTAAAAATTCATCGTTGGAGAGAATTGACCCTTTCCCTTGGAGAAATCTGATAAAACTTCAGGGACAACCTTACAATGCCATTTTATGTATGGTCGCAAAAAATCATATTAAAATTCGTCCGCACATTTTTGTCAAATTTTCATGGGCACTTTGCCTTCAAATTTGACTAAAAAGTAATCGTTAGAGAAAATCTGCCTCTTTCCTTCGAGAAATCTTGTGAAACTTCAAGGACAATCTTACATTGTCTTTCTAAGCATGGCCCAAAAAATCATACAAACGTTCAATGGCTTAATTTTGCTGTATTTCCGTGGGCTTTAGCATTTAAATTTGGCTATAAATTCATCATTGGAGAAAATTTACCCCTTCTCTTAGAGAAATCTGATGAAACTTCAGGGACAACTTTAGAATGCGTTTCTAGGCATGGCCATAAGAAATCATGGAAAAATCTAACCGCTCGGTTTTGTCAAATTTTCGTGGGTTAATGCCTTCAAATTTGGCTAAAAATTCATCGTGGTAGAAATTTTGCCCCTTTCCTTGGAAAAATCTGATGAAACTTCAGGGACAACCTTACAATGTCTTTCTAAGCATGGCCACAAAAACTAATGCAAAAATTTAGTTGCTCAATTTTGTCATATTGTCATGGGCTTTAGGCTTTAAATTTGGCTAAAAATTCATCGTTAGAAAAAATCTACCCCGTCCCTTGGAGAAATCTAATGAAATTTCTGGGACAACTTTACAACGTCTTTCTAAGCATGGCCGCAAAAAATTATATGAAAATTCAATAGGTCAATTTTGTCATATTTTTATGGGCTATCAAATTTGGCTAAAATATTATCGTTGGAAAAAATTTGCCTCACACCTTAGAGAAATCTAATAAAACCGCGGGGACAACCTTTCAAGGTCTTTCTAAGCATGGCCACAAAAACTAATGCAAAGATTTAACTGCTCAATTTTGTCGTATTGTTATGGGCTTTAGGCTTTAAATTTGGCTAAAAATTCATCGTTAGAGAAAATCTGCCCCGTCCCTTGGAGAAATCTAATGAAATTTCTGGGACAACTTTACAACGTCTCTCTAAGCATGGCCGTAAAAAATTATATGAAAATTCAATAGGTCAATTTTGTCATATTTTTATGGGCTATCAAATTTGGCTAAAATATTATCGTTGGAAAAAATCTGCCTCACACCTTGGAGAAATCTAATGAAACCGCGGGGACAACCTTTCAAGGTCTTTCTAAGCATGGTCGTAAAAAATCATGTAAAAATTCAAATGTTCAGTTTTATCATATTGTCGTAGGCTAATGGCTTCAAATTTGCCCAAAAATTCATCCTTAGAGAAAATCTGCCTCGTGCCTTGAAGAAATCAGATAAAACTTCAGAGACAACCTTACAATGCTTTTCTAAGCATGGCCAAAAAAAATAATACAAAAATTCAACAGCTTAATTTTGTCGTATTTTCATGGGTGTTAGTCTTAAAATATTTCTAAAAATTCATCGTTGGAAAAAATCTGCCCATTATCTTGGAAAAATCAGACGAAACTTCAGTGACAATCTTACAATGCCTTTCTAAGCATGGCCGTAAAAAATCACGCAAAAATTCAATCGTTGGGTTTTGTCATATTTTCGTAGGCTTCAAATTTCGCTAAAAATTCATCGTATAAGAAAATCTGTCTATTGCCTTGGAGAAATCTGATGAAAATTCAAGAAAAACCTTACAATGTCTTTCTAAGCATGAATGCACAAAATCATGTAAAAATTCAACTGCTTAGTTTTGTCGTATTTTCATGTGTATTATTAGCCTTCAAGTTTGGTTAGAAATCATCGTTGGAGAAAATCTGCCCCCTCCCTTGGAGAAATCTGATGAAACTTCAAGGACAACCTTACAATGCCTTTTTAAGCATGGTCATAAAAAATCATGCAAAAATTCAAACGCTCGATTTTGTAAAATTTTTGTGGGCTTAATGCCTTCAAATTTGGTTAAAAATTCATTGTTAAAGAAAATATGTCCATTCCCTTGTAGAAATCTGATGAATCTTCAAGCACAACCTTACAATGCCTTTCTAAGCATGATCGCAAAGAATCATGCCAGAATTTAACTGCTCGCTTTTGTCGTATTTTCATGGGCCTTAGCTTTCAAATTTCGTTAAAAATTCATCGTTGGAGAAAATTTGCCTCTTCCCTTAGAGAAATCTGATGAAACTTCAGGGACAACCTTAGAACACCTTTCTAAGCATGGCCGTAAAAAATATGTAAAAACTCAACTGCTCAATTTTTGTTGTATTTTAGTGGTGCCTTCAATTTTGGTCAAAAATTCTTTCTTGGAGAAAATCTACCCATTTCCTAGGAGAGATATGAAACTTCAGAGACAACTTTACAATGCCTTTCTAAATATGCCCATAAAAAATCATGAGAAAATTCAACCTCTTGATTTTGTCAAATTTTCGTGGGTATTATTTGGCTAAGAATTTATCGGTTGAGAATATTTCTCTCTTCCCTTGGAGAAATCATATGAAACTTCTGGGACAACCTTACAATGCCTTTCTAAGCATGACCATAAAAAGTCATGTAAAATTTTAACTGCTCAGTTTTGTCAAATTTTTGTGGGCTAATGCCTTCAAATTTAGCTAAAAACTCATCATTAGAGAAAATCTACCTCTTTCCTAGAAGAAATCTGATGAAACTTAATGCCTTCAAAATCATTCAAAATTTCAATCGCTTGGTATGGTCATATTTTTCGTGGACATTAGTCTTCAAAATTTTATTAAAAATTTATTTGTTGGAGAAAATTTATAAAACTTTTGGAGTAAAAAGATTGTGTGTTTATAAGCATTGCTGCAAAAAAATCTAAAATTCAAGCTCTGGGTACCATTTTCTATTTATTGAGATTTTACATAGAATTTTGTGAGGCTGGCGCGTAGCGCCAGCATGACAGTAACAACACCTGGTGCTATCATGCATTGTAGGCCATTTGGCCAACTTCTAAGGGTCCTAATTTGCTTGTTTCAAATCCAAACCTCATTAAACTTTATGGGCACTATATTCCCCCATTCCGGAGCTGTTGGCATAGTACGTTCACCAAAATTCCATCACATGCATGAGTTATATGCAGAAATGCATTTAAGTTAGTTATATATAAAACCTATGTGTCAAACTACCTAAATGGGTTCTAAACCACCCAAGGCCTATATGCACAGTTTCTAAATGTCCTAGGAAATCTATTGATCCCTTCCGGGGGTCCATAAACCCGCCAGATCTTCAAATCACCTATTTAGTTCCTAAATTCCTCTTATTTCACATATTTCCAACATATGCATCAATTCATCAAATCACTAATACCTCAAGCAATTATCACGTTTCACATCACATATAACCCACATACACAATACAAGACCTGCCCATATTATTAATCAAGCATTAATTCATGGCTTTGTGCCAATAATTGCATAATACATCAATCTAATGTCGTAAACTTAGTTTAACACCACTAATTCATCTTTTCATCATCACTCCTTCATAAAACATTCATATCAACATTAAATGAGTCTCATAACATCATCAAGTAGCATGCAAATCATATAACCATTACCACCATCACAAATGAGCCATGTATCACCACATGCTAACTATTCCAACAAATCACATAAAGCACAAAGTTTTATTACATACATCCAAATACATATCATCATCAATTTATTTCATAATATCCATAGATTCCTTGGCATCAACTATCCGCTTGGCGCTCCCTCCGGGGCATTCGTGCCTTCTGTGTCATTGGTTACTAAAAGAGAAATCATAACAAGGGTGGGTGTTTTGGACTATCGTAATGAATATAGAACGAAAATTATAAATAAATATAACCATTTAATACTTACTATCATATTTGTTATCCTACCTACCAATTTCATATATTCATATACTTACCTCTACCATTCATGATCGTTTACCTAACCTCAATATGATTTCCAAAAATAACATAAATCATATACATATTGCATCAAGCATTCACCAATATCCTCATTCCATATTATATCTACAATCAATTGTTGAATTCATCATAAAACATCATCACTATCAATTCACATATATCACAACTGAATCGCATAACATATCTAACTCCTAGTATCTGAATACTAAAGAATCAGTCTTCAGCTGGGGATTTACTTGACACCCCGTGAACCATGCTTGGTCCACCAAGCCCTGCTTGGCTCTCCATCTCAACCACTAGGTCCTACTTGAGCACTGAGTAGCTCAACTGAGCCTCAAAGGACTACAGAAGCTGAAAACGATGGGCAACTCATACCATCGGTCGTCCTACACCTCATAATCACATACATAAACATATCATACATGGCTCAACATCATCAAACTCATCTATAACTGTCAGAAACTGACATTTCACAACCACATGGGACGACCACACAGACCCGGCCCTTAACTACCATGTTACAATATTTCTAATCATTATATCTTTCTTAATTTCATATGTTTACTCAATTCAATATAGTTCCACAATCATAATCTCATACACAACACGAAACATTACCATTATCCACTTTGGTTTACAAATCACAACATAACACATATATTTATAATTTTTGTAATTTATTTTATCTAATTCTTATCAATTAATTAACCAGTTCATTGCATATTCATACCATATATTTATCTTAATTATCCCTACGCACATATAAGCATATACAACTAACATCCAACCCCATTTCCATATTTTTCCACGTTCTATTATTATTTTCTAATCTCCCCGAACCTAATGTACATACCAATCCTAATTAATTACAACCCGAACACCACCTTACCTAGATTCCAAGCTTCGATAATTTGCTCTTGGTGTCGGTCGCGTCCTACGATCACTTGATTCGCTTCCCGGCTTCCAAACTTAACGACCGCTTCGTCAATCGGTCCTCGGACACTCATTCCAACACCTACAGTCACCGAAACGTAATACCCATTAGTACATTGTCATCCCTACCATGCTAAAATTAAGACCCAAGCTTCTCATGTCCATAAAACACGAAACTCAAGCCCCCATTACCACATGCAACTCGGTTAGAGAGAGAAAGTGAAGAGGGGAAAGAAAAGGACAATGAAATTGGTAATCCACATTAGCATACCTTGGTCCCCACAAATCCAAAGTATGATTAAACACAAGTTTCCACCACAATCCACTAGGTCTTGGCCATAAATCGCAAAGAGAAAGGAGAAAAGAGAAAGAGGGTGTTTTTGCTTCTATTTTACATGTCCTTGTTTTAAAGCTGATCGCAATACTGACGCTATGCGTCAGCTTTAAAATTTTACCTTGACGCTACACGCTATTCCTACGCCACGCGTCAGGCCAAATCCACCATTCCCTTTAAAATTCACTTTTAAATCATATTATTCCCTTCATACCTTCTAATTATTATCATTTTAAGCTAAAATGCCCATTTATTTATTTTTCCAATTATAAAATATTTAGGATGTTACAATATGTATGTGTGTGTTCTTTTCCAACACAAGAGCTAGTAACTTAATGGATCAACTAGTTTTGGATCATACCACAATTTTTAATTTACTCTTTATTATAAAAAAAAGAAGCAAAAGAAAGTAAGTAGGTGAAAATCTAAAGACTTTGCTAGTGTTCTTGGTATTAATTTGTTAATTAATTATACTTAAATTGGGATGTAGGTCCTAGAAATCAGGGTGTCACGTCTAGTTTCTTAACGAAAATAATGTGTGTTCTTTTCCAACACAAGAGCTAATAACTTTAATGAATCAACTAGTTTTGGATCATCAATGGAACAAAGACCACAATTTTCAATCTACTCTTTATTGTATATATAAAAAAGCAAAAGAAAGCAAGTAGATGGAAATCTAAAGACTTTGCTAGTGTTCTTGGTATTAATTTGGTTATCAACAACTGTGAATTTAATTTCTTGGTATTTGTTGTTTGCGGAAGAATTTGAACCAACACTTCTTCGCATCTATTCACCCTTCATATTTTTTGTTCTTCATATTATATATATATATATATATATATATATATATATATATATATATATATATAGCTTAATTACATGGTCCGAAACTGGTCTAGGGTGACTAAAAAGTTTTAGGTATCGGAGAAATTAATAGAGTAGGAATTTGGCTTACTTATATGCAAGACTTCGTATTTTCAGAAACATGCATAATTGATTAAGATTACAGATCGATGATGCTGAGATATTGTTGTTGTAAATGCTAGAAGCAGTGGCAGCGAAGATTATTCTGCGCATTGGGGTATGAATCAATGGGGAATATGAAAGGTAGATTTATATGCCATAAGAGTGGTTCAAAATCAAACCTTTTTTTTTGCTTTATTGGTGATGAGATGCTAATCATTTGTATTTCTCTGTTCATTCTCGTATGGTATTTCGATGGAGATCAGAGTGAGAGTTTAGCATAGGGAAAGACTGAAAGGAACAAACCCGAGACCCATGTATTATTTATATTCGAAAATGAAGATAATATAAATATATATATCATTATAATTAATATAAAAACTAATAATGGAACCTATAAACTCAGATTAAATTATCTAAATTCTACTATTAAATAGATCCTGATGAGTTTATCTAGCAGTAGTATATATAATATCAATAATGCAGTAGATAATCTACGATCTATATTACATAAATATAAAGCGTGAATCCGTCATTGTAACTCGTTGCAGTGCACCACGTATCATATATTATAATATTATATCCCAAGAAAACATAATTATAGAATGAGAGCATGGTGAAGGACACGTCTCATACTATAGATAGCGCGTGGCAATTTTAAATTGGTGTGAGACATTAGCCTAGGAGACTCTCTTATACCCTATCTCTTGAGTTTTAGGGTGTGAGACACATCAATGGAATGACGTAGAACCATGTCTCCCACTCAACACATTTATTTAAACAGAATAACCTATTCTTCCTAGCTTTCCTCTTCATTCTATTTTTTCTAGCAACCCCTCCCAATTTTTGTCCAACCATTTCCATCACCCAAAGCACCTTATTTAGTAACGGACTAATCAAGAGAACAAGTTGTTCATGACGAAAAATACATCATTTATTTTGGTGAGAAGTTAGTTATATTTTGACTTCCTTTTAACTATGTATATTGTGTTGGTTGATAATATAAAACTGAAATTCGACATCACAACCTACAATTGGTTAAAACATTATGGTATATGACTATTATATGCTAACTAGTTAGTTTTAAGAAAATTAATTTTCTCTTTGAATTGTTGGTTGATGTTTATTGATTTAAAAAAGATAAATGTCCATATTTTAGAGGTTATGTTGTTTAATTTTTTCAAAAAATCATGTTTGGGAGTTGAAATTAAATTCAATGTTAATAATTGTATTTTTTTAGATTCTAAATGATTAAATATATTAATGTAAAAAATGGATCATATCTGGATGCATAAAAAAATGATGTGAATAAGAGATTTAAAAATAAATTTCTTAAAGGGGTTGAAGAACTTATCAACAAAGTTAAACAACAAGAATTATCATATCTAATGGTGATATGATTAGGCGCTCTGGTGAAAAATGTTGTTTGAAAATATTGAATTCATATAGGTTGGATTTCCAACTGACTTATTGGATTTGGACTTCACGTGGTGAAGTACATGAATATTCACCATATAATGGTTTGCCATAGTGTAACACTAGTGCTTCTGGTTTATATGTGAATTAAAATATTGTTTATGAATGACATGATGCGTTTATGAGGTTGCATTCATAAATATGTTGTTGATGATGTGTGTGATGATTATATAGAGAATCAGAAGAAACTAACTCTCAGAGTGTTAAAAATTCTTTAAACAATTAATGTATGTTAATGAACCTATTTATGAGGGTTGCATTTAATCTAAGTTGTCTATTGCTATAAATTGATTACGGCTAAATCTAACTAGAAGTGTTCAAAAAAATATATTGATTTCTTTACAAAATTATTGTGTGACTATGATGAGACGCCTCAAAATATCTATAGTAGTTAATATGATACCACAAAATTAGTAAAAAAGCTTTGTGACGTCCTACGTCAGTTTATATTTATTTCTACCATTTTAATTAATTTCACAATAAATTTTTCACGATTAATTAATTTAATTATGTCTCAATTCAAAATAACATTTATTTTCATTAAACAGATTCAAAATAATAATTATATGGCATCTTAAAACTTTTGAATCCAATTAAATTTGAAAGAAATCAAAAACCTGAAACAGGGGTCTAACGCTGCGCGTAGCCCCACGCGTAGCGTCAGCCCTTAGTTGCGCACCTCACGCTACGCGTCAACCTCACGCGTAGCGTGGGCATGACAGTGACAACACCTGATGCTGTTACACATTTTAAACTATTTAACCAACTTCTAACCTACCCAATTGGCCCATTTTAGATTCGATTACCATGAAACTTTGCGGGCCACATGTTTTTCCCATTTCAGAACTGTTGGCGTTGTCCGTTCGCCAAAATTCCATCATATGTGCAAGTTATGAACAAATTGCAATTTAACATAATTAGGTACTGAACTGGTCTGAACCGGGGTCTAGGATCCGGTGTGGGACCAGCCACAAAAGTATAGGTGTTTTAGGGTTTGTACACCGGTACAGTGGGTATCCGGTATTGTAATCCGGCCTCTCAGTGGGAGAAACCGGTCTTGTTGTCCTGAAGATCCTTCACACCAGAGTTTCGCGTTGAAAGGAAACGAAAGGTGGTGCCACCTGCAAAGATTCTCCGACGCTCAAGTTAGAAGAGTGTATGAACTCAGAGAATACTCAAGCAATGCAATAGTAAAAATGTGAGATAGAACAACGTAACCTTGCATGTGTATTTGAATATGCTATTTATAGTTGAACGTAAGAAATGAATCGTTAGATGCAAGTGGGCCCCTTGGTTCTGATAACGTGTAGAGTGTGTCAATCAAGATGACTCAGTATTCAGAGTATGTCAGGGGGTAGGTCAATTATCAGAGTACGATTCTGAGACAGGGATGGAGGATAATCACCTTTCCGTATATTTCGCTGACAATTGTACTTACTCTCTGCGATAATTGACATAGACACATTCCGCTATGCAGGGTATCTTCGCTGATAAGTTATAATGAACTCTTATCTCATAGTGATCCTGAGGCAAACGGTTATACACGTCGTGGAGATGAAAACGGATGAAGCATCCATCGTGATGAGGACGGATGAAGCGTTCAATGAAGTGAGAGCAGATGAGGTGACGATGGATAACCGATGAGGTACTGTCTTCCTGTAACACCGGTTGCTCCTCTAAGCGGTCACTCTGACGTCATAACTTTAGGGACCAGTATCCATACCGGATCAGGTACAAAACCCTTGCACCAAACACCCTAAATGGGTTCCAAATGGCCTAAGGCCAATACACACAAATTCTAAATATTCTAAGGAACTTATTGATGCATTCCAAGGGTCCCAAAACCCCCCGGATTTCTAATTTACCTATCCAGTTCCTTATATTCATAAAACCAACTATATGCATGACTTCCTAAATCAATCCAAACATTATTCTAACATTAATCACATAGCACACATATCAATCATGCATCAATACAACACCTGCCCATCACATTCAACATTCACACACGTCAATGGCTCCGTGCCATAGATCATCACGTCAATCATCATTAATTCATCACACCACATCAACATAATTCTAATAAATTCATTACACATGGTTTGTTATCTATCACACACATAATCATACATTATATATTACATTCATCCCTTCATCCTTGGCATCAATCTTCTACTTGGCGCACCTCCGCGGCATTTGCATCCTCCCTGTCACTGGTCACTAAAATTAAACAACAGCAAGGGTGAGTGTTTGGAATATCATAATTAATATAGAACGAAACATATTAAACTTATTAATACCTACAGCTCACATTACATAATTCTTGAGCTTCCTGCACTTGTCCATGTCAATATAAATACACATATACTTACTAATCTTTAACTCATTCAATGTCATAAACTCGTTATAGTTTTTCACAGTTCATTCAACAACATATACTCATTAATCCATATCACATTTTCAAATTCATAATTCATTTCCAATCATTAATCATCATCAAATCTATATATATCACAACTGACTCTCATACAATTCGACGCCTAGTATCCGGATACTAAAGGACTGGCCTTCAGCTGGGAGTCCGACTTGACATCCCGTGAACCCGACTTGGTTCACCGAGCCCGACTTGGCTCCCACCTCAACCATTGGGTCCGACTTGACCACTGGGTAGCTCAACTGGGCACAAAGATCACGGGAGCCAGAAAACGAGGGGTATACATACCGTTGGCCATCCCAAACCACATAATCACATATCACATCTCATAATCATGACATATCATCAATAAACAACATATGCAACTACCAGAAACTGGCATGTGCTCACAATACAGGGCGACCGACTTGTCAAGCCCATCCATATAATGCTATTGCATATATCATCATACATACATAATCATCAATAATTCAAAATTCCACATTCTTAATCATAATCAAATATACATATGCATCTCAAGGTGGAAATATTACTCATATCTTTTACTTTCATCATTCCAATCTTTATTTCATTATATAATTAATTTAATCAACATATTTCTTTCATATTCAACCATTTAATCTCACTCCACATACTCATATATTCATAACTATTATATTTAGTTACTTTATACCACTTATGACAACTCTTACTAAATTCCCAAACTTCCCATAATTTTATTTTCATATCAATTCTAATTAATTATGACCCGAACACCCCCTTACCTCTATTCTGAGCTCCGACAGTTTGCTCAAAGGGTGAGTGGTGTCCTACAGCCGTTAGATTCACCGTTTCGCTTCCGTTTCTGACGTCCACTTCATTGATCGCTTGCCTAACGCTCGTTCCGATACCTACAGTCACCGAAACATGGAAACGGTTAGTACATTACCTTCCTTATTAGTACATTACCTTCCTTATACTTCCAAACTCATTACCCAAGCTTCACAAGCCACTGAAACTCAGAATCAAAACCTCAATCTTCACATGCAAATTCGGATTTCATGAGAGGAAAAAGAGAAAATAAGGGAAAGCTAGCAATTGAAGGTTTCTATCACTTACCTTGGCCTCCAATTGCCCAAAACCACAAGAAATCCACAAACCCTAGCTGAAACGCCTCAGAGAAGAGAGAAAATGGAAGAAGAAACTCACAGGTTCTGTTCTGTGAGTCCCTGTTATAGAACAGGTTGCGGCGCTGGCGCTACGCGTCAGCCTGGCGCTACGAGTCGACTCACTAGATCGCACCTAATGCTATGCGTCCTAGCCACGCTACACGTCAGGGTCCTGATGCTAATTTTTCTTAAAAATTCATTTAAAACTCCATTTCCCACTTAATATTTCATATACCATTTTTATTTTATGCTAAATAATAATTTACTCACTTCTAATTTATTTTCTATTATCAAAACATCAGGGATGTTACAAGCTTGGGTTAAAAGTGAAAGCCATTGATTGTTTCATGAACGTGTATGTTTTTTGGGAGGGAAGACAATGAATTATCTCAATGCGTGTTATATGAAACGTCAATGTATTTACCTAAATAAATGTGTGATAGTGGGAAGTACAAAAAACATTCCTCTTAATAAAATGTTTAATTTTTATCACTCTAAGATTTTAGAAGTTGTATAAATATGAGGAGATTGCTAAGCATATGACATGACAATATCAGAATAAAAGAACTGATGGTGTTTTACATTATCCATGTGATGGTGAGGCTTGGAAGCATTTTGATGATATGTATTCTGACTTTTACATTATCCATGTGATGGTTTCACACCATATATTCAAGCCTTAGTTTCACCATATTCTTGTTGACCAGTTCTCTTATCCCTTGTAACCTTCAACCTGAAATGTGCATGGCGATTGGTGAAGCAATTTACATTTTTTTGTCATACCTTATTCTAGAACCAAAAAATCCTATAATTAAAAATTGATGTGTTTTTGTAACCTTTGGTTAATGAAATGAAAATTTTACTCCATGTCTCACCCTTTCTTTTTGTGTGTCTTTGTGTGTTTTACTCACACTTGCATCCCTAAAACAAGACTACACTACAAGAAAACCAGGTGTACAGTCATTCCATGTCAATTCCTTCCATGCTAATTAGTCTTAGACCCCGACTCCCAAGTCTAAATTTTAAAATTTTGACTATCCACATCTCTAAATGAGTAAATTATATGAGGCATTCAAAATGGCATGGGGGATTATCTCACACCCAAAACTAATTATACGCACATTTTTGAATCTTAATGGTAGTGCGGGATATGTCTTAGGGAAAAAACATAAAATCCTATACCACACTCCCATTTATCATATTTTATAAATTTAATATTTAAACATTAAGATAGATGACATGCTTTAAGTTTATGTGTTAGTGTATATTACATCAGGTAAGATAGAAATTTACACTTGTTTATGAGGAAACATAAAATGTTAAATTATTCTTTATAAACTACAAAATAAAAAATTGTAAACTTACTGATTAAATATTATTACATAATTAATTTAGGTTTGTTAATCCTAAACTTATTAATTTCAAATTATAAATTATAAATATATAAATTATTTCCGATTAGAGTTTATAGGTGTGCAATTTTGAATAATACATTGTTGTAACTTGGCAGTGTGTTGGCAACGCAGATTTTGATATATAAGGACCTTTTGTGAATGTATCATAAAGTATGTCCCCATAAGAGAAGTTTAAAAATGGAGTTTAATAGAGGGATTAGGGAGTTTATTAATAAAGCTTCAAAAGCAACTCAATTACTATTTAGATTGTAGTATAATGTGTCCCTATATAAGATATAAATGTAAGATTTGGGGAAAAATAAGGCAACATTTTACTTGTATATAAGTTTGGTTTCAAACTCAATTACTGAGTTTAGACCAACTATGACAAAGTAAAATTTAGAAGAACCGTCATATCCCAAGTCGTGGATAATGTTTACCTGTTTAATGACAATGTTGGACAATAATCTACTAATGTTGTGGAACCACATTACAAGCAAAACAGGACAAGGATAGTCTTAAACTTAATTTATAATCATTTATATTTCTTTTTCAATGCTTAACGTAATTTTAGATGACTGGTGAAGGAAATGATCTTTGGAAGAATTAGTGGCCTAAAGGAGAAGATTAAGAAGTCGTCAGAAGAGTTTAGGTTCACATTCGTGCCGCCATCAACGTCATCAGCCTTAGCAGCAGTCGACTATTCAGAACCTCACACCCTAAACCCATTAACGGCCCCTTCATACTTAGCAGCAGCCCCACTCAACATACTACCACTCTCGCCATGGACATTGAGTTTATTGGTTTTTTGTTTTACTTGTATTTTATTTTATTTAAATTCTAAATATATATTTATTGTTGTTTCTTTGTATTTAGTGTATTTTATTTAGATTATTCTCATGTGTTAATAATAATAATAATAATAATAATAATAATAATAATAATAATAATAATAATAATAATAATAATAATAATAAAGATAGGATAAAATAAGCTAGGAATTGAACATAGGATATTGTGTCTCACCTTATTTTATGTCAAAAATGATATGAAACATTATGTTATACATTATGTGAGGATGTGAAAATGGTGAGACTATACTAATTACAATAAAAGTAATTGATATGAAATAACGCTTCTCACACCTAAAAATTTTAATGTGAATATTCTTCCCTATGCGTGTAACTATGTCTCATGCCCCGTAATTAGTTTTTTATAATGAACAAACTACTTCGTAATAGGTTATGGGTTTGTTTGATCTGTTACCCTCTAATAATAACAATAAATTTAGAGACACAGTAAGTTGCAAAAAGATATCAATCAATAAAAATCTATCAAAATCTTCTTTAAACAGCAATATATAAGTCCAGATGTTAGTAAATAAATAAAAAAAACTAGAACTTTGTTAAATAAATGAAACCAATCCACTTTTTTTCTAAAATAATAAAATAAAGAATGTTAATTAATAAAAGAAGTCTCTTTTCTTTATATAATAAGTGTCTCTATGGTTAGTATGCAATATAGAAAAATAAAGTTATAAAAATTAAATATTAATAATAATCTCTTACGTTATTTAAAATAATCAAAACTTCATTTGACTATAAAATTTTCCTTTAGAAGTGATTCAACTCAACACAAAACCAAATACTCCCATAGTTATGTTTGCTCCTTTCACATGTATCACTTTCTTTCTCTCATCCTCCACAAAAGAAATCACTCTCAAACACACTTAAGAACAAAAGTCTTTCTCTTTTCTCTCTCTCACATGCTCACATATTTTGGTCCATAACATTATTCATCATCATCATCATCGTTATCCATGTCCTCTTTTTCTAGAAACCCATGCATAACCATAGGCTGGCCAGTCTTTTTCTTCTCTTTAATTAACTTCATAATAAGAGCAAGGTCCACCCAATTAAGCTCACACAGGATTCCCTCATTCTTTCTCATACCATCACCATTCATAAAAAAAAAAAAAACTATACAAGCAATTAGCAATCATTAATTTTAATTAAGGTAAGAGGGCTCATTTTCGGTGAAGCTTCCTTCCTATAATCCCATCCTTAATTACATTCTTGCTATAAAATTCGATCCCTTCATTTTCATCATTAGTATATGACTATTTTGCTTTGTTAATTCGTTCGTTTCATCTGTTTTCTTAGTAGCGCATATTTCATGCTTCAGAAGTAATAATAATTTGATTTCAAGAGCTTAAAATTTGTGAAAAGAGTTTATAATTCATTAATATTTATTTATTTTAATTATTTTTTCTCTAATTTATTCAAATGGATTATTTTTCTAACTTATTCATTATAAATTTTATCATTAAATTTATAATATGAATCTTAAATAAAAATAAATTATTATATAAACTCTTAAATTAAATGGTTTACCTACATCGTTAATTGATTTTCTTTTTCTAAACATGCACTTCGTTTCGATAATGTTACATTGTAAGACACGCTATGGCTATAAAGCCACTTTTTGAGTCAAATGGTCAAAGAATTTGATGCAAATTTCCAAAGGCCTATGCATATAGCTTATGGTGTAATTAATTTGTAGTAGTTTAGAAGTAAGAAAATTCACTTCTTCTTTAGCTTTCCTTCACTATAAATACCAAGTCAATTAGCTTGTTTGTATCCTAAACTTTAAGCAATATCTAGTGTGTAGTGAGATAAATATAGAGAAATAAAATAGTATTTTTTTGTGAGGTTTTTCTATTGAGTGTGTTCTCCTATTTCTTAAAAGAGAGTGTCATTGTTCTCTCCTTGTGATTAGAGGGATATAAAATTTCCTTCCACTTAGTAAAAATATTTCTTTGTTCTTGTGTATGGTTTTCCCCTTATCTGTATAAAGGTTTTTCACGCAAAATTATTGTTGTTCAGTTTCTATTTTCTCATCTCTATTTTAACCGCGTGATCTATTACTTTGGTACCCAATAATGGTATCAGAGCTACTAGTTGTCAGTTATTGTTCATGTTACGGTATTATTCACATGTGTGGTTATATACTTTTGCAGTGATTGTTAACATATACTAGATTTACTACAATACTACTCACGTATATTATACTATTCACTATGAAAATGTGTAAATTGGCCTAGTAAAAAAATGGTGGTAAAATTTGAGATTGAGAAATTCAGTGAGTAATTTCTCCCTATGAAAATAAAAGATAAAGGTAATTTTAATAAAGAAAAATTATTTGGCAGCAATTAAAGACTCATCTTAATAACTAATAAAAAGTAGGAAAACATGGATAATAATGTTATTTTCACCTTGCACTTAGCAATGACATATTCAGTTTTATCAAGCATTGTAGAAAAGCATATCGCGAAGGAGATATAGGATACTTTTAACAAACTATATGAGGTAAAATCACTTTACAATAGAATATTTTTAAAGATAAGGCTTTACACTCTTTAGATGAGTGAGTCTACATCAGTGATGGACCACATCAACAATCTGAATACATTATTTGTTCAGCTTATAGAGTCAAACTATACAATACCAAAAAATGAGCACGCCGAGCTTCTACTTCAGAGCTTGCCAAATTCATATGATCAACTCACCATCAATATAACAAATAATAACATTGTTGGTTGCTCACACTTTGATGATGTCGCTAGAGCCATTCTTGAAGAGGAATCCTGGCGTATAACTAAAGAAGACAGTAGAGAAAGACCAAAGTAAGCAGATGCCTTAACGATGATGAGAGGAAGGTTAACGGAGCGTGGCTCTAGTGAGAGTCAAAATCATGGCAGATCAAAGTCTCGAAGGTAGGAGAACTTTAAATCCTGTAATTGTGGTATGAAGGGGCACTTAAGAAAAATTGTTAGTTTAACAAGAAAATTCTAGAAAAGTTTTCTGAAGCAAGTCCATCTCAAGGGTGTGTTGCTAGTACCTTTGATGGTGGAGAAATCTTATACAATGAAGTAATAACTGGTTTCAAAGGCAAGAGACGACTCATTGATGTATGGATAATGGATTCGGGAGCAACATGACACATGGCTCCAAGACGAGATTGGTTTTGCACCTATGTACTTATCTTAGAATGATCTATATTCATAGACAATAATCATCCTTTAGAAATTGTTGAAGTTGATACTGTCAAATTAAAAATGATTGATGGTACTATTCGTACAATTCAAAGGGTATGCCATGTGAAAGGATTAAAGAAAAATCTATTGTCTATTGGGCAATTAGATGACCTTGGTTGTAAGACTCATATTGAAGGTTGGATCTTAAAGGTGCTCTACTAGTGGTGAAAGTAGAGAAGATTGTTAATCTATATATGCTTATGGGAGATACATTGTAGGTGGTAAATGCATTGGTTGTGTCAACCAACCAAGAAGAAACACTGATAATGTGGCATCACAAGTTAGGCCATATGTCAGAACATAGATTAAAGATTCTTGCAGGACATATCTACTTCATGGGCTCAAATTGGTAAGTTTACCTTTCTATGAGCATTGTGTGAATAGTAAGCAACATATATTGAAATTTGATAAATCTATTGTTAGAAGTAAACACGTTAAACTTAATTCATTCTAATGTGTGGAAGTCTCCAAAAATTCCCCTGGGAGGAGCAAAATATTTTTATCTTCCAATTCATGATCATTATAGGAGATTGCAAGTGTACCCAATCAAGAAGTTTGATGTGTATCCAGTATTCAATGAGTACAAAGCACAAGTGAAGTTTGAAACTTGTAAGAAAATGAAGTGCTTAGACAAATAATGGAGGAGAATATATTAATAGTGAATTTATATCATTTTGTAAGAAAGATGGTATTCAGAGACAATCATAATGCCACACACACCTAAGTAGAATGGTGTAATAGAGCGAATAAATAGAACTCTCCTAGAAAAGACAAGAGCTATGTTGAAAACTACAAGATTAGCCAATTCTTTCTCGGCAGCATCAGTCAAAACTGCCATTTTACATGATAAATTAATCAAGAACAACCGTTATTGGCCTCAATACGCCAATGAAGGTGTGGAAAGGAAAGCCAGTAGATTATACTTCCTTACATGTGTTTGGTTGTCTTGTGTACGTGATGTACAACACTCGCTGGATCCAAAGTCCAGAAAATATTGTGAGCAAGGATATAATTTTTTGCAGAAAATGAGACAAGCTTCAAGAATGTTACTTAGTAATTTGCAGTAACGAAACCAACAGTATCTTGAGTGGATACCAACTAAGCCCAGCTGAAGAACCCACTGTTGGTTGTTGGACCCTAAACGGAAACATGGTTTGACAGTACAAAGTGCATAAGCCCTTGACCTTCCCAAAAAAACAAAATTGAATCACGTGGGCTATATATTGGAAGCACTATCATTGTACCATGAATTCATTTTAAGATCGTAAATAATGTGACAATTCATTATTCATATTTCAAATTTCACATCCCTTATTTCTCTTTTTCAATTCGCATGATTACTTCATCGTCAACTCATTATCTGTTGGAAAATATGGAAATATTTCAAATGAATTATTTTAAGTGCTCAAAAACTAAATTTAATCTAATTTATTTTAAAGGTCAATTTAAAATTAATTATTTTTTGTTGTTCTTTTAGTGACTTTTTAACTAATTATTACATATTGATTTGATTTGATTATTTTTATTTTTTATCAGTTATTACATTTCCAAAATTCTTTCTCTCCTATTTAAAGACATGTTAACCTTGTTCTTTTTTATTGCTGTTAAACTATTTATAAATGTATAACATGATGAAATTAAGGATTGGTTTCCTGAATTGTTGTGATTCTAAGATGACGAAGTTGATTATTCAAGAATCTAATATTTGATTGTTATCTTTGTGAAATACACATGATAGATAATGTGTTTGAGTTCCAATTGTAAGTAAGTGCATGTGAGTTATCACAATAATTTTATATTGAGAAACTTTTCATGGTGCTTAAATAATTGATGATTATATTAATAAGAAACCCTACTATGCTAATACTCAATTAAAAGAAAAATATAAGACTGCGTTTAGTTACAGAAAATTATTCTAATTTTTTGAGAAAAGTTTTCTGCTTGTTTTTTAAAATTTTTATTTTCTAGAATAGATAGAAAAATTCTCGAAAAACTTTTCCACTTTTTAGTTTTCTTGAAAAACTTTTTTAAAGACTTATCTGTTTTTCTTAAAAAAACAGAAAACCCAGTTTTCAGTTTTTTATAAGTTTTCTTTGAATATTTTGTAAACAAATACATTTTTTATTTTTTCAACTTTTCCAAGAATAGTTTTTTATTTTTTAAAAAACTTGTGAACTAAACACAACCTAAGTGATTTTGTATTCTAGGACAAGTCTGTCCAAATATTTGAAAGAATATTGAATTTTATAAATTTATTAAAATAATATTTTCATGTTGTGTGTGTTGGATTTATATAGTGTGGTAGAGATATCATGAAACATGGTGTTATGATATTGTATATAGTGAATTTCCACCATACAAATGACACGACTAAATCTAATTTAATCAAAAATAAATTCACATATGAATTTTTTTATTATTGAAAGCAAAATCATGAAATTTGATACTACTTTATATTGAGTTTTCCATTGTGTTATAATGATATAGTGATATTAACTAATTAAATTTGGTTGGGAATATATTCTCAAGTTAACTTATTTTCTTTTTAAAAGAAAAGTTGTAACTTAGAGTTCATCTAATTAGATCCAAGTAAACTAAATTAAAAATGGAAGGCTAAGTTTATTACTTTGGTAAAATATAAGGCTATTTAGCTAAGAATTGTTTTTAGTTTATACCAAAAATTGATCATGGATCCCACACCTAAGACACGTTATTCCGTATTATAATTTCTTCCATGCTAATTAATGTAGGATTTTGAGTCCCACACCCTGACATAGTATCCTACGCCATTTTTGATTTAAAAAGCGTATAAGACATCATGTCTTTCGTCTACATCCATTTTTAATAATTTTAAAATAATAATTTTAAATAGATATTAATTATACAAAATATGTTTAATCAAACAACTAAATCACCCCTTGAAGGAAAAAGAAATCAAAGACTACCCCCTTTAGTCAACCTCAAACCAAGCTTCACCATTTGTTAATTATCTCTCTTCCCTTAGAATCACCATCCTCTATCACTAAACATTCCTTCCCCTAATTTCCACCTAGTTAGAGAACCATTGCATGGTCACCTTTGTTTGGCGAGACAAACTTCTATAAAATCTAGTGTTTTAAATTAGGGTTCACTAATGGTGACCCTAATACAAAGGTTTTTTACTCTCTACAACCATAATTCAGGTCACATTATATGCATTCGTCTAAAATTTATTGTATATTAAGGCTTTTGGTATAATCGTAACCATAATTTAGAACACTGATGAAATCTTACCATCACAACAATCTTACAGGCATGCGACTTATATGTGCTAGTTAGTTAGTTTGTTACAAATTTTGTTATCCTACTCTATGGTCCATGACAAGTTAGCATGGAACACTTTTCTTGTATAAGTTTTCTCTTTCCTATTTCCATAAGCATTCAATAAGAATCAAATTTTCCTCTTCAATTTCTCTTTGAAAGTGCTTTCATATTTCTTCAATATGGTATGAAAGTTCTGAGGTTTCAAAGCTTGATTTTCTTCTTCTTTTTCCATGGTGCATGGGAATAACTCAAGTAGTGGTGTTCGAGTGATACCGCTGAGGAACAATGGTCCCTCTCAAAACCTTACTTCTTCACTCTACATCCATACTAGGGAGGACCCATTGATTACACTGGTGACTCCGATTCTTACAGGTAACAACTATCATGCCTAGTCTCGCTTGATGAGAAGAACATTCATTTTAAAAATAACTTTAATTTCATTGATGGTTCGGTAACGATGCCTAGCCGATTCGATCCATTGTTTGATTTATGGGAATTTTGTTACAACTTACTTCACTCCTGGATCATCCATTCAATTTGTAAATCCATTGCTCAAATCGTTGTGTATATAGATTTAGCTTTTAAAGTTTGGAATGACTTGCATATGAGATTCTCATAAGGAGATCTCATCTGTGTGTCTTAATTAAAGTTGGAGATATGCAATTTAAAGCAAGGTTATTTATCTGTAATTGATTTCTTTACTGAGATTAAGACTCTTTGAGAGGAGTTGGAAAATTATAGACCTATTCCCTACTATAGTTATCATGTTCCTTACTCATGTGTGACCATGAAGAACATGGAATTATACAAGGAATAGGATAAGATCATTTATTTTTGACTAGTCTAAATAAGTAGTATTCCTTTGTTCAATCTCACATCTTAATTATGGATCCACTGCCTATCTTAAATAGAGTTTTCTCCATAGTTCTTCAACATGAGAGGCAGAATTGCCTTGGTTCTAATTCAATTGAGGAAGAAAAGATCAACATTAATTCAACTAAGGTAATGTGAGGTTATGAAAAAGGATATGATAGGGGAAATTGAAGGTTTGCTCCTATTGTGGAAGAAAGGGAGACATACAGTTAAAGTGTGCTATAAGAAACATGGTTACCCCTCGAACCTGAAGAAGAAAGGAAACAACTCTATGAATTATATAAATGTTGATAATGAAGGGACTGATTATGAAGAGAATGCAAAATAATATAATCCTGGTGCTAGCATCTTAACAAATGATCAATACAAAAGTCTGATGACTTTACTCAAGCAAACTAAAAGTGTAGGAAATACTGGAACTCATGTCTTTGACCAACTTTCAACTGTCAAGCATACAGCTTAATCACAACAAAAGTTGTAAATTCTTATAATGGTAATGTTAACTGGATTTTGGATTCAGGAGCATCTGATCATATATGTAGTTATCTATCCCTATTTAAATGTTATAAATGAGGTTGATGATCTGGTTGTGCATTTGCCAAATCAAAACATTCTTACTACTAATATTATTGGGACTATAGTACTGTCACACAAGGTTGTCCTGTATAATGTCCTTTTTTGTAAAGTTTTCCCCTTAATCTCTTCTGAGTCTCAAAGTTATGCACTGATATGAAATGTCAGCTAATGTTTGATGGCGATTTACGTACATTACTGGAAAGGAAAAGAAGCTTGATGATTGGTTTGGCTAAGCTTTAAGGAGGTCTTTTTATCTCACTGGTATTTAAGGTCATGACATCTTTACAAATGCAATGCATTCATGTAATGTAGAGTCATATTCTGGTATTGAACCTAGCGTTCCCTTAAATAGTCTTTCACATTTCAGATTAGGACATTTTTTGAATAAGAGACTGGTCTCAATGAGATATAAACATGAGTATATCACAGGGTCAGATTATGTTTTGTGTGATGTTTGTTAAATGGCTAAACAAAGAAAACATGTTTTTCCTTTTAGTAATCACTAGAGATAATTTTGAGTTAATGCACATGGACATCTGGAGACCATTTTCTACTACTTCTGTTAATGGATATAAATATTTCCTAACTGTTGTTGGTGACCACTCTAGATTTATATGGATTGTTTTAATGCATAACAAGTATGAAATAAGGAAGAACATTCAAGACTTTGTGAAGTTGGTAGAAGTTCAGTACAATGGCAAGATAAGAACCATTAGAAGTAACAATGGGCTTGAATTTGCAATGCCTACTTTTTTCTGGGAAAGAGGAATACATCATGAGACCTCTTGCCTCAAGACTCCTTTTAACATACTCAATTATTCAAGGCAAATCTTATGAGGTTCTGACATGTGTCAACCTCAAATAATCAAGTAGTGTCACTTGTTTTAAAAATAAGTGATTTATTTATTCATTTATTGTAACAAGTAAAAGGGAAAAATGTCGAGTAGTTACTTAGCAGTTCAATAGATTAAAGACTAGAAGATAAAATAATAGCATAATACATCAGAAGACTAAATGGTCCTTTTTAAAATAACAAATACACCAAAGGGAAAGGAAATATACATGAAGAGAAGGAAAATATAACAACATCCTACAACGGTGACCTATAATTGGCTTTACCTCGACTACCTCCTCAAGGTTTCTCCTGAGTTTCACCATTAGGTCCCGACGTAGATGCCTTGCTCCTACGAGTTATTCGGGGCCTCTTCCGGTGCACTATCAAGTAAGTGTGCCCGATTAACAATATGTTCATGTGGAAAACAACAAGACCATAATTCAGATTTGGGGCAGCAACAGTTCCTTAGTGTTCTATCACTTTAACCATTTGGGTTAATAGAACGTTAAACGTGTTGTCCTATCTATGAGCCATCTCTTACTCCTACATCAAGAATACTAAGCGTATTACAACATGATTCACACTAAAACAAGAAGTTCCTAACACATAAACCTTGTTAGTTTCCACACAAGAGAATTTACGACGGGGCCTAGTGGACCAACCCCTATAGTCTTCATTGAATCAACCTGGCTTTGATACCACTTTTGTAACCCCCTTTAATTATTCAAAGAGAGGCTTACGTAGTTCAGACATGACTTTGCCTCAAATAACCAAGTGGTGTCAAAGGGATTTCAAATTGATACCATTGATTATTCAAGATATCATGTTGGAACCTCGTAAGACTTGTCTTGAATAATTGAAGGGCGTTACACTCCCTAATAGAATGCTAGGGTAGAGAGGAAGCATCAATACATACTAAATGTGGCAAAAGCCTTGATAATTCAGGAAGGTTTATTTAAGATATACTGGACCTATACAACCTCACATGCAATGCATTTCATCAATAAAATGCCTACTCTCGTGTTCCACAACAAATCACCTTTTGAAGTTCTATTTGGTACATTACTAGATTTATTAAATCTCTAAGTATTTGGTTCACTCTGCTACACCTCCACACTGATGGTAGGGAGGAAGAAGTTTGATCCCCGGGCAGAATTTTTTGTATTTCTTGGCCTCAAATCTAGTACAAAAGGCTATCTTATTCTAAATGTGAAGATTCATGCTATTATTGTTTTTAGAAATATGGTTTTCCATGAATAAATCTTACCGTATAAAACACAAGTTCATCACCAATCCTTGAGATACATCTCCAAATCAAGCTTAAATCCTCTAGAACATCTATTCAACCTTTATATTCCCATTCCTACACCACTTGACCCTCAATCACCTATTTCTCCTATCATACCCCCTAATCTAGTTTTACCTAGTCCATCCCTTTGTTTCATCACCTATACCAATTCCCAATACACATTATAATTCTCAAATTCTACCTACACAAGCCATCTCATTTATAGACCTATTAGACAGAAGAGGCCATATTTCTACTTTGCAGACTATTCCTGCAACAAGCTTTCCTCCACAGCCAATTATTAGTACCTTATCTTAGTCTTCATCAAGTATACATACCTTCAAGATACTCATTAGACTTTTACTTTATCTCTAGACTTAAATAGTGAACTTGATTCATATACTGAGGCTTCTTAATTGAAAGAGTGGCAAGGTGCCATGGAAAAGAAGTTTACTATTTTAAACAAAAATCACACTTGGGAGATTATGACATGTACACCCCATGTTGTTCCCATTGGAAGGAAATGGGTCTACAAAATCAAAAGAAAATCAGATGGGAGTGTAGAAAGGTATAAGGCTCGACTTGTTGCCAAGGGATATACACAAGTAGAGGGGTATAAAGCTCACCACTATGAGACTGCTTTTAGCACTGACTTTTGTTAAAGGATGGCATACTTATCAGTTGGAGGTAGATAATGCCTTCCTTTATGGAGATCCAACAAAAGATGTCTACATGGCACTACCTCAAGGTCTATTCAGTTAACAAACCAAATCAAGTATGCAAATTGTTAAAATCACTATATAGATTGAAACAAGCCAACAAAAGTTGGCATGAAAGACTTATTGTTTTCCTTTTGTAGCTTAGATTCATTGAGACTTAATTTGATCATTCCTTTTTCATTTAAAGAGATTCTCACTCATTCATTACTCTCTTGATATATGTAAATGATATTATTCTGGTTAGAGATGATCTACATATGTTTTTGCTTTTGTCAAATCATAACTACATACTATTTTTAGGATCAAAGACTTAGGCATTTTGACATACTTTCTTGGCTTAGAGGTCCATTATAAAAGTGATGAAAATTTTGTCATAAAGAAAGTATTGCCTAGATTTAATAAAAGATTTAGAAATATTAGCCTGTAAGCTTGTAAAAGTACCTATGGATTATCACAATCCTATAGGGAAATCAACCTTAAGCTTTGCAGCAGTTGCAACTTATCAAGACCCATTAGGATATAGAAGATAGTACAAAGACTGTTATCCCTTACCAATTGCTGGTTGTCTGGGTATGATATATTCACAAGACACTCAGTTGTCAGTTTTAAATTGACTTGTGGCAAGTGCACCACTTGTCAGTTGTAGTATATGTTCCGAAGAACAAATGTCGTTCCCACTATGGATCGGATTAAATCGATTTCAAACTATTACGGCAGAAGTAAATTGTAGTTTTCATGATAATGAATTAAAGAACTTTTCATACATCTAAAAGTCTATGAAAGCAATATAAGAAATATGAGTGAAATAACAGAGTATAGAGTTTGGAAATTGGATTCACCTTTTTCACTTTCTGATACATCGTTAATATTTATGTAACCAATGTTTGCAATATGATTCTTTACGTCACAATCACAGTCATTCATATCAATTCCTTGACTATGAAATTCATAAGAATAGGTTTAATAACGCCAATCCCTTGATTGTTTTAAATCTATTCCAGCATTAAGAACGATTGGTTAGACGTCCATTGCGTTAGATACCATCCCTAGTTATCTACTCACAATGGGTGTTCCATTTAGATCCGTTTTCGAAAGTCATTTTCCAACAACAACCGTAAACTTGAATCAAGAAACTAGTGATCAAGTAGATTCAGGCAATGAACATAAGATGGAATATAAAGAATCATAAAACAACACATGAATCACATAAACATTATCCAAGTGTACATCAAGTTTGATTGGTTACCTCCAATCCCAAATGAGAGGATTAGCCACTCATGGTGGTCATGATCTTACAAATCAAATGGAAAATGAAGAAGAAAATCCTAAAGATACAACGTTTGTAAGAAGGAAAATATCTTCTACATTCTCTCTCTCTATCTCTGCATGTTTCTTTTTAGCCGCCTCTGTTTCTTTTTATCATGCATCAACTCGTTCAAGCGAGTTTAAGTCTCGCTCAAGCGAAGAGACTACTTTATCATGAAGAAAGGGTTGAGTCATGCTTCATCTGTATGCTTATTTGCTCAAGCGATTTTAGTTCGCTTGAGCGAAGCTTCATATACTGATCCTTTATTACCTTTCGCTTAAGCCATTCCTTCATCCACTTCAGCAAATCCTTTGAATTTAGATTCTGGGCAATTTTTGCTTGAGCGAAATCATGTCGCTCAAGCGAGTTTTACATTGTGAGTCACTGGAGGAATTTCGCCTGGTGTTTCATTTCAAACGCTTGAGCGAGGCTAATGTTATTCCATTCTGTACCAATCTCGCTCAAGCGGACTCTGTTCGCTCAGGTGACTTCTTCATCATTCTCTACTAACTTGATTTCGCCTGGGCGAATGGCTCCTCGCTCAAGCGAGTCTTGACCTGATACTTGTATTTGTTAAAGTCCTTGCTCGCCCAAGCGAGCCCTTCAGTTTGGCCTCAGCGACCTTGATTCGCTCAAGCGAGATAGCTTTCGCTTGAGCGAATATCACTTATTTGCTCAACACTTGGTGAATTTTCTTCTTTTCTTTTCTTTTCTTCTTTCTTCTTTACTTTTTCCTGGAATTTGCAACAAAATTAACCAATCAACCTGTACAATGTTCATATCACAATTTATGTTCTATATAGCTTACAAAATTGACAAACATTGCACATTATATCCAATTTATGCTTCATTATCCATGCAAAATATATATAAATTGGAAAATTGGACATCTATCACCAATACAAGATAAGATATCATGTATGTTGTTCAACAACTCAGTCAATATGTATGGGATCCTAGTATAGACCATTTTAGTGTTGCTATAAGAGTTGTGAGGTATCTTAAGAGTGCACCAGGATTTGGAATTCTATTAAGCAAGGATTCGGCTCTCCAACTCATTAAATGTGTGACTCTGAGTAGGCTAGATGTCTAACAACTAGAAGATCAGTCACAGGTTTCAATTTTTAGCTTGGAAGTTTATTGATATGTTGAAAATCAAAGAAACAACTGAAAATGGCAAGGTCATCAACTTAGGCAGAGTACAGAGCCTTGGGAGATGTTGTATCACAATTGGTTTGGTTAAACTATATACTACATGACTTAGGCATTGAGTGTGGGAAAACTGCAACAGTGTTTTATGACAATGAGAGTGCTAGAAATTTTGCACTAGACCCAATTTTCCATGAGAGAACAAAGCACTTAGAGATTGATTGTCAACAATTGAGGGCTTGTTAAGGGCAAAGGAACTATACCTTCTTATATATTTCCATTGAAAGCTTTTCTCCAACCACGATAATGGTAATTCTAAGGCAAAAATTTTCAATGCCCAAGGAACATATTCTTCTTACAATGAGTCAACCACACAACATATGTACTTTCATCACATATTGGACATGCGCAAATTCCTTTCACACTATACCCCAAAACATTACCATAGGGTGGGAAATCATTTACTGTTCCAAACAACAATGCTTTCAATTGAAAATTTTCTTCTCTAACTGCGTCATACACTTCAATGCCAGTATCCCACATATACTTCAAATCTTCTATTAAAGGAACTAAATAAACATCGATGCCATTTCCAAGTTGTCTGGGACCAAAAATCAACATGGATAACATCATAAACTTTCGCTTCATGCATAACCATGAAGGTAAATTATAGATTATTGGAATGACTGGCCAAGTACTATGTGTACTACTTTGCATACCATGTGGATTCATACAATCAATGGCCAACGCTAGATGTAGATTTCTCAATTCTTGACAAAAATCTAGATAATCATTATCAATTTTACTCCATTTGGAGCATCAGCAGGGTGTCGAAGCATCCCATCCTAAATCCTTTCATCTACATGCCAAGTCAATTGTTTCGTATCATCTGGATTACTAAACATACGTTTGAATCTTGGCTTTATAGGAAAATACTACACAACCTTCTTTAGATCAAATCCTTCCTTTTTATACATTGTAGCGTTACACTTGGGACACATATTCAACAATGCATAATCATTTCAAAATAAGACATAAGTATTAGGACATGCATGTATATTCTCATACCCCATACCTATCGAACTTAACATGCGTTTTGCATCATATGTGTGAGTAGGAAAAACATTTATTAGGTGGTAACATCTCATGCAGAAGAGCTAACAATTTTGTGAAACCATTATCAATCCACCCATTGACTGATTTCAAGTTAAACAACTTAAGGACAACCACCAATCTAGTAAACCTAGTGCAACCTTCATACAAAGGCATCTCTAAATCAATTTTAAGTGTCTTAAACATATTAGGACAATCTCTGAGATCATCTTCTACCACATCAATCATTTCCTTCAATTGATCAACCTCATCGAATAAGCCACCATCATATTGGCCCGTTTCATTCCCTCTACTTTCTCTTGTACTTAAAGAAAAACATTTTGTCTCACCGTGCCTTATCCAACATTTATAGCTCTGATCAATACCATTTACAATCAAATGATCTTCCAACTCAAATTCATTAATCCTTTTTGCATAGCAACACTTTAAACATGGATGAATGATTCTAGAACAATCATCAGCATGCTTAAGTGCAAACTGAATGAAATCCCTCACTCCATTCTTATATTCCTTTAACAAAGAACTTGCGGACATCCACTTTTGGTTCATATCAACCCCTGAGTACTGAAATCATATATGTTGTTATAAATCTCTGGATCCTAATATATTGTTAACTTTACTATATATATATATATATATATATATATATATATATATATATATATATATATATATATATAAATGCTAGCAATAAAATTATTTAGGCAACAAATTCTATCGTCAGTGCCCAACAACACTGTTGATGTATGTCAAAACAAATCATGGATGTTCTCAATCTTGCCAATTCATAAACTAGGTAAAATCAACCAACTAACATCATCCCCATTACAAGCCAAAAGTAAAAAAAAAATAAAGAAACAGTGAAACATCATGATTATACTAAAGTCCATCGCAATCCAACACAGCGATAATAAGCACACAATAGATATCTTAAGTCACGTACAATTCTAAAGGATAAATCATAAAATTTGGTAACAAATGAAGGAAATAATCAGAGGTAACAAATGGTAAATGAGCAATTTTCCTAAAAATTAAAGAAAGATGTCTATTTAATAATAAACTAATACTTAAATATTGACTACTGAGAGATCTATGTTCATAACTCTGGTCTATTACCAATCCATAGTCTAATCTATTCGCATTTAAAGTAGAAGACAGTAGTTACTAATACTATGAAGTTAATACAACCAAATGGAAGAATAGAAAATTTAAAACCAAGAAACATAAACTTATTATCTTATAAATTGTATATTATTAAGTTTAGTTCCAAGTTCTAAGCGGTGCTCACCATTATGAAGCAGAAAGGTATAATCATCTCATTCTAAAGCACAATATAATATCATGGTCCACCAATATGCACATTACAGATCCAAAAACAGTTTAAAAGCCATAAAACGCATTAAAGAACAAAAAGCTATATGTGTCAATATGGCAATATTTAACTCAAGATTCTTATGCTCTAGGCTTGGCTGGATATGAAGCGATAATTAAGTAACTTTCTAGCTCTCACCATAAAATCAAAAGAAAAGGGAAAGTTCATGATTTTGAATGAAAGGGCTCTAATTAAAGTTCTAATCAGTTCAAGTATCTTTAGTTTCTTTTTCTTAGTTGAAGACACGTATTAAATGTAATTCCAAGTATAATGTTCACCATGATGAAGCAAAAAGGTATAACCCTAAAATTCTAAAGCACAATAAAATGGTCATGGACCACACATATGCACATTACAAATCCAAAAACATGTATAAAAACGATAAAGAAACATGAAAGAAGGAAAATCTAACTACGTGCCAATATGGCAATATTTATTCCAAGGTTTGATGCTCTAGGCTTAGCTAGATATGAAGTGATAATTAATTAACTTGCTAACTCTCACCCGAAAATCAAGAGAAAAATTATCATATTCTTTGAAACTACACAAAGGGAGTTCATGATTCTGAATGAAATGAATCTAACTAAATTTCTAGTCAGTTAAATTAAATTCGTTGAAATTAATGAAATTTAAATGTCGTTAAAGGATCTACTTAGGGCCTGTTTGAATACAGACCCTGGTTGGTCAAACAACCCCAAAAGTACATCCTACAGTCAAACAAAGTTTTGACTATCTCGAACGGCGTGAAGAATCAATATCAACCCTTAAATTTCTCTATTTCTCCAACTTCGTTTTCCCAACTGGAAACCAAACAGACACTTAGTTGTTCAAGCAAAATATGAGTTATATACTCTAACATTGCCTTTTATTATAGATAAAAAAGTTATAGTTATACCTGTTAAGTCCAAGCTTGAAAATAATTGTAATTTTTGCTAAACCAAATTATTATCTCCTCAATATCACTGTAATTCCACCAATATCTCTATAATTACATTACTACTAGTCCTATCAACAACTATCTCAACTACACCAAATTATCTCCTCAATATACCAATTATATCAATCGAGTTTATATAATATATGAGCCACAATTTTTTCATCATGCTGTAAAACTTCCTCAATAGCAGCAAGTTATGTAAAAGGAGATTTCTGCCAAGGAAAGAAATAACACTTGGATTTAAAATGAAGATTTCTAATGAAGCCACAACCTTGTCCTCATATATTCATAAAAGATTTCCAATGAAGTCAAAATGGATGATTCAATGGTAAATTCAATATCTACAACAAAAACTGATCTAGAAAACCTTTCAACGTGTTCTAAAGTTACTAGTTGTTACTGCCAATGATAAAACACATATTGAAGATATGTAGAGATTACAAATTAGATTCCCCTTAGATTGGGAGAGGGTCCCATTGAATCCTTTTATTCTCGAAGAGCATAATAAAAATCATGAATTCCAATGATCACTAATAAGATACAATTCTCTCTTGGCTAATTAGGTCTGGACCGGAGGACCCCCAATTTCTTTCCCTTTTTATCATTGTATAAATATACTTTACAGATTCTTTGTAATTCAAATGACATTTTAAGCATTGAAACCTAGTTCTCCTATAGTAATTTTCTAGGGTTTTGTGCCTTACAATTTTATTGTGAACAAGATTACTTGATCCACGTCATTGGTTAAAAAAAGTTTAGAATCAGTTTGAGTTTCAATAGAATTTTTTTGGTAGTTAAGTCCCCACATTTGAATAGTAAGTTAAAAATTCTTGACATATAGATTGAATAATATCTTGAATTTGGCATGCTAGTTGCAATAAAAATATTTCAACACTCAGTCTTACTTGTTTAACTTAAAATTCATATCATGTTGATATCTCAATTATGAAAGATTCTTCTAAAGTATGTGACATCCTGGCGCTGTTGAGGGTGGGGAGTGATCGCCGGTGCATTGGCACGGACAAGGAGCGGCTCCTGGCAGGCTTCCAGTGGGGAATATGACATCCAGGCACTGTTGAGGGCGGGGAATGATCGCCGGTGCATAGGCACGGACAAGGAACGACTCTTAGCAGGCTTTCAGTGGGAGGGACACATGAACGAACCGAATACATACCAGAATGAGAGGGATCCAAAGACTATATAGGTATGTGACTATACAGTCGAGGATAGCTTAAAGGAATGAATTTGTACTACCTATACCAACAAATGCATTAGCCTTTTTGGTGGCCTATCACATAAGGATTCTAAAGTTAAGCGTGCTTAACTTGGAGTAATTCTGGGATGGGTGACCTCCTGGAAAGTTCTCGGGAAGTGTGTGATTGAGGACAAAGCATACTAGAAAGGTCTCGTGTTGGTCTGTGGGGCAATTCGTTCATTCCTGAAAAGCGGCTGGGGTGTTACAAAGTACATAAGCCAACGTTGAAATTTCAATTATATTAGTTTATATGTCAAAATAGGAAGAATAACTTAGTCGAGTACTACTTATATAAGCTTTTAATAACAGGTCTAGAGGTAAAGTGTGAAGCCTGTAAACACATGAGGAACTTGGAAAGTGATAACATACCGTAAACTCAATAAGGGTTTGGAAAGATTTGTGGCAAAGAATGAGACAAAGGGAGGAAGCAGGAAACATGAGCTACAGGGATGCATGAGAAGCGAGAAAGAGATATTTAAAGGTTTTATGAGGGATACACGAGTTGTAGGGAGGCACAAGATGATAAGTGCCTAAAACACGCACGTTGTGCTCAGAGGGGGATTCTTCAAGGAGTGAGGGAGTTCGTGCAGGGACGAGATAACCCATGAGGTAGAGGGACTAGCAGAGGGAAATCATGCGTAGAGGGAAAGAATGTGGTGAGGCAGAGGAAGCACAAGATGAAAAAAAGGAAGGCAAAGGATTTTGGGTGGGTTTTAGACTAGTATATCATATTAATATTTAAAGGTCCTTAGCGATTTCATAACCAACTGCTAAGATAACCTTTTTCTTAACAGTTACTTAACCCATCGCTAACCTGGTTAATATTTTTTTAAAATAAAAAATCCATTTCTTAGCAGTTTTGCACCCAATCGCTAAGATATCCCCTTTCTTAGTAGTTATATACCCTACCGCTAAGACACAGTTAATATTTTTTTAAAAGGAAAAATTAATTTCTTAGCAGTTTCACAACCAACCGCTAAGATATACCCTTTCTTAGCGGGTTCATGACCTACTGCTAAGACACAGTTAATATTTTTCTAAAGAAAAAAATTAATTACTTTTTCAACTTTATAAATTAATTTTAAAACCTTTTAGTGCTCTATGTATAGAACCACTAAGAAAGAGTCAATTAGCATCCTGTCTTAGCGGTTATTTTTCCAATCGTTAAGAAAAGTGTAACTTTCTTAGTGGTTGTTTTGTTAACCGTTAAGAAAGGTTCATGCTTAAAGAATGTCTTGATTACCACTAAGAAAAGGCCGCTAAGAAAGACCAATTTTGTTGTAGTATGGTATGAGGTGTTAGTGGCATGGTATGGATAGAGTCGTTGTTAAGACTTGTAAAAATGTCAAAAGGGGACAAAACAAGGGTATGTCCTTAAAGGCACATCTAATGCCTAAGTGGGTCGAATGTTGAAGCATATAATTTGATATTGAGTGCTTAAGTAATTATAATGTAGGGAGAGTGTGTGCCTTTCATATTTATGGGGATTTATGTATAAAGGTAATAATGAGTGTTCTTCATGGTGTGTGACATCAATATCATTGGGATGATGCCTTGAACTTGGTAGTTATGATATCAAGAAAATGTGCAAAATAATCCTTGATTGCTATGTTCAAGATGGTAGGGTGAGATGTCAGTTGAGGCTGTTGTACACATGGACGGTAAGTATGAATCGATTTTAAATATCGATCCAGTAGAGATTTAGTACCCAGCTCCCCACTTGTTTAATAGGGAATAAGGGTCATGATATCAACATTGTAATTTGATCTAATGTGCTCTCTAATATGCATGCATGACTATCATTTGTAGAAAACTTTGATGTTTAAGTTGGTATATGGATCCTATAGTACATATGTTAAGGAATCAAAATATGTATACTTTGTGCATTGAATTTGATCTAGGCATGATACCAGCCCTTGCTCCAAATAAGGACACTGGTACCCATCCAGTGAAACAACATCGGCAGTAGAAGGATCCGATAACAACCCCATGAGCATGCAATTTAATCTTTTCACTCAGGTCAGTTATGACCGGTATCCAAGATTGTGAGGACATATTGGATCCAAAAGCTGCAAGTGTGGTAAAAAAGACTAAATATGATAGCCTTTTCTGCATCAGGTAGGCTAACAATGACAGACACTATAACAGAGTTTGTCCCTTCAACACACGTCTATAAATACATGCATTCATATACACAAGGTACAACATTTTAATATTCATAATGCTTTGGTGTTGAATTTATTATTGGCTTAAACTTTGTAGTGTCCTGACATGTAACACTGAAATTCACCCCTCAATGTGGATCAATGGCGAAATCTTGAATCTCAAGACCTAAAAACTCTAAACTTCCATTAGACATATAATATTGGATCTCATTGGGCTAGTGTAATATTGAGTGAGTGAGTGAAATCCACATCAAATGCCGTCCCCCTATACCAAACAATTTAGAATTAATAATAGTTTATGTAATTTATAATAATGTTGCACCTTTTATGTAATTTATAAAAAGAAACTGTAATAAATTTCTGATATATCTAATAGTAGTATTCTATATGACATCTGATATATAAGTATGACCTTCTGATATGTCAGTCTAACCTTAGCTGATGGTGTAAGACCTAAGATGAGACGTAGCTCAGCGGTGACGTATTCGTATAGGGACATCAACTAGGAGGGTCATATACCGTTTTGGGGTCCCTAGATACATACATACAACAAGGGTGATGTTAAAAAAGAAAAAAGCGCACTCATAAGAATCAATGTCGTTATCTTGTTTTGATGACCACCAAAAGAATATAAGGCTGATGATGGTGAAGAATATATAATACTTGAAAGACGCCTGCATCTGCTTCTGCTTCTGCTTCTCATGTCCAAATTCTTTTATCTCTTTTTCTATCTTCACCGCCATATAAAAGCATCTTTGCAACACCACGGTCCACAGGGTAAAACACTATATTCTCCCATTACTCATTGTCTGGTGATACAAGAGCAAAGGTCCACAATATACCAAAGTATATTAATGATATCCATGAATATTTAATAATTGTTCCACCTTGCACCCAAAAAACAATATTCCCCACCAATCTTTTTTTATTAATTTTTTGTTTTTATATGTACTTAAAGGAAATCATTGTAGAATTCAGTATCAGTAACTTTGGATTAGCAACCTTTGATGGTGCTTAATTCTTGCTTTTACCATTTTTCTTAACGCTAAAAACATGATTCTTTAATTAAAATGACGCCTCGAACTCCATTTCCGCAATTGAGCCAAAGAAGTATTAATTAGTAACAGAGCTAAGAACTTTTGACTTCGCATGATTATTTCATCATTAACTCCACCCTCTGCAAACTTTATGTGCTCTCTGTGTGTGTAATCTGGAAGCTTAGCTGATCACTTGGGTTCACTCCGAGGATAAAATACATCCTAGAGAATACTCAAAAGATTAACGTCTATCTTTTAAAATATATTATAAAGATATTAATGGTCTATTTATACATAAAGAAAATAGTTTGATTCTAAGTTCATATCTACTAAATAAAACTAATTTCTTAATAAAATATCCTAATCTAATCCATAAGGATGTTAAACTGATTTGTCAGGAATAACTTTAGCTACTATATTTACGAATAATTACAATAAAATAATATTTAAATTTCTCCTAAGATAGCAATGAATAATACAAATATAGCTAGTACCATTTGTAGTTTTCTAATTTTTAAGAGTGTGTGAGATTGAGGGTAAATACGAGACTTTCCCTTTTTCTTTTTATGAATAGAGAGGGAATCAACATACTTTTTCTTTTAAGGAATTGGAGGTCTCTATTTTTCTTATGAACTGGACATGGAATCAACGCTTTTCCTTTTTACGATTAGGACATGGAAACAACATTTTTGTTTACCTTTTTTGATAATATGGAATCTACAGGCAATAACTCTATAATATATATTTGGATTTGGCCTTATACCTGTTTGTATAATATAATTTCTTAATTAATAGCTTTGGGTAGATAAAGAAAGAAAAGAAAGAAAGAACAATAGGAAATTAAATAACCGTGCACTCCTTTTCCTCATGGAATATGCATGCAAGAAAGAAGGTGGGGTCCTAATCTAGCTAGCTGGGGGAGATGCTAGATAAAGACTGGACTGGGAATCTGGCCAAAAAAAAATCTGAACTAGTCCTTAATTATATACCTTTTAATTTGAAGAGGGTGTATGGGTAATTGTCAAGCATATCCTAATATGATAAGTATTATAGTACTATTTGTGTAAAGAATATCTATATCACTAACTTTTTTTAACAATTTTTTTTATTTATAAGATTCAACCAAAACTTAGGATAAATAGAATCAAATATATATTATTTAAATCGACCACAATTAATTATAAAGTTTTTCGTTTAAGTATGAGATTTAAGTAACTAATTACCGGCTAAACTTAAAAAATTAGACTATTTAATTAAATCAATTTTAAAGTCTTTTTGTATTTGAGTTGATAAATAAAATTATATTGATCTTTATTCTCTCCATGATTTTTCTTTGACACTTTAACATTTACACAAGATCAATTATAAAAACACTATTACTTTTATACTTAAATATAAGACATTTTTACATAATTTATAAGTATTAAAAAAATTAGTTAGTTTAGTTAAATTATTAACTTTGTCTAAAATTAGGGGTAGTTTTTCAAAATTACTTTTAAGATTATTGAGAATACTAGTTTTACTTCTCATCCATTCTCTTTCCCCTCATTCTTTCTTCATCATAGTCTGACTTGTATTTCATATGAAAAAGCAAAATCAATAAGAAGAGAAATTAAACAATGTAATTTATTTATTGTTTTTTAAACTCCAATAAAAGTTCCTTATTTAATATTAGTATTTTACTCTAAAAATAATTAATGACATAAAAATTTAAAAGAAGATCTTATATTAAGGGATAAAAGAATTCTCAAAAGGATCTTATAATTAGAGACGAAAGTAGTATAAGAATACGTGTGTATGGTGTGCCAATGGTAGCATGGGTCCTAACACTGAAACTATTTACGTAGGATAAAATGACATTATAGGCTTGACCGACGTTACATGTAAATATGTATGCACTATTGATCACATTGATGTAAATTTGGCACAATTTAAAAAATAAAAGAGACGTCGCTTGTTAGTGTCAAAAAGGCTTGACCATACCATTTATGTTCATTTGGTATGCAGTTGGGAAAACAAAGTTATAAAAATAAAAAAAATCTAAAAAAAAAATTACGTCATTCAAGACAGTCAAAACTCTATTTAACAGTAAGATTCTTTTAGAGAAGTTTGACCAACCCCTACATTTAGACAAACATCCCCTAGTAGTGTTCAATGGAAACAATGGGGGAGTAGGGATGCTGGGTTCAAAATCAAATCATAATCCTCTTCCATTATCGAACTCAATGTTGTTTGTTTCACGGGTTTCTAGCTTCATTGTTTGTACTTTAGGGGAGACTTTTCGATGCTCTTATATTTCTTCTTTGTGTTTTGTGTTCCATTTTGATCAGCCTTGGTTGTTTTGTAGCTATTGGCTTTTGTTGGTTGCACTTGCGAGATCTGTTAACTTCTCGATTGGATATAGACTATGGTGGTTGTAGAGGATATTAGCTCAAAGAAGATGAAGGCTTCCACATTGCCCTAGTCGACACTTAGCACTTGCTTCAAGTGAACACTAGCAACTTGTGAGACTAATAGTAAGTTTGTTGTAGTACGTAATAATTTGTATAGATAGTGGAGCGTCCCATATGAGACTAATAATAAATTTGTTGTAGCACCCATTTTTTACCTGTTGCGCTAGCCAATGGTTGAGGCTAAGCCAACATATTTTTATGGTGAAAATAATTAGAATTCTAGATTTTACAAAATGTGTTGCTTAATTTTTTTTAATATCTTTATTTAATATTGATTTGGAATGACTCACATAAATGCTTATGATAGCTTATCAAGAGTTGATATATAATTCTTCAACTAAACATACATATATAACCATGGGTAAATTTGTAAAACAATAATCATCCCGTGACTTCATTAAGCGACAATATAAATTGAACTACTGGTAATTAGTTAATATTATTTAGTTCTTGCTCTTTTTGTTAACACAATAATAACATGCAGGATGCAAAATTTGATCCTTGTTGATATCAGTATTGTTCCTCATTGCTTACAGTGAAATATTTTCATTAAGCTTTTGGTTATGATTGAGACTAAGCCAGAGGGCACAATGATCACTTGTAGGATTAATGCACAGATTAGTGAGGGTAGCATCAGAAAACCTTCGGAGCCACTCCTAATCAATAACCAAGCTGTCCAATCTTTTACTTAAGAACTTCTCTAAACAGGTGAAAGGAGGCCCTTTAAAACGAAAATCTCTGAGCATACAATTGTTTAGTTATTACTGAAGTTGTTCATACTTCATACTGAAGTTGTTCATACTTCATAGCAAATACTGAAAAAGATGTTGTTAAAAATGTCCTCCTAGACACCAGGAGAGAGTGACTTGCTTATTGTAATCCTCAAGGTTTTTCCATATGAATCCTCTCTAAATTTCTCAAAGGGACTAGAATAGATAAATGATACGAGATAATCACCCTTTTGAGGGTCATTCACTTTCAAATGAATTAATTACTTGGAGGTTTAATAACATTAATAGAGAAAGAATGAATTTTCCAAATGCACCAAATTCCTCCAAAAAAAACCAAGTTTTTAACCATCTTAATAGCTCTATGATCACTATGGATTTCAAAATAGCTAAAATTAGAACCAAATAATACATCCTTGAACAATCTTTGATAAGGGCAGGGAAATTCTTCCCACCAACCCCTCTACAGTTTGATATAAGAAGATCCATATTCATTAACAGAGAAATAAAGAAAATATCACTTACAGTGATTAACTTTGTCAGGTACCCGAGAGCTTTGCCATAATATCACTCGTGTGAAAAGAGTGGGCCCGTATCAGTCTGTGATTAGTATGACTTGAATCCCTTAGATCAGGATCAGAAGGTTGATGGTTTCTTTGAATCTGTATTCAACTTTGCATCCAATGTTTTTGTATGTCATTGCATCAGCTTTTTTGCTTGTTGCGTTAGTTTTAGGCCGAGTCTTTGCCATTATATTCTTGTAGTAATGGATCGCTATATGTTATGTGAACACGCACTGGTTTTTGAATTATGCAAGAAGTCAAGGTGCATTTAACCAAGGGTACTAAAACATGACTTGCATGCATGAAATCAATAAAACAGTGGAATATGCATTCTTCTACGTACGAAGAATCAAAGATCGAGTTATATATAATACCAAGTCCAAGCTCCTTTAATTTTCATATCATATCATAGTGTCAAAGCAAGAGGAATATATATTACTATATCCAAAAGAGAACTGAAAAAAGTTGCGTTGTGATTATCTTATTTACATCAGCAATATCTGCTCTCTTCTTTCTAGGGTTATGATGATGAATTAATTTGAGTGATCAAAAGCTTATTAATTTATTTAAATAATGTTTTTCAAAAAGAAGTATCATTTTAGTTTGCATATAAATATTACTTTTCTTATTAGATAGGTTATTATTGGCAACAAATTGACTGACATAGTTTGAACAAATTGTATAGGAAACAACGAATACGTGGTACAGGATATGTTTGGTTCTTGAATGATGTTTTTCAACTAGAATTAATTATAAATAATTCTTTTATAATTATCGTTTAAACAGAACTTGAAGCATCTCAAATAATATATTATATCAATATGAATGATTAAATAATTCAATTTATCACTTAACCTTGTTTTTATAATTGGATACCAAATTATAAACATCAAACAAACATTAAATAATTTTATATAAGCTGTTCACTCATATATAAAGGATGTACACTTACCATTTATTTTCTTTTTCATTTTATTCTACTTGTGGCTTTTTATTTTAATACTTTCGGTCATCATCGTTGAAATATTTAATAATGAGTTAAATATATATTTTTTCCTATATTTTTATTAATTTTTGGTTTTGATCTTTAATTATTTTTTATTAGTTTTGGTATTTATATTATTGAGTATGCTAAAATTATTGGTTCTTAATATAACACAATTAATTTAATTGTTAACTAAATATATGAAAATATCATGTCATATTTCTTATCTTGAGATTAAACGAGGGCACAATGATCACTTGTAGGAATGCACATTTAGACAAGGGTAGCATCATAAAATATTTGGAGTCACTCCTAATTAATAATCAATTTGTCCTACTTTTAACATCTTCAAATGGATTTTATCTTTTTTTTTTCAACACTTTTATGAATTAATTTCAACATATTTCAATAATAAAACTCTAACTTATTACACTCTTTAACTTATCAAAATAGATTTTGTATTATCAACATTTAAAAGACCAATTTTAATAATATTTAATTATATAACGATCAAAACTAATAAAAAAAACTCATGCACCAAAATCAAAAATTAAATTGATAAGAACATAGAAATTAATAAAATATATTTCCCACTTGAAAAGAACATAGTGAAATGAAGGGAAATGTATGAACTGAAAAACTAATTATCATTGATTGCAAAATACAGAATATTTAATACATAAAAGTGGCTACATGGTAGCATCCTATAGACTGTGGAGTATAATAACAAAACTTATAACAAGAAAACTAATTTAAACACATGCATATGACATCTTTCTCAGCAAATATGGAAGTAAATCTTAGAGCTAGAATCTATTGATGTGGCATAATCACACGTGTGCACAAGCACGTTAACGTGTATAAATAGAGGCCTACATATATACACATACTCTTGTAAAGTAAATCAAAGGAAAAAGGATCAAGCAAGGCAAAAATCTGATCACTAATACATTATGCCTAGATCAAGGGACCCCCTTGTTGTTGGACGTATAATAGGAGATATTTTGGATCCCTTTACGAGTTCTGTTTCTCTTAGAGTTGTTTATGGCAATAACTCTGAGGTTATCAATTCTAGTGAATTCAGACCTTCCCAAATAATCAACAAACCCAGAGTTGATATTGGTGGAGATGACCTAAGAATCCTTCACACCTTGGTATATGTTATATTCTTAGTTTTTGTTTTTGGGAAATTATTCATCTCGATCTATATATATAGCTACCTCGTTATATAATTTCATGCCTCATATATTATATGCAGATGATGGTGAATCCCGATGCTCCTAGCCCAAGTGACCCATACATGAAAGAATACTTGCACTGGTAATTAAGTGTCTTTTCTATGCTCCTTCTACCATATTAATTAATTAAAAATGAAAATATCGAAATTTAAGGAGACATTGCTAATTTGCTGAAGTCATTAGGAGTACACTGTGCTCCCATGCAAGAATTCTATATAATGCCTTTATTGATCATCTATATACGCCTTGTGTTTTTCTTTTTCAACGTTTATTATAGCTTACAAGAGTGAAGTAACTCTTCTGTTCATCAATGATGCCTAGGTTGGTAACCAATATTCCAGCAACTACAGATGCAAGCTTTGGTATGCACAAAACTTTTGTTTTCTATATTTCTTTCTTTTTTTTTACCTTGTGTTTACTCTCGATCAGAAGGTGGCCCTACCGAACCCCGTGTTCCCTTATTTTTGAAGAGCATAATGGAAAATCTGATTTCCTATGATTTTAGCAAAATACAATTGTCTCATCGCTAGATGAGCCTGGATTGAAGGCCCCCTTTACTGTTGTAAGTGACATATTAGTAATAAACCATATTTTCTTAAAGTAATTCTTTAGAGATTGGTATCTACACGCTCAAAGTGAATATTTTGGTGCCCATTGTGGGGCCTCGTGAAACACTTCCCATAAAAACACAAAAGAGACTAGCTTCATGGAAGACAACAATGGTAACTACGCGTAGCAATCCTAGCTGCCACGAAGATGACATTCACTAGGGGTAACATAAAGGACAACCAATTGCAGTAGGTATTAACCCTTATTAAGATATTGTAACGTACAGTAGAGGAATTACAAAAAGAGAATAAGGACATATGCAACCATAGATCGGGGGAGAGGGAGGCCTCCAGTTACCACAACATCCAAACCACGAGACAAGGGGCAGACAAGCCCAAGCCTTTGGTTCCTAATGGAGGAGCACCTAACCATGTTTACCACCAACTTGTTGATCACGGGAGCATCTGGTGTCATCCAGATTCAAGACCTAAGTTCAGAAGTAGCCATTCATGTCATCCAAACAGGGTTATGCCCAGGTAAATTCTCTGATTATTTAGCTAAGAAACCCCTTTTGAAGATGGATGATTTCAGGCAAGGGGTGGCTCGGTACATCAACATGGAGGAGTGTGAGGCCAATCGGGTAGGAAATTTCGAGCACGGTGCTATCAGGGTGGTGCCGCGAAAGAGGAGTCCTAAGTCGAGTAAAGAACAAAAGAGCATGGCCTATCCCAACCCTAGGTACAACACATTCACGCCCCCTCCCCTGAACAGTAGGAGGCACAGAACCCTGCATGAAGTCTACAACATCGTGCTGCTCAAGTTCCTCTCACCTAGAGAATAGTTGAAGGGCTCAGACAGGACTAAATTCTATGAGTTCCCTCGAACCTTTGGCCATGACACGGAAGACTATTGGTCACTCAAAAGCCAAATTGAGCACCTGATACGACAAGGGTATTTAGAGAAGTTTATTAATCAGAAAAGAGAAATGCCACAAGAATCCAGGTGAAATAGAGAACGAGAATCCCCTAAACTATAACATCCCCTTAGCGATTCCTAGAATTTATCCTGGGGTCTGACAAAATCAGAAGAAATTTTTCACCATTCAAACTTCCCCGACGATAAACAATAGGAACCTGGACCACGTTACATGAAACATCCCAAAACTTCATTTTGGGGCGCCGGTAATCAATTACGCAAACCCAGTAATCGATTACAAGGCCATGGTAATTGATTACACAAATGTGGTAATTGATTACCTGCAAGCTTGCCGCGTAGGAAATATCATGCCTTTTTGGTAATCAATTACCTGCAAGCTTACTGGATAGGAAATTATTACACAAATTTAGCCTACAGGCCAACTTCTGTCATACCTAACTTGCCCGTTTCAGCTCTGATTGCCACGAAACTTCATGGGCACTATATTTTTCCCATTTTGGACCTACTGGTGCAGTTTATACTCAAAAATCAATCGTATGACAAAAATATGCATAAACATGCATTTCAAATGAACTTAAAATAACACCATGCACCAAACCATTCAAATACATTCCAAAATAAATAATGGCTATACATACGAGTTCTAAATGACTGTAAGAACCTATTAGTTTCCTCTGGGGGTTCTAATTCCCACCAGATCTCTATTTCACACCTCCAGTTGCTATATTAGCTTATTCCATTACTTGCAAAGCAATTCTATCTACCTACCATCAATTAATCAATTCCATCATCTGGTAGAGATTTGAGGCAAGTTTACCACCACCTATTGTAGTATATGATTATTGCAATTCTGAATTATCAGTTTATAACTATGTTAGGCGTAAATATGAAATGGCAAACATCGTTATGTTTTTGAAATTAAAATTAACCAACACTATGTAAAACTATAAAAGTAACCAATTATATACTAACAAAAATCAATTAAAAGAGATATGAGGTTGAATTTATCTATCTCCCCCGATCATACACTACATATGCATACATATATGACTTTCGAATCTATTTACATTGATGCAACATTCATAAAGCATTCATATCGATTTCTTGACTATGAAATCCATAAGAAAACTTCCAAAAACATTGATTCCTCAATCATTCAAAGAAATTTTCCAGCATTACAAATAAATCTTAAAAGAGTTCAATACGTTAAAAGTTATTCCTAATTACACAACGCATCGAGTATTTCATTCAAATCAGTTTTCAAAAATCATTTTCCAATAACTCAAGAGAAACTAAATCAAGACGACATTGATTAGATAGAATCAAGCATTAAACGCAGAATGAAATACCAAAGATCAATGGAATGGAAATACCATATATATATATATATATATATATATATATATATAGCCAAGGTACGTCAGGCTCAAATTGATTACATCTAATCCCAAAAAGAGTTTAACTATATGGTAGCCATTACAAATAGTAAGAATGAGGAAAAGATAAAGAAAAACAACTTCCGTGGTCTTCTACATCAATTCCTTGAAGCGTGGAGGCCATATCGTTCTTTTTGCACTACGAGCTCTCTTCTCTAATGTTATTTTTTTTCCTTTTATATAATGAATCTTGCTTGAACGAGCCAGGTCTCGCTCAAGCGAGACACCTTTCTTCAGCTTGAAAGATTCCTTGGCATCTGCTGTAACCTTCATATTCTTGCTCAAGCAAGAATTTTCTCCCTTAAGCGAGACCAACTTTTACTCTCTACCTGATTGTCGCTTAAGCGAGCGAATTTTGCTCCTTTTTTTATTGCCTGAATTTCGCTAAAGCGACTGAAGCCTCACTCAAGCGAGATATAAACTCTTGCTTTCTAACCATCTTTCGCTTGAGCGAAGCAAGCAAAAGTCTCGCTCAAGCAAGGCCCTAGCTTAAGCGAGAGTGTGCCTCACTCAAGAAAGAGGCTCTAAAACCACAAATTCTCTTGACCTCTTCAATACTTTTTTCATTTCTTCCTCTTTTTCCTATAATTTGCACAAAAAATAAGGATCAATGGCAATTAAATCCATAAGGCCTAGGCATGCTCATTAATGCAAAATTATTATCCAAATGAGTATAATTACTTTAAAATTGTCCATATAACAAATAAATTCTCATGTATAATGGACATTTATCATAATCATTATCAAACTATCCACACTATGAATAAGGCCATGCATATATATATATATATATATATATATATATATATATATATATATCACAATTCACCTGCCCATCACAATTATGAATCAATCACATATGGCTCAATGTCAATCACATAATCATAACTAACTATCATAAGGCTCAATGTCATCCAACAAATAAATTCCACATACATATATTACATTCACATACTAACTCAATAACATTAAATCACCAACCATAATCATTAAGCATGAATCATCACACTATGATGTAAATTTAGAATTTAAACACAACAATAAAGTTTAAACATCATACACTATAATATAAAATTCATCTAAAATCATCACCACAATGCATTTACTCCTTCCTTGGCATCCATTCTTCACTTGGCTCCTCCTTTCGAGGCATTTACGATCTCCCTATCATTGGTTACTAAAAAGAAATAAACCACAACAAGGGTAAGTGCTGGAAATAATAATTAATATAGAATGAGAGCTCGTGGTGCAAAAAGAAATAAAAAAGAGATAATTTGGCCATCAAAAAGAAATAATAATTAACAGAAACTTGTAAAACCTTCATTATAATCGAAAGAAATAAAAAAGAAGAGATGTACAAAAGAGAAGCCTTACATTGTTGAATGAGAAAATAAGAGAAGGGTCGTGTGGTGGTTGTTAATGGTGCAAGAATAGCAAAAGAAAACCTGCAAAATATACACATAGAACGTTAGATCTAAAACATAAACAAATGTAAACGTTAATGGAAATAGGAAAACAGAAATGAGAAATCTTAGAGAGAAAGAAGGGAGAAAGCTAACAGAGAAAAAGAAGGAGCACGTGACGTTCAAAATTTATATTTTGAAAACACCTATGACCACGGTTCCTAAACACCCATGATTGTAGGGTATCTATAATCACAGCTTTCCTCTCAACCGTGAATGTAGGTACATTTTTTAAAAATATAAAAATTAAAATAAAAAAATCTGGTTGTAGATATAATCACGGCTTCCCAGAAAGCCATGATTATAGATGTCCTACAATCACAGTTTTCTCTCAACCATGATTGTAGGTATATTTTTAAAAAATATAAAAATTAAAATAAAAAACCTGTTTGTATATATAATCATGGCTTCCCATAAAGCAGTGATTATATATACCCTACAATCACGGTTTTCTCTCAACCGTGATTGTAGGTACATTTTTTAAAAATATAAAAAAAAACCTTGTTCTTACGACCACAGTTACATCAGAGTAGATGGGAGCTGCCACACGCTCGATGAAAATTTAATCTTGAAGGACCAAGGGAACGTCAGGTGAGTTAGAGCTTTCTGTAAATTAGATCATAGGAGTCTTGGGTGAGGGTAACTCATGAGAAGATCCTACATCACTCGAAGAGAACTCCTGTTGAAACTGTTGTCTCTTGGAAGCCCGAGCCTAGGTCTCGAAATTTAAGGGATAAGGAAGAGTGGCCATGGTCATAGAGGCAAAGGGGTCAATGGTAGAGTCAGACCAGGAGTCATGGAATCTCCTCCTTTAGTGGCCTCCCTCATCTGTCCCTTTTGGTAAGTATTCTTCAAGTCTCATGTGGACATCTTATATGGGACCATGTCATCTAAAAACAAGCAGTAAGGATCAGTACGACAAAATGAGCAGGTAAGACAAAACCTAAAGAAAACTATACTTAATATTTAGGAGTCCAAAACACATAGGTCGGTGGACAGTGAGATCAATGCCTAGGAGCTAAAATAGTGTCCCACGTCTTCGGTAAAAAAATTTCACCTCATCACACTCAATGCGAGACAGATCCTCCCAGTTTATCCAATATCAAACTGGTGTCCGGGTCTAATATAGTGGAAAAGTGGGGTGACCATCCAAGCAATAAAGAAAATCTTCCTCGGGAACATCTGGACTCATCCAGGTTTTGAAAAATAAACTTTTAAGTTTTTGTATGACTAATCAAACGTCTCTATCAGATGCCAACCAGCCATTCTGCTCAGGGAAACCTACCCCACCAGAACCCCATTTTTAAAAAATTTTGTTTAGAAAAAATAGAAGACGGGGAATCATAGGAGTCCACTTGAAGTAATCATAGATAATTTTAAATGATTTCATAAATCCTATTCGTTCTGCTGGAGTTGGGTCATGGCGACATTCAGAACGCCCCTTTCAAAATAAAAAAAGGAAAAGATAAATAGAGGCAGAATAAGAGGGTTTTGTACACATAAGTGTAGTATAACTCTCTAGCATTTGTCCAAGCATGACAAACCCTTTCCTCGTAGGAACAACACAGACATTCCACATCGTGGACTAGCGAGGAGCTAATAAAGATCACCTTCTGCCATAGACGAGCAATAGCATCCTCATTACAAAAGGATTAGGGAAATGACAAGACCTCTTTCTTAACCCACAAAAAGGTGTTTAAAGAAGAAGAATTCATTCTTAAGCAAAAAAAAAGCAAACAACACAAGGAAGGAAAACAAAGAAAGACCTAAAAAAGTCACAATAGTAACAAGGATGAGAAGGGGACCACTAACCTTTAGAAAAATGAAGAACCTAAGGAAAAGGAAGCAAAAAGCCAAAGAGCCTAGCAAAGTCAAGACAGGAAAGCAAAATCCTGAAGGAGAGAAAAATCCAAAAGAGTTGCAATAACAAATGTAGAAAATGAGGAAAGATGGGACTATATATAGGGGGTGGAAATAACTCCCAAACAACAGATCTGACGGTTGGGAACAATCTTGCCACCTATACAGCCTCGATGCCATAATGACCCTTTGAAGGATAACTGCTTTCAACACGTGGTAGAGAAACCTTTTACTTTTGAAACAACGCGCCTGAACCCAAAGGACACATTAAACACTTGAAATTATCACTTCACAATTGAAATGGCCCCATAATGAACACTTGAAATTATCACTTCACTTGAAATGCTACCTCACTCAGAATTATCACTTCACTCGGGATATCCTGTTACTCTGGATTTCTTGTTCGGAAAAGGTTACTCAACAACAACTGATCTAGAAATATTTCAACTTGACACCGGCTCAGCTTTACACCTAGCGCTCCTGACTAGGGGACTCATGTTACCCCTAGATCGAGAGGGGGTCCCACCGAACCTGTTTTCTCCTATTTTTGGAAAGCATAACGGATATTCTGATTCTCCATGATCTTAGTATAATACAATTATCCTCTAGCCAGTAGGGCCCAGATTGAAGGCCCCTTTTCCCCCTTTTTTTACCGTTATATAAATGTAACTTTATGAACATTTTGTAATTCAAGTGACATTTTAAGTATTAAACCCTATTTTCCTAGAGTAATTCTCTAAGGTTTGGTATTTACACACCCAGAGTGAAAATTTTATATCTTCAAAATAACATACCTCATATTCTAAAAGCTAATTTCTAAGTAAAAAGTTGTTATAGAATTTATAAGAACTATACAAAACATATTTTTGAGTAACTTGAAATGCATGAATGTGTGTGTATATATATATATATATGTTGTCTTAGAATTTTTTAAGATTATTCTAATTATGAAAATTGAGTCATTCTTCCTTTAATATTTAAAAATAAAAACACAATTTTAATAAAAAAAAGTGTAAATTTGTAGGTTTAAAAATTTAGAGGCCTTATGTAAAAGGTCTGTATACACGGGTAGTTCTATAAGCCTGATCTATATGTATGGATGTAAAGTTGACAAAAGAGTTTAGACATCTAAATTCAAATCTCGAGTTAATACGGGTTTGTTGGGTATGTTGCAAAAAAAGTGCACACCCAACATAGGTTGAACAATCTCATTCTTTATTATATGGGCCACCTGAAAAAAAAAACTCAAATTTACATAAACGACCAGCTCAAAACATGGACAGATTTAAACATAAAAAATCTAAATCCAAATTAATTTAGATTTTTGACTCGACTTCTAAAAATCTAACCCATTTAAAATAACTTATCCATTTTGTAAGGTATATGTGGATTTGATGAATTAATGATACATTAATTATACTATTTCATCCTTATAATTATATATTATAATGATTTACTAATGCATTATTTTATATATGCATATATAGGACAAGAGATAGTGAGCTATGAAAATCCACGACCAATGTCGGGAATCCAACGTTTAGTTTTTGTGTTGTTTTGTCAATCGGGTAGGCAAATTGTGCTCCCTCCAAGATGGCGTGGAAATTTCAACACTAGAGATTTTGCTGAGGTTTATGATCTTGGATCCCCAGTTGCTGCTGTCTATTTTAATTCTCAACGTGAAAATGGTTGGGGTGGAAGAAGGTTATAACTATATATATAAAGAGAGGGGATGTATCATATGAGAAAGGCTCTCTTATGTGTGAGAGTGAGAGGAGAAAATCTGGATCATACAACCATATAATGGATGGTTAAGATTAATCATGTGAGATTTTAGAAAGGTCAACAACCTTTTAAGTGATTATGTGACTTTGAAAGCTTTTAATCTCAATCATCCATTGTATAGTTATACGACCCAGATTTGCTCATCTCACTCTCACATAAGATAATCTTTCTCATAAGATACATCCAATTTATTATGTTATATATATGTATCGAACTAATTTATCCAATAATTAATTGCATCAATAAAGGTTCAGTGTCATGCACGTATGTTGTATTACTCAAGAATCATTAATATTTGATGTGAATGGATCTTTGTTGGTTTGGTGTTGTATAATGTGCTATGAGAAGTGTAAAGAAACAATATATATTATAAATACTTTTAGTATGTATGTTTTCTACTTGAATTTTCATCTCAAAAATTACATAATAAAAATTGACACAGTTTACATTAACAAAAAAATAATTTTAAAATATGCAACACACATTACTATTTTGTTTATCCCCAAACAAAATTTAATAGTATCTCTTCATCTTTATCCTCTTATAAGTAACAAATAATTTAGTTTGTAACTTTGAAAGCCATAACTTTATTTCTAAGATTGTTTGTCAACAATCAAACAAAGTACAAATTAAGTGAGCAGATAATGAAGAAAAGAAGGAAGTAGCGATAGATGATATAAGAAACAAGTTAGGAATCAACCTAGCAGGATGGTGGCTAAAGGAAATAAGGTTTGTAGATATAGGAGGAGGTAAAAGGGATGGGGTAGATTGTCTCTTGGAATATGGCATTACTATAGCATGAGTGGAACCAATTGGCAGGGCTTTAATTTTGTTAAGGGTTATCTAGCAATGAGAACTTAACAAAATTATTAGCATAATACCCTGAGTGTTTTATTATGAGATTGTCGTCTGCCCCCTCCCCCAAATAAATATGAGACTTTTCATTGTATTTTGTCTTCCATCACATACTTCCTGAGAAGTTTTTAGAGGGTTATCCATTCCAAAATTGCTCCAAGTTAAACACGCTTAACCTTAGTATTTTTAAAATGTAAATGCATCTCATTGGTATAGGTAGTACTAATTAATTCTATAGTATTCTTAACTGTATAGTCTCATACCTATACATTATTTAGATCTCTCTTATCTTGGTGTATATTTAGTTCATTCATGTGTCTCTCCTGTTGGAAGTCTGAACCGCTCCATGTATGTGCCTCTACACCAATTCCTACCCTCGTTAGCGCCCACGATGTCACACTTGCGATTATACTTTTTATAGATTCGACACATGAGGTCTAAAGTACTCCCCATACCACACTGACAAGTGCAATTGCCCATGAGTGTGAAAACTTGTCATTATTAAAATTCTTTTTAAAAATATATTATTTTCTTCACACCAAAAACACAACAACCAAGTACTTGGAATAAAAATATTGAAAAGCCATTTATGGTGGGTGGTGTCACATCACCTATGAAGGAAGTTGTGACCGTTAAAATATTCACTTAATTTAAATAATAATTATGACGAAAATCAGGATATGATTGAGGATGTCCTTGATGGGTTCATTATAGTTAGTTTGAATGAGATCGAGGGTGATTGATGAATTATATTATGTTGACACTTTAGTATCCTTAGCATGACCTTTTAGCACTTATTCTAGCATCATTTCACTGATTTAGGATAGTTTTATTGGTTTTAGCTTATTTGGGCATTAATTAGTAGTTGTAGTTAACTATTGCATTTTTAGAGATTTTGACATCTTTCCACTAATTTGATAATAATTTATAATGCAAATGAAATTCATCGGTGATTTTTATTGTGTTGGAAAGTTAATTCAAAGATCTTTAATTGAACACATCATTTGATAAATTTAGAGTTATCTGTTGAAAATTAAGAGTATTTGAAGTGGGTCACTTGATACTGTGAGGAGAATTATGATAATTTAAGTGTCCATTAGTAGTTTCATATAGGATTTGAGCTTAATTATGTTTTATGGTCCATTTAAATTTCAAAACTTATTAGATTAGGTTCAAATTTAAGTTTAGCTTTCTTACTCTATATAATTACTTGACGTTGAAGGAATTTTAGAACTTTTTTTACTCACTTAATTACAATTTCAAATTTTGGTTTTCTTCTATCTTATGTTTTTGTTTTCCATGGCGATTGAATTCAAAACCATGTTTGTGTGTTTAAACATGATGGATGAGCAAACCTTTTGAGATACATGGTTTTGAGTCCAAAAAGTAATGGGTAAATGTTTTCTTTTCCAGATCCGATTTGATTCTTAAATGTTTACCTTCTCAATCTCACTACAACTATCTTTAATTCGGAATCGGATTGCTTTGATACAGTTTCGCATAATTCGCACTTGCCAAATTCACTACTCGTGTGTTTTTAAAATGTGCTCGTTTAGTTTAAACTTTTTAGATTGGATTGAAGAGAATCTTATCAAATTAGTTAGGGACACTTATTCAACGATCATTCTAGGAATTCAGACTAAAAATGCTTATTCTTTAACTTGAATTCACAAATTGAATTGGAATAAATTTCTCTTTTAAAATTGTTTTGTGGAATAAAAATCATAGTCGATCACTTTTTTATTAACTAAATTTATCATTTTACTTGTGTTTACATTCTTACTCAACTTAAAAATCTCCACCCCCAATTTTTATATTTTGTGTTTAGTGTAATAACCAAGATGAGAATCTAAATTTGTTTTCTAATATATTGCATCTATTTATTTTTAGTTGACCAATTAAGACATGGAACAATGATGGAGAGAAAATATATGGAAAGTTGATGGGAATTTTAAAAATATACATGTTCCTAATGGCAAAGGCCACGTGCGTCATGGACTCGTGGTTCATTGGCCTTATAACCTGAAGAGGTTTATGTCATTTGGGACACGTCATGCCTATGTAGCCCAATAGACATGAAATGAAGTGGGCTTTTCACGATCAAAAACCTTAAGGATATACGCGTATGAATCATATTGGGTTCACATGGAAACTTATTACCATAAGGTGCTTAGTGGGCAGGATAATGGTGACAAGCTTCAATAGGAAATTGGTGGTGGATTGGGGTGCAATCTTATTTATGTTTATTAGGTCTTTTAACTGCATGGGTTTAGGAGGGAGAGGGTCAAGAAGAAGGAAGTTTAGAACTTGGTGGCAAAGCATAAAACTATAATCTATTATGATTTTAGGCAAAAAAAAAGAAAATCACAAGGTAGACCAAGGTTTGTGTCAACAATTATGGGGGAGTTCTGAGGTGGAATGGGTGTTTAGGGCGGCAGAGGGATGATCAGGAAGTTCTAACTACCTGGGATCAATAGGAATGCAAGATTAGTTAGTTTTTTTCCTATAAATACTTTGTACCTCACACTTGTAAATTATCTTTTAATACTCTCTAATATAATGAGTAACTACTCTTGTGTTTCTCTCTTATTTTAGGAGTCTTATAAAAAGTAGAAGAAATTCCCCAAGAATTTTAAATTTCGTAATAAGGATCCTTAAGTGTTTCCCTTACAACATGTTTTTTTTTTTTGGGGAACAACACTTTCACAAGACATTCATTAGTAGACTTGCAGATTCTTACTTTCAAGCAGTGAGGGTTGGAGCGTAGTGTATTAGATCATTTCCCAATTGTGTTGAAAGAAAATGGGTCAACTTTTTAGTACGTACCCATGCCTTTTAGAACCTAGTTAAGTAAACAAAGTTGTAATGAAAATAAAAAAATTTAACAAATATTGATCATTTATGTTGTTTAAAATAATCAAAATTTTATTACACATAATTTTGTTTTCGTTGTTAAAAAAAATTTTTGATTTAACGTTGATTTAACCAAACAACCTTTAAGACAAAAGATACACGTTAAATATTATTTTAAGCAGGTATCAAATCTCAATGCTGAGTTGGTAAAACCATTTCCAAAAGATGATGAGGTATGATGAGAAGCTATGTGGTCTTGTGGGATAAAGATTATTGAAATTTGGCTTTATGTTTTCATTGAGGAGTTTCACGCACATACATGAATGCTCAGGAAGATGTTCAAGGTTGCACTTATATTAGTATAGACTTTGTCAAACAAAATTAAATTGGTTCCATAACATCGCAAGTTATACTATACTAATAAATAAATTTTGGTAGTACAATAAACATTTTATTGTTTCCTGCCACAGGGTTAATCAAAGGGAATGTGGAAATATAATACGTGCAAGAAGAGTCATAATGCAACAGTTGGATCATCGCATTTTTTTGCTTTTTGTGGTCAGGGACTCTGAGAGCTGAATTTGTTTACTGCTTTGGTGGGTATTTGCGGCAGGGTCTAATTTTGAAATAAAAAATAAATTAAATTGTATAAAAAAATATTAGGTTTGATTTGGTTTTGTTTGAAACAAAATATAAAAATCAAATCAAATTATTGTAATTTAGGTTGGTTTGGCGGTTTTAAATATCAAATCTCAATGGATATGTATAAATTATATAGCCTGTCTTAAAAAGTTGTAATGAATGCAAGAAAAGTGTAATATGTATTTTATTAATTTTTACAAACAATTTATTATATTAGAAGTACTTTATTTTATAATTTATATGTTATGTGATCTGTCCTTGAATTCGGGGTCAAAGATGACTGGCCTGACCGGACTCCTAATTCAGCCTTCAATCCGGAGTTTACCTCTCACTCTCTCAATTTTACACCGCTTCAGTGGAGTACGGTATTATATACCCTGGTTCAGTGGGAATCCGAGGTTCTTCGAGTAAAGGTAGTAATTGGTATCAAATTCGTGTTGATGCTTCAAGACCACACCGAAGGAGTACTTGTAGAATATTGTCCGATGCTTAAGTCAGTATAATCTCTAAGGTGATATCGTATTACAAAGGTAACTTACAGAAAAGTTAGATTAGATCTCTATTCAATAATAAATGACTTGTATTTATAGTGTTTACCTTAGTTTTGAAAGTGATTTGACTACATTCCTAACTTACTGTTGGTACAGTGTCTGCAGGATCAGGTTACCCATACCTCTTCTGACTGGTTGTCGGATTGTCAGTAATTGACCGGTGTTGAGGGATAGATCTGTGGTCACTCAATGGCTCAGACTCCGGTTATGACCTGCCTGCTCAATGGTGTGGAGTGGTATTTTCCAGACCTCGTCCAGTCTTGGATGCCACCCCGGATCATTATGTTTATATAAAAGGATCGTATAACAGTTCTTAAGTTAAGTTTTATATATATATTTCTAGATCCAATATATTCAAAAAAAAATGACACATATCATTAATTAAATTATAAAGTTACTTTAAAACATATTTTAAAAAAAGTACTAAAGTGCAGTTTGGTTTGATTATGCGAGGGGCAACCGCAGGACAAACCAAACGTGCCTACTTTTCAAGTTCTCTGACCTTTTCTACTTCCTTTAGTTAGAATGCTTATAAGAAGAATTCTAGAATAAATGCTTTACATTATTATACTTTTGAAAATGTTGATATTGCTCCAATTAGTGTGTGTGAAGTTACTTTGTTAGGATTAGATTTGACATAAGGGATCTCTAGGATAAATTACTTATATTTCATTCATTATAAATGAGAATTTTACAAATTTAAAAATTATAATTTTATTCTAGAAATTTAGAGATTTGATTTGAGTTTAAAATTTAGAAATTTATTGTACATGTGACTTGACTCGAGTCTGCATAACCTCTTCATCTATGACGAGAGGCTATTTATTGTCGTCGATAAGTTTAAAGACCAAGTTGTTTGCAACAAGTTATGTTTGTCATGTCATTAATTCTGTTGCTAATCTTATTAGCGACAGAATAATTGTAGTTGTCGATAAAAAATTTTCCATCGTTAAACACATTTTCCTAGTACTTAGACGTCCAAAATATTTCAGATAAGGAGCAATAGTCCTACCCCATCAGCAACGCTAGGCCCACCTCCAACATCTACGTGCCCCTCATCCTTAGTAATAGTAAACTACACAGACAATATCATTAGGATGATCCTATCAGCCATCACTGCCATAAACCTTAGGATTTTTAGTTACTATTTTCGTTGTTTTAGTTTTTGTTAATAAAATTCATATAACATCTTAGTTATTAAATTGATTATTTATGCTATAGAAAATTAATAAATTAATTAATTGAGTATTGTGTGAATTAAATTAAATCGATTGAGGAATTTTAATTAGAAATGGAATTAAACTAATTAATTAAAAAGTGATGAATTAAGAAATTATTTTTAAATTAAATTATGATGGTAGAATATTAATTACCATGGAGTAAAAGTAAAATATATTTATTTAAAAGAAAGAAAATAAAAGGAAAAAGAAAATAGAAAAGGGTAAAATGATGATAATAACTTTATGCATAACAAAATGCTTTTCATTTTTTTCTTCCATTATCTTCACACACGCTCTCTTTATTTTTCTCTTGTCTATGGCAATGTGGTATAGGCAATGATTGGCTCATAATTCCTTACTAAAACTTGAAATTAAGCGTACCATTACGAGTAGGGAAGTGGGATGAGTCAATGGGCATGCTCAATTTCTTGTTTCCTTCTCTACCTCTCTTACCCAAGCATGCACTTGGAAATAGGGTTCTTTGTTTTTCATTTTTATGGCAATTTGAAGCTTGAAAATGGAACTAGATACGGTGGGTGTTGATGAATGACTAACGGAGTGTTTTTTTGGTGCCACTAGGTGACTGACCGAGTTGGTCGTTAGGAAAAGCAAGTCTTGAAGCAGAGGTCGAAATCGACAAAGGTGTACGAAGTAATTTCAAGTGGGGAAAAGGGTAAGATATGTTTGTATACGTATAAGATGTTAATTAAAGTATGGAGAAGAGGAATGAATTTATTAATGATTGGAATGATGGAATATTTAATTAGCAACTTGTAAAGTTAATTATAAGAGTATGTGAGGATTATGTTATAAATTGTGAACTAGATGTTGACAGGTTGTGAAAATTAAATTTAATTGATTGGGATATGAGGATTATATGTTGACTTTGTGGAAATTATATTATTATAGAAAATGACATGATCAATGATGATGAATTGTTAAATGATGTGAATGATTAAGAGATGTGATGAATTGAGATAGCAAAGAAAGATTATGCCTGAGTGGTCGATTGAGATCCTAAGTTGATAGCCATAGTGTCAGGATGAATTATTTGAGATTTTATTTGAGTTGATGTTGTGATAAAGTTGCTATATGTGTATATTGTGTGGTATAGTCAGTCGATCGGTATAAATACCCTTCGTTTTGGCTCCCGTGCTCGAGCATGGCCCAATTGAGCTACCTAGTGGTCAAGTAGGACCCAGTGGTGAGGTGGGGAGCCAGGTTGGGCTCGGTGGACCAGGTGGGTTCATGGGTGGTCAGGTTGCTTTGTAAAAATGATTTCAGAAACTGTCGACGACCGTTCGGTTAGTTCAAAATTTCAAACCTTGGTTATTTTGCTTAATGTTGTTGTTACATGATTTTGAGTTTTTGGATAGCTAGAAATTGATTAAAGTATGTGGGTTAAATAAGTGGTTGATTAATCATAGAGTACCATGTTATGTTTGGATGTAGGTTCGGTTCTGAAATCAAGCCAAGACATGTAATCAAAAATTGGAATCGTCGATTCCCAGTAAGGGAACATTATATTTTAAATGTACGAGTTATGAACGGATAGGTGATATAGTTATATTTATGTATGATGATTTAATTAATGTTTTGATGGAAATTAATGATAATAATTGTAAACACCAATTTTGAATTTTATTTTTCTGATAATCAATTTTTTATTTCTATTTCACTAAAAATGAAAAAGAATTCCCTCCCATCCTCTTTGGTCTGCCACGCCAGAACAAACTCCACTCCCCAACAGCAGGTCCCGGTTCCAATAAGCATGGGATGGCCTGAAAGGGAACAGTGAAGGGTTCAAGAAATACCTTTCATAAAATAATAATAACACCCATCAACAACAGAAGAAAAAGACGACAACCAATTTGAATTTAAGGGCGGGGGAAAGATTGAGAGGGGGTTACGGTGGCCTCATCCTCAGTCTTTTCATCTGCTTCCTAAAACAAAAAAACAGAAAACAGGAACCGGGACGGAGAATCACCTCCAACAGCTCCTCTCAAGGATTCATCATCCACCCTCCTCACCACCATCAAACTCACAGAATTAAGAATCCAAAAGCCAATAACCCAAAAAAAAAAAACCAACAAAGAACAGCAGAAGCCACTGCCATCAGAATTCTGAAACCACCACAGGCCAGACCAGAGCCGGCCCTGACCACGCCCCACCTGCTCGTGCCGCCAATCTCTTCCCTCCGGGATCGCAGATCCGACAACCTCCGCCCTCTACAGGTGAGCCTCATCCTCCGTCGCTCCCTCTCCCTCTCCTCTCCGTTCGGTCTCTCTTTCTCTCTCTGTTCGGTCTCTCTTTCTCTCCCGTTCAGTCTCTCTCTCTCGTTCGCTCTCTCCTTCTAATCTCCCACCCTCTCTCGCTCCATTCCTCTCTCCCTCTCGGTTTCTCCCGCTCTCCCCGTCACTCCCAGTTTCTCCCCCTCCGAGTCCAGCTTCCGACGAGCCCTGCACAACCGGCACCGACCCAGCCGAGCTCCTCTGCCGCCGATCGGTTCCCCCTCTCTTCGGTTTCTTTCTCATCCGTCTCAACTCTCTCTTCTTTCTCTCTCTATTTCACTCTCCCCCTCCTGAAACCCACTGCCGCCTCCCCCTTTCTATTTCTCATTCCCTCTCTTTTCTTTTTCTTTACTAGAATTTAGGTTTTTCATTACTATAACTCCCTCCTCCTTTTTTTTTTAGTTCTGGGCCCTTAAGGCCCATTTCATTATTATTATTTTCAAATATTAAAAATAGTTTTTCTTTAAACAAATAAATAATCTAAATATCTTTTGAAGATGCACAAATAAATTTTAGGCCAAACTAGAAGTGAAGAATCCTAAATTTTAAGATGTAGTGCTTATGGAGTAGATAAACAATATATATTTATTTTAGATCTAAATAGCCTTTAGAATGAATAAAGGATCCTTTTAAAAAGAAGAAAATAAAATATTAGATTTAGGTACCTCTTTGAGATAAATCCAAAAATAGGAATTTTAAAAATTCAAATATCTTTCCTGAAATAACAATAAAGGGTTTCTTTAATTTGTCATAAGCTTTAAAAATAAAACAGATTATAATCTAAATATTTTTTTTTATATAAAGTGAAAATCAAATCAAATCAAATCAAAATATCTTTTCTAAAATAAGGATACAATCAGTTTCTAATAAGCTTAAAAAAATAGATTCTATAAAAAGGTATCTTTTACGAAAAGTAAATAGTCTTTATTCCAAGATCTTATAAGCAATGTCGTGTGAAATTACTTTTGCCTACATTCACGATATAAGACTTCGAAGGTTTATGCACGTGCGATGTACTTCGCCTTGTACTTTTCCTTCCTCATTTTTCTACTAATTAATTAAAAATAATTTATATAATTTTAAAACAGTATTTTCTTGGAATTAATTTTCCCTAAAGAACTACGTAACCCTGATTTCTCAAAAGCTTGAGAATACGTAGGAGCGGGAATCAATTCCTGTCGGGCCCACTTTCCTTCGTTTATTTTTTATGCCTTTGTTATTATCTCAATTTATTTTACCTATTTAATATTTTATAATAATTTGTTTAAAATGAGGTTAATTTAGACGAGACGTCTTGTTAATCTCATACTCTTAATATTTTATTTTAAATAATAACTTTCTTAAAATGAGGTTAATTTAGACGCGACGTCTTGTTAATCTCGTGTTCTCGTGTTTTTTAATATTTTATGTAAATAGTATTTTCCTTAAGAATGAGGTTAATTTAGACGAGACGTCTTGTTAATCTCATACTCTTAATATTTTATTTTAAATAATAACTTTCTTAAAATGAGGTTAATTTAGACGCGACGTCTTATTAATCTCGTGTTCTCGTGTTTTTTAATATTTTATGTAAATAGTATTTTCCTTAAGAATGAGGTTAATTTAGACGCGACGTCTTGTTGACCATGTATTTTTAATATTTTATTTAAATAATGTTTCCTTAAAAATAAGGTTAATTTGGATGAGACGTCCTGTTAATCTTCAGTTTTAATCTTTATTATACTCCATGTTATTCAATTTTATTTTAATCTTCGAATTGTTTATGTATAAGTTAAGGTTAATTTGGACGAGACGTCCTGTTGATCTTCACTCTTACTCTGTTTTTTCCTTTCTATCACTGTTTAGTCAAATTTCTTTCTGTCGCTGTTTTGTTGTCACTGTTTGGTTTGTTCTGTTTGTTTGCATTCGCTTAGTTTATTTCGTGTATTTCTTTTTCTTAAAAGAAGTTAAAAATAATTTATGGGCTATTTTGAAGTGCGTGCTATCAATTTGGGGTAACCGTTTTATAACGGACAGTTGTGAGGTGCTAATACCTTCCTCACCTGTAATTCGACTCCCGAACTTAGAATTTCATTTTTATAACCAGTGCTTTAACGAAAGGTTTTCCCGATATTTTATCCTTAAAAATATTGGTGGCGACTCCCTGTTTTATTTTTAAAATCGTTTCGAGGGTCGGCCGCTTCGCCGCGATCCCGGTCGCGACAGATGGCGACTCCGCTGGGGACACTTAGAGAGTCAAGCCAATCAAATTGATAGCACTTACTTTAAATAGCCTGTTAATTACTTAACTTCTTCCTTTATTTTATTTTATTTTATTTTATTTTATTTTATTTTATTTTATTTTATTTTTTCAATATTTGTATATGGTTTCTGTTTATATTCTGTCATCTATGTTTTGTTATGCCTGTATGTTGTTGAACCCTAGGGTAGACGACTCTGTTTTATTGTACTGTGTTTGTTCTTTGTGAAGGATTGGTAAGGTAAAGGTATTGGACGCCCCTTTCACACACTACACTCACAATTTGCACGCACTTTTGAGCGGGACCCTATACCCGGGCCCAAATAAAATTTAAGATTAGGGGAGGTTGGTAGCGGTGTCATTTGGGATGTACTTCCTGTCTGGCTATCGTGAGAACCTCAGCTAGAGTTCGACTTATTTATGATGCCCACACCTAGTAGACTTCCTACTGTTGTGGTTAACATCATAAGTAGGATCTTGGCTCTAGTGACCTTTAGACAGTAGTGCAAGCCACCTATCGTGAGATATCACTGTTAGATAAGCCCTAGAACCGATAAAAGGCCTTCAGAAAAACCCATTTTAGGCCACAAGGGGCGGACTTTTCCTATACCTTTTCTCCTTCTCGCTCTCCCTTTTAATCCAAATTGTTGGACCACTTACCAGTTCAAAGGATTGCTTCTTTTTTTTAAAAAACTAGTGATCCTTTGATTAGGCAAAGAGTCATTTCATTAAAGTCTTTGGGTCCTGAGTTATGGGATTTCTGTGTCGTCAAAAAAAATGTCCAAAAAAAAGAGTTGATGACGATCGAAAGGTCCGTAACCCATAGGGCTCTCGGTTTGTCACGAGTTTTGTCAATCGTTACTTCCTGATTATAAAATTGTTTTCTAAAAATTGCTAAAGGGAGTATCGATTTACGAAACACGTCCTTTACCAATGACTGGTTTCACTTCCTTTGTATTCTTGCAGGAAGCTATTCAGAGCTAGGCGAATATCTTCGAGTGAAAAATGGAAATTAACATGGGGTCAGGTAGTTGTGATACAAATGTAACTGAGTTGAGAAAGCTACTGCATGTTAAGGCAAAGAAGGTCGACACAGCTAGTTTACAGGCGCTGGGTGAGAAATTGAATTTGACTCAAAAGATGGCTTTCGCCCGGAAATATGGAAAGATTTTGAAGTTGTTGGAAGTCGAAGTACAAGTTGAGGCGATCACCGCATTGTCTCAGTTTTATGACCCACCTCTTCGCTGTTTCACATTTCGGGATTTCCAGTTAGCTCCGTCTATTGAGGAATTTGAGCGGATTTTGGGGATGTCTCTAGAAGGACAAACGCCTTACCGTCATCTGGAGCATCAAGCAAATATCGCTTCTGTTGCTCGTGTCTTAAAAATTGGCCCAGAAGTGTTGAAAGGGGCACAATTAAGCAGAAATCAGACCCCGGGGTTCGCTCGGGAGTACCTTGAAAAACACATGCACTTTCTAGCTGAAAAAGAAGATTGGGATACCTTCATGGACACTTTGGCTCTTACTATTTATGGCGTCGTGTTATTCCCAAACATAGACAATTATGTGGACTACGAGGCTATTGGCGTCTTCCTAGCTCGAAAATTCAAATTGGAAAACCCCGTCACTGCTATTTTGGCAAATGTCTACTGCACTATGGATTTCTGCCATACACAAGGCGGGAAAAGGATCATCTGTTGCCTGCCAGCTTTATATGTGTGGCTTACGTCACATGTCTTTAACCAAGTCGGCAAAGTTGACTGCCCTGTTTCTGATCTGAAATCGTGCCAGTTAGCGACAAAGAATGGGCGTGAATGGGCCAATCATCTGGTGGGACTCACAGCTGAAAAGGTAAGATGGTATCCGCATTGGTTGAAAGTTGATAGCATAATCCATCACTGTGGAAACCACTCGAATGTTCCCATCATGGGCACTCAGGGATGCATCAATTATAACCCCATCATCGCCAAGCGCCAGTTAGCTTACCCGCTACTCGGGCCACCAGACGACGAGTCGCTCACTCCCTTTGTTTTCTACTATGCCAAAGGAGACTACACCTATGCCGTTCGGAACATAGCGGAGGCTTGGAAGAAAGTACACAAGAAAGGAAAAGAGTTAGGGGTCCGAAGTCATGCTGTAAAAGAGGAATATCATCAGTGGGTCCTAAATAGGGTATCCATAGTCAAGCTGCCGTTCAAGGGTCCCTCCTATTTCCCAACAAGCGCGCCTATTCCCTGGCCTATCTTTGAAGATGAAGTAACAAAAACCATGAGAGTCAAGATAGAAGAATTGACTGCAAGAAACAAAAAGCTAGAAGAAGAATTACTGAAGTCTCAACAAGAATGTGCCCTTCAGAAAAGGGAGAACTTAGAAAGCAAGCGAACCATCGAAGAGGTAGGGAAGAAGCGAAAAGCTGAAAGGGATCATATGAGAAAACAAGACCAATGCCTTCGAGCGGCCAACTCGCAGCTGAAAATGAAGAGTCGTCAGAGGGACACCATTCTAGCTGATAAACAGCTTTTAAGGGATATGTTGGCAAAGGCCAAGGAGGATGAGCGAAGCGCCCTGGTGCAAAAGGAATTATTACAGTCACAAATTCACAGGCTGGAGCATCAACTCAACGAGGTGGTAGAAGCTTGCCAACATGAAATAAATGGAGAGCGTCGACATGCCATGGAAATAGAGCAAGACTGTTAGGAGGCTATACGCACCTTGGAAGCCAAAACAGCAGAGCAGGACGAGGTCATTCATTCATGGATGAACCGCTTCGCCCACTTGGCGTATTTGGCCAATGGGACTCTAGAAGACCTTCCATGGCTACTCAAGCAGGCTGAAGGGATGGTTAATCCCCTTACTACCCCAAAGGACATTGTAACCTTCCTGGACTATTGTAGGAAAAGGCTTTGTGAGATAAGGGCCATGATTGCCCGAGCTAGGAACGGCTGATTTATTTTCTGATAATGTAACAAGCTTAACAGTTATGTACTTTATGATATTTCAGAATGAAAGGATCTTTTGCCTTCACAACTATCTCATGTTAATTTCCATTTATCGCATACTTAGTACTTTTGAACGTGACGTTCTGAGGAACAGTCGAAGGATAGTCGATAAGTTCTGAATTGCTTCTCAGAATCTTGGTTTACACTCTCTTTATCGCCTTGTTTTATTTGCTAAGCATGTTCTTCCCTTTAATGAATTTTTGTTTTCTTTTTCAAAAAGACGTCACGGGTAGGCATCCTTACCAGACCCGACTCCAAAAGAGACTCATGGCTGAGGAAGAAGCTAGGAACGGAGACTTTAGAACTGAGTTCGATCAGTTGAAAGAACGGGTGGAAGAATTAACTAGACTTTTGGAAAAGAGACACACAGAAGGAGACTCCTCTGCAGGTGCTGAGGACGCCCAGCAGCAGCCCTCCATGCCGCCACATCCTCCCGGCTTTGGCCCAGTAAGGGCCCAATTCCATAACTCAACAACACCTCCACTCACCATTAATGTCGTAAAACCTAACCCTGCCATTGAATCTCAGCCACCTTATGGCCAGTACCATGCACAACAACACACGTTTGTCGGCCCTGACGGCAACCCAGTACCTTTTCCACCCTATGGCCTACCACAGGGATACTTTCCCCCGCTCGCTAATCAACAAGATACTTACAACCAGCAAACTGCAAATCCTCATGCTTCACACCCCGCCCAGCCAAGTGTGCCACCACTCCATGACCCGCAGGCCTATCAAGCCTAAAACACACAAGCCCAAACGGCCCAACCAACCTACAGTGCACAAACCCAAAACACACAAGCCCAAACGGCCCAACCAACCTACAATGCACAAGCCCAAAACATGCAGGCCTCGATGACCCAGCCGGCTTACACCGCACAAGCTATGGCCCAACCCCAGGGTCCCCCGCTAAACGCAGGCCCAGTGAACCAGCTCTACGCATCAGCTCCGCAAAATCAGCCACACGGCTATCCGTGTGGATACACGACCCCCTACGCGGCCAATCCCCAAGATGTAACCCGTATGATCGCGGATCCCCAAAAGGGAAAGATAGAAATCTTGGAGGAACGCTTGAGAATGATGGAAGGCACTGGCGGTTTTGGGCGGATAAATGCTTCTGAGTTATGCCTGGTCACAGACTTGGTCCTCCCGCCCAAATTTAAAATGCCAGATTTTGACAAATATCGGGGAATGACTTGTCCAAAGAATCATCTCACGATGTACTGCCGAAAGATGGCATCCTATTCTTCTAATGACCAATTGTTGATCCATTGCTTTCAAGATAGTCTGGCTGGGGCCGCCCTCACCTGGTACGCACACCTTGACCGAAACCATGTTCGATGTTGGAATGACTTGGCAGATGCTTTCATTAGGCAATACAAATATAATATGGATATGGCACCCAACAGAGTTCAATTACAGAACATGGTAAAGAAAGATAATGAAACGTTCAAGGAGTATGCCCAACGTTGGCGGGAAACAGCTGCACAAGTGGACCCACAGCTGTCAGAAAAAGAGATGGTCGCGATGTTCATCGATACGCTCCCATCACCCTTCTATGGCAAGATGATTGGTAGTGTTTCATCTAACTTCTCCGACATTGTGACTATCGGGGAAAGGGTAGAGAGCGGAATACGAATAGGAAAGATCACCTGGGGCCCGTCTGGGGTAAGCACGACAAGGAAGCCAGCACCGGGTGATGGTAGGAGAAGAGATGGGGAAACTCATTCCATCTCTTCCAATCAAAAAATGGCTCTGCCAAGACCGTTCATCCCTACCACGATTCAGGCTCCCAATCCTTATGTGGCCGCCGCCACTCATAGCCCGACAGCTTATACTCCCCATCTCCGTCCACCCGTGGTAGGAGCGCCCGCGCCGCAACCCATGCCATACCACCACCCACAACAAGTGATTCAACCACCCAATCCCAATACAAGAAGACCCAACAATGAGCGCACCCCTGTGCAGTTTGATCCCATCCCAATAACATATACCGAGCTTTTGCCACTCCTCATTCAAAAAGGTCTGTTGGCTCCGTGCCCCTCGAGGCCAATGCAACCTCCTTACTCGAGGGGGTATGATCCTAACGCTCGATGTAATTACCACGCTGGGGCATCAGGGCATTCCATAGAAAACTGTGTGGCTTTGAAATACAAAGTGAGGGACCTGATCAAAGCCGACTGGCTTAATTTTCGAGAAGGAAGTCCTAATGTGGCCACAAATCCCCTGCCCAATCATGGAAGTTCAGGAGTTAACGCCGTGGAAAAGGATGAAGAGTGCATCCGGGATGTTGCTGATGTAAAGACACCATTGAAGATAATCCATTCCCACTTGTTCAAGCAGGGTTTAATGAGGAAGCCTTGGACTGGGGAGCACGACAAGGATCATACTGCCGAACACCAAAACTTTTATGAACTTCTTCAAGGGCTCATGGATGATAACTTTGTACAAATCTGTAAACACTGTGAAGACAAGGTGAACATGATTCAAGAACAGTCAGGGGTGCCAGTTCCTAAACCTTTAACAATTTTCTACAGCAAGAGCCCCTCAGTGGCTCCTGTTTCTGTGCAGCCGACTGTTACTATTCAAACACCTACCCCATTTCCATTCAAGGATTCACGAGCTGTCCCGTGGAAATACGGTGTGGATAAGGTCGTTGCAGGCTCGACAGTGAGCAACACTTTGTCATCGTCGGTTACAAACATTGCTGGGGTAGGAGGTGTGACCCGGAGCGGAAGAGTATATGCTCCTCCAGAGTTAAGGAAGGATCAAACAGCCGAAAAGGTTAAAGTTAGTAGAGAAGGCACCAGTGGCAAAGAAAAAGGGGCTGTGACTAATGAAGAGGCCCAAGAGTTTTTAAAGTTTATCCGCCAAAGTGAATATCAAGTGCTAGACCAGTTGAACCAAACCCCAGCTAAAATCTCTTTGTTGTCATTGTTGATAAACTCAGAGCCACACCGGAAGATACTAATAAAGGTGCTAAATGAGGCCCATGTCAGTCATGATCTCCCCATTGATAAGTTCCAGGGAATAGTAGGGCATATCGTTGCAGATAACTATCTGACATTTACTGACGATGAAATACCACCAGAAGGAGTGGGGCACAACAAGGCCCTCCACATCTCTGTGAAATGCCAAGATCATATGCTAGCAAAAGTGCTAGTTGACAATGGGTCATCCCTTAATGTAATGCCCAAATCAACATTGGCCAAGTTGCCGTTCGACGGAACATATATGAGGCCGAGTGCCACAATTGTGCGGGCCTTTGATGGCACGCGGAGGGAAGTCATGGGTGAAATTGAATTGCCTATTCAAGTTGGACCTTGCACTTTCCAGGTCCTTTTCCAGGTTATGGATATCGTGCCTGCCTACAGTTGTTTGTTGGGTAGGCCATGGATCCATTCAGCTGGAGTGGTTCCATCCACCCTGCACCAAAAACTGAAGTTTGTAATGGACAACAAGCTGATAATCGTATCTGGTGAGGAAGACTTCTTGGTCAGCAAACCCGTTACGACCCCTTATGTCGAGGCAGCGGAAGAGGCCCTTGAAACCTCATTCCAAGCGTTAGAAATTGCAAACGCCACATATATGGGAGAAGGGACCATAATGGTTAAAGCCTGTATGCCAACCGCATCCCTAGTGATGGCGAAAATAATGCTGCGTGAAGGATATAGGCCTGGAAAGGGTTTAGGGCCTACTTTAGACGGAAGAGTAGAACCTGTGTGCCTTGTGGAGAATAGAAATGGTTTTGGCTTGGGTTACCGGCCTACAGTCGCTGATAGGAAGAGGGTGGAAGAAGAAAAGAGGGAAAGAAGGGCTGCCCGTATTGCTGGCAGGGAACCTCACACCACAAGAGTCTCTATCTGTGATCTCTATGAAAGCTTCCAGAGTGCCGGATTGATGCCTCCAGACCTAGTAGCAGTTGCTGAAGATGGTCTTTGTGGTATTACTGATTTCGTGATTGCTTGCCCGCCGGGCCTAGAGCTTCATAACTGGGAGGCCATCGAACTCCCTACGACTTTAAATAATTTACCGAAGTAATTTGTTATTGCTTTAATGTCTTGTTTATCCCTTTGCTATGCCTAAGGCTTTGGGGCTTTTCCATGTAATAAGGGCAAAGAACTTGTTTTATCACTCAATCAATAAATGCGTATCAATTCAAAAAAATCCTCTTATTCCTTTATCCTTGCTTTGATTCATTTTCTTTACTTGCTTGTCCCTCCTTTTCTTTCTCTTCTTTATTTTTTGCCGTAATACGCTAAATTGCAGATCCAAAAATGACCCTCTTGAGACTAATGAAATCGCAATCCCGCTTCACGATTTCGATCACCCGGTTGACTATGCCGACGAAGAAGGTGAAGAAGACTATGGGCCACCACCCGAGTTAACAAGATTATTGGAACAAGAGGACAGGGAAATTCAACATTATTTGGAGATAGTTGAAATTATTAATTTGGGGAATGAGGAGGATAAGAAAGAAGTCAAGATTGGTACCTCTTTGAGTAAGGAGCAGAGGCGAGAACTGATTGAACTGCTAATAGAGTTCTGTGACGTCTTTGCTTGGTCTTATCAAGATATGCCGGGACTCGATACTTGTATTGTCGAGCATAAACTACCCCTAAAGCCCGAGTGCCCTCCGGTGAAGCAGAAGTTACGCCGAATGAAGCCAGAGATGCTCTTAAAGATCAAAGACGAGGTTAAGAAACAGTTTGATGCTGGGTTCCTAGCTGTGGCAAAGTACCCTCAGTGGGTGGCAAATATCATCCCCGTCCCAAAGAAGGATGGGAAGGTGAGGATGTGTGTAGATTATCGGGACTTGAATAGAGCCAGCCCTAAAGATGATTTCCCTCTACCCCAGATCGATGTCTTGGTTGATAACACAGCCCAACATACCATCTTCTCATTCATGGATGGTTTCTCCGGATATAATCAAATTAAGATGGCACCTGAAGATATGGAGAAAACCACATTTATCACTCTATGGGGAACATTTTGTTACAAAGTGATGTCCTTCGGTTTGAAAAACGCTGGGGCAACCTATCAGAGAGCAATGGTGACTCTATTCCATGATATGATGCATAAGGAGATAGAAGTATACGTGGATGATATCATTGCCAAGTCTAGAACTGAGAAGGATCACATTGGCGACCTAAGGAAGCTTTTTGAACGTTTGAGAAAGTTCAGGCTCAGGTTGAACCCTGCCAAATGCACATTCGGCGCAAGGTCGGGCAAGCTGCTAGGGTTCATAGTAAGCGAAAGAGGAATAGAGGTTGATCCTGACAAAGTCAGAGTAATTCTTGAGATGCCTCCTCCTCGTACAGAGAAGGAAGTCAGGGGATTCCTGGGAAGGTTGAATTATATCGCCCGATTCATTTCACAATTGACATCGACCTGTGAACCGATCTTCAAGTTACTTCGCAAGAACCAACAGGGGCAATGGAATGAGGATTGCCAAACAGCTTTTGAGAAGATTAAGCAGTATCTACGAGAACCACCAATCTTGGTACCGCCGACCCCTGGGAGGCCGCTAATCTTATATCTGACAGTACTGAATGAGTCCATGGGATGCGTGTTGGGTCAGCACGATGAAACTGGAAAGAAGGAACATGCTATTTACTACTTGAGCAAGAAGTTCACTGATTGCGAGATGAGGTATTCCGCTTTAGAGAGAACTTGTTGTGCGTTAGCATGGGCCGCTAAGCGCCTGAGGCAATACATGTTGAGTCACACCACCTGGCTAGTTTCTAAGATGGACCCCGTTAAGTACATCTTTGAAAAGCCTGCTTTAACCGGAAGGATAGCTCGTTGGCAAATGCTATTAACTGAGTACGACATAACATATGTCACTCAAAAGGCTATAAAAGGAAGTGCCCTGGCAGACTACTTAGCACACCAGCCCGTCAGTGATTACCAACTGATACGATTCAACTTCCCAGATGAGGATATCCTGGCATTATTTAACGAAGAAGGCGGTCGTGAAGACAAGTGGATCTTAAGGTTCGATGGGGCTTCTAACGCACTCGGGCATGGAATAGGAGCTGTTTTGATTTCACCAGATAAAGAGTTCATCCCTGTCTGTGCCAGGCTGTGTTTCGATTGCACCAACAACATCGCTGAGTATGAGGCATGCTCTTTAGGGATCCAAGCAGCTTTGGACGCAAAAGTAAGGTCATTGGAAGTCTACGGGGATTCCGCTTTGGTCATCCACCAATTGAAAGGCGAATGGGAGACTAGGGATAGCAAATTGGTTCCTTATCACACCTACATCAAGGAAATGATCAAGGATTTCGATGAGATTTCTTTTCATCATGTTGTTCGGGATGATAATCAGATGGCTGATGCTTTGGCCACTCTCGCCTCGATGTTCAGAGTAAGTAATGACTATGATATGCCTCTTATCGAGATAGAGAAGCGTCGTGAACCCGCATACTGCCAAATGGTCGAAGAGGAGTCGGATGGGGAACCTTGGTACCACGACATTAAGAGGTATATCCAGAGTCAGGAGTACCCAGACGGCGCTACGGAGAATGATAAGAGAACCCTACGATGATTCGCCATGGGTTTCTTCTTAAACGGTGATGTGCTTTATAAGAGAAACTATGACTCTGTTCTTCTTCGTTGCATCGACGCTGCTGAAGCAAACAAAATCATGAGGGATGTTCACGAGGGATCCTTTGGAACCCACACTAATGGGCACGCCATGTCAAGAAAAATCTTGAGGGCTGGTTATTACTGGATGACCATGGAAACGGACTGCTTTACTTATGTTCGGAAGTGTCATAAATGTCAAATATACGCTGATCATATTCATGCTCCCCCGTCATCTCTAAATGTCTTGTCGGTACCGTGGCCCTTCTCAATGTGGGGCATGGATGTCATTGGGTCCATCGAACCAAAAGCCTCAAACGGTCACCGTTTTATTTTAGTTGCCATCGATTATTTTACAAAGTGGGTAGAGGCTGCTTCATATGCCAATGTGACAAGAAATGTTATGGTTAAATTTGTCAAACGAGAACTGATATGCCGATACGGTTTGCCAAGTCAGATCATCACTGACAATGGGACAAATTTGAACAATAAAATGATGAAGGAACTATGCGAGAGCTTCAAAATTCACCACCATAATTCTTCCCCTTATCGCCCCAAAATGAATGGGGCGGTCGAGGCAGCCAATAAAAACATCAAGAAGATAGTACAGAAGATGGTGGTAACTTACAGAGATTGGAGTGAGATGCTTCCTTTTGCTCTACATGGGTATCGTACCTCAGTCCGAACCTCAACTGGGGCAACCCCATTCTCCTTGGTTTATGGTATGGAGGCAGTCCTTCCTTTTGAGGTAGAAATCCCTTCCCTTCGAGTGATAATGGAGGCAAAATTAGAAGAAGCCGAGTGGGTCCAAGCTCGACATGACCAACTAAATCTGATCGATGGTAAAAGACTGACTGCCCTCTGTCATGGTCAGTTGTATCAGAGGCGTATGAAACGAGCATTCGAAAAGAAGGTACGACCTCGACGATTCCAAGAAGGAGACTTGGTTCTCAAGAAAATTTTGCCAATCAGGAAAGACAACCGGGGCAAATGGACTCCTAACTATGAAAGGCCATATGTCGTGAAGAGGGCTTTTTCTGGAGGAGCCCTGATACTCGCTACCATGGATGGCAAGGACTTGCCAATGCCTATAAACGCGGATGCAGTGAAGAAGTACTATGCCTGATGAAAGAATGTTAAAAAACAAAAAATAGAAAAAGAGATAAGGTAAAAATAATGCTCGCTAGGCTGAAAACCTGAAAGGGCAGCCTAGGCAAAAGTTAGAGCGACCCGATGAGTTGAAAACCCAAAAGGGCAACTCAGGCAAAAATTAGGGTCAAATTTCTGGTAATGTGACTAAAACCTCTGACTAAAAAGTACAAGTCCAAGCTGGGGCATGTGGACCATGGTCAAACTACCCTTTCAAAGGCAGAATTGAACGATGTGCTTGAGGTCGTGACGTGGGATTAAGATTCTCACTAGTCTCAAGGATTCACTGGAGGATCCTTGAACCTTCCCTGTTTCTCCTGGCCTTGACCTGCACTATGTAACTTCATTCCATCCCATCTATTTTCCCTTTTATCCATTCTCTGTATTCTGTTTGACATATATGAATAAAATTCATCCTTTTTTTCGATGCGTGTTATGAATTGCATTGATCTGATAAAACATTATGTTTTTAACAAAATAAATAAAATAATGATGAACATTTAAAGTCATGAGGGACAAGATGCTCTTACTACTCGACCATTACTTGAGCAATCATCACAAAGATCCAGCCCGGCACGTACTCCAAAGCTATGATTGCCTCGTTCATTCTCCTCTGTCCATGAGTTATCCTAAGGGTCACGGTCTCACAGGATCTACCCAGTTTTCAAACTTATCTCTGTACTACTCACCCTTTTTCTACAGGTTGTTGTAACAAACAGGCTTAGAAGAACTCAGAGCATCCCGCAACTCTCTCCCCGGTGGGCCTACAAGTCAGATTAGGTCCTTCCCCCCAGTAATACTGTAATCCAGAAATAAGTTTCAGCTAGTTCTAGGTCTCTCCCCCAGTGGAGCCACAGTCAGACTTAGGATGAGTCTATTCCCCTAGTAGAGCTGTAATCTAGGGATAAAGACTTCAGCTGAACCTCTGTTCTTGGTTAGGCTACAACTAAGGAAGCTTCTCCAGGCTCCTCATCCCCAGTGGAACCACGATTATCAGAAATTAGCACTAATCAAGACCTCTTCCCCAGTGGAACCATAATCCTGAAGAGGACTCTTACCAGCTCCCCCCAGTGGAATCACAATCCAAAAGCGGACTCCACGTGGCTTTTCTTCCCCAATAATTTCCTCATCACCAAAATAGCACTCACCATACACTCAAACTGGGGCATCACCCCAGGTCTCTTCCACTTTCAGTCAAGTCAAGGGGCAATACCCCGATTTCCAAACAACTCAAACTGGGGCATCACCCCAGGTCTCTTCCACTTTCAGTCAAATCAAGGGGCAGTGCCCCGAATCTCCAACAACTCAAACTGGGGCATCCCCCGGGTCTCTTCCATTTTAGATCATGGGGGCAGAACCCCACCTTTTACTTTTCTATCAATCAAAGGGTCAACCCCACCTTTTACTTCTCTGTCAATCGAAGGGTCAACCCCACCTTTTACTTCCCTGTCAATCGAAGGGTCAACCCCACCTTTTACTTTCCTGTCAATCGAAGGGTCAACCCCACCTCTTACTTTTCTGTCAAATCGAAGGGTCAATCCCACCTTTTACTTTCCTGTCAAATCGAAGGGTCAACCCCACCTTTTACTTTCCTGTCAAATCGAATGGTCAACCCTACCTTTTACTTTCCTGTCAATCGAAGGGTCAACCCCACTTTTTACTTTTTGTCAATCGAAGGGTCAACCCCACCTTTTACTTTTTGTCAATGAAGGGTTAACCCCACCTTTTACTTTTTATCAACGAAGGGTTAACCCCACCTTTTACTTTCCTGTCAATCGAATGGTCAACCCCACCTTTTAATTTCCTGTCAATCAAAGGGTCTACCCCTCCTTTGTTTTCTGTCAACTAGGGACATTCCCTAAGTCACCTGCTTTTAGTCAAAGCCTCAGGAACCCACTCCTAGGCTATCTCATTTCTTGATTTGAATCCGGGGCGTTCCCTGGACACCCGATTGCTACAAAGGAAGCCTCAGGGTAAAGCTCTAACTTTAGTTACCAGAGTTGGCACCTTGATTATCTTCCCCAACTGCCAAAGTTTTTTAAGTCTGTCTCATTATCAAAGTTGGCATTGTTTGACTCTCTTGAGGTTGTTGTTGTCAAGATGGTGTTCACGTCTTTACTTCCTTTTTGTAGTATGAACGAATTATTCATATTTTCACGAAAAGAAAGTAAAGAGGGGCAGCTGTAAACACCAATTTTGAATTTTATTTTTCTGATAATCAATTTTTTATTTCTATTTCACTAAAAATGAAAAAGAATTCCCTCCCATCCTCTTTGGTCTGCCACGCCAGAACAAACTCCACTCCCCAACAGCAGGTCCCGGTTCCAATAAGCATGGGATGGCCTGAAAGGGAACAGTGAAGGGTTCAAGAAATACCTTTCATAAAATAATAATAACACCCATCAACAACAGAAGAAAAAGACGACAACCAATTTGAATTTAAGGGCGGGGGAAAGATTGAGAGGGGGTTACGGTGGCCTCATCCTCAGTCTTTTCATCTGCTTCCTAAAACAAAAAAACAGAAAACAGGAACCGGGACGGAGAATCACCTCCAACAGCTCCTCTCAAGGATTCATCATCCACCCTCCTCACCACCATCAAACTCACAGAATTAAGAATCCAAAAGCCAATAACCCAAAAAAAAAACCAACAAAGAACAGCAGAAGCCACTGCCATCAGAATTCTGAAACCACCACAGGCCAGACCAGAGCCGGCCCTGACCACGCCCCACCTGCTCGTGCCGCCAATCTCTTCCCTCCGGGATCGCAGATCCGACAACCTCCGCCCTCTACAGGTGAGCCTCATCCTCCGTCGCTCCCTCTCCCTCTCCTCTCCGTTCGGTCTCTCTTTCTCTCTCTGTTCGGTCTCTCTTTCTCTCCCATTCAGTCTCTCTCTCTCGTTCGCTCTCTCCTTCTAATCTCCCACCCTCTCTCGCTCCATTCCTCTCTCCCTCTCGGTTTCTCCCGCTCTCCCCGTCACTCCCAGTTTCTCCCCCTCCGAGTCCAGCTTCCGACGAGCCCTGCACAACCGGCACCGACCCAGCCGAGCTCCTCTGCCGCCGATCGGTTCCCCCTCTCTTCGGTTTCTTTCTCATCCATCTCAACTCTCTCTTCTTTCTCTCTCTATTTCACTCTCCCCCTCCTGAAACCCACTGCCGCCTCCCCCTTTCTATTTCTCATTCCCTCTCTTTTCTTTTTCTTTACTAGAATTTAGGTTTTTCATTACTATAACTCCCTCCTCCTTTTTTTTTTAGTTCTGGGCCCTTAAGGCCCATTTCATTATTATTATTTTCAAATATTAAAAATAGTTTTTCTTTAAACAAATAAATAATCTAAATATCTTTTGAAGATGCACAAATAAATTTTAGGCCAAACTAGAAGTGAAGAATCCTAAATTTTAAGATGTAGTGCTTATGGAGTAGATAAACAATATATATTTATTTTAGATCTAAATAGCCTTTAGAATGAATAAAGGATCCTTTTAAAAAGAAGAAAATAAAATATTAGATTTAGGTACCTCTTTGAGATAAATCCAAAAATAGGAATTTTAAAAATTCAAATATCTTTCCTGAAATAACAATAAAGGGTTTCTTTAATTTGTCATAAGCTTTAAAAATAAAACAGATTATAATCTAAATATTTTTTTTATATAAAGTGAAAATCAAATCAAATCAAATCAAAATATCTTTTCTAAAATAAGGATACAATCAGTTTCTAATAAGCTTAAAAAAATAGATTCTATAAAAAGGTATCTTTTACGAAAAGTAAATAGTCTTTATTCCAAGATCTTATAAGCAATGTCGTGTGAAATTACTTTTGCCTACATTCACGATATAAGACTTCGAAGGTTTATGCACGTGCGATGTACTTCGCCTTGTACTTTTCCTTCCTCATTTTTCTACTAATTAATTAAAAATAATTTATATAATTTTAAAACAGTATTTTCTTGGAATTAATTTTCCCTAAAGAACTACGTAACCCTGATTTCTCAAAAGCTTGAGAATACGTAGGAGCGGGAATCAATTCCTGTCGGGCCCACTTTCCTTCGTTTATTTTTTATGCCTTTGTTATTATCTCAATTTATTTTACCTATTTAATATTTTATAATAATTTGTTTAAAATGAGGTTAATTTAGACGAGACATCTTGTTAATCTCATACTCTTAATATTTTATTTTAAATAATAACTTTCTTAAAATGAGGTTAATTTAGACGCGACGTCTTGTTAATCTCGTGTTCTCGTGTTTTTTAATATTTTATGTAAATAGTATTTTCCTTAAGAATGAGGTTAATTTAGACGAGACGTCTTGTTAATCTCATACTCTTAATATTTTATTTTAAATAATAACTTTCTTAAAATGAGGTTAATTTAGACGCGACGTCTTGTTAATCTCGTGTTCTCGTGTTTTTTAATATTTTATGTAAATAGTATTTTCCTTAAGAATGAGGTTAATTTAGACGCGACGTCTTGTTGACCACGTATTTTTAATATTTTATTTAAATAATGTTTCCTTAAAAATAAGGTTAATTTGGATGAGACGTCCTGTTAATCTTCAGTTTTAATCTTTATTATACTCCATGTTATTCAATTTTATTTTAATCTTCGAATTGTTTATGTATAAGTTAAGGTTAATTTGGACGAGACGTCCTGTTGATCTTCACTCTTACTCTGTTTTTTCCTTTCTATCACTGTTTAGTCAAATTTCTTTCTGTCGCTGTTTTGTTGTCACTGTTTGGTTTGTTCTGTTTGTTTGCGTTCGCTTAGTTTATTTCGTGTATTTCTTTTTCTTAAAAGAAGTTAAAAATAATGTATGGGCTATTTTGAAGTGCGTGCTATCAATTTGGGGTAACCGTTTTATAACGGACAGTTGTGAGGTGCTAATACCTTCCTCACCTGTAATTCGACTCCCGAACTTAGAATTTCATTTTTATAACCAGTGCTTTAACGAAAGGTTTTCCCGATATTTTATCCTTAAAAATATTGGTGGCGACTCCCTGTTTTATTTTTAAAATCGTTTCGAGGGTCGGCCGCTTCGCCGCGATCCCGGTCGCGACAATAATGATGTATGATTGAATTGGTAGTGTTTCCCCCAAATCAGAGAAGGGCCTCACGATACCCCCCGTTCCCTCTATTTTCATCATATATATAGGGGATTCTGATTCCCCTTAATCTGGGCGAGATATGATTACACCCACGTCATGTGGGCCTGGATCAAAGACCTGTTTTTTTTTCCTTATACCATCGTATAAATGTAATATGAAAAAGCTTTGTAATTCAAGTAACACTTTTGAGTAGTAAAACCTAATTCTTCTAGAGTAATTCTTTAAGATTTTTTGTGCGTTACATACTCATTTTGAATAGGTAGTATATCCCATCTTTACTATTATTATCGATGTAATTGATGATTATTAGAATTGAGTGAATTTTATTCATATGGTTTATATAATTGACTGATGATTGTGATAACTATTGCATGAGGTTGCAACTAGTAAAAATATGTTGATGATGAAAAATGGAATTGATAATGTGAATTAAAAATGGGAATGGTTGTAATTAATTAGATGTGCATGTTATGCTTGATGAATTGTTTGGATATGAAACCTTTAGTGGTGATAACTAAGTGGTAGCCCCTAGTGATAGTAATCAAGAAGTCTGATAATGAATTACGGATGTTGTGGCATAACATTTGCCTTCAACCGCTTAAGAACTATAGGGGGCCTATGGCCTAAATTGGAGGACGACCTGATGATAAAGCACATACCTTGTGGTGATTTCTTTGGATTCCACACCTGCTTTAGAGTGAGACTCTAAGGCTGGCCCATAACACCTAAGTTGAGGTGTCGTTGTCATGTGAAGTGACTGGTGTTGCGAATGGGTGAATGGTTCAGTAGCAGTAAAAAAGTCAATTGATATATGTTGAGAGAATTTTAATATTGCAGTATTTATCCCATCAGTAGAGTTGGATCTACATGCATATGCCTTAGCATATAGTGATTAAGATTTAATTGCTACTAGGAAGCCATTGATGATGATTATGGTTATGGTTGTTACATCTGTGTTAATGTGATGTTATATGAGTATGTTAAATGACATTTTATAAATTATGATGAATAATGGTTAAGTATGATTTTGTAATGTGATTCATGAGCTGGATGATAATATAGATATATTGTAAGGTAAATCTCGTTCTATATTTTTCATTTAATATATATATATGCTCACCCTTAAACATTTATATTTTAGTGAATCTGGAACAAGGAGAAGGATGGTGAATTACCATTATGGTTGTTATGATAATCTGTCAGAAAGATTAATGTGTGCATATATATATATATATATATATATATATATATATATATAACTGTACAACTTTTAACGTAAAATGCCTTGGTTGGCTTCTTCGATACATATGACGTATATAATTGTTAGTGGATAGGTAGCCAGATACCTCACTGGAAGTGTAGATAATGTTTTGCATGTATGGATATGTTGATAATGATATATAATGTGATTGATGACTTTGATGTCAAGAGAACTATGATGCCAATGTCTAGGAATTAAAATTCTAGCATGATATTGGTATTAATTGTATAATGGGCAAGTTATGTTGTATAGCATAAGTTATGAATTGATGCGTTGATGCATATGTGGCAATGTATGCATTATGGCTTTAAGATTAGATTGATTGCCATGTTTTAGCGAGAATTTAAGCCTAAAATGGGAACTAGATAGGTCATATTTGATCCAAGAGGTTTATAGTCTCTACTTTGGATTTGAAATTTGTTAGGATGGTTTTAGACATCTTTGGATTGGTTTGGCATGGTTTGGAGGGTCCAATTAACCTATAGTTAGCCTAATTACATTTTCACATATCTCTCTCGTTTTTTGAAATTTTTAGGCGTGGTTGGTGGCCACAGGTTACAATTAGTGTATAGAAGCTTGTGTTAAAATATAGCGTCACTTGGAGGAAGAACGAATAAGTTAGGATGTATGGAAGTTGGCCGGGACCAATTCTCTACACACATTGTACAAAATTTTTGCATAATGGGCCAAAAAGGTGGCTCAATCATGTATGTAATAGGAATTAGTCTTTCTTTTCTTTAACAAGGTTGTAGGTAATTGAACTACGTATGTGCACAAACTGTATTCGCCTCAATCAGAGTCTCATAGCTTAAGTTATGCCCCAATATGATAACTCACACTAAAACTAGGTTCTGGCAGTGAGAACCACGGCCAGGCCATGGAGCTCACTGTTAGAGGGACCATTTTAGAGAATTTTCACCCTTTTTTGTTAGAGAGAACAACGACCTTGATAGCCACCATGGCCAGGCCATGGAACCCACTACTTGGGGCCTTGTTTTGTGCCAATTGTCACCTCTAATCTTTGCCCTTTGTCCTTACATTTGGAACCCTCTTGTTTAGGTTTTGTCCTTATATTTCTTAGCTCTTTTTTGGCACATATTTCAATATGTCTTTCGCTTCCATGTGCAAGGAATTCTATTTGAATCAATATAGTATTTTCTGTTGTTGCATCAAGTTATTGTTGTCATTGTAGTATTACATTATCTTGTGGCATTCGGTTCCTATGATTCAATCTATGATGCAAGTGGATGGTTTATGATTTGAAACGTGAAAAATTTATTCACATTTTTGTTATTAATTACACTTGCATTAGGATAGGGGTCTGCAAAATCAAGCGGTCACAATATGAGAGCCAAATAGTATGTGTATATATATATACACACACACAATAAGTCGTAAACGGTATATATAAAATGATCTATTTAATTCAACCTAAAAATTAATTCATGAGTTATAACGTGTATACTTTTCATATTTTTTTATTGAAATGTGACTTATCTCGTCACAACTAATTTATAAGTCAAGAATTATTTTAAATTTTATAAGATATACACTAACATATTCTTAATATTCATTAGTGAAGTAAGATTTATCTCAACTATATATATGCTGTTGAGATTTGAGAATTAAATTCTCTGATAATCGATTACCATTGTGTGTAATCGATTATCAAAGAGTGAAAACTCTGATTGAGTAACTTTTTAAATTTTGAGACGCCAAATGGTATGACCTTTCAAAGGTGTAATGCCAAATGGTATGACTTTTCAAAAGGTGTAATTGATTACCATTGTGTTGTAATTAATTACATGCCTTTTCAGTAAATTTAAAGAGTCTCAACCTTTTATGAAGAGTTATAACAATTCATAAATTTGTGTCCCTTTAATTCAAAAGATGTCTGATCAACATCTATATAAAGGGATCCAAGTACATTACTCAAACACAGCAATAAAACACAAATTAAATTTCTTTCATCCTTTGTTCTTGTTTTGCAACAATACAAGAGTGAGTATTGTTGTTGAATCTTCTTTGTATCTCAAAATTGGATTTCGTGATACCCACACTCTATAGGGACGAAATACTAATTTTAGGAAAGTGCTCTGCATGCCTAGAAGATCATATCAAGTCCTCTAAATTGTTGTTCATCTTTTGGTTCACCCTTACTTTGGAAAATTGTTCCAACAATCTAAAATTAGTATTTCCAAGAAAAATGGCAACAATCCGTGATATGTCTACAAATTTCCACAAATTAGACAAATTTGGAGGCGTTGGTTTTCGTAGATGGCAAAAGAAGATGCACTTCCTCCTCTCCGCCCTTAATGTGGCCTATGTTCTTAGCACTCCACAACCAAAGGAGAGAGAAGAGGAAACTTTGGAAGAACAAAAAAAGAGGCACAAGTGGGAGAATGATGATTACATATGCCGTGGTCACATTCTGAATGGCATGACCGATGCATTATTCGATGTGTATCAGTATGTAGAATCGGCCAAAGAATTGTGGGATCAACTTGAAGGCAAATACATTTCTGAAGATGCATCAAGTAAGAAATTCCTTGTTAGTAATTTTAATAATTATAAGATGAGTGATGCTAGACCTATAATGGAACAATTCCATGAAATCCAAAGAATCCTTGGAAGTTTTAGGCAACATAATATTGCTATGGATGAGACTTTTATTGTTTCTTCTATAATTGATAAATTACCACCCAATTGGAAAGATGTGAGAAATTCTTTAAAGCACAACAAGGATGATATAAGTGTTGAACAATTGGCAACACATCTTCGAATTGAAGAAGGAATCCGTCTACAAGATGGTAATAAGGATTCTAGCAATCCTAATTTGTCCACTGTTAATATGGTGGAAGATGAGAAATCAAAGGCAATACCAAAGTTCAAGAAAAGGCCCTTTAATTTCAATAAAGGAAGTAGGAACAAGAGGCCTAAATTTGGTAAGGCAAATCAACAAGCAACTTGTTGGGAGTGTGGCAATTCCGGTCACATGAAAAGAGATTGTACAATCTGGAAAAGGAAAATGGCCAAGAATGGTGGAAAGCAAGGTCAAGGCAATTCTAGCCAAGACCAACCTAAGAAAGACTGATGATTCTTGGTGGATCGATTCAGGAGCTTCAAGACACGTGTGTAAAGATCGGTCTCTATTCAAATCCTTGAAGGAAGATGACAATGGAGAAGTTCTTTACATGGGAAATGATTCTATGGCTAAAGTCCTAGGTTGTGGACAAGTAGAATTATTACTTAGTTCTGGAAAATCACTTGTATTAAGAGAGGTACTATATGCTCCAGAATTAAGGAGAAATTTAGTATAGGTGTGAGACATAGTTATGTCCAAGGACTTATCAAAGGATGGTATTATTACCGTTGATTTCGTTCGAACAAAGCTTAATTTGGCTGATGGTTTTACAAAGGCATTGGCTAAAGATTCCATCTCTAGAATGTCTATTGAAATTGGAATGGAGCCCATAATTAATCACTAGTAAGGGAATCTTAACTTAACGCTTAATATGACATTAAGTCTTAAGTTCAATAAGATTAAATCTCTTATTTGATGATTGAAAGCACAAGGGTGCTTTGGACCTGTGATGTAAGGAGGTTGAATAATTCTTAATTGATTTCTTGAACTTATGTTTTATCGCAGGAACATGTTTTACCTAAGAAATCAACCTATGTAAGTGCGAAGTTTGGCCGCTTCAAGAAGTCAAGGGGCAATGACTTTGATGCACTTATGAATAGATATGGATGCATGGCCCTATTGTGTCAAGTACAACAAGAACATGTAGTTTATCTTATATGTAGTTGTATCTTCAAGTTTTCATTATGTATTATATCGGTTCAATCGTTTCGATACCAATAAAATACGATTTCTTGGAATGTATACTCTACTAAGTGGAAGTTCAAGTCTATGTACACTTTCATTTACGTGTAAGATTGTATATATTAAATTTAAATTTGTGTGTAGTAATTATTTAATACTCTCAAATGGGGGAGGATTGTTGAGATTTGAGAATTAAATTCTCTGATAATCGATTACCATTGTGTGTAATCGATTATCAAAGAGTGAAAACTCTGATTGAGTAACTTTTTAAATTTTGAGACGCCAAATGGTATGACCTTTCAAAGGTGTAATGCCAAATGGTATGACTTTTCAAAAGGTGTAATTGATTACCATTGTGTTGTAATTAATTACATGCCTTTTCAGTAAATTTAAAGAGTCTCAACCTTTTATGAAGAGTTATAACAATTCATAAATTTGTGTCCCTTTAATTCAAAAGATGTCTGATCAACATCTATATAAAGGGATCCAAGTACATTACTCAAACACAGCAATAAAACACAAATTAAATTTCTTTCATCCTTTGTTCTTGTTTTGCAACAATACAAGAGTGAGTATTGTTGTTGAATCTTCTTTGTATCTCAAAATTGGATTTCGTGATACCCACACTCTATAGGGACGAAATACTAATTTTAGGAAAGTGCTCTGCATGCCTAGAAGATCATATCAAGTCCTCTAAATTGTTGTTCATCTTTTGGTTCACCCTTACTTTGGAAAATTGTTCCAACATATGCTATTTAAACATCTCTCGAGAAGTATATGGCTATCAAAAAAAGTTTTATGAGAATAACATTCGTGCTAAGAGATTTTTGTTTCTATTCACGGAAGGATCGATCGTTTTATTTTATTCGGCTCTTTTTTTAACTAAAATAGAAATAAAGAAGAAAAAGAGAATCTATTGATGGGCAATAGTAAACTCGTCATCATCACACTAGAGCATGTATAAATAGACATAGCTTCATAGGCATATTTCATTCATTAAACAGAAGCAGAAGTGAACATTATATATATATATATATATATATATATATATATATATATATATATATATATATACACTATGCCTATGCCTAGATCAACAGATCCTCTTGTTATTGGAAGTGTAATAGGAGATATTGTTGATCCCTTCACAAGTTCTATTTCTGTGAGGATCATCTATAATAACAACATTGAAGTAATTAACTGTTGTCAGCTTAGGCCCTCTCAGATACTGAATCGACCAAGAGTTGAAGTTGGTGGAGATGACCTCATCAGAACCCTTTACACCCTCGTAATTAATTAATTTTCAATTCCCTTTAATTATTTATATCCATTTTTCTATTTTTATTGCATGCACTAATTAATTATTTAATTATTTGCAGGTCATGGTGGATCCAGATGCTCCTAGCCCTGGTAATCCAAATCAGAGGGAATACTTGCACTGGTAATGAATTAACCTTCCTTAGTTCACTATATCACTTCTATTTTGATCTTGTTTTTGTTTAAAAAAAAAAACTAATTAACCTATTCTATTCGAGTTAGGGTCCGTTTGGATTCTAAACTTGGTTGGTCACGTTAAACGGAGTTTTAATTGTCTCGACCTACGTATGAAGCATCAATATTAATCCTTAAATTTTTTCATTCCTCAACTCTATTTCTCTAACTGAAAATCAAACGGACCCTTAATAACGTTAAAACTCCCTCCATCAAAATTTGAAACATCTACATTCATGACATGATTGGAACTTGAGACTTAATTATATAATTGGTAAGATAACCTGCATATCTTCTGTGTCTGTTGGAAATTTGCTTATATACACATTCAATTTCTGGTTTTTGAGAAGTAAGAATTTGTTATCCTTCGATTCTGATTTTCATATACGAGTATGATCAAATCGTTCCTTTTATTGAGTTTTAATTAACTTTTTTTAATCTGGAACTTGACTCAAAATCATTGACTAAGATATCAGAAATTTTTATCAAGTAATCTGGCGCACTGGTATAAGGCTTTTCACGTGAGATTGCTTCCACATAAGATGCACTTTTTAGCACCTTCTTTTCACTATTCTTTCCATCGGCTACAAATATTCTAATCTTTTTTTCTCCTTCTTTTCACTATTCTTCTGGCAAAAACATATACTCCATCATACTTTATATGCTTTCCATGTATTTAATAATGACTTTAATTTCCTTTTCTTTCTTTGAATGCATAGGCTGGTAGCAAACATTCCAGAAACTACAGGGGCAACCTTCGGTATGTACACGACTTTTCCTTTGTCTCATCAGAATAAATAATTAATTTCTAACAAAATCAATTAATTTATAAGGTTCACAACAACGTAAGAATCATAGTTGCATCAGTATCAAGTTCTCTTCTTATCACATCATCATCTTCTTCTTTTTCAACCCCCATTCCCTCCTTTTCTTCATGTTACTCTCCAAATCTCCTCCTAATCTTCTTCTCTTATTTGGAGCACGCCATTTAAATTTAAACTTAGTAACAGGAATTATTCCACTCAACAACTAAAACCTCACAATACTTTCTAAGAACATTAGTGTGTTGTTGCTTGAGTAGTGATCCGACACAATGACCTAAATAGTTGCAGCAACTGAGGATAACTTGGACTAATATTAAAAGATCGACGTTGTGTTGAAATTGTACTCCGATGCAATATTTTCATGCTAAATATACGATTTCTTAAGAGAAGAAATTTATAGGAGAAAATAGTAGAAATTTTGATTCAGCGTGAATCCTAAAATATGAGCATATAGTATGTAATAGGAATTGAAAAAATATAAGTGGGTATTACTTTAATTGGTATCTTTTTTTTTTTATCTTTGATAAGAGAGATATATAGAAAATATTAAGAAACATAAGATGTGGCATGATATGAGAAATTAAAAATAAAAATAGTATCAAATTACATATGTTCAAAATAATTGGTTTATATATGGATATCACTTGGTGTGTATATATATATAGTGTCTCTCACTCTTGATTATTATTTGCTGATATTTCTAATACTAATTACTTACATGCAGGAGAAGAAATTGTTTCGTATGAAAGTCCACGACCAATGATGACCGGGATCCATCGCATTGTTGTTGTGTTATTTCGTCAATCGCGTAGACAAACTGTGCATACTCCAGGTTGGCGCCAAAATTTCAACACGAGGGATTTCTCTGAGATTTATAATCTTGGATTGCCCGTTGCAGCAACGTATTTTACCTGTAAACGAAGAAATGAAAATGGTGGAAGGGGGAGATAAATAATGAAGAAAACCATCAAGAAATATATGAATTAACTAACCAAACACATAACGTAAGAAAGATAATTAACATACAATAATATGTGTGACGGTATGCTGCTACTACTCATGTATGTCTATTTAATTTAGAGTTTTGACATGGATCAGGCCAATTTGAATGGTCTTCTTCTTCTTCTTCTTGCAGGATTTACACTATATATGTAAGGTTCCCTTCTTTTTTTCTGCAGTACTTCTATCTTGTCCTTTGTTGTTGTAATGGGTTGGGTACCCCTCTTGTAGCCTGTTTCTTTAATTTATTTCTTGTGTTTAAAACAAAGATTTTGCAATCATACCAATTAAATATATCTATGAATACACATTGCAGGATTTATACTATATATGTAAGGTTCCCTTCTTGTTTTCTGCAGTACTTCTATCTTGTCCTTTGTTGTTGTAATGGGTTGGGTACCCCTCTTGTAGCCTGTTTCTTTAATATATTTCTTGTGCTTAAAACAAAGATTTTGCAATCATACCAATTAAATATATCTATGAATATACATTACATATAATCTTATATAACACAAAATAATAAATATATAAGATCGATATATTTCATAATTTTTTATAGAAAAATAATTATAACCATATTTTATTATTATATTGAGTTTAAAAGATTCTTTTAAAGGCCTAAATTCTGAATGGTTAAATTAGATAGATTTTCAAAAAAACTTAAACGTGACTGATCATTTGATAAATTTTTGGTTTGACTTGGATATGATATAGGTTTGAGCTAGATCTCTTTTCAAGAATTATTTTCACCCTAATATTAAGGTGTAAGGTAATTTTTGAGATGAAAATTTATTTATTAATAAGGCCTTCTATACTTTGAGATGAAAAATTATTTATTAATTTGTTGTAATTAATTTAAATATTTTTCATTTGACGATAAAAATACTTCATTTAATTTTTAGTGAAACATTATTCATTTTAAATAAAATTTTCTCAAGTCAAATATACTAATAAGTAAAAAAGATCAAAATAAATAAGTAAAAAGACATTTACTATCATTTTCATCTTGACTTAAAATTAATAATATTAAATAAATAAATTTTATCATATAAACAATAAATTTTTTTTAGTTTTAATTAATAATTTTTTATAGCTAAATAATGAAAATTAATTTTTCGGGGCCTTTTTCTTCGCGGCCATCCACTATAATGTAACCTTACTTCACTTGCAAGGTTGGGCGTGAAGGCTAGACATTAAGTTTTTTCTTTTTTTGAAATTGGCTTGGTTGGACCTTTCCCGCAGCCCACATAAAAGACACTCATATGTGTCTCATCCGGGTGCTTTCGAATCAAAACCGTAAAAACTAAATTAAAAAATAAGTTTAGTCAATTTCAGATGAGTAAATAAGACTCTGTTTAGTTATTTAACTTGGTTTTGACCAACCTAAAAATAAATCTTACAGTCAAACGAAGTTTTGACTATCTCAAACAGCATGAATGATCAATATTACCTTAAATTTCTTCATTTCCCCAACTCCGTTTCCTCGACTGGAAACCAAACAGATCGTTGGGTGACTCATATCCATAAATATTCCTTCATGTTATGCAATGTCGTTTACATAATTTCTCCTTGTCGGTTCAGCTTCGTTCCAACTAGGAGCATCTAACATTATAATTGTTCAAGAGTTGGTGCATTCTCTAAAGTGCATGAAAGGTAAAATGGGTTTCTTCATCATTGAAGTTGATTTTTCGAAGGCCTACGACAAGCTAAACGGGTCATTCTTGCATCAAGTTCTTTTGGAAGTTAGGTTCCCTTAAAACTTTGGGAACATTATAAAGTCCTGTCTGTCCCGAAATCTCATGCCACATAATGGGAAAGAATACATTTGTGGTATTTTGATTAACTGTACATTTCCAATCAATTTAAAGTAAAAAAAAAAAAAAGTTAAACCACGTAATAAAAATATGTGTATTTTTTATTTATTCAATTGAAATAAAATATAAAAAACAAACTAAATCATTATGGTTTGAATTGATTTGATTTAACGATTTTTAAATTTGTATCTTATATATCAAACACGTGACTTATATTCGTTGTTAACCTTTTCTTTTCAGCTTTCAAGGCTAACTTACTAACAAATGGTTAGCAACAGGACCAATATCCATCACTAACCTTTTCATTTCCCCTCAAATCACTTTTAGTAGCTCACCCAATGTAGCCATGGGTTCAACAACAGGATGAGAGACCTCTCTGTTGCTATACAATGCAACCAATGACAAAGTCTCTATGCTTAATATGCATCCTAAGCTATCAACAGATTTAGCAACAAAAGTGAAATAAATTTTAGGTAGGTCTTGCATCCTTTGCTAACTTATATCAAAAAAACTTTCAAGGGTAACTCCTGGTCGTAATTTTATGTCCATCGCTAAACTAGTCGCTATTAGTGATGTCTGGATGACTATACGTAGCTAAACAATGTTTTCTAGTAGTGCCATCTACCCTTCCCGGACACCCTCCTTGCCATTCCCTACATCCTTAGCTTTGAGGGCTTTAACATAAGAGCATTGTTTAGAGGGGAATGTTAGTATTTGTTAGAAGTATTAGTAGGAGGATTTAAACCCACAACCTTTCCCTCATCCCTTCACCCTTCCTAAACCATAGGCCTTCCACATATTTTTTTTTCCAGATAATATCAGTGCATGAAGTTATGTCTTTTTTTTACGCATTAATATACAAGATGATAAAGAAATTTTGAAGTGTTGCAAAGGATGATTTGAGAGAAAACAAGGAGAAAAACCACGCTCGCATAAATTACATGTTATGTTTGTTGAATTTCAAAGATTATAGCTGGTGCCATGCAATAGTATAATTAAGGTGACTGCAAATTTTAAGTTTTAGAGAAAATTAATCTAGGAGAATTTTGACTTATACGCAAGACTTTTTATATCGAGAAACATGCATTAAGATTATTACAGATCGATGAGACTAAGATTGTTGTTGGTACAGTCATGCTAAATGAAGTGGCACCAAATATTATTCTAGCTTGGGGTATTTATTAGGATGACAACTTTTTTTGGAAACTTCTCTTAAATAGATTATCAACAAAAGTGAATTTATGCCATAGAGGAGTGGTTTAAAATCAAAGTTTTTTTTTAGCTTCATTGGTGATAAGGATATTAATCATTTGTTTTTTCCCTGCCCTTTCTCTTACATGGTAGTTGGATGAAGGTATATATATGTATATTCTTGATCAGATGTTCCTTTTGTTTTTCTTAAAGGGTTGCTAGAACATTATATACAACACAAATTTTATTAAAACAAACTAAGAAGTTAGATGGTTATTTTGTATGGTCTAAAACAACATTTGAGACACTTAAGACTCCTTAAAAGTTTTGATTATGATAAAAATATTATACAATTTAGTGTACCACTATTTCAAGGTCGTTTAAGGAATATCTGTAGAAAATTACAAGCCACAAACCAAAAAAGTCTCAAGTAGTTGTCTGAAGGTTCACTCAACTTAGATACTCTGACTCAACTCAAACACGCCGATGAAGATACTGATGGTTCAGTCAGACTTAAAAGGAGAGCTGAATAAGTCTGAGACTATTACGTGCGGAATTAAAACTTTTAAAACAAAAAAAAAACTGACTCTTTAGAGATGGGGGATTGAGAGATTGAACACGGAGGATTTATATCAGTTTACTTCCAATGCAGAAGCTACGTCTAATACCGTCAAACTTAAAGGATTTCCACTATGTAAAAACTCCTTTTGACAACACAGCACAGACTTGTGCCACAAGTATTCTTGACTTCAGCCACTCCTGGCTTAATCCCATGTATTCTTTTCAACAAGCCACTTCTGACTCAAACCTAAGTGTTTTTTCTAAATCCTCTTTAGGTTAAGTGTTTCCCACAGGCTGGCAACACACTAGACTTTTACAAGTTAAGATTCAAGAGTGTGTTTGTGTAAAGGATAACTTAGTGTACAAAAGAATGAATCTTAAGCCAAAGATACACTAAGTTATGAAAAACAAAGATTAAGGTCTGCTAGACGTAGAGCAATTTTGAGACAAAAGCTTTGAATTGCTTAAAGTGCTTTGAATGAAATGCTAAGCTTGTTCAACCTCATTGTCGTTGTTAACCTCTTTAAGTTCTTAAATCTCTTCTTGCATATAGGCCTTTGGAGATAGTTATTGCAATGCCATTGAAGAGAGATATAGCCGTTGAGAGCATGAATCCTTGAAGATGAGATATGGACAAAAGGTTTGGCTTGAGGATCATCAGAAATTATACCAAAATGGTGTTCCTCGAGTATCTCATAACAAAAGACCTATTATAGGCTTTCTCTTATTGCCAAAACATACAGAACAGGCATAGTTGACCTTCTGATTACTTTTTGACGCAAGTACTGAACTTCATCACCTTTTTTGATTTATGCAAAATGGCTTCCTTGAGTTTTTCCCCATGCGAGCATTAATTAGTTCTTGCATTGACTTATCTTCTTTCCTCTTTCAATGATAAGTGCAGTTTATCTTGAAAGGATTCATCTCTAAGCATCTTCAAAAATATTCTTATGTTGGTTGATGCAAAATTCAAAGTAACATTCTTAATCTTTAAAAGTCCGAGGTTTGATATCTTGAGGGAAGCGTGCATGCTGAGTTATGAGAATGAACAAGTATGATGGGCGTAACTCAACAGTCTAAAGGTCTAGAAGTACACATTTGAATTAGACTCTTCTTGAATGTTTTCTCATATCATACTTTTCTTGAATGAATTTGTTTGATAACTAATTAAGTCTCACGCAGACTTTTTATGACGGACTCCCTCTTTCATTTAAAACATTTACATCAAGCTTATAAACTGAAACACTCAATTAAACAAGTTAGATAACATATATGCAGACTTTATTTAATTAAATGTCTTGATGTATGTTATTAACAAGTCTTAGGGTCTGATAAATAATAACCAATATTTCCAAACTTCTTTGCAAACCAGACTTGGCTATAATAGATACTAAATACAACTCATAAGTCAAAACTTGTGCTTCCATATTTGACTTATAATCATTCTGACTTAGAGCAAACTATCTATATCCAATCATATAGCCTCAAAAGGATTCTCTATGCAAAGAGTGTTCACTGTATATATCAAAATGGAAAGTCTAGACAACCAAGATGTCCACATGCTGACAGAGACTAAGTATATTTTACAAATTATCCCAACAACTCTATGCAGATGTCGAGTCCTTATAGGACGTAAGGCCCTTTGTCTCACAACGTCTATCTTAAAGGAAGTCTATATAAGGAAATCATTCAAGAATGCAAAGTGCCCCAACAATTTACTTTTTCTCTCTGCGCATTCCACAACCTGTGTAAAGTACTCTTATTCTTTCTTGTAAAATAGTATAAGAGTTTTACTCATTTTCATATTTTGAACAATCAGTTCAATTATTGTAAGTCTAGACATTCCTAAGGTTTTTGCTAAAAACTTAAGAATCCTTTCTTTGTTAAGTTGTAAGAGTCTGAAGATGCTTGATCAAGAAAGACTACTTGGGTTGTTAGCTTGGAGAGGCTAATTAAGTTGTGAAAGAATACTTAATTTCTTTGTAAGAAAGTGTGGGCTGCATTTTGCTTCATCACAAACTCATGTTGGCTCTAGAATGGACTAGACATAGCCTTGGTTTAGGGGTAAACCAATATAATATCTGCTTGTGCATTCTTTCTTTGTTGTTTTATTAACGTTGTCATCCTCCTTATCCTTCATTTCAAAAGTTTATGAAAACTCAAATAGGAGTCTGAACTACTTGCTAAACTGTTTTGTTTTCCAACTACGTCCTTGAGAAAACTTATATGGGTGTGCTTGAATAGTTGTCTCTTTGAAAAGACCTACTCAACTCTCTTCTAGTATAAACTTGTGTAACCTTTATATTTGACATTATGTAGTTCAATTTTATGGATGCTTAAAAATTATATAAGCTTTCAAAATAGAGTTTAATTTTTTATTGGGTTAGTGTATTTGATTTGATTAAGCTGCAATCTTTGAATTGGTTAAATGATACATCAAAAAATGAAAGTCATTTTCAAGTTGCATAAGCCATAGAAAAAAAGTGAAGAAGGTGTTAGGAAATTAGATCCGTTTCCATCAAAGAATTTTTCTTAAAAACAGAGAAATAAAATATTTAAAAAAACACAACCACTATATAAGGATTTAACGTGAAAAACTCCAAAACCGAAAAAAAAACCACGGCCATTGTCAGAACCGACAACTAGTGAATAACATTATGTAAAAATTTATACATCACATAAACCTCACTCTCAAACACCTTTTTGGCCCCAAGTACACTTACACTCTCCAAAGCTCACATCTTACTATACTCTAACTCAAGAGCATTACAACAGAGAAAAACTTAAAGTGTTTCCAAGCATTTCCCACTGGTGTCCAAGACCCCGGTACACCCATCAATAACCATGGGTGTTTCCACATTTGGTGCATTTATTACAAAGGACCTTAAGGACTATATATAGCATAAACCTTCATCCCCCTTTGTAAATCCAAGCAATGTGGGACTTTTTTCAATCACCAATATTCAACAAGATCCACCATGATGAAAAAAGTATAACATATACTTCAATCGTCTATACCGACAATCACTTACTTCCATTGTCTATACTGACAATCATTGTCTTTACCAATAAACATTGTTCAAATGAACAATCATACTCCACCATAAAAAGTATCCCCACTTAGGACAAGGCATTCCTAAGAATTTCTCATCTGGTACATATCGACCTTGCTGAAAATTTATGGTTCAACTACCTTGTCAGCTTCCCTTGGAGTTCTTCAGCCATCGACAAAACTCATTCATACACCTTGCATCAATGCTAACCAATGCCCATGTGAATCCACTAGCAAAACCTTATCCTCTTCCATGACAACTTACACATGTCATAAGGATACACATCCAACCTTTGAAGAACATCATCATCCCCAATAACATGGAAACATTGCTAGTACCTGCATGCCCAGATCTGTCACCTTTCAACACCTTGTATATTCCCGATTGTAACCATTTCTCTAAACTTGACATTGCAACCATGTGTTCACACTACACCCGTGCACCAGATCACTTCCTAGGAAAGAGAGGTAGGTCACAACAGATACGCTTAAATACTAAGTCTTTCCTTAGCAAGAACCTTTCTAAACTAGCACTTACAGAACACATTTTCCAACAATCAAGAAAATTCTCAATCGTACAGAGAATAAATCTTTTCTGATGAGGAAACTCAGACATAGCATCTTTTTTGATATGGAAGCTCAGACATAGCTGCAACCACAAAGCATACTAAGAAATCTCATCCCACCAAACCATGAAGCTCTGATACCACTGTTAGGAAATTAGATCCATTTTTATTAGAAAATTTTCCTTAAAAATAGAGAAATAAAATATTAAGAAAAACACAATCACTACACAAAGATTTAACGTGGAAAACTCTAAAACCGGAGAAAAACCACGGCCGTTATCAAAACCGACAACTAGTGAATAACATTATGTGAAAATTTGTACATCACATAAACCTCACTCTCAAACACCTTTTTGGCCCCAAGTACACTCATACTCTCCAAAGCTCACATCTCACTACACTCTAACTCAAGAGCATTACAACAGAGAAAAACTTAAAGTGTTTCCAGGCATTTTCCACTGGTGTCCAAGACCCTGGTACACCCATTAATAACCATGAGTGTTTCCACACTTGGTGCATTTATTACAAAGGACCTTAAGGCCTATATATAGCATAAACCTTCATCCTCCTTTGCAAATCCAAGCAATGTGGGACTTTTTTCAATCATTAATATTCAACAAAAGGCACTAAAATCTGGGTGATTTTTCATTGATGACTCATGTATATGCTAACAAATTTATACCCAAAAAAGGGAAGGCACATGGTGCTAAAAAGCCAACAACAAAACACAAGCAGTAGTTTTGTATCATTTGTGATTTCATAGGATCTATTTGGGTTATGTATGTTTGGGCTCTACTTGCATCCTATTCCTATTCCATGACAAGTCTATATTGCCTCCTTATTGGCATTAAGCACTAAGTGGCCTTCTGAGGATCAAGATTGTCCTTGTCCTCAAAGACAATGTCCCTAAATATAACTCCCCCTAAGTAACTTCCGTCTCTGTTTTATTCCAATGCACTAGTAGCAATTCCTTTAGATCTATGGCTAACTAAAGAGTGTAATGGTATAAAATCTTCTAAGTTTTAAGGCAAACACATCTATCTAACAATGAAAGAAAAAGGTTGTTCCTTTTAAGCTTCCCTTATAAGAGAATGAGTGTGACAACAATTAGTTGAGTTAGGTACAAATGTTAAGTAGTTGAGTTAGTTAGTTAGCTTCCATTGTAAACTTCTTTTTCTTATAAATACTTGTAATCCTTATCACTGTACAAAGAGTTTGGTCAATATTTTCTCTAACATAATGAGTCATTACTAGGTTGCACATTCTTTCTCTTTTCGGAGTTCTATGATAAATGTGCATCCCTTCGAACAACTTGTACTTCGTACATCCCTTCTTGAAAAATTTACCTCATGTATCATATAACTCCCAAAAGAAATCACTCTAAATTAATACTAAATGTTGCCTTAAATTTTTACTTGATCACTAAAACTTATACTTAATGTATCCTATAACTTATACTTGATCACTAAAACAAAACCTCATGATTTGTCCTGAACCGGGGTCTAGAGATCCGGACTCAAGTCAATCACAAATAGTATGTAAATACCATACAGAAGACCGGATGTATGAGTATCCGGTATAATATCCGTTGTCCTTGAATGAGGAGAGCGGATTGGGCGTCCTGGAGATCCTTCACACCGACCTAACGCGTTGAAGTGGGCGAATGGTGGTGTCACCTGCAAAGATTCTCCGACGCTTAAGTTAGTGATGATATTCCAAGTAAGGAATGTATTTCAGAGAGTGATTGTTCATAAAATTAGTTGAAGATCCCTCACTTCCTTAATGAAATGAGTTCATATACCTGATTGGCTCGTTTTTCGAGGACTCGTTAGTGGGGAACCACTAACTCCCATTAGCATTATTTTATTGCGCACTTACCAGCATGATTGGGTCAAGTGGCTATTTTATATTGAGCATGGAGAATATAGACTAGGACTAGGGAGCAAGTTGACCATCCCCGTGAGCAGAATTTGGCTCGTAGTGCAGGGAATTGTTGATCGATCCCTGTAGCAATGATCCTTGTCTTTAGCACAGTGACGTGTGTGTTGTCCGGTGTCATGGTGTTATCCTGAACAACCGGTATAGGGAGAACGCCTGATACGGAATTACAGTCCGGATGTATACCGATGACACCGGTTACACGTTGATGTCTTGATAAAGACGTTGAAATATGTCTTGCAAATCGGATACCGGTATTGAGACCGGATCACCTCACATACATTAAATCACTCTGAATTTCTTCAAAAGTTTCAAAATTTTCAAACTAGGCTAAGTCAAAAAAGAAATCAAGTAAATTGTTGCCTTGGGCATAGGTTTAAAACAACAACGAAACTAATACAACTCTCATAACAAATAAAAGTAAGACTGCTAGCTAGAAAACGCAAAACAAATAAAACCACACAATAAAAAAAGACAAAACTAAAACTACCAATAATAAAAATATTAATTCTAATTGAATAAACAAAACATAAAATTACTAAATAAAAAGAAAAGAAAGAGTAAATAATATGATTCCCCAAAAAGTGCTAATTTATTATGTATTGTTACTTTTGTTTGATGTGAATATCAAAAGCTACGTCGGCTCTACAACTCAGGCCTATATTTATATATTTACTAAATGAGTGGATATAAGTATTACATTCCGTCTCGTCTAGATACCTGCATACTTATAAATATTTATTTTTAATAAATATATTTTAATATTTAAATTTTTATGTTGTTCTATAATAAGATAAAATTTATTTAATATTAACTCATGATAATATTTTTAATATATTAAAATACAATTATGTTATACCATACTAATTTATACTATTCATAGTAAAATAAGATCATATTTAGTAGATTACATTTTATTTACTTCTTTATCATAATCTTTTAAAATATTAATGCTGCCATAAATACAGATACATATTTTAACAAATGCGGATATAAATAATATATACTACTCGCACTCACCAAACTTTATATATCCCTATACTGTTCATTAATATCTAATGTTTAAGATTCTAGAAAAAAGTGTGGCTCCAATAATACAAAAATTCATGGTTCGATCCATGTGGACGATACGATGTTATCCATGCACCAGGATCAGCACATGAAAACATCATAGTAGAATATTGTAATAAATTAAAAGAATTTATTCACTTTATAAGATTTTATTCATTGCAGTCTTTTTCTTTATTTAACATTGTGATGTAAACCAGAAAACGACTAAATTGATATTATTTTATAAAATTAAAAACTAATTAATTTATAATTTCTAGAAGTACTAGATTTGGGAGTTGACTTCCAACAAATTATATTAAGAGGCGTATTAATTAATGTAAAAAGTTGATGTTAAGAAAGTCATCCATGCAGTTGGAAGTATGTCCCATATATTTGTGCAATACATAAGAGTATTACCTGTATTTTTATTTAAAGTAAAAATATTTAATTATGTTGTTTGTTTCTGAAAAATTGTTCAATTTTATTATTAATTTTTATATAATTTTTTAGCCTTGTATTAACCCTTAAAAGTTGAGTATTTATTATAGGTTCTTATTGTTTATATATTATCAACTAATGACGTAACAAACCATTATTGTCTATACATAAACATACGTCATGTTCACAAAAAGAATTTAAAATTTTGTCTCTTCTCTTTCTCTATCTCTCTCCTTTATCTCAAACCCTCCTCCACCCTCCACACATGCACATTCAACACCACCAACCCCAACACAACACACACCACCCAAATAACCAAACAACCACCACAAAATCACAACTAAAAGCCATTAAACCAGCCCACAAAATATCATAGTAGAATATCGGTTTTTTGTTCTATGATTGTGAGAGGGAACTTTGATCTCCCCTCTCCCCTCCTTTTTTTTATAAAACAGAACAAACATAAATTTGGAAGGACAACCAGAACAAAACAAAAATGCTTTATTCTAAATCCACAAACCCTAAATTCTCAAATCTTGAATGAAAATTCTAGGCCAAAATTTTTGACAAAATTTCAAGCCAATTTTCAATGAAAGGGATAGAATTAAGCAAAATTAACAAAAGAGTAGTTTTTCATAAAGGGAAGAGGAATCGCTAGCGTAGATGGAGAAGGGAAGCTTTGTGATGGTGACACAGAATCTACTGAAAATCAATTTTGATGAAAAAAGAGTGTTGTGAAAGGGAGAAAGAAAATCGAAAATCAATGTCATTTCATATTATTCATCCTTTGATGGTTGAAGGAAAACAACAAAAGTATATATGATGATGATGGAGGGTTGTGGAGAGTTGGGTTAGAGGCTAGGGTAAGGCATGGTGAGGTTGGGAGCAATAGAGAAAAAAGAGAAAGAAAGAATAGAAAAAAAAAGAAATTATTGACAAGACATATTTTTGTATAAATGAAAATAATGACATGATATTTTTGTTTAAAATATCATTGGTTCACAGAGAATATTAACGACAATGACATATAGTAAACAATTGAAGTTTTTCGAGGATTAATATCAAATAAAATTTGTTATAGTAACCAATAACAAAATTAGATAATTTTTCAAGGACCAAAATCATAATTGAGCAAAATAAAAATTGTAACAAGATCAAATTATTGTAGGATGACAACTTAAGTTGTATTTGATTTTCAGTTAAGGAATGAAGTTATGAAAATAAAAAAATCTAAAGGTTAATATTGATCTTTTACATCGTTCTAAATAATTAAAACTTTATTTGACCGTAGGATTTATTTTTAGGTTTTGTCAAACTCAATTAGAAAATCAAACATACCCTTAAAGGTTAAGGGGAAGAAGGTCATTAATTCTTACTTCAAATATGCAACAACTTAAAAATTTTTGATTAGATATTTGATCCATTGAGATAGTTCCAACGTTACAAAAAGAAAGGAATAAGGGATCGCTTTAGAGTAAGTGATGTTTCTTTAGGTTTCAATTGGGTTTGGGTGCATGTGGCTCTGCATGCATGCAACTTCGACACAATGCCATATATGCAAGGAGATGGGCACGCCACGTGTAAGCCCTCTAAACCACACTCATCACTCATCACAAACACAAACTATTCGGTAATTTATAATTTACTTACATATATTTCTAATTTCTTTTGGTTTTGATGTTTATATAACAAAGAATCCTTTTACTTGAATAGTTTCATCTCAACTCTACTTTAAATTTAAATTTATTAATTGTTAATATGAGTAACTAAATTATGTATTAACTAATTTAAATTAATGGTTATAAAATGTCTAACTGTTTATTAACATGTAGTCACGTCATACATATTTTTGTTATAAAAAACATCAATAATTTTATTTTGACAATCTTGAAAGTAACTTTTAATAGTTAAAATTGTATTTGACTTGTCATAGTCATGTATTAGATGTCGCTTAAACATGCCAGAATTTTATAAACAAGTTAAAGTGTAATTTAATTACTTATATCAATAATTACCTAGAATCTATTTTATATAATATATCTTTTATATATATATATATAATCAATAATACAGGCATGCGTGGGAGTAAAAAGAAGAGAACCTTTTTCAAAAGTTGGAGTTTTGGCAGCAAGTAGAAAAGGTGAATTTTATAAAAAATAACAGACACATCCACTACAATAATATTCACTCTTAAGAATAAAGTTAAATGATATCTAGTGAATATATTTATTTTTGGGAATATAGTTGAACAATATCATATGATTTTCCAGTTTTAACCAGTTATTTTTATGTATTTCACTTATATACATATATCTATTACAATAACATTTACTCTTGAAAATATAGTTAATGATATTTGTGACTTGACTTCTCAATTTTAACCGGTCACAAGCTATTTTTGTGTATTTCACACACACACACAAATAATTAGTGCGTGAGGCATGGGGTTTAGGATTTACATATTTCACACACACAGAACAATAATTAGCAGGTGAGGCTCCCCACTACAATAATAAGTGGGTGAGGTGTGGGGTTTAGGATTAGTGTATTTCACACTCACTACACTAATTAGTACCTAAAGCGTGGGATAAAGTCCTTAGCCGTAAGACAATTCCTCCCTTGAAAATTCATTTAGGCATTGATATCAAAACCGAACTAATTCGGTCGGTCCGACCGGTTGAACCTTAAACCGCTTAGGTGACCGGTCCGGGTCAATTCTTTAATACTACCAGTTCAATCACGGTTAAACCCCGGTTTTAATACGGTTTTCATGAACCGGTGTCTCACCGGTTCTGAAAACATTGCATTTAGGACCCCTACTCCTACTCGAAAATTTTAGAGTGGCACTATTTTATAACGACTTCATTTTTTAGATTTTTTTATATTTTTTTAAAACTGTATTGGTGCGGTTTCATGTTAACCCGCACTAATATCTTTTCTGAAATATAAAAAGTTAATGGATTAATCCTGCTAAACCATTCCAATGCTGAATCCATGTCCTATTCTTCAACTATCGAATGTCATTTTTATTCCTCCCATCTTAACTCAAATTTTTAACATGTCTAAATGACATCTAATATTTACATCAAACCAATTGATGAAAACTAAAAGAGAATAATATGAATAGATAATTCTAATTTAAATAAGAATATAACATGCTCCTAATAACTTAAAATGGAATGGTTTACACCTGAACTGAATCCATCATTTTAATAAGCATCTTGTAAATTTAAAATTGGAATTAAATGTTGAAGTTAAGATGAAAAAAATCAGTGCAGAATCATAAACTTTTCAAATTAGGCCTAACACAATGCACACAGCTATAAGCACGGTTATTTTGGACTTTTAAGCACGGTTCCCGAACCGTGCTTGTTGCCAGCGTGATAATAGATAAGGACTTTCAAGCACGGTTTTGAACCGTGGTTAAATATCACTTATAAACACGGTTACTTTTAACCGTGCTTAAAAACTCTGAGACCTATAAAGACGGTTAGTTTGAACCGTGCTTAAAACTAGTGGAAATTTTTTTAAAATTTATCGCTTGATATGAATCAACTATCTTGCCATAAAAGGAGTATTTGAATATCGAAATATAATGCATAGATTAAATTGCAAGTATCAGCGAACAAATCAACTAGTAGAAATCACTAATATTATAGATTGAAAAACAAAGTTGAAATTAAAGGGGAGTTGGTGAATAAATAAATAACATACCTTGAACTGGAGAAATCATAAAGCTTCCCTCTGGTGGAAAAGTTTCACATCACAGAGCACAGAAACCTCAAAGGCCTTCTTAAGCAACCCGTTCATTCTCTTGGAGAAGGTTTTGCCTGCTTGTTTCATTTTCTATGCGCTTCATCTGAGTTTTTCCCCTCATCATCCTTTCTCATCTGAACCTAGAACTGAAAATGATTGAGATCTAGTTAACCATACCAAACAAAACGAAGGATTCGGTGTTTCCATAAATAGAAAGTGAATATTAAATGAAATCAATATTTAAATGAGAAGAACACGAACCAATGGAAGAAAAGGAGTTGAAGAACACAAAGCAATGTAGTCGTGAGGGAGGAGAGAAGGGACAACTTTGTGAAGGGAAGATGGGTGAAGGGTGGAAGACGAAAGGGAGAAGATGAGTTTCGTGAATCTGAGGGAGGGAAGACAAAATAGGATGGAGGGAAAACGAAAGTTATACAGCGTGAAATGGCACAAAATTCGGTCAAAATTTTTTAAAAACCAGACCTATAAGCACGGTCCCCTAAACCACCGTGTTCGTATATGGGGGATTAAAAATTTAAAAAATACCCTTTAAGCACGGTTCTCTACTAACCGTGTTCATATATATCTTTTAAGCACGGTTGAGTTTTAATCGTGCTCGTATATGTGCCCTTTAAGCACGGTTCTCTCCTAACCGTCCTTATATATGCACCCTTTAAGCACGGTTGAGTTTTAACCGTGCTCGTAGATGCGTTTTATAAATTTTATGAAATTCCTCATATTTACAAAATTGCCACCGCCTGGTTTCAAACACGGATTTGCTAGAACCGTGCTTATATCCCTACCCTACGAACACGGTTCTCATTCAACCGTGTTTATAAACTTGCTGATAATTTCAAGTTTGCCACCGCGCCCTTTTTAAACACGTTTTGCTATAAACCGTGCTTATATCCCGTCTTTGTTTCCATATTTTGCACTAGTGTAGTTTTTACACACTATCACACACAACTCTAATAATCATCAAACCAACCACATAAAAACCCAACATATTTATCAATATAACTCAACTCATTTACTTTGCCCCCAAAGCTTTTTCATCAAACAATTTATCCAAGCAACAACTTTTCATTATCCTCCTATTCAACACATTCATTATACTAATATGCCTTCAGTCTTAAGAAGTGAAGTAAGAACAAGGCAATATTAGTCATAAAATAAAACCAAATACATTTAACTTGTTGTGATTAAGTTTCTCTAAGTCAAGTCAAACAAAATTTCAAATGAAGTCATATCATCAAGCACAACCTAGCCATCTTCCATTTAGCAATTTTAGCCATTTTCAATTTAGCTTATGTATCACATTTTGTTTTTGCATCATTTTAACAAAACAACTAACTTACCACATAGTTTCATATTCGAGTCTTAGGTAATACATTAGGTTCTCTCAAAGCTTAATACAAACAAGATATATCAAACAAACACTAATATATTTGTATGTTAATATTTAATTTTTTAATTATAAATAATAAAACATATAAATAGTACTGCATGTGTATAATAATTTATAATGCTAATGCTAATTTATGTAGTGAAGTTGCAAAATATATGTATAAATTGAATGTAATAAATTAATATTCATTCAAAAATAAAAATAAAATATGTTAAAAGTAGTAAAATTTTGATTAAATACACTACATAAATTTTTTAATAAAAAAGTATACTCATAATTTTATTAAATATTTAGTTTTAAGGTTTAACAAAGAGAGTGAAAATAGAAATTCAGTTGAACAAAACTTTTAATTAAGGATATTTTAGGAAAATATATATTAAAATATTTAAAAATGTGTGGCAATAGACAATTAGAGTGTCAGTGAACCCTAAACTTTTCACTCGCTGACCATGGAAGAGAGGTGAAGGAAGGAAACTCAAATGTTACCTTAATATGAGAAGTTGAGAGAATGATATTGAATCTTTATTTGAACAATTGTGTCAAAATTTAATATCAAACATTACAAGGATTATTAGAATTTAGTTTATAATTTAAATAAAATATTATTAAAACATAGTAATAATAAATAATTGAATTTTCTAAACATATTGATATGTTTAAACATGTCAGTAAATAAAGAGATATGATCCATCCTAATAATCTACGAATCAACAAGATTAGTTTTTAGAGGTGAAGTGGATACCCTTAGTCTATATATATTCCAAGGGAATTAAAATTAATAATTTGTGCACTTAGATAATAAAGCACAATTTCAAAAGCTTCTTGATCTATCTAATTTTTTACACAATTAAGAACCTATAAACTCAATACACTACTTTGGGCATTTGTTTTCTATTATAAAAGTTTTGCAGAGTTTTATAATTAAATGTGTAAGTTAATCTAAACCAGATTATATGATCCTTTTCTTGCTAATCTATCTCCCTCATTAGCTCATTATTTGAGTTTATTTTTCTTTGAAATATTCGTTGTTGCTTTGCTTTTGGTGAGTGACACAAGTTCAAAACTCCCATGACAAAATATTAAGCAATTAAGAATTATTTTTGTTTGAAAAGATAGTTTGTTTTTTTAAAATAAACCAGCATCTTATTTCATACTTTTAAGATTTAAAAATCAGTAAAAATAATAAACTTTTGTTTTTATAATTAGTAAAGCATGAAATTTTATTTTTTTCCTGTCGATACAAATAATTTCCAAACTAAACAGCTCTGATCATATAAATAAGCACTCTTTTTACTAGCTTGCAGTCATTTTCAATTTTAAAAATATATTAATTTGACATTATGAATTTGTTCGGTGGTCATCATAAGGAGAATATAATAGTCATTATCATACATCATATATTGCACTTACATGATATATATGATAAATTTATCATCTTTTAAGAAATGAAAATGTTTTTTTAATGGCCAGCAAAGAAATATATTTAATTCTTGATTTCATTTAAAATACATTTAATTTTACCCAATTATTCAACTTGATTAATATAAAAGAAATGGCATTGTGCTTGAATTAACTTGAGATGAATTAAGTGAGAACTCGTTTAATTAATAAGAAGATAAGAATACATTAATTTATCTTTTCATTCATAAATTAATACTCAAAAAACTAACTTTTTAATGGTGAAATTTTTAAAAAGAAATAAATAATAATATAAGTTTCTTTTATAACTCATTACTAATTACTAATGGCTTTCTCTTTCACATAGAAAAGAAAGTGGTATAAGAATATCAGAGGCTGAATGTGGTAAAGACACTTAAATTTAGAATCTAAATGGGCAAAATACAAGTGTATATAAAGGGCATGCATGAACATCTATAGCATATGAATAGGGCATTAACTATGCCTAGATCAGGAAGTGACCCCCTTGTTATAGGACGTGTGATAGGAGATGTTTTGGAGCCTTTCACAAGTTCAGTGTCTTTAAGGGTTGTCTATAACAATTCCTCTCAAGTTATCAACTGTTGTGAGCTCAAACCCTCCCAAATCGTCACCCAACCAAGAGTTGAAATTGGTGGAGATGATTTCAGGACCTTTTATACTCTGGTACGTATTAAATATACTGTAATAATTAAGCTTTTACTCTAAAAAAACAAGTTTATATGAATTGAATAACCACATATAACTCACCCAAACATGTCTCATGTTGGATGAACATTTAAATGATCTTGCATGTTTCCATGTATGCGATCAACTTTGCAGGTTATGGTGGATCCTGATTCACCTAGCCCGGGTAATCCAGATCAAAGAGAATATTTGCATTGGTAAGGGACACCTATTACTATTAACCTTAGAAAAATGTGTGTATATACACAGAGGATATATCCTATGAAAAATGTTTATTTATGTGAGAATGAAATGAGCGAATCTAGACGTATAACCATACAACTGATGGTTAAGATTAAAAGTTTTTCAAAGTCATATGTTCACTTAAAAGGTCATATGACTTTTTAAAAAACTCACATGATTAATCTCAATCATCTATTATATAATTGTGCAACCCAGATTCACTTTTTCCACTCTCACCTGAAAGAGTCTTTCTCATATGATATATTCTCTCTCCCTATATGATGTATCATATGAGAAATATTTATTTATATAAAAGTAAGATGACTAAATCTGAACCGTTAGATCTTATTATAAATGATCGAGAATAGAATATATCAGACATATAAGTTTTTTTAAAAATCATATCACAAAAACTTTATCATAAGATTAATATAAAGTACAAAACCATAAAGAATTCTCCTAAAGTTTACTATTTCTCAATAATGTGTCATTTAACTTAAACTGTATGTCTAAAAAATACATTTATACTTAGGTCAAACAAAAATGGGACCTAGGCCCATTAGGCTATGACTAACAATAATCATCTTCTTGCTAAGATAGAGGATATTAGGGGGACTTGTGGACCCCTTTTGATTTTGGGGAAACAATATATATATATAAACTTTGAATATATTTACTAGGAATCCGTTAGAATTGAATTCCAAAGCAGCAAAAAGGGTCCTTTCTAATATCTGTCGTATATTTCCACCACGAATCTTCGTGCATGAGATAACAGTTTTTGCATGAAATTTAAGTACTTAGGAAAAACTTTTAAAGGAATATTATATAAATAATAATATAAATAATAATAGTTTTTACATTTTTTAAAGAATTTTAGCTGTAAAGTTTTTAATAAAGTTCTATAATCAAATAATTTTAATATTTTATTAAATAAATAATATAGTTAATCCATTTAATTTATTTTGTATCAACTACTTAATAATCTTAGATGGGTATCAAGTGATTTTGCTTTTGAAAACTTTGTTTCAACATGGGTAACTATTATAGATTATGTCAACATTATTCTATTAGCAATGTATGTAAAGAATATTTGAATTCATCAATAACATTAACGTATTTGGGGAAAAAAATCAAGACGAATTAAAATAACAATTTGGGACATAACACTACAACTTTAGTGACAAATATATATATATATACACACACACTTTCACGCCCTGGATATAGATACAGTTACTAACTTATTTTAAAAGACAGAAAAAACAAACAAAATTCTTAAAATACATATGGGCTTCTCTGTGAAAACGTAAAATGGAAATGTGTTGACAATGTCATTAAATAGTTAAATATTAAATATGAATATATTTATAAGAAAATCAAATTTTTTATTCAATAAAAAAGATTAAAAATATTTTAAATAAATACATCAAATATTTGATAATATTGATGCAATGAATAACTTTTAATTAAATTTTTTAATTTATGTTAAAAAATTTAATTTGATTATAAGCAGGTATATATATATATATATATATATATATATATATAAAATTTTTAATTACAATTTATCGTTTCTGTTGTGATGATTCATCTTACAAGCCCCTTCATTGGCTGCACAGGTTGGTAACCAATATTCCAGGAACTACAGGAGCAAGCTTCGGTATAACTCTCATTTATTCTTTTAATTTTACCATATCATGAAAACTGGTTTGAAAATAGTATTTTATGTAATTAACATTTGGGTGGGTTAAATATGTTATTGAATGTTTTTACTAATTTTTTGTTTTAGTTTTTTATGTTATTTTTTATTGCTTTCAATCTTTATATTATTTTTCAGTTATTTATTAGTATTAGTTTATTAATGACTAACTTTGTTAACAAAGATCTAACGTATCATTAACCCTACCGACGTGACTATTCAATGTGTTAGATGTTGTTGATGTAATTATTTCACATGTCATATTTTGCTGACATAGTGACTCCTTATATCAAATATTCATTGACAACTTTACGTATCATTTATTTTTCAACCAATGAATATTTGACATATAAAGTTGTCATATCAAAAGAAGGAGTTAGGTCACTAACATTTGACACGTGTGATAATGTTAAATAATCAGGACATGATCACGTATGATATTCATCTACCACGTTATGGTTTCGTTAACGGAATTGTTAGTGAAAATTAAACAGAAAAGATAGGAGTGAAACATTTTGAAACAATAAGTAAGTTTAGATAGTGGATGTGTTGGTATTGTGTGTTTATAATGATGGAATAACTTTGTAGGTGAAGAGATTGTGAAATACGAAAGTCCACAACCGATGTTAGGGATTCATCGCGTTGTTTTTGCAGTATTTCGTCAATCAGGTAGAGTAAGTGTACCAGCTCCAGGATGGCGCCCAAATTTCATCACAAGAGATTTTAGTGAGCTTTACAATCTTGGAGCCCCCGTTGCTGCAGCTTACTTCACCTGTAAACGACATGATGCTAGAGATGGAAGAAGGAGATCATAATAATCTCATCTTTGATAGAATAAAACTGTGGGCTACAATAACACATGTTTTGTGACTCTGTGCTGCTTACACAGATTATACTTAAAGCCTTTTTGTAACTTGTAGTTGCCTTCATTGAATGTCAACATAGAGCTGCATAAGCTATGAATTTATATTTAAACTAGTCTACTTTATCTTTTGTTTTGTGAACCTCTCTTTCTGTTTGGGCACCGTTTATTTCAGTGTAAAATAATAAAAATAAAAAATAAAAATAATTTTAGAAAATGGGTTTTTTTTTTAATTTCTGTTGTTATTATTTTTAAATAAATAAATAAAACATATACGTTGTTTTCTTTTTCTTTTCTGAGTCCCTTTCCCTGTGTTTTGTTTTATTTCTTTGGCTAAAACAACAAAATGGGAAGAACTTTGTTTCCCACAAAGAAACCCACAATGCATATTTAAGAAATTGAGAGCAACAAGTCCTCCTCAAGAGTCAACTAGCAAAAGCTAGCGCTTGAATTTTTATAGACCAGGGAGAACCAAAATGACAAATGCAATTAATGGAAATTAAAGAAAAGCTTTGAATTTAAAAATGAAACATGGAATTGACAATGACATATTTTCACAAACATTTCATGGGCATCAATATAAGACTAGCAATCTGAAAATGCAAGGCTTGTCAATAAGAAATAAACGGCGAGACGTGACATGCGATCGAGGTGGAAAAAGGGTGCCGAGAACGCGATCGAGGTGGAAAAAGGGTGTCGAGAACCAATACAGATAATGAGAGCAAAAATGGTGGAGCAGGATGAAATTATTCACTCATGGATGCCTCGCTTCGCCAAGTTAGCATGTTTGGCCAATGGAGCCTTAGAGGATATCTCACAGCTATTGAGGGAAGCCAAGGAAATGGTGAACCCTCTCACTAGCCCCAGAGAAATTGTAGTCTTCCTAGATTCTTGTAAAGATCAGATTAGCAAAATGAGGGCTATGATTTCCCAAGCTAGGAAAGGTTAATGATTGGTCTTGATGTAATAAACTTTCTTTTTGAAGTAATGAGCTTTGTGGTATTTCGAATTGAAAGATTCTTCCGTGTCCACGGTTATCCCATATTAATTTCCATTTTTGCTCTACTTAGTACTTTTAAACGAAACGTTCTAAGGCATAACCAAAGGATGTTCGTCAAGACCTGTAATCGCTTCGCGCACCATTTTATTTTCATACATTTACAATTCTGTTGTTTTATTTCTTTCTATTTTCGTCTCTGGCACATTTTGTTTTAACGAGAAAACACCATGGGGAGACACCCTTACGGAACTCAACACCAAACCATACTCATGGCCGAAAAGGAATACACAACTGGAGACCTAAGGAACATGGTTAGACAACTAAAAGAGCGAACAACATAATTGGTGAAGCTCTTGGAGAAGAGAGTCATAGAAGGGGACTCCTCCGCGGGCAACGAGGAGCAGCCGACCCCTCTACATTCCCCTGGTTTTACTCCGACACAAGCCCAAGTTACAAATCCCACGACGATCCCTTTCACCATTAATGTTGGAAACCTCAACCAAGCCGTTTATTTTGATCAATTTTAAATTGTTACCATTTATTTCCTTTCTTGGAGGTTAAGTTAATTTCTAGCCTATTTAAAACACACTTGATCAATTTGACGTAATCATTTTATAATAGACAAGGACAACGCAGGGTGTTAATACCTTCTTTACCTTAACGAAAGTTTTTCCCATATTTTACCTTTAAATAAATATAAGTGGCAACTCCATTTTTCAAAAAGATTTTAAAACTTTTTCTTTTCTTTTACAATCGGTCTTCCACCGCGATCCCAGTTGTGACATGCTTCGGAAAAAAAAATCACATTTTGTGTTTGGTGACTTACCTCTATTTGAAGGGGGGAAAGGTATGAAAATGAGGTGGCAAACTATTCCTTACTTATTTTGAAGAAAAAAGTGGGTGAAAAATGAAAATAGAAATGATGCTCGGTTAGGGAAAGAATAGGCCCATTAGGAAATTCAAGAAATAAGTCATTTTTAAAGTATTCTATAATTGTCGGTCCAAAAAATAAAAAGTATTCTAATTGAATTACCAAAAAAAAAAAGCATTCTATAATTGCCTTATATAAGTATACGTTCTTGCTATTATGAAATTAAAAAGAAATATGAAGTTTATCTTCTTTATGCTTTTGAAGTGTAGATTTCTAGTAAAATCCGCTAGGAAATTGTTTCCTATCAATTGGTGCTATCATGCTCAATAGAAATTACAGTGATATTACGGCTTTTGAAAGCATTCAAAGTCTGAAATAAAGGGTGTGATGTTAACGCTCCATCAGCAGCAAGAAAGATACCATGTAAGCCACATAACAGTTGTTATGTTGCAGTCACACGGTACAGTTCTGAAAACTAAGTTCCTTCCCATGTACATATGGTGAATCAAAGTTTGCACTAGTTGAGGGGGAATTTCTTTGAATGTGCACTAAATGTTTATTTTTGCCGGCGAAACCAACCAACCACGAACAAGACCACAATATACATAAATCCCCTAGCACCTATTCCCAAGGCTAATTGTCACTAATATATTTCAGTCGTTAAAGGCAAGTATCAAATGTCGATGTTAACCAAATGATCATAGGACTGGACAATTGTTTGCATTTGCATGCATCCTCGTGTCATTTGTATGGAGGTAGACCTACAAAGGTAAATCCAAAGAACAAGTCATTGAAAATAATGAGAAGGCACTAAAAATTGAAGTAAATTGTAGATCTTGATCTTGCTGCTAATAATATCATACTTGCTTACAGTAATGTATTTCATATCTTTCAAATTGTTGTTTGGCAAACTGATTGCAAGGCAGATTGTCATCTATTTATCTTTCACCAACAATGACAAAATCAATCAGAAAAACTCACTAGGCATGCATTTACAGCAGAAAATTGAAGCATGGGGCTAAGAGGGATAAAAAGGAGAATCCAGGATCCATTATGACATATTGACATCTGACAAAGAATCAATTGCAACCTATCGGTCAAGTATCCTTTTGGTATGTAGTTGAGAAAGAGAGTTATGAAAATAGAAAAAATCTAAAGGTTAATATTGATCCTTCACACTGTTCAAGACAGTCAAAACTTCGTTTGACCGTAGGATCTTTTTTCAGAATTGGTCAAACCTCGACCAACCCCAACATTTAAACAAACACCTCCCAATAATGGTACTATGAGTTAGAGAAAAGAGGAGGAAAAAGATATTAAAAAAAGACAGAATACCAGGGTGAAAGCTTTTAAAAGGCAATTTAGGTGAGTTAGAGGAAAGAGGAGGAAAAAGATATTAAAAAAAGACAGAACGCCAGGGTGAAAGCTTTTAAAAGGCAATTTAGGAGTGGAACAGGCAGAGAAAAATTGTTACTTAGAGAGTAGTTCTGATTCTGAGTTTTAGAGTAGGCCTCACTGATGAGTGATGACAGGGAAACGAACCTTGATGTTCTAATGGTGATATTCAGGGCCCAATGCAGAATTTGATAAATCAGTTGGGAACAATCTTCAACAGCTCTATATCAAACAAGAGAGTCTTGTCTATCAACCCTTGGTTCCTTAGCACAAAATCCAAGGCTCGTTGGCCCTGTAAAACATATTTGGGTTGCATCTTCATCATAATCCATTCATATAGTAGCTGAACAAAGACACTAAATTCTTACCGAGAATGTAGTTGGTCTTGGGCCACTCTTATTGAAATCATTATCAGGATATCCAAGTTCAGGGGGCACAATTATCCTGCATCACTGACAAACATAATGAAATTTGCATTTCTCTCCCTATAAGTCTCTTTCCACTGTGTTAAGAACCCAAAAAACATTTGCCTATATTCTACCACGATCAGATATTGTAAGGATTAAAATGACTTAAATTGGAGTTTCTGAACTAAATATTCAGTGGTTCACAATTTCAACCTAGGAAATTCAGGATGTTAAGTCCCCTAAATCCAGAGTTAGAGATGGTAGAAGTTCAATAAAGCAATATTCTGCTTCATGGACTTCCAACTGCTAACAGTAGGCGTGTATGCATGGTGCCATATTCCAATTAAACATTGTTCAAGAATAAAAAATATTATTCTTCACAAAACAATGAAAGCTCAGGCTAAAGCAAGGTTGTCAAAATCACAACCTTGCACACAAAGTAATGACAGGAAATTGCTTGCACATAACACAACTCAGGCATAGTATGTAACTATGTATTAAATATTTCTAGAATTATAACCGTGCAGCACCTTCTGACACCTCCAAGAGCCATGCCTGAAACAGCTTCTTCAAAAGCTGGTATTACCTGAACATTTATAGTATGTAAGAGATTAGTCTTTCAAGTAGTGTGTAGAACACACAAAATAGGACAAAATTGTGAACTATGTTTTCTTTTACAAACAAATAAATTTATTAGGAGAAATGAATACAAGGGGTACCTAAACCCATATACATAACTGTTGGGTAAAACAGTGAGAGAACCAAATTCCTACAGCAAACATAACACAACCAGCAACTAGAAAAGAGAAGAAAAACCATAAAACTAAAACGTAAGAACAAACACAAAAGAGAAATGAGAACGAGAGAAAAGAGACACAACAAAATTAACATGGTTCACCCCAAGACTTCAAGGGCTACATCCACGGACAGTAACAAACTCTATTAAGATAGTGAAAAGAGATAAAGAGAGATTACAATTTCTGTATTCGAATAACGGATCTCATATCTCACTCACCCAGCTTCAGACAGTCTGCTGGTATGTTTCAGACACCCCAACTCCAGATTTGCATTTTCCTCTGCTATAGAACAAAAGGAACAAGAACTATTGAAGAGTGCGGCCCTCCCCCCTCATAATAAATTTACTTTCTTGGCAACCTACCAAGAAGTAGTTGCCAAGCAATAGTAAGCACTTTTAGTGAATTTAATATGTTAATAGCATCAATAGTAATGTCCATTGGAAATTTTACTATGGAACATGGTGTTGATCAGGTAAACAAGGATCATGTGTCGCCGCTATAACTAAGAAGTATTTCAACGAAAACAAGGAGTTATGCTTCTGATCAAAGCTTGCTTTGATATGGCGGAACTGAAGCAGGCCAATAGTGAAGCAGACGTTGTAATGGATTCTGTTGAACACATGTACACGAAGACATGTTGTACCATACTGACTAGAAGCGTCTTGTGGAAAGGGCAAAGTTATGCCTAATCTTAGTCCAGACTCAAGGGGTGTGGGAGCACCTCATGGTCTTACCCATAAAAAGGACATTGTATCACACATAACTTTGTAATGAGTGGGACTGAACAATACCATCACACAAGATATCGACCCAAGGAGCACATGCATAAAAGTGTATATAAATAAAACAGAAACACAAGGAAATAACCCTTATTTGCATTAGTTTTCCCTCTAGGTCCTTTTACATGGTAAGTGGTAACAGTTATCCAGAGAGAAAATCCAACAATTCCATTACTAATGGTGGAAACTGGAAATGCAAAATTTCTTTAAAAAGAAAAAACCCAAAGACACAAGTGAAGATTAATTTGCAAAACAAATATCATTTCAATCTGGATAACCAAAAAAATTTAAGACCTCACGTCCACACATAGCAGTAAACAATATAAACAACATTCATCAAATAACATTCACAGCCTATAGCAAGGATCCTCTTCAGCTTGCACCGAACTAGTTTGATAATTCAATGATGAGGTATCTCACCTCATTATATCCTATTTTGAATTTGAAAAAGTCCTTGTCATCACCCTGCATTTCAGAAAAACAGCACAAGAGGTGATTATTTGACTCCCAGAGTGTCCACTTAGAAGATGTAAAGCATTTCATACCTCAAAGGAACCACCCTTGGTTTTATTCCGGGCTTCAAATATGCGGCCATAATAACCAATTGTGTAACCATCCCAGTCTACCTGAACAGAATTTGAAGCCCATAAGTAGCTTCACTAAAGTTGTCAAACCTGTCCAAAAGCTATCTCATCCAGAAAATAACTCCAGGCCAGGAAACCAAGAAAGTTTGCTATTTATAATACTCTTTTGCACAAAGAAAATATTGAGCCAGCGTCATTTTGATTCAAAACCTCTATTACTATTTGCCTATATCCATAAATAACTGGCTAGATCACAATTCTTAAAAATCAACCCAAAAAAAAAAAACCAAATGGATTTTGTGCATTACCACTACCGTCTCTCCCATCCTGGGTTTGGGGCCATTCCCTGGCCGCAAATCCTGCATTTAATATATATACACACATACAATTAATAATAATTCAAAGCATGGTTAAATAACCCATAAAGTACTTATCAGGTTCGCCATCACCTTATACTGGAGTCCTGATTCAGTTTCTGTGTAGTCCGGGTATCGCATTTTCGTCTTGCCATAATCCTTTCCCCTAAGCGCAGGCACTGCATGCACAAACCATGCATTTCCTTATTTCATACTTTCTTCATCAACACATGGCATATCATATTTAGAGTAAACCATCATGTTGGTTCTCAAAATTGAATGAATCGTGCTATGATACTTTAAAAACCTCACGTTAGTCCATCACATTGCAAAAAGTCATCCATTTTTGCCTTTTTGTACTTTATTTTTCGTTGTTGTTGTTTTATACTAAAAAGGATAGTCTGTTGAAGCCAACATAGTTGGTGTGTGGCATGAAGATAAAAGTTTCAAGGCCTAGGGTCGAACCCGGTTCTCCCACACTCTGACACTAATCCCCTCCCATTTACCATTATTCTGAATTTGTAAAGTCAGTGGAAAGGATAAAAGAATAATGAAGTTGTAAGTTGTAACTAAGTCTTTGTATCTCTAAGTCTGTTACAGTCTAAGTCTACTTAAACATTCTAAGTCTGTGTATGTCTGTTGGCTTGTCAAACTCTGTTAAGTATGTTGTTTTAACTTAAATCTCTTAGGTCTGTTGAGTTAGTTACTCTTGCTTAGCTATGTTGAATTTGTTAGAAAGTTGTTAGTGAGTTTATTAGTTTCTTTCTACCAACTTCTACGTATAAATATTTTGGTTCTTTGATCCCTTTAATCATCTTACACAATTCAATGAATGCATATGCAGCAATTCCTCTTCTGCTTTCTCTAACAATCAGGAACTAGTTTGGGGTTTTTAAAGTCTCCGAACTAAGGTGCATGACACATCCCGTCTGGATATGTAGTAGATTCATCGCGACATGACTAAAGAGCAAAGTTAAGGCACAAACAATTGAATTGCATGATATTTATACTTATCTATAGAATAGAAGGGAAATAGAGTTAATTACTATCGGCAAATTCAGAAGCGAAAGCAGTGGAGCACTGGGAATTGGTGCACAGGGTTGGGGCAAAGATGGCGATGGAAGAGAGAAGCAATTTTCTTCGTTGGAACCAATGGTTGGTTGACAAGGTGGTCGTGAGTGGTGTCGCACCGGAGGAAGAGGGGTTGTCGGGGTCCTGAAATGAAAGTGGCTATTAATAGTTAGGGAATAAGGGGAAATAGATGAAGAAATTGCGTACCGGAGATTTGGGGAGGGAAAGAGAAGCAACGGATAAGGACAAAAGTGATGCCATTGCCATAACTCTCAAGAGTCGAGAACCTCCTCTGTTTCCCCCTTACGAATATGGATTAGATTTCCAACTTGAAAATTCCATAACCATATATAAAAATTCAATTTATCAAAGAACCAAATTAAATTTAAAGATATAAGTTAATAGTAATCCTTTATTAAAATTTTATTTAATGTTAGTCAAATTGAGATTTAATTAACTTTAATAGGTAGTAAACACCTCCTAAGGATACATTGTATTGGAGTTTATTCATATTTTTAAATAATATTAAAAAATATTAAATATCTGCTTAAATAATCATTCCGGTTGTGTAATTTTTATATTTGTTTTACATCACACTCTTAAATTTTTTTAGCTGGTTACGTTACTTATATTTTTTAAACATCTCAATTATATTTCATTAGTTTATTTTAATTAATTTAATTAATAAAGTTTTGACATGACAAATGTATTTGAATGAATTGTTGTAGCTGGAGGTGGAGATGAAGATGTTGTGTGTAATATTGGGTTTATAATTTATGCACTATAATATTTTATTCAACCTTGTTTCATTTTTTATCTATAGGAGTTTATCTTTAAATCATTAGACATTGTCATTACTAGATTTGTTCAAAATTGTTTCTATAGAGTTTCAAATCAAGGCAAAACCTTTAAAAACTAAAGGAGTAAAGAAAGGAAAATAACTGAGAATACCTCTTTTAATCAAAATAACAGTATTTTAGAATAATATAATTAGTAACTGAAAAGATATACAGATGTTTATTGAGTAAAAGACGTTTGTAAATTACTAATCTTTTTTATATGTATGTTTATAAATGTACGGTTGATATTCATTCTTTTTACTTTCACATATAACATTTCTAAATTAGTAAATTTTTTCATGACCTCCTAGAGTTGTTGATGGAAATTCTATATGAATCCAAATCACAATTAGAAACGATTGCTTTACAACATATTTCATAATTTATATATTTTTAATATAATAAATATTAGGGGAAATAGTTTTTTTGACGCCTAGTAGGTGAGACGACGACAGTACGATATAATTGATTTTTGTTAAAGTAAATTTTCTTGGTTTGCGCTTTGTACAAATTTGAAAGAAAAAAAAAAGAAATTCATTGAAAAAGTGAATTCAACTATATTAAACAAAACAATGTTGTTTATACACAAAATAAAACTGAACAACATTAACACTCTAATATCTAACAGTTTTTTTGTTTGGAATGTGATGCATAATTTATGAGATCAAATGTAAATTTACAGCGACAATTGTGCCCTTTGAGAAATAAATTATAATACTACTATTTCAAAAGGTGAAATCATTTGTCATTTTTGAGAGAGAAAAATACGTTTAAACACAAACAAAAACACCTGAGCAATTTAATAAGAAGAATAAAAAAAAGTAAAACAATACAATTACGGGTAATTCAAAAATGAAACTGTCAATTAAAGTTTAAAAATATGCTAATCGACAATAACAATCCGAAATGTACTAAAATAATGGCGCAAACCACTACGTACAGTAATAGATGGCGGCTAGGAGACGAAACAGAGAGTGAGATTCCAATATTACCCTTTAGGTACCTCGTATTTGTCTGCCCTGCCTCTGGCTTTTGGGTCAATCGAAAAGGTGCACCAACTTTCCTCTACCAACTTCCTCAGATAGATACATATGAAATGAAACTAAAACCAAAACTATAGTATTACAAAAATAATTTATTAATTAATTATTATTATTATGATATATTATCATACTAGCATATAAGCCATAGTAGTTGATTAAAGTATTATATATTTAATTTTTAAAGCAAAATTTTATCTTTAAATTTCATAAATGAAAAAAAATTAGTAAAGTTAACCCTACTACCATAATATAAATATTCTAAACTTTTTTTAAAAAAATTATTAATATATTTTAATCTCAATATGATTTACGGTCCGTTTGGATCCAAACTTGGTTGGTCAAACCTCCAATCCCAAAAAATAGATCCTACAGTCAAAGAGTTTTTACTTTCTTAAACGGATTAATATCAATCTTTAAATTTTTTCATTTTACCAATTTTGTTTCCCTAACTGGAAACCAAAGGAAGCTTAACGGTTTAAATTTAATTTTTTGGTTTCTAATATATATATATATAGTCAAAGGCATAGCTACCCTTCGCAACTGTGACTTGCAATTCCCAATGGCGTCCATTTCCAAGCTCTCAACGCCAAACCCGTGTGCTTCTTTACCAGAAACCTTTCGTCCCAGATCTTCTCAAAACTGCTTCATCCCTTTCCAACGTTCCACCGCTTATTTCAAAACCAACCTTTCCGCTTCATTCCGAACCCATCACCCTCAACTTTCCTACTTCTCTTTGCGGTATGTTCCCTGTTATTACCCTTTTACAACTTTTTTTCCAGATCGGCGTTATCTCTCCGATCGCATGCACACCTTTTGTTTTGTTTTTACCTTATCAACTCTCTTTTTTTCTGTTCTGTTAACTTAATCACTTGAAGCTGAAAATAACTGCGATCTTCATCGTTAGCATCGAGGTGTCTTGTAAGGCCGTGTTTGGTAGATGTTATTTCTTACGGAATACTGGAAATGAATTGTGTTTATAATTAAAAATGATTATTATATGGATGTTATGAAATTCAGCAGAGGTTGTAGTGCCATCATGGATAACTCCTATTCAGTACTTACTTCCTTCGTTTAGAAACTGTCGTTGTTTAAGATTTTGTGCAAATAATAATATGAACTTTGTTGAATATTTTATTTTTGGGGAAATGCTACTGCTTTTTATTCACTTGTTTCACTTTGTTAATGCTTCCTCTCTCATTGTGCTTTGTGGTAATATCAAGGGTCAAAGATAAAAATTTAAAACAAAGTAAATAGGGCTGGAAATATGTCGAGCTGAGTTGAATTTGTCTCAACTAAGCTCGACTCAATCAGAATTTACTTGAATCAAGTTGCTGAGTCGAGTTTTTTCATGAATCAAGGTTTTTAGCTCAAGTTTGATTTGTTTAAAGTTAACGCAATCTAAAGTTCTCAAGTTTTCAAAACTTTTGTTTACTTTCTTTTTGTTGAAAAATAAAAATCAAAGGCAAATTTAAAAATTATTGGAAAATTGTTTTTTTATAAATTAAGGGTAAAATGAAGATTTTATAGAGTTGAAGCTTAAAAAATCAATTCTTATGACTTTATAAATTTAAGATAGTAGAAATTTATTTAAAATTGTATATTTACCTATTTATTTATTTATTAAGCTAGCTCATAAACAAAACAAGTCAAACTATACTTGGCTTAGGTTCAGTTGATTTAGTTAACGAGCTTGATTCTTAGATCAAGTTCAGCTAATTGGTTCATGAACCAAGTTACTCCAGCCAGTTAATAAATCAAGGGTTGAAATTTTAGCGAGTTGGTTCGCTTCATTACCGGCCCTAAAAATAATTAAGGCCTTGTTGATTTTCTATAGCGATAAACAATTTGAAATTATAAGTGATAAGTATTATGATGCTTTTGTTTTTCTTTTCCCTTAAACTGCTCTTATAGTAGAAGGCATGTGCTTGATGCTTGATTGTGATCATGCAGGGTTAAATGCTCCCAAACAGATGGGAATGGAAGTACTGCCAAGAGGACAGTACTTCATGATCTTTATGAGAAAGAAGGGCAGAGTCCTTGGTATGATAATCTCTGCCGACCTGTTACGGATCTGCTTCCTCTTATAGCAAGTGGTGTCAGAGGCGTCACTAGCAACCCTGCGGTAATAACAGTTTTCTTTTTATTTTGGATATGGTTCTTCATGTGTGGGTGAAGATGTTTTTCTTGACAATAATGATACTGAAACGAATACCAAATTACCGATTGATGTTTCAAACTAATGTTGTGAGTTGCTACTCTAAGCCACTGTCTCTCTATGTGATTGCAGATCTTTCAGAAAGCTATCTCATCTTCAAATGCTTACAATGATCAGTTCAGGTACCATCATATTATATCAATTATGAAATTTCTTTTTGGGAACATGAACTGCGGTATGGTGGACAGTGGACCAAATATGGAGGCATGAATGCTGATCATACTTGGCTTTCTATAGTGTGTGTATGTTAAGTGTGTTAGTTAATGTTTGGTATAGCTTTTTTAGAGAAAATAGTCATCGTTTTCTCTCCTTTTAAGTTCTTGCAGGGTGCTGGGGAAAAAGGTGATTATCTTTTGTTGAAATAAGTTGAAACAGTCATGCATTTGGTTGTAGTTTTGTCTGTCTACTCATGAAGTATGTTTAGGTTAGCAAACGACACTAATGCAATAGTCCTTAGTTCCTATTCTTCGCAGGAAGGGCAGCTCTTTACTGCCAGAAGTATACTGCTGTGTTTGCTTCGGTTCTTATTTTCCTGCAAATTTAGTGAATACTGTTATTACAAGAAGAGTTTTTTCTTAAAAGAAAAATAATGTTATTTTTCCATCTTATAAATGTTAGCAGTCATTGTGTTGGCCTTAAATGGCACTATTGCTCCCACAATTTCCCTTCATTCTCATATAGCTAAAAACAAATTACTCAATCATGCAGGGAACTTGTGCAAGCAGGGAAAGATATTGAAAGTGCGTATTGGGAACTGGTAGTAAAGGATATACAAGATGCTTGCAAATTGTTTGAACCAATCTATGATCAAACAGATGGTGGTGATGGCTATGTTTCTGTTGAAGTATCCCCCAGACTTGCTGATGATACTGAGGGAACCATAGAAGCTGCAAAATGGCTTCATAAAGTGGTTGATCGCCCCAATGTGTATATTAAGATTCCAGCAACTGCCGCATGTATCCCTTCAATTAAGGAAGTTATTGCTAGCGGGATAAGTGTGAATGTGACTGTAAGTTTGTCCTACATCTCTTCTAATAGTCTGCAAATTAATTTAGTATCATATTTTTATGGTATGCTATTCTATGTTGGGTTATTAGCTACTTGAGAAGTAATCCTTTAGATATTTTAATTTCAACACCAATTAATTGTACAAATATTTTTAGTTCATGCTGGTTAGAAGTGAGGTAGTTTCCAGAAGGAAGTTGAACAGCTCATATAGTCAAACTGTCTAGATGAGTGTCATCTAACTTGGTTTCTTTTACTGCATAGATGGAATCTAAATATGTTTCTGTTATTTTTTATACACAGCTCATATTCTCTCTCTCAAGATATGAGGCTGTAATAGATGCTTACTTGGATGGTCTTGAGGCATCTGGGCTGAATGACCTCTCTAGAGTTACAAGTGTCGCCTCTTTCTTTGTCAGCAGAGTGGACACTCTCATTGACAAGAAGCTAGAGAAAATTGGCACCCCTGAGGCCCTTAATCTACGCGGGAAGGTAACTGATTATTGTTTTCAAAAATGCCAATTTATTTGGATTCAGCACACCGCAGATATCAAATATGCTCATGTTATGGCACATTGAATTTTATAGGCAGCGGTAGCCCAAGCAACCCTAGCTTACCAGCTCTATCAAAGGAAGTTTTCTGGTCCAAGGTGGGAAGCTCTAGTTAAAAAAGGGGCCAAGAAGCAAAGACTCCTCTGGGCCTCAACCAGTGTCAAGAATCCTGCCTATTCTGACACCTTATATGTTGCTCCTCTTATTGGACCTGACACTGTAAGCCATTATATTTTTCACTTAATTCATCTACTTCACTTATTATGGAGTTGATCTAAAGCAAATAGTATTGACCTTGATTGTGACATCTCATGGTTTTGCCTTCTTATGTTCCAGGTATCAACCATGCCGGACCAGGCCCTTCAAGCATTTATCGATCATGGTACTGTGTCCAGGACAATAGACTCAAATGCATCTGAAGCTGAAGGAGTGTACAATGCTCTGCAGAAATTGGGTATTGACTGGGGTGATGTTGGTACTCAGCTTGAACTTGAAGGAGTGGATTCATTCAAGAAGAGCTTTGACAGCCTCCTTGATTCGCTGCAAGAGAAAGCAAATTCTCTCAAGCTGGTCAACCACTGAAGTGTGAATGTAATGGTCAGTAATGTTTATGTATGAAGCCACCATTTATGGATTAATAAAAGGCAGTGGCTGTGCTTTGTTGTTTGCCGCTGTAAATGTGCTTCATGGATTCATTTTGTGATAGTGATACAACATATGGACATTGTCTACTTCCGGGAAAGCGTTTTGTTTCATTACATGTATACAATGCAATGCTGAGTGGTTCTATTTGTTTCTGTTTGTGATGTCATTAATGTTTTCACTTTTCAGTCTTATATTTTAGTTCAGATGTGTAATTAATTATCTAACTAATAAATTGAGTGTAGCGTGTGTTCAACATGTTGACAAGGGGAAGGTTTGACTCAGACACAGTCAAAAGAACACAAAGGAATATGGGAAATTGGGATTTAGAAATGTGATGTTGGAGATATTAACTCTGCTAATATGTCTGTCAACTGTGTCTAGGTTATTCCATTCCTAGAAGAATTGCGATATGAACCTCTGCTTGACACATTAAGCGGAAGCACCGCTAGATATAAGTAAGATAGACCAACTCAAATGATATCGATTTATTAAGATGTTTTGAGATAAATTTCACTTAGAAATTTTTTTATAATATTTTTATAATGTTTAGAATTTGTTCAGGTATTTTAGTGTATGCAGTTAAAAAAAAATTATACGTAGTTAATGAAAAAAATACTGATGGAAGCAAAATTGGTCCCGTATTTCCAGTTGTTTGTTTCCGAATTTTGGAGGAGAAACCGTTTACATTGGATTCTCTCAAATACATTGACACTTGGTTTGGTTTAGTATATTTTGAGAGAATGGATATCAATGGAGGAAATTATGATGAATCTTGCGACCATTCATTGTTTGGTTTGATCAGTGTTCTTTTGAAATTGTGTGGAAACCTTTGTTCAAAATTTTCCTCACTTACCCTTTGAACCGTGCGTCGGTATAATTGAAAGGGCTTCAACGATACAAACGAGGATACATCACACAGAGGAAATAGATGAAAATTTTGCTATTTAAATCTTATTTTATATGTATACTTTTCCACTATTATCATACTTTATTTGGTTTTATGTAAGGCACTATTCAGTCTATATAGTATTATTTTCACACTTTCTGTTGATAAAAAAAAAAAAGAATCTAAAATGCTATTTTTAAAAAAAAAATTAATAAAATGAATTTCCAAATGATGTAACTTTTTATTTCATGTTAAAAGTTTAACATTTTAGTTGAAAAAATTTTCTCGTCGATAATGATTATGTATGTCATTTTCTCTTATTTTTTTAATATTTTCTTTCATATATTTTCATTTTCCTTTCTTTCACTTTCTTTCCTTTTATTTTCCTTCTTTTCATTTTCTTTTTCATCCAAACAAAATGTATATTACTTGTTTGGCATTAAGAACATTTAGGCACTAAATCAATACTCAGAATGCAAAATCCAACTGACCCAAACCATAAGCTTAAAAAACTGTTAACCGAATTTGTAAAAAACCTAAACGTCAAATGTGGTTTGGTTTGGCCTATGAATCATATTTACAAAACCAAACTGAACTGAACCACAGCTAAATATATTTTTTGATTCTTATATTATCCATGTGTGTATTAAAATAACTATAATTTAATTAATGATCACATATTTTTTTATATTATGAGTTTATTGGATCTATATTATATACAAATAGTTTAATTTAAATATGGATAAAGGTGTTTTATATAAACATAAATACAAATTATAAAATAGAGTATTCATGACACGATAAGTTGTTGATAAAAAGTAGTAAAATAATAAATTATTTTTTCTTTTATTTTTTATAACTTTTTAAGATTGGCTATATAATTTGTATTTATAGTATTGTTGTTTGATATTTAAAGCAAAAATTTATAACTCTTACACCTAATCAATCTAAACTGTAATGACTTACTTTGGTCTGATTTCTGTATTTTATTCTAAACAAACCAAGTCAAAGCAAACATTTTTTTATCCTATAATTTACCCTAAATAGAACTCACTTCTGCTGAATAGCATCCGTGGACTAAAATAATATTTACATAATTCAAGTTGCCCAATACTTTAATGGTATTGTTTTAAAATTTAAAAGTTGAGATTTTTTTTGTTAAAAATATGTAGAGATTCTTTAGAAATAAAGATTAATGAGTTTTAATGATATTTTTAAATGAATTTTTTCTTGTCTAACCTCCTTTAGTATTTCCCTATTTTTTACATTTATGTTTTGAAAAACTACACAATTTTTTTCCATATAAAGCATTTATTCTTAAACATAGATGTGTCAAATGTCACATCCTAATTTTTAAGGTAAAAGGAAAAACTTATATTTTAAGTCAATTAATAATAAACTAAAAATTTACCATTTTTAATAGTTGACTGAAATGAGAAAATAATTATATATGTTATGATTTTAAAAAACTATCTTTACTCAAATTAAAAAAGACTTCCCTTAAAAGGGAAATAGACAAAAATAGAATTAAGAAAAAGGGAAATAGACAAAAAGGTGACCGATCCAAGGTGAAAGTTATGAAAAATTTTCCTTTTAAATACACATATTCATCTTTCATACAATCTATGTTGATAAAGCAAAACTCTATTAATTTATATTGTCTTTTCACTTATCCTCTGGTTGATCCGAGAGCTCATTATTAATATACGGAACGTTTTTTTGGTGGTCAATAGACCTATCATTATCCATGATGTCTTATTCAATTTTGGTTATAACAAGACTCATCTCAAAGAAAAGATTTGGTTTTTTAAGACGTTAGTCTCATTCAACTGGTGTCCAAGAGAAACTTAGTTAACTTTTTACACTTTAAAAAAAATTATTTTCTTCTTTTTTATATACCTTTCCATTGCATATACTCATTTGATTTCTTATTATAGATAAGGTTACATACGTTATATCCATGTAAAAAAAATAGTCCGCAACCATTTTTTACCGGGCAAAATGAAATGTTAAATTATGACTAAGTGTGTACTTGTTGTGGGGGAAAATACGACCACATGATTGAAGAAGAATTTAAAAACCGGCAACAAAATTCAAGAAACAACCTCCCAATTGAGTTATTGAGATGGAAATTCATGTTCATCCGTATTTTCATGCTGAACCAACCCAAAAAAGTGCTTAAGCAAGACTTGGAATATAACTAGTTGTACTACTAACATGCACCAATCAATGACAACCTCCACAAGCAGGTGACCATAAATGCAATTCCATCAATGGCTTTCATTTATTACCATTGCTGTTTTCCACGTGTTAGTTGAACCTCTCTTTAATGCCGTCCTGTTTTCTAAATCATCTAGTGTTAACAATTCCTTCACGCTTCACTTCAATCTTGTACTCATACATAAGTCAAATAAGTCACTTATTTCCCATTTATCAATCACAATCTCACAAATAGTTCCATTCATAGTCATAATTGATTTTAGTACTTTGTTTCCCCACCTTGGCACGAATTAATTAGCCTCTTTTCTCATCCATAAGTAGAAGAGCAAGAGAAACCAAGACAAGTGTTGGTAGCTTTTAGTCTCCATTTTTCAGAGCTCTTCCTTTTGCTGATATTGTTGAGCTTTGTGCTATTTACATCACTGGATCCATGACCCCTTGCATGTTTTGTGTGTTGTAAGTGTGAAAGTTGATTTAGGGGGAAAGTGTGTTAAGAGTGATCATGGATAGCTCAGAGATCAAGTCATCAGAAGTCTCCCTACAAGGGACACCAGCAATGAATAGGAAGAAGCTTGGCATTTACTTCATTGAATCTGAGGATAGAAGGATGGCACTTGGACGTGGTTACACAGCAGGGTCTACTCCAGTTGATATTCATGGCAAATCCATTGTTGATCTTTCCAAGACTGGTGGTTGGATTGCTGCCTTCTTTATTTTTGGTATTTACTATTCATATACACAGCTCACACTCACTACATGCATGTGTTTGTGCATTTTTATTGCCATTTTATCTTGTTTGTTTAAATGAATCTTGATTCATTAAACAAGAACCTACTATTAAATTCTTTATTTCTTTTCCTGTCATCATAACATGTAGTATGTTATGCTTTTGAGTTGGAATTATTGGTTAGTGTGCTTCTGGTGTAAACAGAGAAAAAACAGAACAATGCAAGAATATGTGAGAGTATGTTGTGTGTAGAGCCGGGCTATGATTTATGAATACTTTGAAGAGAAGGTTTTTATATACAAATGTTTATGATGGTACATGTTTCTTATGTGGTTGTAGGAAATGAAATGGCAGAAAGAATGGCTTATTTTGGTCTTTCGGTTAACATGGTGGCCTTCATGTTTTATGTGATGCATAGACCTTTTGCAAGTTCATCCAATGCAGTCAACAATTTCTTAGGGATATCACAAGCTTCCTCTGTGCTTGGTGGATTTCTAGCTGATGCATATCTTGGACGCTACTGGACAATAGCTATCTTCACTACAATCTATCTTGCAGTATGCTTCCTTTTTACATGGTTTAAAAGCTATGGAACAGCACATGTGAAGATTTTAACAATTTTTGTTTATTGCACTATCAATCCAAAACACTTTTACATTGTTTAAGTAATACAAAAACAAAACAGAAAGTCTTCCTTTCAAATTAATTTTATTCCAAAAGTCAACCATTTTTAATAATATGAAATTTATGATTAGTTGACAGGGGTAAAAAAGATACCTTACTCTATTAATATTTTCTAATTAAACTCAGAATTTAATTAATATATATTGACATAGTAACATTTTTTTAACTCTCTCAACTCATTAGAGATTGTTGTTTTATTAAAAGTTGTTAATTTTTATAATAATTTAAGTCTAAAATCTAATTGATGGTGGTATGTAATGGTGTACTAGATACTACAAGTTGTCATAAAGAGTACTTTAATAGTTTGTTTGAATCCAAATTTTGATTAACAGGGCTTAACAGGAATAACATTATGTGCAACAATAAGCAAATTTGTACCGAACCAAGCAGAGTGTGACCAATTTTCTCTGATTTTGGGGCACTGTGAGGAAGCAGAACCGTGGCAGATGACATACCTGTACACAGTTCTATACATCACAGCGTTTGGAGCTGCAGGGATAAGGCCATGCGTGTCATCTTTTGGAGCAGACCAATTTGATGAGAGAAGCAAAAACTACAAAGACCACCTTGACAGATTTTTCAACCTCTTCTATCTGTCAGTGACAATAGGGGCAATAGTGGCGTTCACAGCAGTGGTGTACGTGCAAATGCATTATGGTTGGGGATCTGCATTTGGGTCACTGGCAATTGCAATGGGCATATCAAACATGGTATTCTTCATCGGCACTCCTCTGTACAGACATAGGTTGCCTGGTGGTAGCCCTCTAACACGTGTTGCTCAAGTCTTGGTTGCTGCATTTCGAAAGAGAAATGCTCCTTTTGGTAGCAGTGACTTCATTGGACTCTACGAGGTTCCTGGTAGACTCTCTGCTATCAAAGGAAGTCGCAAAATTCCTCACACTGATGATTTCAGGTCTTGCCAACTTCTTTTTATGTCACACCATTCTCTTTTTCTTTTTCAACTTTTTACTCTCTCATACCAATAAGGAAGAATGTTATGACTCTGATACCATATTAAATTTAAGTATTGGATCTAACTTAATTCTAAAAGTTAACTCATAGAATAAGAATTACTTTCCACCTTATATACTTTTGATTGGTTATATCTCTGGTCAATGTCAGACTTCTAACACCTGATAATTTTGAAATGAAGAGTTTGCTCTAAGATCAATTTAGACACTTACTCTAATCATGTTGAATGTTCAAAATCAATCCTACTCAGTTTATTGATTTGTGTATGGCATATACATGTATCAGGGTTCTTGACAAGGCAGCTCTGCAATTGAAAGAAGATGGTGGTAATCCAAGTCCATGGAGGCTCTGCAGTGTGACTCAAGTAGAAGAGGTGAAGATCCTCTTGAAACTAATCCCAATACCAGCATGCACAATCATGCTCAATGTGATCTTAACAGAGTTTCTCACTCTCTCAGTGCAGCAGGCCTACACTTTGAACACTCACTTGGGCCATTTGAAACTCCCAGTGACATGCATGCCAGTGTTCCCTGGCCTGAGTGTTTTCCTCATACTGTCTCTCTACTACTCCGTTTTTGTCCCTCTTTTTAGACGCATCACTGGCCACCCTCATGGTGCATCTCAACTCCAAAGGGTAGGAATTGGCTTGGCAGTGTCTATTCTATCAGTTGCATGGGCTGCAATCTTTGAGAGGCACAGAAGAAACTATGCAATAGAACATGGTTATGAGTTTAGTTTCCTCACAGCAATGCCTAAACTAAGTGCATACTGGTTGTTAATCCAATACTGCCTCATTGGTGTTGCTGAAGTTTTTTGCATTGTGGGCTTATTGGAATTCCTCTATGAGGAAGCCCCTGATGCTATGAAGAGCATTGGTTCAGCTTATGCTGCTCTAGCTGGTGGATTGGGTTGTTTTTTTGCCACAATTATAAACAACATTGTAAAATCTGCCACTGGGAATGATGACAAAGGGATACCTTCTTGGTTGTCACAAAACATCAACACTGGTAGGTTTGATTATTTTTACTGGCTTCTCACTGCTTTGAGTATAGTCAATTTTGCCCTTTTCATGTATTCAGCACATAGATACAAATACAGGGCACAGCATGATCATGAGATGGACAAACATGACATGGTATATAATCAGAGTTCCTCCACACCACAACCTTGCCTACCCACCTAATTAAATAGGAACTTCAATTATATACAGACACCACCAACATAAAGTGTTGTCTTTTCTATGTTACATTCAAATAATTTGTAATACTTCATTATATGGTAAAAAATTACCATCCAGATTTTCAACATTAAGTAGTCATAGGGATTGAAATTGAATACGCAAAACACTGTCTTTTAAAGCTTTCTTTTTTTTTGTAGTCTCATATTTTTTTGGCCCAAGGATTTGCAAATATCTAGCCCATTTAAGAGGAATATTACCAAACACAACCAACATTACATAGTACAGCCCATATAAACCTATATTTGGATGAAACTGAAATTTTCTAAGTGCTGAACCTGATCATAACTTGTGAAGTATTCAAGTACAATGAATGATTTTTAAATCGAATCGGTTATTGAACTGGTAATTATACTAATTCAAGCAAATTATAAATGAACTGAGAATTAAATCATGATTGAACCGATATCAACAAAAAATTGATCCAAATTGATCACCTAATTGGTTCACAATTTAGTTAGTCGAACTGGTTGGTCTAGTCTGATTTTGATAACAATGGTAAAAACATTGATAATGATAATTCATTATTATGAGCATATATAAAGTTGGAGTTTGAATGAAGTTGATTTTATTTAAAAATAGGTTTAAAGGACTTGATTTATTTTTTCGGAATGTTCTCTTAAGAATTAGTTTGTAACAAAATTAAGCATAATTTTTTTAAGATAAAGTAAAAGTTATAATTTATAATGTTGGTCCTCCAAACATAAATGTAAATGTAAAATTAATTTCAGCCCCAGTAGTCAAACATAAATTTATTATTTTTCTACAAAATGAGGGTAGAATGAAGTGAACACGATTGTGCGATTTGAATAATGTTCAACTTAGGACATGTATTGAATAATAAGAATATGTCAACAAATGGGAATGTTAAAGCAATTATGTGTTTGTTTATATATTCTTTAAGGAAAGTGAGTTTTCACATGTTTCCAACGCTACACGCCAACACTAAATATAGTGCCATTCTACAACTTCAACTGTCTTCAGCTGATTTTTTTGAAAGAAACTTACATCATTTTTTATTTTTTATAAAAATAACTGTATCCATTTTTGTAAATGTCAATATTAAATTATAATGTATTGATTTCATCAAGTGATTATCTAAATTAAGGGTGTTTCGCCTTCGTCCAAACTATTTAAATAAATTTCCAAATTCAATATGATATTATTCAACAACTAATTTTTATCTCATTTACACTAAAAAAATATTATTGTCTTGTCATTTAACAACTTTTTACCAATTTGATCACGTATATGTGTTTATCAATTAGTCTTTTAAGTGTTTTATTTTGTATTCTTTTGATTCGTTTTACAGAGCTCTAAAATATTTATTCAATTTTTTTTTAAGGGTCTCATTTGCATATATCATAATCACTTTGAACGATTTTCTATCATTTTCTTTTTAATAAGTGTCACTTATATTCAACTTCAAATATTGTTATTACGTATATGGTATTTTCTTCTATATCCAGGTATCCACCTTAACATTCTCGTCTAAGTTACCCTCATTTGGTATTCATGATGATCTTTCATTGACTAGCATTATCTCTCATATAGCGTTGTTAATCTTATAGCAATTCAATAAAAAAAAATTTAAAAGTTTATCATGAATTTTTCAATCACATTATTTCAACCACTCAACTTGTATCATGTTCGAAACATCCCCCATTAATTTTACCGTCATAATATATATTGATCTCTCAATCAGATTTAAAAGACGTAGAAAATTCAATTTTTATATTTTATATTTAGTTAAAGGATGGTAAAGAAATCTTATTACAATGTCCATTAACTTTTTATATATTTTTTCTATTGAATTCTTTTATATATAAAGTATAGAATTTGTATCATAAAGAAACACATTAAATACAGAATAATGTTATATTCATTTACAACTAAGAGAGTTATAAGCACAATAAAATTATAAGATGTACCTCTCATAAAAATGTTCGTAAGATATAATTGAGAGTAATCAAAATTTTAAATAAAATCATATATATAATAAATCAGGTCGATTAATTTAATTTAATTTAATTTTTAAATAGACCCAAATTCAGGATATAATTTATTTTTTACTATTTCAATTCGCTTTTGTAATTTACATTGAATTGGTATGAAAACACATGACTTATAAGCATATCCGTAATCGTTTATGGAACTTTGAAACTTATCTTAACTCTAATGAGTCTTTGACATCCAACTCATCTAAACTTTTTCTATAATAAAAAAACAAACATGACCTCTAATGATAAAAAGTTTTAATCCTAACCAATTAATTAAATGACTTAATTATATTTTTTTTCCCTAAAAAGTTTTCTAGTTTTACCATTAGTCATTCTAAAATTTTTGTCTCGTATTAGACTCTAAAAAGTTTTAAAGTGTTTGTCATAACTTCATACTATTAATATAACATTAGGTTGATGGAACATGGCATGGAGGGTGGTGGGGTTGGGGAGGGGGAAGATAAAAATGAAATGACATATATTTATGCATCGATGACAATATATCATTGGTTAATAGAGAATATTAACAATAACAACCTATTTGAAACACTTTAAATTTTTTAAGGATTAATAGTGAATAAAAAAATTATAAAGATTGATAACGAAACTAAAAAAAATAAAGTATATATAGCCATATTCTGTGGCTGATTTTAGTATATAGTTTTTTATTTTATTTCCTCCTCCTACGTTCGTACTAAGTTTAAATAAGACTTTGATTTCTATACATGTATATCATTTTTTTTAAAAAAAGGTATAATCTGTTTCAATAATATCTTTAGATGCAAAACTGAACCAGTTATTTTTTAACTTCACATTGAGATGATCCATACATTGTATAATTGGCTCGTTTGTTTAAAGTTATTTTAAGAAATAAGAGTTTTTTAAATAAAAAGTACTTATTTTAAATTTTGATGTATTTGTTTAAAGTTTTAAAAATAAACTAAAACTAAAAATAAGCTAATTTCAACTTATTTTATGAAGGAATTCTGATCTGCTTATTAAAAAAATACTTATAAAAAAACTTTTTAAAAATACTTAAAAATAAGCTTAAATAAACGGACTCATTATATGTTTTGTTTTGGCGTGTCAATCTATGGTGTGCAATTGTTGATTATATCCTCATGTCCCTTGTAAACTGTAATTAAGGGACTATAGGGTGGGTTGGGTTGGGTTGTGAAAGTTTTTTTTTATGTTCAACTTTTAAAAAATAGACAATAATTCCATATAAAAACTCATGGATAAAGAAAACATATATTCTATATTTATAAAACATTATATTACATTAAATGGAATATTGTAGGAATGTAATTATTGATTGTACAACTTTTTATAATTTTATAGGATTGTATTTATAATACCATAAAAGTTTTTAGAATGTTTTAAATTGTCTCTTGTAACGTGAGGATACGTTAAAAATAGTTTTATGACGGTAACTTATAACCTAACATGAATCATGTGAGTTGTACTTTTACGATGTATCTTTTATTGACTATGTTGATCGCTAATATCTGAAATATAAGTAATTCAATAAAGAGAATAAAGTGTAATTTCACTTTCACTTTTGCGTTATACAACCAATAATTAGTGAGCAGGTGGATGCATTGAGTCATACTTAGCTGCGATGAATTATTGGTTACAGCTCAGTTTTTACAAAGTTAAGGTATCACTAGGAAGACTTTAGAACCAGGGGCATGTGTTTCTTGCCATATATGTTTTATCAAATCTTCACAAGCTCTGATACATCCAAAAAGTTGTTGCTGAGAAAGGGACAAAAGTTACATAATGCAAATCACCCATACATTACTAATATTTGGATTTCTTATGCCATGCATCCTTTATGTGGACAATGATATATTTAGCTCACATAATCTTGGATTGTAATTTCTTATTCAAAGATCATGTTTATGCTTCCATTAAACATTATTCTATATTTAGGGTATGTTTGGTTTACAGTAAGAGAAATAGAATTAGGGAAATGAAAAATTTAAAGGTTGATATTGATTATTTACATTGTTTGAAACAGACAAGACTCCGTTTGACTATAGGATCTATTTTTGGGTTGGTCGGTTTGACCAACCGGGGTTGGAAAACCAAACACAACCTTAATCTATGGTGGTGATTTTAATGTTCTAATGTCTTTGTGAAATATGATGTATTAATATTGTATTCAATTGTTTGTATCGTTTATTTATTTTAAAATTAAAATATTTTGTAATTTAATATTTTTTAATTTAAAAATAATTATTAGTTAATTTTGAATCACAATTTAATAAAAATAAGAAAATGATGATTCATTTTTTATTGAAGAAATTATAAAGCCACAGTATGTTTTATTTAAAATATACAAATGATTAAATCACTTACTTTAACCTTAATTTTCTGTCTTTGCAATCTTTCAAAGAAAAAAGTTTTGGTGCGTAACATGTTTCTTTCTCGTTTCATTTGAAGGGATATTCATCTCAATTAATCATGATGCCCCCCAGTATACAGCAATGACATGACAAGAATTATATAATATCATTAGTGTGTGCTGTATTAATTAATGAACTCATTAATTATCACTTAAAGAACAATTTCATTTTTGTTTGTTTTAGTAGCTTTTTTATGTTACTGGCTGGATGGTGTTTTCCTTCTTTGTTTGAGCATCTTTCAATGGAAAAGTTTATCTTTTGACACTTTGTATTTGTATGGGATGTTTCGAGATGTAGAACAAGAAAGTTTGCAAGACAAATAAAAGCAGTGAAACAAAAACAAAAATGTGATAGCTAGTTTGATAAATAAGAATATATTAAATAGGCTAAAATATAAAATTAAGATTTAAAGAATTTAAAATTAAGGCTAATTTTTTAAGAATAAAATTTTATCTGCCGAATAATTTTATTTAAAATTAAGTGATGTCGTTAACTTTTCGTCAATTAAGTATTGAGATGGCTAACCATTAATTATCTCAGCATAACACATATGTTGTTTTTTTTAACATAAAAACTTTTTTTAAGGTTTATTACTTGAAATATTTTCTTGTTAGAATTAAGCTTTGTTGTTAATTTTTTGTCAATTAAATATTAACCCAATAATAACACATGTATTTATTTAATTATTTTTAAAAAAAAATTATCACTTAAGTTTTATTTATTATCTTCTCTCTCCTTTTCATTTTAGTCTTTTTTCCTCTTCCCATCGATATCTCTACCTCATTCTCCTTCTTCTTCTTTTCTTCCCTCATTTGCCTCCCATTTCCTCTCGCGCTTCATGGTTTGTTTCATGGTGCCATCAACATGACATAAGTGATGCAAACACAAGTTCATTGCGGATCCTAAAGTCTAGAATCGTGTCCATGTGGATGCAATGTGTAACACTCCTATTTTTATTTTTAAATTTTGAAGTAATTAGATTATGATTCTTCAGAACTTTTTAATCTACGTATTATTTATGATTTTTTGGAATTTTTTTTAGAATTTTTGAAATTTTTTAATAAAATAATATATTTTAAATAATTTTAAATTCATATAAAGTGACCTAAAATTAAAAATATTTATAAAAAAGTGAATTTAAATTATAAGAAAATTTTCTAAAATCTGTTTCAAGTAGACTTATCTAAAAATTATCGGTTTGAGAAAAATCTTGATTTTTTCCAATCGTTAAAAAATTGAAAACGTATCAAGAAATTTTTATTAACAGAAAATTTTAAATTTTTAAAATTTAAACTTTATATTACTTGTTATAAAATTAGTAAGGACTGATATAATATCGTTAAATTTCAAAAAGGACTCATTTTGAATATTTAAAATATACCGAGTGAAAAGTTACTATTTGGCTTAATAATTCTGCCGACAATTACTATGCAAAACACTGTGCATGTATGAAATTTTCAAAAGATGCACAGTAACCAGGAATAAAAAATTCAAAAATGCATAGTACTTTTATATTAAAATAATGGAATGCATAGTAAATTTTTTTCTATAAATACCGAAGGAATTCTTCTTTAGAATTCACAATTAATATAGTAGTGTTAGTGAGATAGTGGTGGAAGTGAGAGAGAAGTAAATTTTTTTGGAAGAAGATTCTGCTAAGGTACGAATACCTCACTTTTATATTTTTTAGGGTTATTTTTATATCGTTTTTAGAAATCTATTATTATACTGAAAATAATATTATTTTAAGTTACTATTCTGCATAGTAAAATACTATTTCAATAGTAAATTACTATTCAAATAGTAAATTACTATTTATTGTTACTATTTACCTTTACTATTTACGTTTTACTATTTACCATTACTATTCGCGATTTACTATTTACCGTTACTATTCATGTTTTACTATTTACTATTACTATTCACAATTTACTATTTACCGTTACTATTCACGTTTTACTATTTACTATTACTATTTACGATTTACTATTCACTATTCAAAATTTATCATTTCTGTTTTAAGTAGTAATCTTAATCTTCATCTTATGCCTATACTGGAATAAGATTGGTATTAATATTTCTAGAAATTGGAGGCGCAAAGCAAATCTCTTTTGGGTAACAATTCAAGGTAGGGGGAGTGAGATAAGAATATAATATGAAAAGATATAAGAATAATGGGAGGAGCCCCCTACTCCTTTTAAATTTAATAATATTAGTATTTTAAAAATATTAACATTTTAACTTAAAATTTATAATAAATCTTAAATTAAATATCTGGTTTAACTAACTCTAACATACCTATGCAAGGACTTGGACTTTTATAACCTATATAAACTGGACTATACCTATACAAGGACTTGGAGTACTATGACCCATATGGACTGAACTATACCTATGCAAGGACTGGATTATATGGACTTGCATATACCTATGCGAGGAATTGACCAAAAGGACTCAAATTGACTATATAAATAATCATTAAATTTTGTATTATGATATGTATTAATGATATTTAATTTAATTGATTTGATTATGATTGATTATATTTGTGATTGATGATGTTTAACTGTGATTGATAATATTTGATTGTTGATATTGTATTGTGGAGTTTGAGCATATAGCGAGCATAACGGAAAGCTAAAACTCAGTAAGAATTTCTTACCTTACTCTTTAAATTTTTATTATTTTAAAATCTTTTATTTCTTTTTAGAAATTATTTTTATATTTAGAATAAAAAAAATTAGTATTTATTTTAGACAGTAGACATTTTATGAAAATTAATTTATAACAAGTTGAGATAATTAAATCTTGAAAAAAAATTGATTAATGATTTAAAAATTATTCGCTTTTAATTAAAAATTTTCAGAAGAAAATTATTTTATTTTTCCAACTTAATAACTAAAGAATATTTGAAAATAATTGAGATTCTTAAATTTGATCTTGTTAAGATTCAATTTGAGAAAGATTATGTAAAGTTTTATGTGAGAAAGTTTTTAGATATTTAAGGCTTAGAAACTCAATTTCAGTGAGATTCGAAAACTGTACCAAATTTATTTCTGTGGGACAGAAATTCAGAGAATTGAGAAAATGTACAGTTTATTAAAATGATATTGTAAACCTTTAAGGTATTTAATAATTGAGTTTCTAAAAGCCTTAACCAACTCAATACACGAGTAGTTCATGCATCATGAATCATTAAAGTGAAATGAAATGATATTGTCTGGGGACGGATTATAGAAACTGAGGATACATTAGAGGAGGCTTAATTACGAGCCTTGGGATGAGAGGGTGTGAAAGGGTGCTTCAGGGGACCTGGGGTAGCTCCCTAGTGTCGGGTACTTTCACAATAAAAACTTTCTCAATCTGACTAGTCTCTAAGTGTTTCCATGCCAGTTGAGCTGTTCATATTATTGTTATCCAGAGTTATGGAATAGTGTAACTCCTGGTTGGCCTAGTGCAAATTAAAATTTAAGGGCCCACATATATAGGTAAGTTATGATGAAGATATTGCATAACATTCATGCATTCATAATTGATTGTGTATGTGATTGTGACTGATATTATTATGTATTGGTTTTGTGAAAACCCTTTGTTGCTTATGTCTTACTCGAGAATATTATATTCTGTTTCTCACTCCTTTCTCCGTGTTTTTGTTTCATATATTCTAAATTGATGGCTCAGAAGGAAGGATCGAAGAATTTCGGCAGTAGATATAGCACATTCTAGAAAGGGGGCTCGGTATGAATACCGTGGTCTAATGAATAAATAATGTTAATAAGTAACTGCTTCTGGGCCATAGAGTTTCCTCTCTTTCTTATAATGTTTAATGTTTATTTTCTTCGGATGAATGTACAAATACTTTATAAAGTTTTAATAATATTTATGAGGTATTTTAGAAATAATATATGTAATTTATTCCGATAGTTTCTTTTTAAAAATCATATCTTTTTAAAAAAATTATTATGAATTTTTATATATTTTATTAAGGTGTAACAGAGGGTGTTACACAATGGAATTGGATGTGACCTCACCACTTTCATTATGCAAGTCTTCTTTGGTGTTACAATGAGCCTGCATTTACATCACCTATGCCATGTCGATGGTGTCATTAAACGAACAATAAGGCAAAGGGGGAAAAATGGAGAAGCATAATGAAAGAAGGAAAAAAAAAGGAGAAAATGACATAGATAAACATCGAAAGTAAAATAAGACTAATAGAAAAGAGAAAGAGATGGAGGAGGAGAAAGATCATGGTTATCAGAACTGGACTGGGCCGGCCGGTCAGATCGGTCGAACCGGGAACCGGTGCCTTGTCCGGTTCGGAACGGGAAAAAACCGGTCAACAATTGAACCGATCAAAAACCGGGAAAACCGGTCAAAAACCCGGTTTGCAATTTATTTTTTTTAAAATTTTAGAAACCTTTTTAGTGCGGTTTTATGAAGAACCGCACTAATAGACCTTGTACACTAAATAAAATTAATATTTTTTTTTACTTAGTTTGGACTAGTGTTTTTGGACCTTTTAAGCATGTTATAATAGGATGTGTACTATTTTAAGGCTTTTTTACTATGTAATATTTTAATTCTAACATATTTATTGAATTTATTTGATAAATAATATATTATTTTTGATCTAATCGATTATTATTTAATATATAAAATAATAATAATAATAATTTATTATTACCGGTTCGACTACGGTTCGACCACTGGTTCAACCACTGACCCTTGAACCGGTGCCTCCACCGGTTCAATGACCGGTCTGGTTCTGAAAACATTGAGAAAGATAAATACCAAAGATTATTAGGTGCAGAATAACTAACGAGTAAAATATTGATCATTTATTTTAAGGTCTAATTTTTTTATTCCAATTAGACTATTAGAGTTAGGTAAATTAGACAAAGTTATCTCAAGTATAATATTTTATTTTTCACAAAAATATTCAAAAGAATATACTCACCGCCTTTGTCCGGCCTAACTCTTTTAATTTTTTAAAAGCTATAATTGCCTTCATTAATAACATAATTATCATTTTTACCTATATATTTTTTAAAAATAACCATTTTTATTTCACACATAATTAAAATATTATATGTCATTCAAAGTCATTTAACAACATTTAAGCAACTTCTATTAAATATCTCTTTTTCAATAAGCCACCTAAAAAGTTACTTCCTCTAGTTTTATTTAACTATCTACCTAAAAGATAAAAAAAAAAATTATTTTCAAACCATCCACTTAAAATTTCAAGTAACTATTAATTACTCATTTAGAATTTCAAGAAAGTATTAATTGTTGTTCTTCCAATACTACACTTATTGATATTAAAGGTGAAAAGAATTTTAAAAGTAATAAATAAATGAGAGACATGATAAGATAGAAAAAAACAAATTGTTTTATAAAAAAAACAACATCAATTACATTTCTTAATATACGTAACTTTTTTTCTCAATAAAAACATAAAGTATAAACCACCTAAAAAATCACAAGTCATAAATTATAAACTATTCACTCAATTTTTTAAAGAGAGTCTTTACCTTAAATCTTCTAATTAAATTTCACTTTAATTGTATAACTTTTATAGGTGAGTAGGTGTTACTTTTATCATATCACATTGCCAACAAATTTATAGGATCAAAGTCAAACATAACCAAAAGTTATATGATCAAACTAACACAAAAAAAGTTATAGAATTGAAATGAAAACACACCAAAAGCTATATAACTAAAGGTATAATTTAATCTTAAAAATATATTTTATATCGATATTAGAAATTATTAATACTGTCTCATCCCTAAATATAAGACCATTTTACACATTTTACACGTATTAAAAAAATAGTTTATTTAGTTAAAATTATTAAATTTATTTAAAATTTATTGTAGTTTTTTAAAATTACCCTTTAGGTGATTATGACGCATTATTCAATTTTCTCCACTTATTCTCTCTACTTAATCTCTCCCATCCAATTATTATAGGAGAGATAAATAATATAATTAATGTATCTCATTTATTATATATTGATTCCAATAAAAAAATTATACATTAATAGAATATTTTGGTCAAAAAATAATTAATGATATAAAAATTTAAAAAATAATTTTATATTTTTTTCAAAAGGATCTTATATTTAGGGTCCGTGTGGGAAAACGAACTTATAGATTATGAGTTGTTTCTTAAGTAACCTATAACTTATAGTTTCTCAAATAACTTTTTAATAAGTTCCTTATCTTTTTATGTTTACCAAACATTCTTAGTAATATTTAAAAAGTTATAAACCTATAAATTTGTTGCTAAAATGGAGATAGTATAAAAGATGTAATGAAGAAGCAACAGTAGATAATTAAAGAGAAATGTTATATTTTTCAACAAAATATCCTGTTACTTTAAAAAATATCAAATGAATAAACAATATATTAACATGAAAACATAAAAAACATTGAACTTCTTTTATTGAACTTTTTTTTTCTTGTGGGGTGATTTGTAGAAAATGTTATACGAGAAATAGCTCTATTTTTGGCAAAAGAAAAAAACTAAAGGATTTGGAGTATAAAAAAAACAAATATTGAAGGATTTAGACATAGTGGCTACCGAATCAGTAGCGTCACATCAAATTGATATGCTTTTGAAAGAGCGAGAAAGCCACAACGAAGTGTTTGTTTGCGGTGCTCATTTTTCATTAATCAACGGGGTTCATTATTTTTAAATCATTTTTTATTTTTATATTTTCTTGTGAACCAAAAACCGTCCAAAAAATCTTAAGATTATCTTTTTCAAGATTAAAAAATTATTGAAATTAATGTTTTCTTTCCCAATAAAACCTTTTCCATATGATTTATATACAAATTATAAAAATAATTTATTTTAATTTTATTTCAAGTTTTTAAAAGTTTTAATTAATATAAACATAAAAAATAACACTGTATTTTTATGTTATCTTATCTGAATTCTTTATATGAATCATTTTCTTAATCCAAATCCTTAAGAATTTTATCTTTTTAAAAAAAATCTTTAAGAATTTATGAAGTGGAAAGGATTGATGAAACTCAAGTAGGAACCTTTCTGGCAACTATACAAATAAATCAGCCTTGTTAAACCTTAGTCTTAATGATTGAATTGAAACACAATAAAATTTTGCTACTTTTTAACAGTTTAAACTCATATTGGATAAAGGGCTCAGCACTTTACATGGATTTGTTTTAAAATTGGTTGTGTAAGTATTTGTATCAACTAAATTTAGGTTGAATTAATAGGAAAAAACATATTGGTTCAATGAAAATTTAATTTTATCGATCGGTATATATAATCAATATTAGTTATTAAACTTATTTTATTTCAACAATTTTATTTTTATAACTAATTATCAAACTTGATTTGTGGAAAAATAAATAAATAGGAAACGTACAGCCACCACTTGAACAGTGTTATAAGTTAAAGAATACATATTGATGATTTCAGTCTCTAAAGTTTATGGAAGTCAAAGTCAAGCAAAAGATTTGTGCAATGGAAGAATAATGTATTTAATACCCACTTCAACTCATATTATTTTATTCTTTATAGGCCAAGTGATGATATTCTTCACTGTGACAATGATATTTTACAGCTGATAAAACACCTCGGAAATTAAACTATAAAATGGATGGTAGAAGCTAGAGTTCTGTTTTTTTATATATAAAAGAGAATCTAATAATTGAATGCTGCGTTTACACCATAAAATCATGAAGTGAAGTGAAGTGGAAGGTAGCAAAACATCATTCGCCAAAAAAAAGAGGAAAATGTTAGCAAAAATGTGAGATGATTAATTTTTTCTCTAAGAATATATTTAACTAAATTATTAAAAAAAATGTGACCAAGTAACTTTTGTACTATCTCATATTAAATAATAACTAAGTTAAGGGGAGTACAGATAAAAGAAGCGGTAGGTGATAGGTGGGTGTGGTTAGATGAAGTGGATGGAGGTTACTCGGTAAAGAGTGTTTATTGGCTTTTGTCTGCATCTAACGAGGTTTCTGACAGCTTGTTCAAAAGTGTGTGGAACAAATTTGTATTTCTTAAAGTAAAGGGTTTTTCATGGTAAATATTGAAGAAAAGGATACTGGTGCGAATAAAATTGATGAAGTGAGGAATGATGGTACCAAATATAGTCCAATGTGCCAAAGTTCAGATGAAACAATTAATCATTTGCTATTCTCTCGTGGTAAAGCTTATGAGGTATGGGTCAAATGTTTGCAATGAAGGTGTTTTGTGTGCTATTATTACCTAGAAACAAGGCACAACAAGAATTGTTGAGTGTTATTAGGTTTGTTGTGATTTGGTCCTTATGGCTAGAGAGAAATAAAGTCGTTTTTGACGATCATAAACTAGATCTTGAGAAGGTGTTTGATCTTGATGGTTCAGAATCTGACTTAGAAGAGTGATTGAATAAGTCATAGGCTCTTTTCGCAAAAATTTAAACCAGATAAAAACTTGTAATCAGATGAAGCAAAAGAGTAATAAGGAAATATTAACACATAGAGTTTATACTAGTTCACTTCCAACACATGAGCTACGTCTAGTCCCTTCCAACTTGAAAGATTTCCACTATTGTAAAATCTTTTTTACAATAACAGCACCAGACCAATGCCACAAGTATTCTTGACTCCAGCCACTTCTGGCTTAAACCTAAGTATTTTTTCAATAAACCACTTCTGACTCAAACCCAAGTATTCTTTCAAAAGTCTCTTCAAGCCAACAGTGTTTCCCACACTAACAGATTATGGCAACCCACCAAACTGTACAGTTTGTTTGTGAAAGAAAGAGTAACTCACAGAACTTAGTGTATGACAAATATACAAATGAAATTGTACACTAAGTTATGACACGAGACTAAGGTCTGCTAGAGGTAGAACAAGCAAAGAAGGTATGTGTCTACAAGAGAAGAATGAACACAAAGAGAATTTAACTCAAGAGAGAATTGTTTGATGATAACTCATAAGTTCTCTATTATGTTTTTGTTCAATCTTCCTTTGTATATATAGGTGTTGGAGAAATGACCGTTGCAGCTTCTTGAAAGGAGATATAGTCATTGGAAATCCTGTGAAGGAATTTGCTTTAAGCTTTCAGGTACCAGACCTTTGGAGTTAAAACAGGTCCAGGGGTCTGTTAGTAGGCTTCTTCAGTTCTTTTATAGAATTGGTTTCTCATGCATTTCCAATGCATAAAGCTATTCTTATTTTATATCTTGATCGAGCGAAAGATCAGAAGTCAACGCTGAAAGGCTTTCTGAGATTCGCTGACATTATTTCTGAACATGCTCAGCTTTCTTTGATTATGTGCAGATGTAGATACATTGACATTTGCTGTTGAGTTTGATTTTGTTCATTGAGTTTTTTGATGACAAGCATGTACATGTGATAAGTGCATAAGTCCTAATGCATCATTTAAATAGAATTAAGAACATTGAGAGGGATTTACAATCTTTTAAATAAAATGTTCCAACTTCAACATACTAGACTTTTGGTCATCCTACCAAACTTTAGAATGTTGATACCCCTTTTGTTTCATAGCCTAACACACACTTGTATCCTGAAACACTTAGATACATAAATTAGTCATAAGATGTATAGACTTCACTTACTAACAAAAATTCTTGACTATGATATTAACAAATCTGAGGGTGCTAGTACTGAGGTCTGGTCTAAAATATCTTAATGAAATTTCTTTCATCCAGACTTTTTTTCGACAGATCTTATTGAAGTTAGAGCGTGGTCATGGTTAAAGGCGCACAAATCTTCCTATGTATTAAATCGTGTTGAGTGATGACTCAAATATTATTAGTTGTATGACTAAATTGAGTATATCTTATACTCAATAACTTTAAAGTTTATATATATATATATATATATATATTGTTGGTTTTTTCAAAAAAATAAATAACTATGAAAATAATTAAATATATCATTTAGTTAGCTCCAATTATCTCTTAATCATAAGTAAATTTAGTTAAAATGAGATTTTTTAGTTAGTTGTACGAACCGTGTAAATATAGGTGATTGAGTAAATATACACTTTTAAATCAGATTTTAACCAACTTTAAGAACCGCCTTTTAAGTTGGGTTTTAATAAGCATGAAAATTTTTGTTCAAAAAGTTTAATATTTGATTAAAATGTTTAAACAACCAACTTAAAACAACTTTTTAAGTCGGATTTTATTTAATGGACTTTAAAATGTGTAAGTTTTAAGTCGGGGTATACTATAATTTACTTAAAAGTTGGTTTTTTTAATATTTTTTTATTAATTTTTATGGTACCCCTTCTTAACAAAAAAAAAAATTCAAACACCGACACTTTAAATCCATGACAATATTGATAATCCACATAAAATTCAAATCCATGACATATTCCAAATCCATTTCTATAACCAAAGTTAAATTATCCTATCATATATGTAAATAAAGCTATAAAATCTAACTATAAAGTTCAAAAAGACATTTTCCTTAAAGATGCTGAATGTCTTCAATTTCCACCTAAGTTAATGGTCTAGGATCTTTGAAAATTTACAAGTTGAAAATATAGAAACAAAAATTTTGCATATTTTAAGTTAAATATTGTAAATGTTAATATTAAATAAAGAATTATATACCTCTTCTCACGAATCAACAATATTTGTCTCAGTGATAATGAGCACATGTCTTATTACAAAAAACTCACACTTTTGGTTTCAATAAAAAAAACATTCTTTTACATCTTCCTTGAATATTTTGATCCTAAATTACTCATTAGTTTGTTAATATGATTTTGATATGTCCAACTGTTATTTAATGTGTGACTTTAGTAAATTAAAATACAATTTTTAACGGTGAAATTTATTTTTAAAATTGTCAAAATTAAAATGTTGAGAATTTTGATGATGAAAAATTATATTTTAACATGTTAGAACCACATGTTAACAATCAACTGTATGTTTTATAACCGTTTAAACAAGCAAATATATAATTTAGTTACTTATATCAATAATTAATAAATTTAAATTAAAAAGGTAAATATCAAAATGTTCAATAAAAAAAGATATGTAAAACAAAATACTTTTGTAGGCCCAAAAGTTAAAATCATTTATTTTATAAGTGCAAAGATATATAATTGTTAGATTGAATTTTGTTTGTCCCGAAATCTTATAAGATTCCCCTTTAGAAGGTGTAATTCTTCAAATCATTACCTTCAACTAATTTGGATAAAGGTTTATTCGTACAGCATATGTATGGGTATAATAATTTTTTAAAACACAAATCTAAAAGAAGTGCTATGTTAACTAACTTAATCAAATCTAATATATTGCTGATTTCTAATTTCAGTTAAATTTTCTTGGTAAATTAATTTCAGATAATTAAAATTACTGCAATGCTGCTGAAAAATAATTGCGGTAACGTATATCTCCACGTGTTGTTTGTTAATCTTAATGTTTCATAAATAAATGAATAAATAATAACCAAATGAGTCTAAGTAATAAGTGGTTTGATATCATTTATGCATGGTTTCGAACCTGAAACTTCATCTATACAAAAGATTACTTGGATTAAAAACCTACTTCTCGTATCTAAATATGTAACACAGTATAGAAGATTGATTTAAAAGAGTTACCTATAAAAAGAACCTAACCTAAATAAATCTCAATCTCCCTATTTTAAGTGAATTATCCTTAGATTTATAAATCTTTATAAAAGAATAACAAGGCATGCAGGAGAAGTAATTTACAAGTCTAACACGTGTGTAAATATGGGTTATACAAGTGTGTAGTAGGTTTCTCACCAATCCATTATTTTCTTTCAACTAGTGATTGATATCTCATGTACAACTTAATGGCATTGACTTGCTATTTATTTGTTTATTTCGCCATTCACGTTATCCTAGAAACTATTGGTTTATCTGGACCAATTAATGCAAGAAACACATCCTTGAAAATAACATTGTAATCCAAGTCACCAGATTATTATTTATGTTTTTATTATTTTTAAATGAAAATATAATGTTAACAAATTTGTCAATTTATCATACATATTTAATAAATATCCCTTAATATAAGAACCTCTTAACTAAATTTCAGTTTTTAAGAAAAGTTTGTTAATGTAGTTATAATAATTTAATTTATCTATAAATTATACAAGTTTTTCAAAAGTGCCTTCTTACTTTTATTGGTATTCACAAATCTTACTCACTTTTTATTTAATTAATATTCATTTCATTAATGACTAAAAAGGGCATTTTGGTAAAAAAATAATTAATGTTATTGATTTTTTGATGGGGTTCTTATATTAAGGATCAAAAAAATATCTCAAAAGGTTCTTATAATAAAGGACGGAGGTAGTATTTTTAGAATTAATATACTAAATCTTTCGGGGAAAACCAACTATATTTTATTATTATTAGGAGTAAAGTGTGTACTTCAAAAATATAGGAATCACAAAGTCAACAAAGAATAAATTTGTGATCATTAGGTCACGGATAAATAATAGGGTGGAATCATTACCGTTGTCAACATTGAAGATGACATAGATGAAAGACTTCTAAAAGATAATGTTGGTGATGGAGATTATGTCGATGATCCGGTCTGGATACCGGTCCCCAAAGTTATGATATCGGGACGACTTCATAAAAGGGAAACCGGTGTCACAGTTCAGGCAGTGTCACACCGGATATCCGATATCCCTCCATCCGCTCTTATCTCATCAGACGTTCTATTCATTCTCTCTACAACGGATACTTCACTCGTTCTCACTGCACGTCTATATAACCGTTTGCCTCAGAATCACTGTGAGATAAGAGTTCCTTATAACTTATGAGCGAAGATACCCTACATAGCGGAATATGTCAATGTCAATTATCTCAGAGAGTAAGTACATGTGTTAGCGAAATATGCGGAAAGGTGATTATCCTCCATCCTTGTTACAGGATCGTACTTTGATAATTGACCTACCCTCCTGACACATTCTGAGTACTGAGCCACTTTGATTGACACACTTCACACGCTATCAGAGTCAATGGGCCCACTTGCATCCAACGATTCATTTCCTACGTTCAACTATAAATAGCATGACCTAAAACACATGCAAGGTTACGTTGTCCTAACTCACTCTTTACTATTGTATTGCTTGAACATTCACCGAGTTCATACACTCTTCTGACTTAAGCGTCGGAGAATCTTTGCAGGTGGCACCACCTTTCGCCCTCTCTCAAAGCGAATCATTGGTGTGAAGGATCTCCAGGACAACAAGACCGGTTTCTCCCACTGAGAGGCCGAACTACCACACCGGATACCCACTGTACCGGTGTACAAACCCTAAAACACCTGAACTCTTGTGGCTGGTCCCACACCGGATCCTAGACCCCGGTTCAGACCAGTTCAGTCGACAAATAACTTTACAAAAGATGATAGTGCTAACCATGGAGATGAGTTGACCAAGGATCATGTAGAAGACTACAACATTGATGATGGAAATGACACGATGAAGGATGCTCTAAAACACGAAATAGAATGAGAGCGCGATCCACATGCTTAACAGTCTTGACAGTGAGCGCAACTTGTAACACCCTCTGTTACACCTTAATAAATTATAGAAAAACTCGTAATTTTTTTTAAAAGATATGATTGTTAAAAAGAAACTATCGGAATAAATTATATACATTATTTCTGAAATACCTCACAAATATTATTAAAACTTTATAAAGTATATGTACATTCATCCGAAGAAAATAAACATTAAACATTATAAGAAAGAGAGGAAACTCCATGGTCCAGAAGCAGTTACTTATTAACATTATTTATTCATTGGACCACGGTATTCATACCGAGCTCCCTTTCTAGAACGTGCTATATTTACTGCCGATATTCTTCGATCCTTCCCTCTGAACTATCAATTTAAAACATGTGAAACAAAAACACGGAGAAAGGAGTGAGAAACAGAATATAATATTCTCGATTAAGACATAAGCAACAAAGGGTTTTCACAAACCAATACATAATAATATCAATCACAATCACATACACAATCAATTATGAATGCATGAATGTTATGCAATATCTTCATCATAACTTACCTATATATGTGGGCCCTTAAATTTTAATTTGCACTGGGCCAACCAGGAGTTTACACTGTTCCATAAGTCCGGATAATAATAATATGAACAGCTCAACTGGCATGGAAACACTTAGAGACTAGTCAGATTGAGAAAGTTTTTATTGTGAAAGTACCCGACACTAGGGAGCTACCCCAGGTCCCCTGAAGCACCCTTTCACACTCTCTCATCCCAAGGCTCGTAATTAAGCCTCCTCTAATGTATCCTCGGTTTCTATAATCCGTCCCCAGACAATATTATTTCATTTCACTTTAATGATTCATGATGCATGAACTACTCGCGTATTGAGTTGGTTAAGGCTTTTAGAAACTCAATTATTAAATCCCTTAAAGGTTTACAATATCATTTCAATAAACTGTACATTTTTTTAATTCTCTGAATTTCTGTCCCACAGAAATAAATTTGGTACAGTTTTCAAATCTCACTGAAATTGAGTTTCTAAGCCTTAAATATCTAAAAACTTTATCATATAAAACTTTACATAATCTTTCTCAAATTAAATCTTAACAAAATCAAATTTAGGAATCTCAATTATTTTCAAATATCTTTAGTTATTAAGTTGGAAAAAATAAAATAATTTTCTTTTTAAAAAATTTTATTTTATTAAAAAAGAATAATTATTAACCAAAAATACTTAACATTACAAAATTTTTCTTTAATTCAAGATTTAATTAAATAAATTCTCATAAAATATTTTCTTTCTAAAATAAATACTAATTTTTTTATTCTAAATATTGAAAATAAAGTTAATAAAAATAATTTCTAAGAAGGAATAAAAGATAATAAAATTTAAAGAGTAAGGTAAGAAATTCTTACTGAATTTTAGCTTTCCGTCATGCTCGCTATATGCTCAAACTCCATATTACAATATCATCAATCAAAATCAAGCAATATCAATCATAACTAAATATCATCAATCAATCAATCATAATCAAATCATAATCAAATCAATTAAATATCATTAATACATATCATAATACAAAATTTAATGATTATTAATATAGTCAATTTGAGTCATTTTGGTCAATTCCTCGCATAGGTATATGTAAGTCCATATAATCCAGTCCTTGCATAGGTATAGTTCAGTCCGTATGGGTCATAATGGTCCAAGTCCTTGCATAGGTATAGTCCAGTCCATATAGGTCATAATGGTCCAAGTCCTTGCATAGGTATGTTAGAGTTAGTTAAACCCGATATTTAATTTAAAATTTATTAAAATGTTAAGTTAAAAAGTTAATATTTTAAAATAATAATATTATTAAATTTAAAAGGAGTAAGGGACTCCTCCCATTATTCTTATATCTTTTCATATTATACTCTTATCTCACTCCCCCTTACCTTGAATTGTTACCCAAAATGGATTTGTTTTGCGCCTCCGATTTCTAAAAATATTAATACCAATCTTATTTCAGTATAAGCATAAGACGAAGATTAAGATTACTACTTAAAACAGAAATGATAAATTTTGAATAGTGAATAGTGAATAGTAAATCGTGAATAGTAACAGTAAATAGTAAAACATAAATAGTAACAGTAAATAGTAAAACGTGAATAGTATCAGTAAATAGTAAATCGTGAATAGTAACGGTAAATAGTAACAGTAAATAGTAATTTACTATTTAAATAGTAATTTACTATTGAAATAGTAATTTACTATTGAAATAGTGTTTACTATACAGAATAGTAACTTAAAATAATATTATTTCCAGTATAATAACAGATTTCTAAAAACGATATAAAAATAACCCAAAAAATATAAAAGAGAAGTATTCTTACCTTAGGATTTTGGCAGAACCTTCTCTCCAAAAACTTTTATTCTCTCTCTCACTTCCACCACTATCTCACTAGCACTACTATATTAAGAAAACTTAATCTGAAATTGTGAATTCTAAAGAAGAAATCCTTCGGTATTTATAGGAAAAAAATTTACTATGCATTCCATTATTTTAATATAAAAGTACTATACATTTTTGAATTTTTTATTCCAAGTTACTGTGCATTTTTTGAAAATTTCATATATGCACAGTGATTTGCATAGTAATTGTCGGCAAAATTATTAAGTCAAATAGTAACCCTTCACTCGGTATATTTTAAATATTCAAAATGAGTCCTTTTTGAAATTTAGCGATATTATATCAGTCCTCACTAATTTTATAACATGTGATATAAAGCTGAAATTTTAAAAATCTAAAATTTTCTGTTAATAAAAATCTATTGATACGTTTCCAATTTTTTAACGATTGGAAAAAATCAAGATTTTTCTCAAATCGATAATTTTTAGATAAGTCTACTTGAAATGAATTTTAGAAAATTTTCTTATAATTTAAATTCACTTTCTTATAAATATTTTTAATTTAAGTCACTTATATGAATTTAAAATTATTTAAAAATATTATTTTATTAAAAAAATTTCAAAATTCCAAAAAATTCCAAAAAATCATAATTAATACGTAGGTTAAAAAGTTCTAAAGAACCATAATTTAATTCCTTAAAAAATTAAATATAAAAATAAAAATAGGGGTGTTACACAACTGAATTGATATAGACATAGACCTTGGGATTTATGCTCTTGTCACATATACATTCTTATCATCAAAGAATGCAAGGAACAAAATCTGGCTAAGCAGCAAATGTCAACGTACCTACCTTTGCGCATAATCAGAGAACACTGAGCATATTCAAAAATAATGTCAGGATATATCAAAAAGCTCTTTGAGCGTTGACTTCTGATTTTTCGCTCAATTAAGAAGTAAAACAAAGAAGGACTTTATGCATTGGAGATGCATGAAAAACCTTTTTCATGAAATACCTTCAAAGTATTTCCAACGGCTATATCTCCTTTCAAGAAGCATCAATGGTCATATCCTCTAGCTTCTACATATATCAAGGAAAATTGAACTTCAAAGACAGAGAACTTATGAAGCAATCATTCAATATTTCTCTTGAGTCAAAAATACTCTTTATGTTCATTCTTCTCTTGTAAGACATAGATCATCTTTGCTTGTTTCGCCGCTAGCAGACCTTGATCTTCTATCAAAATTTAGTGTACAATTCCATTGGTATATCTGTCATACACTAAGTTCTAAGAGTTACTTTTTCTTTCACGATACAATCTATAAAGTCCGGTGTGTTGCCAAAATCTGTTAGTGTGAGAGACACTGTTGGCCTGGAGAGGCTTTTAAAAGAATACTTGGGTTTGAGCCAAGAATAACTTGTTGAAAGAATACTTGAATTTAAGCCAGAAAGGGCTGGAGTCAAGAATACTTGTGGCACTGGTCTGATGCTGTTATTGTAAAGAAGATTTTACAATAGTGAAAATCCTTCAAGTTATAAGGGACTGGACGTAGCTTGTGTTGGAAGTGAACCAATATAAACTTTTAGTGTTAATCTTTCATTATTACTCTTTTGCTTCATCTGATTATAAGTTTTTTATTTAGTTCTACTTTCCATAAAAAAAGAGTTTATGACTTATTCAACTCTCTTCTAAGTCTGACTCTGAACCATCAGATCCGGTATTGATACCGACTCCTAGACTACGGTAACGTAGGTAAGGGTAAGACTGGTCAAAAAAGATAACAAGGCCTAAAACTGTAAATTAACTGGTATGCTTACGAAATGGACCTCAACCAATAAAGTATGCCATTAGTAAGAATTTAAGAGGCAAGTCGGCAACTTGCTTAAAAAGATGACTTGATGTCTGTCAGTTGTCAAATCACAAGTTGTACTTTAAGGAGGTTATAAATATAACCATTCAAAAACAGATAAGCTAAGCTATTCTTTTACTCTTATGATCCTTTATTTGATTAATCCAATTTAAGCATCGAAGTTTCCTTATAAGTACAACCATTGATATAAGGCATTTAAACTGAAGGACACAGTGCTCCTACTGAGTTTGTGTTTGATAATATCGGGCTCCTACTGAGTAGATGTAAAATTTGAGTGATTTAGAGAGTTTTGATACAGGTAAAAGTAAGGACCACATTACTCGTGCATATCGGACATTTCAATTATCATCTTTATTATTTAACCATGTGAATCAAAAAATAATTCTTAAGTTTGAAATAATTTCAGAATTGATATTTTTGATAGATATATTAAAAGCACGTATTAAAATTAAAGGTAAATAATTTCTTTTCGACACAGAAAATATACTAGTAAAAAAAAATTATATTAAAAACAATGAAACACATCAATAGAAAATATATAATATATTTAAATATGATAACTTTGAAAAAAAATAAAGTTTGACATAATTTTATAATTAATGTTAGAATAATGTGAAATATATTAAAATCTTGAAACAAAATAAAAAAAATATACATATACATCCGGAAAACATTAAACACAATATACTGTGATAATTAACGATAAAAATATCCAATCATAATATTAATTAAAAATTTGCCCTTTTCGAATGTATCTGTGTTTATTAATATTCTATTAGTTATTTTAATATTTTATTTTTTCATAATTTTAATGCATCTAACATGATTAAAAGTATTAGTTTTAATATCTGAAACTTTAAAAATGTAAACTTTTTTTCATAGAATTTAAAAATTTAATTTTAATCGATATATTACAGAACATGATGATAATACTATTACTACATTATTATTACGATACCATTAATAAAACCAGAAATTTAATCTTCTATGTTTTTAAATTATCTATAGATATATTTTTGAAATAATAGCAAAAAAATCTTTAAAGATAATGTGAATAAAAAAAATGATAAAAAGAACTCCCAATCCCATCTGGGGTTGTTGCTAGTTGCTGGACCCATGCATGAGGCCCAATAACGAAAGGACCAACTATCTTTAATTCTTTCAAAAGTCAATCCAGTGGATGAAGCCATCAAGATCATCATTGTCTATATTGGATATTCTCTTTAACTATACTTTTTTAACTATATTTTATTAGACAGGTCACACATGGATGCTTTTTTATTTGTATCTCTTTAACTAAATTTTAAGTTACATCTCTAATCTCTTTTTAAATTAGTTGGATCTTTATTTTTTTAAAATGTTTTATTTGGTCTTATTAATTCACTTTTTAATAGTTTATGAACGAAGATTTAATATGTTATTGACCATGTTGGTGTGGTTATTTTATGTATTAAATCGCGGTAGATGTTGTTGACGTGACTACTTTACGTGTCAGATGCCGGTAATATGATGATTTCACGTATTAAAAACTTACTCATAACTTCACGTTTAATCAATGAATATTTGACACATAGAATCGTTATCTCAGTATAAGACCTATATCAACAACATTTAATTTACATGATAATGTTGTGCTATGAACAAATGAAGACATAATCGTGTTTGATTATGTCTGTTTGTTATAATTCTGTTAATGAAGTTAACGAAGATGTTTGATTGTTTTATTATTATCTCAAAATGTTTGATTATTTCCGGACAAATGGCATGACAAATTCTTCAAAAACGGGCAAACCAATTTTCAAATTTAGTGTCCCGTTTTCCGTGGAAACTAGGTTTTGGAAATTCCGTAAGAGGAAAAAATACAACAATAGATTTTTTATAGTGTGATTTTGTTATTTCATATAATAATATAAAAGTTTCTTGGTTAGAATCACTTGGCATATAGAACATTGAGCATGTTGAATAACACTTTTAATGTTTCTTTTGTTTTGTACAAAAAATGAAGTGTGGTCGTTGTTCCGACCATAGTTGGTGACACCATGCGGTCCAATGATAACTCCATCAAAGCTCGTGTGCTGTGCTTTTCTTACGCGCCACAAAACGCACCAAACTAAATGAGAAATTAAAACTTGTTTTTTTATTGAAAAATATGTGATCATTATTTGAAAATCCGATAGATAGATTTTAATAATATTTTTAAATAAAAAAAGTTATACTCTTTTCTTCTTAACGATAGACTATTCTAATTTCTTGGTGATTACAAGCACAAGTCAAGCAATAACCATAACATGAAAACATGAGAATTCCATGATGGTATCTAAAATTCAACTAAAAAGATACAACTTACACATTAATTTTATCACCATATATTCTTTGACACTACCAAACATTCTAAAACATAAGTTATTTGATCTTTGGGCCTTCACACCACTTGTAGACTTCACCAGATACTTTTATATGATGCAACAATGAGAAACAATTAGTGGTAAGGTTTAGTTGTTCAATTTTAATGAAATTTGATATACACTATAAGGTCATATATAGTTAGAATGGAATGGTTTGATCAATGAAAATTACAATCTATATAGAGCTATTTAACAATATAAGATTTGAGTGTATGTTAAATAGTTTAAATTGAATTGATCCTAACTCCTTTTAGCATTAGGATTCAGTCTCGTAAAATTTTCTATTTTAAAAATCGGCATAAAAAGTATTCTTATACCTATTTTTAAAATAACTGCCATAAAAATTCTTTAATATTTTATTATTTCTTATAGAACCACCATTTTATTATTTTTTGTTGTTTATATGTGAACTGGTCTGGACCGGGGTCTAGGATCCGGTGTGGGACCAGCCACAAGTATGCAGGTGTTCTTAGGGTTTGCACACCGGAACTGTGTATATCCGATGTATTAATCCGGACTCCCAAGGTTAGAGGCCGGTCTTGTTGTTCTGGAGATCCTTTTCACCAACGATTCGCGTTGTAAGGGGGCGAAAGGTGGTGCCACCTGCAAAGATTCTCCGACGCTCAAGTTAGAAAAATGTATGAACTCGATGAATACTCAAGCGTAATAACAGTAAATGTGAGATAGAACAACGATACCATGCATATGTGTTGATATGGCTTCTTATAGTTGAACGTAAAAGAAAAATGAGACGTTGAATGTAGGTGGGGCCCTTACCTCTGATTGCGTGTATATTGTGTCAATCAAAGTGGCTCGACTTTCAGAATGTGTCAGGAGAGTAGGTCAATTATCAGAGTACAATCTTCTAGAGAGAGGAGAGGATAATCACCTTTTCCGCATAATCTGCTGACATGCCCACTTACTTTCTGAAGCCATTGATGTGATGTATTTTGCTACAAACAGTGTCTTCGTTGATAAGTTATCAAAAGGCTCTTCTCTTGCTATGAAGGAAAAGCTAACAATTATATAAATATCCTGTATCAATGAACATAGAACTGTTACAGCGAAAATGAATGATACTGTCGTGGAGTGAGGGCGGATGACCAGACAACGGATATCCGGTGTGGTAACGTTGAACCTGGACACCGGTTTTCCTTATATGAGGTCAGTCTGACGTCACAAGTATGGGGGCCGGTATCTAGACCGGATCATCTGTCCCCTAGCTTGTATGAGGGACTGTTAAGTTGCTCATATGAGCTACACAATTCTCGAGAGAAGTATAGATGCCGGTCGTACATTCTTGTAAGTCTCTGGGAACTCGGTGTCGTCCGCTCTACTAAACGAGTGACCGCCATTTTCGCGTTGCGTACAACGGATTCAGACAGCATAAAAATAAGCAATGGAAATCCCAAGAGTCTTTGAAAACCAAAACTCTTGGTATTCGAAAAGTGGTTGGTAGGCATTAAATGCGCACAGCGTGATTAGACAATAAATGCGTTTTTTATGCGAGAGCCATCATTGCCCAAGAATGTAACCGTCGATTGGGTTTATTGGGCCTGGATTCAAACTGTGTGGAGGCCCATTTTGCCAAAACGTTTACTGAAACGTTACTTTTTTCGCGCCCGTTTGTAATGAAACGACGGAGTCGTTTCAATTTGAAAGGGTTGCGTTTTGAAGCGAGACTTGTGACCTTCGATGAAACACTGTGTTTCTTCGTTACCTATAAAAGGAACTCTTAGCAGATTTAGGAATCCATCCTTGCTCTCAAACTTAGTGAAACTCTGCTCGAATTTTCTTGGAATTTCCTTGTCGCCTTCGACTTCTCAAAGATCCTCTTCCTTTAGGTAACCTTCCTTCCCTTCAACTCCTTACAATTTTAATCATTCTATTTCCATCATGCGACCTAGAGCAGGACACGCTGGTCCTTCAAATAGAGGGAGGTTTGGCTCTCGTGCCCCCCTTAGCCACCATGGTGGGAGGATTCCAGGGGATCCTCTTGTGGCTGGGCGTCATCGCTCAGAGAGAGCCGAAGCTTCTTCCTCACGAGCGTCCTCTTCCTCTCGTCGCTCTGAGGTTCCCCTTGGTTCGAGGGCTACCAGCCGCTCTGATGAGGGGTCAAGTGCTGAGGGTTATCTCTCTGACGATGTTGCTTTTTATCACAGCACCTACGCATTCCACCACGCCTGCACAACCATGGATCTTCCAGGACGTGGGAAAGCGCCGTTTATCCGCTCTGCTGAAGGGTGTGTCAATGTAGTGGCACACCGGCTTGACTGGGAGAAACTTAACAGGGAGAAACCTTATTGCTGGGTGGAAGAGGAGTTCTTAGAGATCCCGTCGGCCCATGCAAGTGAGGAGGAGCGCACAGTTTCTTTCCGCTGTAAGATATACTCGGATAAGAAGTATAAAGCACGATACGCTGTGATGGCTCCGCATCCTTCTGAAAGAATATGCCACAACGTCCCTGACGCGAGGTCGGTCTACATGTACGACTTCGTTTTCTTAAAGCTGGGGGTGTGTTTTCCAATGACGGATTTCCAGATGGCCGTCCTGCGTTTCCTAGACTGTGCCCCCTCGCAATTACATCCCAACGGTTGGAGTCTTGTCCGGGCTCTGGAAGTCTTGGGGGAGCATTTTGGCTTCTCCGCCACTGTGGCCAAGCTGTTCTACTATTGCCAAGTGGTCCGCCGAGCTAATAAGAAGGGCGGCCTTGGGTTCATTACACTCCGTAGTGACTCAAGGGTTGTAAATTTCAAGTCTTTTACGGAATCCGCAAAGGTAGATGGGCGCTCCTTCAAGCACTACTACACGCGGGTCCGGATTCAACCAAATAAGCCGGTCTTCTGGCGAAATAAAGAGGGGTTTACCAAGTTTCCCCTTAGCTGGACGCACAAGCATTTTCTCCTTATGAGCCGTGCTTATTACACAGATGAGAGTGAACTTTCCCCTCATTCTGTTGAGGTCTTGAGCGCCCTGCAGACGGCCTCAAAGACCCTCAAAGGGTTTTCCAGCCGTCTTCTCCTGGCCGAGGAAGACATCAAAAACGCTTACCTCCGTAACATCCGCTCTTATTCTCTTTATATTGTATGGTTATTCCGCTCTAGTTATTTTTCTCCTTGTATGCTTATTCACCTTTTCTTGTTTTGCAGAACAAATTGAAAAGGCCTGCCCAGAAATGTTGTCGCTAAGGTCCATGTTGGCTGACGATGACTCTTCTTCTGAGGAAAATAACATCCAGGCGAAGAGGAACGCCACTAAAACTCCCCTCATTCCTCTGACTTCTGCGGTAGGAGATGAGGTTCCTCTCTTCGACGAGGAAGAGGCCGAAGGAACAACTGGGGGCGCCGGAGTGGGTGGCGAGGAGGCCGTCCCGGAGAAAAAGAAAAAGAAGAGGCATCTTGTGAAGAAGGCTGATCAGGAGAAGCCCTCCTCTGATGACCCTGTGAAGAAGCGTCAGAGGACGGCCGAAGAAACTGAATTAAAAAAGGACAAGGGAAAAGAACCCGCTCCTGAGTTCTCTGCACCTTCTTCTCAAAATGCTTCAGAGCCGGATTCTGGGAACGGTCCTCCTCCGGCGTTCGATCCTCCGCGTGACTCCTTCCTTTCTCCATATTTGTGGTTTCAAGGATCTATGCCTCCTACTCTCCCAAAGGCACAGTATTGCCTCCGCCCTTCCCTCGACGCTGCTGGGGTCCGAGGTGCTTGCAAGGCTGGGCGTTGGCAACTTGATGAACTGTCTGGCTTGCTTGAGTCCCTGAGCGAGAAAGCTGACTACATGGATCAGGTTGAAAAACTTGAGACCGAACTCGCGGTGAAGGAGAAATTTGCGGCCAAGCAAGCTGAAGTTCACAGGGGGGTGGAATCAGAATTGAGGAAAACTAAAGAAACGCTCCAGAGGAAGACTGAAGAGGCAAGCCGAGTTCATTTGGCGAACAAGGCCCTAGAGCGGGACGTTGCCGACCTCCAGAATAAGAACAAATCCATACCCCTCCTCGAAGAAGAACTACAACTGGAGAAGAAGAGATCGGCTAAGCTTGCTGACGATCTCAAAATTATGGAGGAGGGTCGCAACAAAGACCTTGGGGAGTGGGAGTCTATTCGGAAGGAGATGCAAGCCCAAATTGATGAACTCAAAAAGGGTAGTGCGAGTGCTGGGCCTTCAGAAGAGGATTACGCCAAGGTTCAAAGAAGGCTAGCTGCTGCAAAGGCCAAGGCTGCCAAAGCCTTGGATATATGCAAAAATGTGGCGTATGAATCTTTCGGCCTGGCCCTTCGTCAAGTCTACTATCGTAACCCTGGAATAAAGCTGAATTTGTACGGACTAGATCCGTTCTTTGAGTTCCATGGGGGAAGACTTGTTGAAGTTCACAAGGACGGATCGCACCATGAACCCCCTGCATCTCTGTACGAACTGCCTCCCCTCCTAGAAGGCCAAAGTATGGAGCCTACAACGTCCACTGCTGCCTCTGGAGCTGAAGCACAAGAAGGTGCCCCAACTGGAATGGAGGACAAAGCGGAGAAGGGAGGAGTGCCCACCGCGGAGGATCAAGCACCGGCCCCTTAATTTATGCTTTATTCATAGCTGTGTACTGGGATCACCTCCAGTTTTAACTACCTTGTAACTTGAATAATTTCTTTATTCTTGGAAATAAAATTCACTGTTGCTTTTCTTCAACTGCTTGTGTCGAATGTATGATTGTTGGATAGCTTAGTGCTGTACTAAACACTTTGTTATTTTCAATGCTTCACGAATCCGTTCTGTGTGGTTACCTAGCTGCTTAACGCGTACTTATCACATCGGATTAAGACAACAAATAGTACCGAATAAGTGACAATTAAATGAGAACATGCCCTGTCCCCAAGTGTAAGTACATTGGGAAGGGGAATTTTACCTCAAGGATTACCTTTTAACTTCTTAAAAAGATAGAGATGCTTTTCTGTCCTCGAAGATGTATAGCAGGTACATTAGCGTTCAACCGCTCTGGGACGTATATTCCGCAATTGAGGACGGATATTGTCTTTGAATTTTGTATAGCTTTGGCAAAGGTAAACTTTATGCCTTTCTCTTGAGGTTCGGTTTGGCCCTACACCTCAAGTCTTCACACGGTGTTCGGTTCGATCCTACTAACCGTACTTGGAGTTCGGTGCAATCCTACAATCCAAGCCTTCAACACGGGGTTCGGATCAGGGCTAATCCTGAACCTACTGCGCCCGTTACTCGGGGTTCAGCGCGGTTTTCTGTGTGAACCGGCCTACTGCGCCCAAGCCTTCGTATGGGGTTCGGTTTGTGGCCTTAAAAAAGGACCAGCCCTACAACCCATGTAGTCTTCGAATGGGGTTCGGTTTGTGGCCTTGAAAAAGGACCAGCCCTACAACCCATGTAGTCTTCGAATGGGGTTCGGTTTGTGGCCTTGAAAAAGGACCAGCCCTACAACCCATGTAGTCTTCGAATGGGGTTCGGTTTGTGGCCTTGAAAAAGGACCAGCCCTACAACCCATGTAGTCTTCGAATGGGGTTCGGTTTGTGGCCTTGAAAAAGGACCAGCCCTACAACCCATTCCACCTCAAGGAATTGCATCGTCTGACTTGGGAGGTTTTCCTCCGCTCTTCGAGGAATTATCTCATCAACTACAAAATAGGTAGTTGCGTTCATCCGTCCTGAGGTGTATGCATATTAAACCACGGCTTTAAATCATAACACACAAGAAAAGTGAGAATGATAGGGCGGTAAAAGTGTATTCTTATTAAAATTGAATATAGATTACACCAAGAGCATCGTTGGGGCCATGCCTCGTTAAAACCTTCTTGAGAAAACCCAGTGGGAAAAAACTCAAGTAAGGAAAAAGAGTACACGCCGTCTTACCAACTAGCTGTAATACACTCGTAAATTCTGAGTGTTCCATTTGTTGCGGATTGGGGTTCCATCAAGTTCTTCCAACCGGTATGATCCCTTTCCAGTCACCTCCGAAACTCTATAAGGTCCTTCCCACGTCGGAGCTAGCTTTCCTTGGTGAGCGAATTTATTCCCCACGCTGGCCTTTCTCAAAACGAGGTCTCCGGTGTTAAAAGCTCTGTACTGGACACGTTTATTGTACCGGAATGCAGCCTTTGCTTTTATTGCCTGATCTCTGACGAAAGCCTTTTCCCTTAACTCTTGGAGGACATCCAGCTCTGATGCTAAGTTGGCGTTGTTATCTTCTGCTGAAAAATACTCCACACGAGCCGATCTTGTTTGCAACTCAACTGGGATCATCGCCTCAACCCCGTACACCAACCGGTATGGGGATTCGTTAGTTGAAGAATGAGGCGTAGTGCGGTATGCCCATAGAACATGACATAACTGGTCAGTCCATCCTCCTTTCGCTTCTCCCAGACGCTTCTTTAACCCCTTTAACACCTCTCGGTTAGCTACCTCTGCTTGCCCATTTGTTTGGGGATGTTCAACAGATGAAAATATCTGGATTATCCCCAGTCCTTTAAGTAAATCCGTGAACTTCTTGTCTGTAAACTGGGTGCCGTTGTCAGTCACAATCCGCCCTGGCACCCCGAACCGAGCAATGATATTTTCGTACATGAAACGTCTTGTACGTGCAGAAGTGATATGCACTACAGGTTCTGCCTCGATCCATTTGGTGAAATAGTCTACTCCCACGATCAAGTATTTGATTCCTCCTGGCGCAGTGGGAAACGGACCCAAAATATCAAGGCCCCATTGGTAGAACGGCCAAGGCACGGCAGATGAGGATAACTCTTGGGCCGGTGTGTGGTGGAGATTGGAGAATTTTTGGCAAGCGTCGCACTTCCTCACGAAATCTGCTGAATCCTGCTTCACAGTGGGCCACCAGTATCCAGCCCTGAGGACTTTTCTCATTAGGCTTCGGCCTCCAGCGTGGTGCCCACATTGCCCCTCGTGTACCTCAGTCAAGACCGCTTGAACTTCATCTTCTCTTAAACATGAAAGATATGGGACAAAGAATCCCCTTCTGTAGAGAACACCATCGACCATAGTAAAATATGGCAATTCCCTCTTCACTCGTCTCCTTTCCTTTTCGTCAGTGGGAAGTTGACCATCAGCCAGATAACGAATATAGGGGATGACCCAAGAATCCTCATATGGATAGCTCACCATGACAGCATTCAGAGAAGGATACAGAGGTATACTGGGTGATGTCAAAGTGCTTTGAACCACCGTTGTTGTGCTACCAGGCTGCTTTGTACTTGCCAACCTTGATAAGATGTCCGCTCTGGTATTTTCTTCCCTGGGCACATGCTTGAACTCTAAAACTTCAAATCTTCCCTTCAGCTCATTAACACAATTCAAGTATAATTGAAGTTGTGGCTCCTTCGCCTGGTACTCCCCCTGGATTTGCGAAATCACCAGCTGGGAATCACTGCAGAGTGTAACTGCTGATGCTCCGATGTCAATCGCCGCACGGAGGCCGGCCAAGCATGCTTCGTATTCGGCTTGATTGTTGGAGGTCTTGAAATTGAATCTGAGGGAAATTTCTAGGTGCACACCGTCATCACTTTCTACCACCACACCTGCTCCACAACCTTTGCTGTTCGACGAACCATCGACGTAGATGGTCCAATGCGCTCGAGGGGTGGCCGGGTCTGCCCCAGACATTTCCACTACAAAATAAGCCAATACTTGTGCCTTGATGGCTCCTCGAGGCTCATATGAAATCTCAAATTCAGATAACTCAATAGACCATTTTATCATCCTTCCAGCGAGGTCTGGCTTGCTGAGTACTGAACGGAGTGGTAAATCCGTTCTCACCAATACTGGGTGCGCATGGAAATAAGGCCTCAACCGTCGCGATGCCCAAACAACTGCCAGGGCGGCTTTTTCAATCTTCTGATACCTTCCTTCTGCCCCCTGAAACGTTTTACTAGTAAAATACACCGGCCTCTGCCCTTCAGGGGTTTCTTTTACCAAGGCCACACCTAGAGCTTCATCGGATATCGCCAAGTATAAAATTAACGTTTCGCCTGGATCAGGTTTAACAAGAATTGGTGGACTCGAGAGAACGGTCTTGAGCTGCTGGAAGGCTTGCTCTTGTTCCTCTCCCCATTCAAAACTCTTATGTTTCTTTAACGCCTTATACAAGGGAAGGGACCTGTGCGCCATCTTAGGCATGAAACGAGCTAAAGCGGCCACTTTCCCATTCAATGACTGGACCTCCCTCAAACATTTAGGACTCTGCATGTCCAGGATTGCCTGACATTTCCCGGGGTTAGCTTCAATGCCTCGTTGAGTCAACATGAATCCCAAGAATTTTCCTGCTGGAACGGCGAAGGTGCACTTTAAAGGATTTAACCTCATGTTGTATTGCCGAAGCCTAGTGAAAACTTGGCGTAGATCTTCAATGTGGTCTCCTCCAGCGGGTGTTTTGGCTATGATATCATCAATATAAACTTCGACCAGCCTTGTATGCATCCCTTCAAAGACTTTGTTAATCATGCGCTGGTAGGTAGCGCCGGCGTTCTTTAGTCCAAAAGGCATGACGGTGTAGCAGAAAACACCGCGGTCATTGATAAAGGCAGTTTTCTCCTGGTCTCCCTCCCACATCGGAATCTGGTTGTACCCCGAATAGGCATCCATGAAACTGAGATATTGGTAACCAGATGAATCATCCACCATGCGATCGATGTTGGGCAGGGGATACGGATCTTTAGGGCAACAACGGTTAAGATCCACATAATCTGTACACATTCTCCATTTACCGTTAGCCTTCTGCACCATAACCACATTAGAAAGCCAAGATGAATAGCGTATTTCCCTTATAAAACCTGCTTTCAACAACTCCTCTGTTTGCTCACAAGCCGCCCTCTGCTTCTCCGGTCCCAACCTCCTCTTCTTCTGGGCCACCGGTCTGGTTTCAGGATACACTGCAAGTTTGTGACAACAGAACTCAGGATCCATCCCCGGCATATCCGCTGCTGTCCATGCGAAAAGGTCTTTGAATTCCTGCAAAAGGGCTAATAAGCGTTGCTCCATAGCAGACTCCAGCTTATCGTTGATGTGCGTGACCTTTTCTGGGGAATCTCCCAATACGACATCCCTGGAGCCACCATCTGGTGTGGGCTTAGATGGATTGAGTGGATCAATCTTCAATTCCGCTCTGGGGTCTAGGTCAATAAGACTGACAGACCCTGCTGCTGTTCCTCCGTCGTTCAACTTCCTCTTCTTGTTGAATGCATCCAACTTAACCATGTTGAGGCTCAGATTATAACAATATCGAGCCATCTCCTGATCTCCGCGGAGTGAGGACACACCATTGTCCTTGTCAATAAATTTGATCAGGAGATGAGGGGTGGATACAATTGCTTCCATAGCGTTCAATGTTGGACGGCCTATGATACCGTTGTACGGGGATTCCACATCGATCACAAGAATTCTTGACTTGACCGTTCTTGCACCGGGCTCTCCTTCAAAAGAAATCAAAGTGTCGAGGTATCCCTTAGTGGGTTGCTTGGCTCCGTTAAACGCTGTGAGTTCTTGTGTGTATGGTTGTAGATCTGCATCACTGAAACCCATTCGTTTGAAACAATTATAAAAGATAACATCACAAGAACTTCCCTGATCGACGAGGATCCTCTTGACGTCTTTATTGGCTATGACGGCCACGATCACTACTGCATCATCACCTCCTGGAATTGTTGGGCCGAAGTCATCATCTGTAAACGACACCGTCGGGGCTGTCACTCCGTCCCTGAAAGGGCGGTTATCCCTTGGTTTACCCTGGACTGACAGAATCATCCTATGGTGGTTCTTTCGTGCTGTGATTGAAGTTCCTCCTCCCGCAAATCCTCCAGCTATCATCTCAATCACTTCTCGTCTGCCCTGTCTTTGCTGCTGTGGCATATTACTTTGCTGGGCACCTTCAGCAATCACTACCCCTTTCTGCTTCTCAGCCGCAGTGAACTTCCTTACTGGGTTGCGTGTATTATCATCTTCGTCATCAGGATCTCTATTCCTTTTCTCCATCCTGTGAGGCTCATCCATAGATTTCTCCTTAAACAAATACTGCTTCAGCTTTCCTTCTCGAATGAGAGTTTCCACCGTATTCTTTAACGCCTTACACTCATCAGTGTTGTGCCCTGTCTGCTCATGGAAAGTGCAGTATTTACGTGGGTTACCTCCCCTCTTGGCTGGGGCTGGCTTCCTTATACCAAAGACGTTCAGAGTTGGCCAACCAACCTCCCTCATGATTTGTGAGTGCCTGGTGTTCAACGGAGCATAATGATCGAACGATGATACACGCCTATCTCGTGGATGCTGACGAGCATTCACAAAGTCTTCTCTAAAGGCATGCTTCTCGGGTCTAACTTTCTCCTTTTCTCTCCGTGGCTGTTGAGCTGGTACAGAAGGCTTTACTCTTGCTGCAGTTGCCTCTAGATGCATTTCTATGCCCACATATTTGGAAGCTTTCCTTCGAAACTCCTCGAAGGTTGTAGGTGGACTCTTTGCCAAAGATAGGGCAAAGGCTGATCCTGGCTGAAGGGCTTCAACGACAATATGGAGTTGTATGGCCTCCGTGAGGTTAGGAACCAACGCAGCTTCCTTGTAAAACCTTTTCAGGAACTCCTTAAGAGTCTCAGTTTCTCCTTGCCTTATCTGAGCCAGGGTGTGAGAAGTTCTTGGGATATCCCTGGAGATAACGAAATGGCTTTCGAATGCAGTAGCCATTTCCTCCCAAGAGTCTATAGATCCTGAGGGCAAACTTTTAAACCAGCCGAGAGCTTCCTCCGCCAGCGTCCTTGGGAACATTCTGCACATGACATCTTCATCTGCTCCCAAATACATAGCTTCATAAACGTAAGCATCCAAATGCTTAGTGGGGTCTGTCTCCCCATTATACTTCCCAATCGACAATGGCTGAGTTGTTTGCAAATGTTTTGGAATGACAATACTCATCAACCTTCTTGAGAAAGGGACATTGAGCTTGTATGCCCCTGAAGTTACCACCGCCTGCTCCCTTCTCCTAGTACTGACTCTATCACCAGAGTCCTGTGTTTGCTCCCTCTCCTCATATGTAGGGATCTTCGAATACTGGAGGGTGGGAGATCTATCCCTCGCTGACGCATGGTGAACATCCTCTGCATGGGACACTACTCTGTCCCCAGCTCCTCCTCTCTCTCGCCTCAACTCCATCAGCTCCTCCTTCAGTTGCCTAATAACCTCATCGCGAGGGTCAGGCGTCTGCACTTGCACCATCCTCCGGGTTTGAGTTACAGGGGATTCGAAGACGAGTCTCCTCCCAGCCTGTTGATGGGTTACATCCTCCACGTGACCTTCCACGAAGTCTCTCCCATTACCTTCCATTGTGACAACCTTACTTCTGCGAAAATGGGAATAACTCTATCGAGTCCCACTGGGCGTGCCAATGAACTGGTCTGGACCGGGGTCTAGGATCCGGTGTGGGACCAGCCACAAGTATGCAGGTGTTCTTAGGGTTTGCACACCGGAACTGTGTATATCCGATGTATTAATCCGGACTCCCAAGGTTAGAGGCCGGTCTTGTTGTTCTAGAGATCCTTTTCACCAACGATTCGCGTTGTAAGGGGGCGAAAGGTGGTGCCACCTGCAAAGATTCTCCGACGCTCAAGTTAGAAAAATGTATGAACTCGATGAATACTCAAGCGTAATAACAGTAAATGTGAGATAGAACAACGATACCATGCATATGTGTTGATATGGCTTCTTATAGTTGAACGTAAAAGAAAAATGAGACGTTGAATGTAGGTGGGGCCCTTACCTCTGATTGCGTGTATATTGTGTCAATCAAAGTGGCTCGACTTTCAGAATGTGTCAGGAGAGTAGGTCAATTATCAGAGTACAATCTTCTAGAGAGAGGAGAGGATAATCACCTTTTCCGCATAATCTGCTGACATGCCCACTTACTTTCTGAAGCCATTGATGTGATGTATTTTGCTACAAACAGTGTCTTCGTTGATAAGTTATCAAAAGGCTCTTCTCTTGCTATGAAGGAAAAGCTAACAATTATATAAATATCCTGTATCAATGAACATAGAACTGTTACAGCGAAAATGAATGATACTGTCGTGGAGTGAGGGCGGATGACCAGACAACGGATATCCGGTGTGGTAACGTTGAACCTGGACACCGGTTTTCCTTATATGAGGTCAGTCTGACGTCACAAGTATGGGGGCCGGTATCTAGACCGGATCAATATGTAATTAATTAAAATTAAAATTATGAAAAATTTACAATAATTTTTAAAATTAAAAACGAAAATCAATTTTAGATTTTATAGGACCAAGTTTAGAAAGTTTGATTGTTGTTCAAGTGTTAAGATTGAAAGCTTTAATTAGCTTGATCCTATGTGGGTTGAAAGATTTTGATAGCAGCAATTATTTAGGAAAAAAAATATTTGTATTGAGAAGAGTGAAGGTTTTGAAAATTTTAAATTAAAGAGAAAAAAAACTAATTGAAAGTTCACTTATCTTATATGAGTTACGTGAAAGTGAAAGGAACGAATCTGGTCTTACAACCATACACAGTAAATGGTTGAGATTAATTATGTGAGTTTTTAAAAAAGTCATATTACTTTTTAAGTGATAATGTGACTTTGAAAAAACTTTTAATCCTAATCATCTATTGCATATTATACGACTCAGATTTACTCATTTCACTCTCATATCATAATATATATATATATATATATATATATATATATATATATGGTAGAATTTGGTATCGGGATATATATCTAAACCGGATTCATGTTTAAAAATAAGAAAATTTTCATAAATATATCGGTTTGAAGAATAAAATAATAAGGACTATAAATATTTGGATTCATAAGGTTTAAAAGATAAATGAAAAATATGCATACTAAAGATTTATTAAAAGAAAGAATTTACAAAAGAAACTTATTGAAAGAGAAAATTGAAAAGAAAACTACACGAGAGATTATTTTATGTTTTTCACTTTACTTTCGAATAAATTTTATCTTTTTATTTATACATAAAACATCACACAATCTACGATATATATGTAAATACTCGATGGGTCACACGGGCCTTGGCTCGGAGTTTTATAGGCTCGGCCTGAAAATCTAATTTTATTCATATTTATTTGATAAAAACCAAATCTAATTTTATGACAAGACTAAACTGAGTTTAGACAGGGTAGTTCCATAAATTACCAATGAAAAAAAATTATGATATTTTGTGTAAATATATACTACATTAAAGATCATCAATTGAGATGAATTAATTAAATAAATTAGAAACGAAATTATTATTGATAAAAAAGAAACAGTACATTTTGGAAGACAGAAAATAAATACTGAAGTTGAAGGTCCCTGGACTTTTGTACCTTATAAACACTACAATTGACTGTTACGGGACTATATCAGAAAGAAAGAAAACCTTAACATTTTTCGATCATGTCCAGATTATGTTTTACACATTCAAAATGTTGCGCTGACTCTGACTTTAATTATTTCACGTCACTCTTTCTTTAACGTCGTGTTTTACCACATTTTTTTTATAATTTATTTCTTTTAGCGTATATTTTTCTTTTTTATTTTTCTATATTTTTATGCTATTCTATATCAGTCTTTTAGTTTGTTTAGTTTTATTAGTTAGTTGAATCGGTTTATTATTTTTGAGTTGGTTCATAAAACTCCCATATAATTGTCTTCTCGATTAATAAGAAAAAAGTTTTCATTTAGAAATCTTAATATAACATCAGAGCCGGATAAGACCCGCTTGGCTTCCGTTATCTGTTTTTATCATAACGATGTAATTGTTCTTCCTAAAAACCCTATTTTCTTCTTTTCCTCTCTTGATCATTCCCTTTTTTCATTGCTCCCCAAGCGTTTTGTTTTCCTATTATCATTGCACCACATTAAACTCATTTCCTATTCAAGATTCTAGTCACGGGAGAAAAAACATATGTAGAGACCACTCTTTAAAAAGACGAATCTCAGAATATATTGAGTCCCTACTACCTCCATCTCGGAAAAAGTCCAGAAATAATCTTTATTATCCTCTTTTAAATGCCAACAATTACCACACATAGTGTAGAGTTATGTTTAGAACATTATTTCTCCTCTTTTAAATGCCAACAATATCCACGTCTATACTCTTTATTAGACGTGGATATTTTTGTGTTACATTTATCTTCATTTTGAATGGAAAATAAATAACTTTCTTTATAAGACTTTCCCGCTTATCGATCTGATAATTTCATGTCTCTTTTTTAATACTCATTCTTTGTCCCTTTTTCCGATTATCTTTATTTTTGACCAATTATTATTCTCATTAATTGATTTCTATTTTCCATTTTTTCCTTTTTTAATATATCTCTTTATTCCTTTATAAAAAGATAATACCAAAAATACTTTAATTTTACGACTAGGAGAAGGTAGTTTTGTGAAAATTCAATAAAAAAGTTTTCATGCCCTACTCAATTTCGAATGAAGTATATATATATCAACAAGGAAAGAAAAAAGAAAGAAAAAGTCTTTGAAAAGAGATTAAGTGCATGTTTATTTTGTACATTCATTTTTATAGTTATAATATGATTTTTATGTTCTAATCTTATTTTAATATGTGTGAAAATTTTTGTCAAAATTAGATATTGTAATTTGATTTTTATATTATAATTTATAATAAGAAGATTTTGCTGAGAGTATGATTATAAGCTAATATATTATGTTTTATTCAATCTTTAATTTTCTACTTTATCCTCATGAATTAATTAACTTACATGCATATTAATTCAACTACTACAAATTAATCCTTTAATTAATTTGTAAGCCTTCAAAGGTAATTTAATGAACTGACACATGATTTTAAAGTTACCCTAGTTTAGTTATGACTTAGCTTCCCGGTTTCTCCAACCATTATTAAATTTTTTATGATGGATTAATGGTTAAATGTGCTGCTGATTACAACAACTGGAAAGATTTTCAGTTCGTAAATGTTGAATTTCCTGGCTGCATGTGAGATATGAATCTAAAGAAGTGGGAGCTGTGTGCAGAGAACTGTGAGATGAAAACTGAGCCTAGCTAATTATAATTACTTCCTGTACGTGTTGCAAGTTATAGACACGGATTTGAACATTGAAAAGCTCCATGAATTTACAAGGATATGTAGTCCTCATTTTACACTTGTAGTTAGTAGCTATATAATTCAAAACCTTATACATAATTAATAAAAAACTTATACATTAATTTTACAATTAACTACTTATAATTACAAGTTACAAGAACAAAAGAACTAGGCCAAAGAGAAGTTCATCGCCCCAAGAACATAACATGTCCCTAGATATTGAACTGAGGAAATCGTGGTAGTTGCATGAAGTGAACACTCGAGGCAAGATTTTCATGTTGTAGGAACTCAATAGCAACTCTCTGGTCTTCTCCAACAAATTCAAGGTCTTAACACCGTCCATTTGATTCTCCAAAACTTGATCATCTTTATTATTATTGGAGCGCCTAAGAAGGCCAATATAAGTGTCCAAGTCATGAACACAAGAAGGGTTTTGCACGTTGAAGAAATCAAGCATTAGTTCAACCCCAACATGAGCATAACATGAACAACTCCATGGGAACTCGTACTTCCCCCCTAACAAAACCCTAAAATTCTCGTTGAACACAACCCCAGGTAGCTTTGTGATAGGGTCATTAACATTTGCTATTCTCAGCACTTTCACTCCCAACTCCTCACACCTCTCTTTGAACTCCGAGTTCCCAACTCTTGGTCCCCCAAAGGAGAAAACAGTGAGAGGCACTTTGTGATTGTTCAATCCAAGTTCAGCTATGTCATATGCAAGCAAGAGAGCCAAGGCACTCCCCATGCTATGACCAGCCAAGGATATACTAAGCTCATTGTTTTCACCTTTGTATTTTTTCATCAACCTTGACACCTCTGAGAGAAGCTGTTCCCTGCAACTTCCAAGTCCAAACCTTGAGGAACTCTCATGAGACGTATAAAGTGAAAGAAACCCTGACTCTACCTTCACTTCTGGGCGTGGATTGTGAGGATCAACCATGGCCGGTGTCAGCGAACTCATCAGGTTTGAAATCCATTCCTGATTTGTAACTGTTCCGCGGAAAGTTATCACTATGTCCCTTCTTCCGAGTCTCTTCACAGCTTCATCTGAAGACACTGCCACGTACCCAATCCAACGCCCAGAATTACAAGAGTTTATCGTGTTTGTGATGGGAAAGTTGATGTCAGGGGTTGCGTAGATGTACTTGGTGACTTCATAGCCAGAATTTGGCATTCCCACTTCATTCAACATGCTCTTCTTCCCGTACTTGCAGTTCAAGTACCGTTTCGAGTTTGGGTCGAGATCGAAAGCCTTGTAAGAGGCCGTCACAAACTCGCCGTAGCGAATTATCTCTTGCCGGAGAAGAGGGTGCAACGGGTCTAGAAGGTTTTCCCAGTTGTTGCACCCTTGAACCTCTCTCCAGAAATTGAACAGAGTGGTAGCGGTGGAAGTGGATGCTGTATTATTGGTATTGACAAAGGAAGTGCTAATGGTTTCCCGCAAAGAACCAGAAGCCATGAGTGACAGCCTAGAGGGAGACAAGTCATGATTTTTTCTGTTGGGCAAAGAAACTTGCTCAAAAGAACAAGTTTCTATATCTATATCTGTTTGATTTCCGGTTGGGTTTACCGTTAAAAGTAAACTTTTTGTTCGTTGATCAAATAGAGTTGAATGCTGCTTTGGAATTCTGGTAATTGGATGGTATCTCAAACGAGATTCTCTTTTAGTAAGTGGGTTATGGAGGATGTTATTTAGGGGGAGAAGGCTTTTAGAGAGTGTGTTGTGGTTATTGTTGAAGTTGGTTATGGTTGGTAGGTGTGTGGCAGAAGAAGCCATAGAGTAGAAGGGGAGAGAGAGAGGGTGTGTTTGAGGATATGAAGTTAATGAGAGAGACACACAGTGGAGTTTTATATGAAAGTGGAGAAGGGGAATTAACGTTGCGAGAGTGAGAGGAGACCAAAAAGGCACGTTAGGCGAGGATTTGACCAAGAACTTCAAAATGTGTAATTTTGCAGAGTTTTGATTTTGTTTTTGTTTATGTGGTCGGTTGGGTATTATGTCACGAGTTGGGTCGGGTTTTATTTTTGGTCTGTTGCGGCGGGGTGGAGTGGAGTGATAAATAAGACAGATACAATTATTTTATTAATTAATAATTAATCACGATCAAGTGGACCCTGTGATTCTTATTTTCCCTTGATTGAGGTTGACTTCAAATCCATATGCCAAATAAACAGTTTTAATTCCCATACCATACCACGAGTCAAGAACATATCTATACAAAATTATTTTTCTGTAATTCAACACTCTGAAAACTCATCCATTAATTGCAGCTGTGGCCTTGTTCATATTTCATATACTTCCCTCTGACTTTCTTCTTTGTAACCCAGTTTGTTTTTCTCTGAGGGTCAAGATCTTCATATTTGGTTTTACATGCAACTTTGTCGTTGCTGCTAGCTTGAGTTTTTCAGAAATAACGCAAAATATTATACATTCTATGGTTTTGCATGGATCTTAATAAAATAATTTATTATGTTTTATGTCTTCCCCTCGATCAAAAATTTTGGATTCATTCTCTTTTTTTTCTTTTGTAAGATTCATCTGATATGCATGCAGAGCTTATATATGAAAATTCATCCGCAAATAATTAATATAGAAATGGATGCGAGTTGTTTGTGGAATTCTTTATCCAAAAGATTAAGAACTTTCATTAAGACAACCACAAGAGTGCATGGGAGCGATGGAGATTCAACGATTTTTGTTTTATAAATAAGAAACTACGCAATTCTGTGCTATCATGATCCATGAAAATATATAGGAACAATATGAAAATTAGAAGGGAGTGAATAATTAATTTGGGGGGTAAGGGTTGAAATTTGAGAAAATAAAATTAAATGAAATCATGTGGCTTAAGAATCGAGAAGAACAAAAAAAACTTACCTTGCTCTGAAAATAATGACTTTATTACATGAACTTCGTTAATATTAACCTTAAGAACTGAATTTAAGTCTTTTTTATTGAAATGCATGTAATAATTATATCATAAAAATTAAACTAAATAATAGTAAATGTGTTCATTTTTAATTATAAAAAAGTATTAAGCAGAGCTGTTACGCTATATGTTTCATTTTTTCAGGATTATGTAATGTTTGACCAGTCACTTAGATTTTTATGGTTAAGTCTTTTGTATGACAGATGTGGTTTTACTCCACATATATAGATAGTGTTCTGGTAGTTTTATTCACACACACAAAAAAGTTGTGTTTTATAACTGTATTTAGTGTAAATTAAAATTTCTTTTTGTTAACTAATAGTATTTTCATATTTCATTAACACTAGTTTGGAGTATATATAAAGATTGAAATTAGGGGACGATTGCTATCCGAAATGCTTTTCCTGTTTTCATTTTTTGTGTATAATTTTTAAAAATGAAAAACATAATAACAACTTTATAATCAAAACTAAAAACAAGTAATAAAAAAATGAAATTAAAAACCAAACATATTTAGCGGATTGATTAAACCTCAAGTATTTGAAATGTCAAAAATTCCTTACCTCTTATGTCCATCGTATTATTTGATGTTATTGCAGTTAATTAATTTCTATACCAAATATTATTCATTGTTTAGGAAATGTTGAAGAAAAGAAACAATTGATTTGAAAACTGTATTTTCTTAATTAAGAGGGGAAGTGTAATAACATGATAAATGTAAATACGAGGCATCCAGAAAAGGGAAATAATGTGTGAATCTTTTTTCTACATGTTGATGTTTGCTAAGGAATTGAAAATGAGAAAGGTTAATTATTTGCTAAGACCAATAAGAGTGGTCAATAGTTTTAATTTCTGCAAGATAAACGAGGCTTTCAGTATTTAGTTCCACATTGAATAACATATGAAATTGACGTGGTATTTATACTAGCTCTTTCAACCAGTTTAATATATATAGTTTTTTTTATGGGTTGGATTTTTCTCTTTTGCTTTAGCATTGATGAGAACTAATTAACATTTCATTAGTGACAGGAAAATGCTAATTAGTATCAGCATTGATTTATTTTCATTTTTACATAACAAAACATTATTACACCATTTAATTATGGAAAATATCATTACACCATAAGGAAATAACATTATTGTGAACATTGCATATTTGAGAAGTGTTGTTAATTATTGTACTTTTAGTAATAAATCAATAATTGTTTTGTAGGAAATAACTTAAAAAACAGAAAAGAGGAAAAAAGCCAGAGAGTTTGAGCACAGACACATTAGACTGACTATTTACGTCATATCAAAGAAAATAAGCTCTCCATCGCTGTCAATCGGTGTTGCTACACGAAGAAGTAGAGTATGATTCTACTTGAAGAACTTTCAAGATTGCATGTAAGCACACTAGACGATGTGTAGCTACACCAAAGCAACTTTGATACTACCTCATGACCAGAGAGTCATGCATAGGAACGCCACCTAGGGCATAGGTATGTTAACTTCACAATGAAAACCCTTTTCTCTTTGCCAACACTATAACATTTTGTAGTTTAGGCCACAACTAAAAATCGTGGCCTTTAGTTTAGGCCATGGTTTGGCCACACTTTGTGTCATAGTCTACATTGGGGACCAGTGTTACTACACCTAGTTAATGTTATTCTTAATTTCTTTTGTGTGTTAGTACACTTCTAATAGGCGTGTGTATGCCAAATTTCATGTCTTTCTTATTTGGATTGTAAATGTTTGGGCGTGGACACACCACTTAGTTACATTACTTGTTATTTTACGTTTGTTTATAAATAGGTCTAATTATTGCAATTTATATTGTATAATCTTATCATTCTAATAAAATTTCAAATACATTTACTTTTTCTCTTAATTCTAATATGTATATGACCCTTGTATAGCTTTTGTGTCTAAGCCCTGACCGACTTATTTTGGATGTTGTAAATATATGTACACAGTTGGTTTTGATAGCTCATGACCTCGTTGGAGGTTTTAGTATTGTTTTGATACCTATGCATATAAGTTATATTTGAATGTGAAGTATGAAGGATGAAATTGTGTTCAATTATGTCCAGGATAGTGTATATTGCATATTATGATTGAATGAACATAATAGGCAGAGAATTATACACATTGCACTGTAATTGAGGTATTAAGTTTGATGGAATTGGGTTAATGTCATTGGGAATGGTGAATGATGTTATTTTGGTGAAATCATGCATAATTAGGAACCTAATAGGCCAAAATGAGATTCGAGAGGTTGTGGAAACTCTGGATAAGTTCAATAGATTATATTTGATGTTTTAGACTTGTGACAATTGGAATGGTCCAATTCTATTAGGATTTGATGGACCATGTTTCATGTTAAAGGCTTAAGTTGGCCAAAACGCGTTTTCACGCATAATTGACCCATTTTTGGAATTTTAAAACGTGGCTTGTTGCCATAGGTTTTAATTAGTGAGAAATAGCTTGGGTTAAAGTTTGTGGCATTTGGATGCCAAACAAGTGAGATATAATGCAAAGAAGTTGGTTTGGAGGTTAAAATATTAATATTTTCGCTCAAGCGACTGTGAGTGATTTAGGGATGTTTTCTGGAAAAATCTCGCTCAAGGAGAGTCAAATGATTAGGTTTTATCAAATTTTCACTCAAGCAACAGTATTTTCGCTTAAGTGAGCCTCATAAGTGTTGTTTCTGTCGAATTTTCGCTCCAATGAGAGCCTAAGCCAAAATCTTCCTTAAGCGAGTCAATTTTTGCTCAAACGAAAGCCAATTCATTTTTTTTTCCTTTATAAAAGTTGTAGATAATTTCACTGTGGTCATTTTCCACTAGAATCACGTCTATCGAAGGTCTATAGCCCGAGTTATGCCTAAAATATTATAAGGTGTTTAGGTTGAAATTTCATGTGGACTGATTTCATAAATTTTACGAATTAGGTAATCTTAGGGGAGTAATTGGCCCTCAACTTCTTCATAACAATTATAGGTAATGAAGTTATGGAGGTGTGCCAATTAAATTCACATCGATTGGAGTTACGTAGCTCCGATTTGACGCAAATTACTAAGCAGTGCGTATGGAACCAGTGTGTTGAAAATTTTTCTTTAAGCAATTTTGGAACTCCGAAGACTAGGATATGTTATTAGAGACCCGTAAAATCATGTGGGGCCATCTTATGATGGATGTGAATTTTTTTAAAAAATTTCCTCTGTATTTTATTAATTAATGTGGCATATTTCTTTGGCATTCCACCTTTGTGTTCATCCGAGATGTACCTTGAGAGTGTATACCTTTTGACGGTGCGAAGAACCTGTTGGTACCATATATGAGGAAGTTTTCATCATCTAGCTTAATCAAAAGGAACACTGAGAATGGTTGCACAACACGCTATGAAGCCATGTCTTACGATTGAAGCTTTGGTAACATGTAGGTATCGGAGTAGTAATGGTGTGTGAGCTTGATCTCAAGAGCAAGGAGAAAACTTAAAAAGTATTAAAGAATTGATTTTGTATTGATTGATTAGAGGAACACATGAGTAGTCATTATATAAGGTAAGATACATCATGAAAGGCTTAGTTGTAACTAAAATTTCTGTTCACATTTTAACCACACCAACCTTTAAATTTAAGTATGAGCTTGCAAATATTGCGGTAGAGCTAGAGAGAGATTGAGCGCCGACAATTTATTTTGGGACCCCTCAACTTTTGGTATTTGATCAGAAGGCAAATCACACGAGTGACAGTTGTAGGTTGAAGGACCAATGGGAAAAGGGAGGGAAATTAATTTCAACACGGTCCTTATCACTACTTTAACTGACGTGGCTCTCTTCATTATTTGTTTCTGTTGTCCTTTTTTCTTTTTAAATAAATGTATAGATAAATTAGTTCAAAAAAACTCCTCACATATTTTAATAATTGATAAATATTTAGAAATATTTATACATCACTCATTAATAATTTTTTTTTTGAAATCTTTACTCAATGTAGTAGCTAGTAATAAGAATAAAACCTATTACATTGCCCCCAATCTTACTAAAAGACTCAGGGTCCGTTTGGTTTCCAGTTAGGAAAACAGAGTTAAAAAATAAAAAAAATTTAAGAGTTGATATTGATCCTTCACGCCGTTTGAGACAGTCAAAACTCTGTTTAACCGTAAGATTTATTTTTGGGGTTTGACCAACCGGGTTAAGAATCCAAACGAACCCTCAGGGTGTGTTTGGTTTTCCAACCCGTCTATCTCTTTGCTTGTAGTAGCTACAAACAAGAGCAAAACCTATTGCAATGCCCCAATCTTGCCAAAACACTCACGGGGCTTTAACCAACCTAAAAATAGATCCTACAATCAAATAAAATTTTAATTGTTTTAAACGATGTAAAAGATCAATATTAACTTTTAAATTTTTTTATTTTTATAATTATGTTTTCCAACTGAAAACCAAACAGCTCATTATGCGCATCATGTCATTGGTGTCACTTTTTCTTTCGGACACTTATTTTTGAAAGTGATCGTCAACTTTTGACTTGCACCCGCTGAATGTTGTATTTAATTGGTATTTTTTTTGGTTTTAAATTGTTTTAATTTTTTCTATTGTAAAATTATTATAGCTTTTGTGAAATGATGATAGATCAATCAATGCCTGTATACTCTTTTGGGTTCATAACTTTTTTCGTGATGAATAATTTATGACATAGAAATTGGGGAAAATATTGCTACTTTTAATTTTTATATAATTCATTAATACTGAAATATAGTGAAATGCCCATCTGTAAGAGCTACTTCCAAAAGGGTATATATACAAAACGGTGGACTTAACTTATATTTGAGTTAAGGGTTATCTTCTATTTTAAAATAGGAAATTGTGGGTAATTTAATATTAAAGACTAATTAATTACTAGTACGAATTTAATTCAATTTAAACATTAATTTGTGAATTAAAAGTTTCCTCAAACTTTATAAAGAGTATTTTAATTATATTTTTAATATAGGTCAAGCTCTTCTAAAAAAACACTTTTCAATACACTTATGTTAACGATAAGCCCCTTGTAATCATCACTAATGATAGGTTAATAAGATGCAGCTTATTCTAATTAAGCTCGATAGAACCCCGTCCATATATAAGAGACAAAAAGCCAATATTAAATATTAACGAAATGCATGTTAGTAATCAACAAAGGAGTTTTATTTATAAGCAATGGGCCTTTGAAATGTGTCGTAAAATGGAATATTATAACAATTATAGCTGAATTAATTAAGTACATTGTTCACAATTTTGCTTTGTAAATTACTATAACACAATTCAAACTAAAATATATGTATTAAAAAAACATGTTAATGTATTATTTTTTTTATAAAACAGACATTATGTGTTTGTAAAATTCTAGATTTTATCCCTTTTAAATTCAAATTATATTTATATGTTAATAGTAACATTTTTCAAAGTAAAGGTGAAAAAAAAACAACAAATATTTTTAGGTAGGTAAACTTTATATTATAAATAAAACAATTAAAACATTTTTTTATTTTGTAAAAAGTGATGGATAGAGTAATTTTTAAAATTTTTTGTAGATGCATACCCATGAGATTGTGTGTGTCATGCTTTATTTTACTATTTGATTGAAAAAAAATATTACCCTTGAAACAATATAATGTCGTTATATTACCTTCGATTTTAAATATAAGTATTTTTAGTGAAATCTTTTGATTCCTTAATATAAAAAAATTATAATTTTTCAATTTTAGATAATAAATGATATTAAGAGTATTTTAAGGAATTAAATCAAATACATAAAAACATTAATATAAATAACTACTTTCAACTACTATTTGTAAAATTATTTAAAACTAAAAGTAGTATTAAGATGAAAAAGTTTATTTCTTCTTTTACATAAAATAAAATATTGTATCTATAAAAATATATAAAGGGGTGTAAAATAAAAGGGTTACGACTTTTTGTTACTCTTTTCCTCCTTTTGTTACTCTTCATTCGCGGTTGTGTACAAAATTACTCTATTTTGCATCGGGGTATTCCATATCAAATTAAAAAACAATTGATTTATTTTGTTTCTACTCGAACTCTTTTATTACAATTGGTATTGAATTAACATTAATTAATCAATTTTACGTATTGTTATATATCTAAATTCTTGCTGGAAGTAAAGTGTCGTTAAGCATATATGCACCTTTGAAAGGGGAATGTTTGGCATTTTACTTAAACTATTTTCTTATTATATTCTTCTCCAACATGCAAAGCAGAGAAACTACAATCGAATTAAGACAGCATATTCATCGCTTTTTCAAAACTAATTCAACAAATTAAAGTTCCTATCTGGACATTCTGCAGCCATGTTTATGCATCTATATATATTAGCTTTGATATTCAACTTGCTATAGACTGCCAAAATTTTCAACTAAGAGGACGAGGTGGCTATTGATTATTAAATTCCCCCAATACAAATCAACCCATTAATTGAACAAAGCATATAATCTATGGTATATTCAACATTTTGAAAGTCATGAAGCTTCCATTGAATAGTTTTGGCCCATGACATGACATGAATGGAACAATTAATCTTTCTATTGATATCTATATAGTAAAATCTTGTTTCATAAAGGTATAAAAATAAAACACTCTAAATTAATATTAATTATTTACATTGTTCGAGATAGTAAAAATTATATTAAGTCAATGATTTTTTTTTCGTTGATCGAACCTTGATTTGGTTAGCCTAGACAAATCAAACAACCCCGAATAGGTTTTTGCGGGATGAATGATTTTTTTTAATGTTTAAAAAAGATTAGAAAAGTTAGGTCTTTACTAGGTTAAGGTAGACCTCAAGGCTCAAGGAACGCTTACAGAGGTGTGTGTGTATATATATATATATATATATATATATATATATATATATATATATATATATAAGATGTATCATATGAGAAAAACTCTTTTTATGTGAGAGTAAAAAGAATGAATCTGGGTCGTATAGTCATAAATGGATAGTTAGATTAATCATGTGTTTTAAATGATCATGTGATTTTAAAAGATTTTTAATCTCGACTATTCATTATATGGCTATAGACTCATTCACTCTTACATAAGAGAACGTTTTTCATAACATACATATCTATCTATATATATATATATAATGGTAATATTGAATGGGTTGACAACTAACCTTTTAGCATAGGCCGCCCACGATTGCTTCTAATTGCACTACAAGTAGATTTACAAACAATGCATGCAATAATGTAACATTTGATAATTTTGATGTGTAGTTTATAAGTAGATAAAAGAAAAGAAGCAAAGAAAGTCAAATTTTTATGACAGCAGCCCGGCAGAATGAATGACCTTATTAGTATCATTCGTCTTCTGCGTACTTGTTAACTCACCCGATACCTACAATTTTAAAAATTTATTTTACTTTATTAAAAGTTTTCAACCAAAATATAAGTGTTTTTTTTTAAATAGCAAGAAACACGTAAAACCCTAATACTAGATATAACCATTTTATTTGGCAGTGAAAATTTATTTATTTATTTTATGAGTCATCTTATACTTGCTATACCGTGAATCTCAAAAAGGTTAAGAATAACCTTATAAATAAGTGTTATAGAGTGGGAGAATCAGGGTTCAAACTTAGACCTTAATACTAGATATTCATACTAAACATCAACTATATTGGTCTTAGTCGACCTTAGCTTTAACTTTATTTATCATTTAACTTTAGCTTTATCTACTTTGATTCTTCAATATTTCCTTGTAGGAATATAGTGAAAAATACATTTTATTTTAAAAAAAAAGTAACACAAATTGCAAAGAAAAAAAATCATATTTTAATAAATAAAATAGTAAAAATTAACACGAAAAGATCAAAATGAGACATTTCTAGAACTTTAATGACTAAAATGATTCAAACTAAGATGAAAAACTAGTGAAATCAATCTTAAAATTAAAAGACTAAATTATTGTTTTCTATAGGCAAAATACATATTTTGATGCTCTACCTTTAAACTTGGTACCCTTTTGCTCCTATTATTTTTATTTAACTCACTTTGAGATAAGTTTTTTTGCATATATGTACACTAAACTTTTATTTTATGCCTCCTTATTTGCATAATTTTGCATCCACTATACTTTAAAATGTACATATGTTTAAAGTAAAACTAAGTTATCTATTTTTATAATTTTAAACACTTTTATTATGAATCGACTCAAAAATTCAAAATTACATGTATTATTTTTTACTTAGATGGCTAAAAAAACCAACATAGAATTCACATTTGAAGGTTGCATCATCATCATCATTTGAACTTAAATGTTTCTTCTTCCTATTATTTAAGTGTTTAGTTGTGAGAATGAGCTACCTATCTTTGTAAGACTAGTTAAGGGGGTGTTTGGTTAAAAGTTGAAATTAATCAAATTTCAATACTAAAAAAGTATTCTACACTTAAACAGAGTTTTAATTATTTCGAACGGTATGAAAAATTAATATTAATCTTTAGATTTATTTATTTTTATAATTTTGTTTCCCAAACTACATACGAAACAAACATTAAATATGAGTAACATGTTTTTTGGTATTGTAAAAAGAAAAATTTAAAATGATGAAGCCCATCCAAAGTCTGTAAAAATTTGACAGGGTTTTTATTGGCGTATTGGACTTCATAATGCGCTTAAAACACTTGGAATTACACTATCAAGTGTAGATGGGAATCAGCAATTTTTCATTTTCTAATTTAAGCCACATCCGCAATAAAAAAAATATCACCATTCGAGTGCTAGGGAGGTCAAGTGAAAGTGTGGGTTTGACAACCCCAAAAATACATCTTACGGTTAAACGGAGTTTTGACTGTCTCGAACGGTATGAAAGATCAATACCAACCCTTAAATCTCTACATTTCCCCAACTCCGTTTCCCTTAACAAAAAGGACCAAACTTATACACTAGTTATAAGTTAAATGATCAAAGTGTATCAAACAAGAATGAGAGGAATAAGAAAATCTTAGTATATTTATAGTAAGATGTTTCTAGTTAAAATTTCTAGTTAAAATTGAGATTAACAGTTAAAACTAACTAAAATGTTATAAAGTGTAAATTAAAAGTGTTTGGATAAGTAGTTGAAATATCATTTTTTTATTAACTAATAGTGTTTTTTTAAAATGTTATTTTGAGTAGCCTTTTTTTCAACCCTCTTTTACTTTATTCTTAATATTTCTTACAACCACCCTTTATTTTATCATTAAAAGAACAACTCTTTCTTTTATTTAAAAACCTAAAACAAAACACATACTCTATTTTTTTTTGTTAAATTTATTATGGAATGTTGTTTCATATTTACATTATTAATTATTATTATAAATATTTCTTTTATCAAAATTTTATAGACATATAAAATTGACTTTTACGAAGAATTTTTATATGAATTATCATATGTGTACTATGTGTTTTTCTATTTATATATTTCATGAATTTTTTCTATAAAGAAACAACAAAAATCTTCAACTTTATTTTATTAATCTTGATATTAATTATCTCAAAAATTACATGTTGTGTAAATAAAAAACAAGTTTTTTTTAAAATAATTAAACATGTCTTAATACTCAGCTAACTTGACAACTTTCTTAGTGAACCATTTAATATCTCTCTCATTACCTATCTCTTTCTTTCCTCTTCTTCTTCTTTTCTATAAATATCTCCTTCTATTTTATCAGTAGAATTAATCACTTGATATATTTTTACTTTTATTTTTTCTTATTTCTCTCTTGATACACTCTGTAAACACTCAGAAAAGGTGTCAAAGTATAATATTTCTTAACATTATTACCATAAAAAAGGAAAGAAAAAGTTTTAATAAAGGCAACAAATTAAAGCAAGAAGCAAACATACAACATTTGAAACTATTTAGTGCATGTTTTGAGGTTAAAATGACATTCCACAATATCCATTTGCTTTAACTTTTATGTTTTTTGGTTTCAACGAGAAGCTAAAGACATTACTATTTATTTGACATAGTTGACACTTATTTACGTGACAGAACATAAATTCAATATTCATCAGTTAGAAGTCACAAGCTATATGTAAACATCTCATTGTCAATGGTAATGCTAATTTTGTTCTCATTATTAATACTTTCCAATCACTTTGAATACATAAGACATAAAATCCTATAGTATTATTATATAAGAATTAGAGTTAATACTAAAAAATATCATTTCAATTATAAAAGTTTTTTTCGGTTACATTTATGCAACGACATGAAGAAAAATAAAAGGAAAAGTGAGGGAGCCTTCGATTCAAGCCTAATCGACCTAAGTATAACCGTATCTTGTATGATATCAGAATCTTCTGTATTATTGCAAAAATAAAAGGGAAAGAAGCCTAATACTACCATTATAGTCTTGATTCTTGAATAAAAATTAATAACCGTGTATATGTTTTTTTTAACAAATATGAAATCAAAACCTGCAAATTAACCACATTCTTGTTATTCTAAACCATTTGGCTTGCTCTGAGCGTTGAAAGCAGTTTTTTCTTGTAAGGCAGTAAAGCATTAGTAACTCAAAAAGTGGATTTTCCTCAACATATAAAAAAATAAATAGTGGTAAAAAATTAAGAAGGTGCAAGTTTTATTTTTAATTTTTTTTGTCCTTTTCTTTCTTCTCACTTTCTAAGAGAAATTTAACAATACATTTGAAACAGGAAATGCCATTGTTGACCCATGATAAAATTATGAGACAAAATTATGTTATGTCTCCGAAATTGGGTACATCATGCTAAGGTTATTGCAAATGCTCATCGATGTGGTTTGGAAGGTTAGTGGAGATTATTTAAACAAAGAGTATATATATATATATATATATATATATATATATATATATATGATAATAGAATAAGTTTTTAAAAATCTTAATTTCTCGGTAATATTAATTAAATATGAGAATAAAAGATTTCCAAATTATAATTCTTTTATGTATCAAAGTACGTTAATTATTTCAAAATAAAGAGTTCCATGAAAAAAGATTGCAGAAATTGAATTAATAAGTATATATATATATATATATACACACACACAAATATTATAGTACAATAAAATTATCTTTTAAAACAATTATATCTAATATAAAAATAAAAATAAAATATTCTTATATTAGAATTTTTAAGGATAAAAAAAATATCCATATACCAAACAGATTACGTTTTTTTTTTTATCTGGAAAGGGGAAGGCAAGACTTGAAACTTGTTGTTCTAATAGACCCCAAATACTTTTAACCACTTAGCTGGTTGTTGAAATAAACCTTTCTGAGCATTCGGTTTTCCTTGAGCTTTAGCCCGGCCCAAAAATTTAGAGGCGTACGAGAACAGGCCCATTGGTCCCTCTTTGTCGTCATGTCAACCATGGGTTTTTGAAACATAGTAGCTTTTACCAAAAAAAAAAACACAGCAGCAAAATTGTTTTTACCAAAAACAAACACAGCAAAAAAAAAGGAACACAGCAACAAACTGCATCAGCTCTCAGCTTAGAGGTGAATTTTCAGACTTTTCTTTCTTTCTTATTTTTTCCTTTGATTTTCAAAATGTCGAAACGCACAGTTTCTGACTGCAATTGATGATAGAAGCTCGAAGTTATTAGTAGGAATTAGGGTTAGTGGTTATTCATGATCTGATTAATCTCTATTTTGCTTGAAGGTTCCTTAATCTGATGCATTTTTACTAATCAACCATAGATATAAGTGAGATAAAGAGTAAGAAGCATTGCAGTGCGTGCATTGATTTCTCTTTTTTGTTTATTGTATGTAAATGTTGGAAAATGATTTAATGTGTTTTGGCCATGGGGCATACTTCTTTTCTTTGATCGTGGTTTACTTTCCCTGGGAAATGTGAGGTTTACTTCTAGAATCTTAACTTATTTTTCTTGTTTCGAATAGAAGTTGGTGTATGCCTAATTTCGGTTTTGGCATTTGGCATTTTGGAATCAGATTTTCTCCTTGGCAGGGGTAGCCATTTTGCTTGGTTGGCACTCTTCACTAATAGAGCAAACATAAGGTATTATGTCTGATCCTAAATATATAAAAAAAACTAATTTTACATTTATTAAGAAGTATTTTCATTAATATTATCAAATGTTTTGATATACTTTCAAAAATACTTTTAATCTCATTTACTACACAAAGAAATAATTGTCTTGGAGAATATCTTTAAGAAGGATGAATTTGGTACATAAGCATTTATTAATATTGGTAAAGGTAATTTTGCTTATATATGAGACCAAAAACAATTCAAAATTTTTTGCTTATATTTGAGACTAGGGACAGTACTCTGTTACTGTCTTGATAGTGATTAGTGAATACTTGTAGGATGTCTGTCTGATATTATGTAATTTCTTTTTTGGTTATATTTTGTGTTAACTTATACTCATGCATTCCCAAGATGTTTACTTCTAAAACAATGAACAAGTTTCTCATTCCTTTATTTCACCATGGATCTGCCAAAGTAGATAGATTACTTAAGTTAGCATATTATGTAAGTCTATAAGTTCGTCATGTTTATAATGAGTTGATGCATAGATCTAAAGGACAAGAGTGGTCTTCAGTTATTCTGTCCTCTTATTTGTTGTTGGCCGATGCAGTTATTCTGTCCTCTTATTTGATACAACTTGGCCACAAAAAAAATAAAAATAAATTCAATTCATTACAACTTTTAACCGAAACCTGTTCACCTGAAACCCGGTCAAACTGTTAGGTTATCTGGTTGGATTTAGTTAGAAATAAGTTACATTCGGTTAACATTGTTGAGCTATTCACCACCCGAACCCGCCCAAACCCGACCGACGATCATCCCTTTGGCTACTCTTTGAGAATTACTATCAACACGCATATAACTAAATGGTTTTGGTTTTTTTTTTTTTATAATTTCAAAACTTAAAGTAAAAATAGAAAAAGTAGAAGGATTGTTCCTTTGTCTCTCTGTTGTTTCTGATTTCTAAAACCTAGTTCCTCTGCTCTCCCTCCCAACCACCCAATCCCTCTTGCCCCCTCACCAGTGGCCCTCACCGGCGCCGTTGCGTATCGGAATTGTCTTGCTCCCTCCACCGCGTTTCTCCCTTCACTTCGTCTTGCTCCCTTCACCGTGTTGCTTTGAAAAGGTACCAAATTGTTAACTATTTTAATCTAATGTATTTTACTGTGATTTCTAGATTAAATGTTATGTTTTATGTTGCATATGTTGCTCCCTTCACTTTCATTTCAATGTGAATATTTTTTTATATAATGTACACTTGTACAGTGATTTTTAATCTGGTTAACTGTTTGAATTTTTAATCGTGATGCTACAAAGTTTCATACATATTGTGAGGCTGTTATATTTTCGTGATTCGTGAGTATAGCGTGAAGCAAGGGTTGGTTCTATGTTTCGTGGGATTTGTGGTTCTTTATATTGTGGTTGCTGGTTGTGGTTCTATATATTGTTTAAATAGTAAGTTATATAGTCTTATTTAATTTTTTAATTTGTATTTAGCTGTACCAATACCCTTGATTTTAAAAAAAATGCCCTGCCGTGTACTTGTATGTGTACCGGGTACCGGTACTGTATCCGTACCTATGCAACATTGGTTTTGCATTATTTTAATGGAAGCTTTCATTGGTAGAGTTTTTGCTACAATGTTTATCATGATGAATGATAACTGATACTGTCTGATTTACCATCTTGGTAATAGTAATACATTGTACAATGTTTTACTGTATTATGTGTGGGCGCTTGTGTTGGGTAGTTCATTGAACTCACTGCATTGCGTGGATTTGGTCCAAATGCAGATTAGAATGGATGAGCAACATCAAAAGCCAAAGAACAAGTACAGTATAATTGTTCCTACATATAATGAGCACCTCAACATTGGTCTCATTGTTTACCTCATCTTCAAGCACCTACGGTGATTTCTCTCTCCACTAGTCCATTCATAATTCTGTCTGCCCCCTTTGTAATTGTTTGTCATTTATTCCGGATTGGTATGGATATTTATTTATATGCCAGGCTCTCAGTAGGACAAGACAACAGGTATTTTAAAATTTGGAGAAATTTAAGCATGTCCCTAGGTGTGTGTTGCACACAGATAGTAATCATTTTGTGATATATGGCTTCTATGTTAACTGAAAACAAAAAACAGAGAATTTTAGTGAGAAAATGCATTTTTTTTCTTTGTGAAAAGTTTTGAAAGCTATATCTCTTATACCACCTTTATGTATGATCAATCATCCTTTTGAATGCTTTTTTCTGTTATTCAATATAGGGATGCTGATTTTGAAATTATTGTTGTGGACGATGGGAGTCCTGATGGTACTCAGGATGTTGTAAAACAACTGCAGCAAGTTTATGGAGAAGATCGGATTGTAAGTAGCAACATTTAAAAATTGCATTTTCATATAGAAACTAACACAACTAATCCTCCATGATCCATTCTATTTTTTGGGGGTCCATCTCACCCCCTTCATCATTTAGAGTAACCATGCTTATTGTTGTGGTTCCAGCTGTTAAGAGCACGGCCTAGGAAGCTCGGTTTAGGTATGTTCCTGATACTTGTACTAAATAGCTTTCATATACTAGCCTTTGATGTAGTTAATTTGCAGGAACTGCTTATATTCATGGCATGAAGCATGCATCTGGGAATTTTGTTGTCATCATGGATGCTGATCTATCACACCATGTAAGCCGTACTGTTCACATGTTGTCAATAATCTTCATTTATTTACCACCATACAGTTGTGGTTCTCAGCTTTCCAACATAATAACATGGCTTAAGGCAATTTTTCCAGAGAGAATTTTTTCGTCGCCATTGGCCCAAAACACTTTTGCAAGTCATATACAAAACAGGCTGTAAATTTGAAAGGGGATAAAAAATTAAGAAGATTTGGATGAATCTCTCTTTCAGAGTTTTAGTTTGAAGAATCTTTTAGTTGCTCAATAATATTTTTCTTGTTTATTTATTTTTCTTTGTCTGATCTATTTTGATTTTCTGCAGCCTAAATATTTGCCAAGCTTCATTAGGTAAGGAAAGCTTTTAATAATTGCTTTCTTATTTTCTTGTTACCTTCTATTATTTAACCCCTCCCTTTTGTATTTCAGAAAGCAGTTGGAAACTGGTGCTGATATAGTTACAGGTACTCGTTATGTTAAAGGTGGTGGTGTGCATGGATGGAATCTGATGCGCAAACTAACTAGCAGGGGAGCAAATGTTCTTGCACAAACACTTTTATGGCCTGGTGTCTCAGATTTGACGGGGTCTTTTAGGTATATAGCTTGATTATTGGTATTAGCAGTTTAGTGAGTGTTGGTTGCTCCCTGGTTCCCTGATTTAAGAGTGATGTATTGTTGTTCTTTGTAGACTTTATAGGAAATCAGTGCTTGAAGATATCATTAGTTGCTGTGTTAGTAAGGGATATGTCTTTCAAATGGAGATGATAGTACGAGCATCCAGAAAAGGCTACCATATTGAAGAGGTACAGTTGCTTAACTCATTATGCTTATAGTTAATGTTAACCTGATTGTAAGACTTCATAGATCTTGATTTAAATCTGTAATAGCATTGGTCATACACCATGTGCTTGCCATTTGTATTTGTCTTGACTACTAATATAATTAGCATGTTTGTTTTTGTGGTTTTTCTAATGTATGCCCTAGAGTACATTTTAAATAATATAAAAGTGGAAAGATTTTATTGGAAATCATGCATAATGTAGTTTTGGACTAATTTCAATGTAAATCCAACATAATTTCCAATAAACCTTTTCCATTTTTGTATTGTTTAAAATATATCTCGGAATACACATTAAAAAAATCATTTCTTTTGATATATAACTTGTATATTTTTGTTCTTGAAACATGTCAAATACATTCCCTCATCATCTTTTCAAATACTTGAGAAGATGGCTTAGAGTTCTTAATATGGCTTAAATATGTTGGAGATCCCTATAAAATTTGGAAATTAGGATTAGGTCCCTATAAAAAAAAATGTTAGTTTTAGGTCCCTATAAGTTCCTATGTTGCCAACCATGGTCCTTAGTGTTAGAATTTATCAGTTAAGTGTTAAATGGTACTGAAACTTGTCCAAATTTAATAAATAAATTAATTAAATTTTATTTAATCCCCAAATTACCCTCATCTCTCTCATCTCACAATCAACAATAACCCTCCACCTCCACCTCCCTCTCTTCCTCCTCCATCACCCTTCAACCATCCCATCTCCACCTCCCTCACTCACAAAAGGAGGCAACAGCAAACACCAACAAGATGTGTCCCTCAATCTTAGACTTTTTACAATTAGTAGCAGGAATAAAGTTAAAAATTTCCAGATTGGGGAGTTTTGTTTGTTTGTTTCTGTTGAGGCAGTGGGTTGAAGGGGAATACTTGTGAAGGAGAAGCCGTGGGTGGGGTTTTCATTTGGATGGAGGAAACTCCTATGGTACTGTTTTAATGGTAAGAGAAGAGAGGAAAGAAAAGACAGGGGTAATTTGGGGTTTCTGTTTAATTAAATAAGTTATTTTATTAATTTTGACACGTGTCTGTTACTTCACCATTAACAGAGGGCCAATGTTGGTGACGGAAAAATTTATAGAGAACTAAAACTAACTTTTTTTTATAGGTACCTAATCCTAATTGCAAAATTTTACAACGACCTCTGACATATTTATGCCTTCTTAATATAATTACCGTGTTTATTATTCACTTCATATATGACTTAAGATTGAAATAACTTGTATATTTTGTTCTTAAACATGTCAAATACATTCCCTCGTCACCTTCCCAAATACTTGAGAAGTAGATGGCTTAGAATTCTTATTATAATTACCTTGTTCATTATTCACTTCAAATACGAGTTAAGATTGAAATGTGTACAGGTTCCAATCACTTTTGTTGATAGAGTATTTGGAAGTTCAAAGCTTGGTGGATCAGAGATTGTTGAATACTTGAAAGGCCTAGCGTATCTTTTGGTGACAACATAAAAATATAAATCCAAACAACTCATAGTGTTTGACAAAAGAAAAAAATAATGTCTTACAGTTTGAGAAAGAAATTAGATATAAATTTTTTGCTTTTCTGTTAGCTATGTATGACCAGGCTTGGCTGGTAGAATATCCACTTTGGCAGGAAGCCTTTGTATTGTTTTCTGTTTTACAGTAGGAAACTTGACAATTGTTTTCGGTTTTGCTGAAGCGGTGACTCACAATTATCCCTTTTTGACGCCAACCATATTTCACCCGTCTTAGATGATTGGAGATCGATCTCTTGAGTCTTGAACACGAGAAAGTTTAGGTTAAGAGTATTGAACCACTTATGTTTGGCGGCAGCAGTGATTTGACTTACTTCCCATGAAAATTACTTGTGTTGTGTTAATAATTTATTTATTAATATTGTTTATTTTAATATATTTCGTTTTTTTGGTCAACTTTAATATATTTTGTTATACTTATTGTAAATACTTGATGGTGGTCAGTTGCCATGAAAGTGAAAAGTAATTATTCCCTCCATCTCCATTTTTCAATTACATTTTAATTCTTACAATTTTTTTTGTCAGTGTATTTCATCAAACAAAAATCCACCCAAAAAAAAATCATCAAGCAAAATACTATAATTGGACAGCCCTTTAATCTTTTTACATCAAATTATTTTTTAATATTACAAAAAAATTTATTTTGTTTCTTGTTGCCCAAACTAATAAAATATCATTGAGTTTCAAAATTAGGATTATGTTATGAACTGGTTTGCGTTGGGGTGTAATTTTTGACCTTGTGATAGTCCTTAATTCTCATTTTTACTCTCTTGTATTACGTTCAATGTTTTCAGAACCGAACTGGTCATTGAACCGGTGGAGGCACCAGTTCAAGGGTCAGTGGTTGAACCAGTGGTCGAACCGGTAATAAATTATTATTATTATTATTATTATTATTATTATTATTTTATATATTAAATAATAATCGATTAGATCAAAAATAATATATTATTTATCAAATAAATTCAATAAATACGTTAAAATTAAAATATTACATAGTAAAAAAGCCTTAAAATAGTACACATCCTACTATAATATGCTTAAAAGGTCTAAAAACACTAGTCCAAACTAAGTAAAATAAAAAAAAATAATTTTATTTAGTGTACAGGGTCTATTAGTGCGGTTCTACAATAAAACCGCACTGAAAAGGTTTCTAAAATTTTTTAAAAAAATAAATTGCAAACCGGGTTTTTGACCGGTTCAATTGTTGACCGGTTCCCCCTGTTCCGGACCGGACAAGGCACCAGTTCCCGATTCGACCGATCCGGTACGGTTCTAATAACCATGATTACGCCGTCCAGTGGGGACCCGATATTATATCCATGATTTAAGTGGGGAATAGAAGTCTTGGAATGATTCCTCGTACCAACAACACCAACCTTATGCGTTGTGGGGCGAAAGATGGTGTCACCTGCAAGGACACTCCGACGCTGAAGTCAAGGGAATTTCAGAGTTTAAGCGTAAAGTTAGATAGAATGTTCTTACCATGTTATGTTGATGCATGGGTGTTTATACTTGGAAGGAGTGGAAGAGTCTTCTTGTAGGAAAATTGTTCAGCATGCTAGGACATAGGTTAAATCTGACCCGTTGGTATTAAGTGAATAACTTGCAGGTAGAGCACTTTATAAAATGGTCTCTTTAGAAGAACAACCTTTTCAAATAAAGGTGGAGTAATTAATATAAGAGCACATAATAACTAAAATTACTCCTATATTTGTACTCTTTTATTAATTACTCCACCTTTACTTGAAAGGGTTGTTCTTCTAAAGAGACTGTTTTATTGAGTGCTCCACCTGTGAGTTATTCATTAAATATGTCATTTTATGTTATTTTTACATTTTTCAACAACTAAAATAACTAATTTTATCAAATACTTGACTAACTTGTCAACTTTCTTACCGAACCATTTAATATCTCTCTCATTGGCTTCGTTTGGTTACCAGTGGAGGTCTTGCAAATGGAGTTTGCAAGAAGGAAAAAATCATCCTATGGTCAAATAGAGTTTTGACTATTTCAGACGACGTGAATGATTAATATTAACCTTTAGATTTCTCCTTTTCTTAAACTCTATTTTCCAAACTGTTAACCAAACAGACAATTACCTATCTCTTTCTTTCCTCTTCTTCTCTTCTCTATAAATATCTCCTCCTATTTTATCAATCAATCAATCACCTAATATATTTTTACTTTTATTTCATCTTATTTCTCTCTTGGTACACTCTGTAATAAAAAAAAAAGGTGTCAAGGTAAAATATTTCTTAACATTATTATCATAGAAAATGAAAGAAAAAGTTTTAATAAAGGCAACAAATTAAATTAAGAAGCAAGCATGCAGTATTTGAAACTATTTAGTGCATGTTTTTGAGGTTAAAGTGGCATTCCACGATATTCACTTGCTTTAACTTTCATGTTTTTTGGTCTCACCTAATACACAACAGAACATAAATTCAGTGTTTATTGGTTACAAGTCACGAGTTATATGTAAACATCTCATTGTCAATGGTAATGCTAATTTTGTTCTCATTGTTAATACCTTCTAAAACGTTTTTATAGCATGTTTAGATCTTCGTTTTGATCTAAGAATGAAAATTTAGAAAAGGTAAATTTTAGATCCTATAATCAAATATATTTTTAATTATTTCGTACGATATGAAGAAATAATATTAACTTTTAAATCTTTTCATTTTTATAACTTCATTTTCCCACCACCATACCAAATCAAGGAACACTTAAACACAAAGTACATAAAAGTTTACATACACACGCATGGCTGCATGTGTGACCACCATTATAGTCTTGATTCTTGAATAAAAATTAATAACCGTATATGAAATCAAAACCTGCAAATTAACCACATTTTTGTTATTCTAAACCATTTGGCTTGCTCTGAGCGTTGAAAGCAGCTTTTTCTTGTAAGGCAGTAAAGCTTTAGTAAAGTAAAGCATTAGAAACTCAAAAAGTAGATTCTCCTCAACATAAAAAAGAAAAACAGTGGTAAAAAATTAAGAAGGTGCAAGCTTTATTTATTTATTTTTTTCCTTTTCTTTCTTCTCATTTTTTAAGAGAAATTTAACAATACATGTGAAGCAGGAAATGCCATTGTTGACCCATGATAAAATTATGAGACAAAATTATGTTATGTCTCCGAAATTGGGTACATCATGCTAAGGTTATTACAAATGCTCATCGATGTGTGGTTTGGAAGGTTAGGGGAGATTATTTAAAACAAAGAGTTATATATGTATATAGGTATCTATGAGAAAAGTTTTATTATGCAACAATGAGAGGCCTAAATTTAGGAATGGATGGTTGAAATTAAAAGTTTTTCAAAGTATCACTTAAAAGGTCATGTGCCTTTTTAAAACGTTCACATGATTAATCTCAATCATACGGCCCAGATTCACTACTTCCACTCTCATATAAGAGAGATTTTCTCAATTGATACATCATATATATATATATATAAAATAAATTTGTAAGAATACTAATTTCTTAGTGATATTCACTAAATATCACGAGATTCCCAAGTTACAATTTTTAAAAATTAAAAAAATATTTGTTTATCAAACATCTCCAAAGTACATTATTTATTTCTAAACAAAGAGTTGCATGGAGAAAGATTGCACAAATTGAATTAATAAGTATATATAGACACACATATTATAGTGCAATAATTTCCCGAAATTTCATGAGAATATCTTTTAAAACAATCACACTAAATATAAAAATAAAAATAAAAATAAAATATTCTTAAATTACAATTTTTAAAGATAAAAAATAATTCGTGTACCAAATGCCTTATAAATGTGTCGAATGTTTTTTTTTTGGAAGATGTGTCGAATATTTCAAAACAGAGAGTTCACATAGAAAGATTGATTAAATTCGGTTTTCGGTTTTCCTTGGGCTTTAGCCCATGACCCAAAAATTTAGAGGCCTACGAGAACAGGCCCATTGGTCCTCTTTGTCGTCATGTCACCAAAAAAAAATCCATGGGATTTTGAAACAGCAACAAACAAGTCTTCTCGTTCTTCTTCTGCATCAGCTCTCAGCTTAGAGGTGAATTTTCAGACTTTTCTTTCTTTCTCATTTTTTCCTTCAATTTTCAAAATGTCGAAACGCACAGTTTCTGACTGCAATTGATGATAGAAGCTCGAAGTTATTAGTGGGAATTAGGGTTAGTGGTTATTCATGATCTGATTAATCTCCATTTTGCTTGAAGGTTCCTTAATCTGGTGCAGTTTTACTAATCAACCATGGATATAAGTGAGATAAAGAGTAAGAAGCATTGCAGTGCATGCATTGATTTCTCTTTTTTGTTTATTGTATGTAAATGTCGGAAAATGACTTGATGTGTTTTGACCATGGAAAATTTCGTAAACTTGCAGAGATTGGTATAGGCTTAATTGGTTTCGGGATCTTTTTCACGTTTCTGGGCATACTTCTTTTCTTTGATCGTGGTTTACTTGCCCTGGGAAATGTGAGGTTTACTTCTAGAATCTTAACTTATTTTTCTTGTTTCGAATAGAAGTTGGTGTGTGCCTAATTTCGGTTTTGGCATTTGGCATTTTGGAATCAGATTTTCTCCTTGGCAGGGGTAGCCATTTTGCTTGGTTGGCGTTCCACGTTGGCACTCTTCACTAATAGAGCAAACTATAAGGTATTCTATCGGATCTTAAATATAGGGAAAAATAACTAATTTTACTTTTATTAAAATGTATTTTCATTAATATTATCAAATGTTTTGATATACTTTCAAAAATACTTTTAATCTCATTTCCTACACAAGGAAATAGTTATCTTGGAGAATATCTTTAAGAAGGATGAATTTGGTACATAAGCATTTATTGATATTGGTTAAAGGTAATTTTGTTTATATGTGAGACCAAAAAGAATTAAAATTTTTTTGCTTATATTTTAGACTAGGGACAGTACTCTGTTACTGTCTTGATAGTGATTAGTGAATACTTGTATGATGTCTGTCTGATCTTATGTAATTTCTTTTTTGGTTATATTTTGTGTTAACTTATATTCATGTATTTCCAAGATGTTTACTTCTAAAACAATGAACAAGTTTCTCATTCCTTTATTTCACCGTGGATCTGCCCAAGTAGATAGATTACTTAAGTTAGCATATTATGTAAGTCTAGAAGTTCGTCATGTCTATAATGAGTTGATGCATAGATCTAAATGACAAGATTGGTCTTCAGTTATTCTGTCCTCTTATCCTGTTGACAATCTATCTACATTCCTATTTATAAAACCCTTTCTGGGAAATTTATTAAAAGAAGTTGAAATTAGTTATTGAATTGGATCTGGGAAATTTATAACTAACTTTCAAAGTTTACCTCTCTTTGAAATTACAGATTTCTAACTTTGGGAACATTGCGCAGGATAAGAAATCAAAGGGAAAGCTTTTAACATTAAAATTAATATAGTCTTTTTGTGATTTTCAATGCAAGCCCAACACAATTTCTTAACAAAAACTTTCCCATTTTTAATTTCTTATCCAATATAATGTTGCACAGGTTAGAAAAACTATTAAAATTAAACTTTGACATTATACTGATTGTAGAGAAGTCACAAGGTTCAATAACTATGAAGGACAAATATAAAAAAATAGAAATAAATGTTTTAAAAACTACCTAAATGGCCTTCTGAAAAGACCTACGAGAAAAGTGTTTTGCATTGTGCTTGTTTGAATCATAGTTTGGAACAAAGAAATTGAATTTTTCCCCCAAATAGTTCCTGTTTGTCCACTTGCTTTTAATAGTGTTTCCTGTCACCAATTATCTTTAGATACCAATAATTTTTATTAAATTCTGTTAGGTTTAGGTCATGGATCAGTTATACTTCAAGTACTAACCACAATGAATCAAAAAAACATTAATGCTTGCTTCAAATGGAGTGTGAGAGCTGAGATATTTTGCTTTAGCCTTGAAGAGTTCTCAGCAGCACAGTTTTTTGCTTTGGACTTCCTGTGTTTCTTTCTGTGATGAAACTTTAAGCCCAACATATATTATATTTGATTGGATTATGGTCACTTTTGTATCTTTTGTTCTTTGTTCTTCTACTGCTTTATCTTATGTTATCTGCAATTCTTTGCTTTCTTTATCCAATTGCAGGGTTCTGCATCATTTCTTTTAGGTCTCTTTTTCATTTTTGTAAGGTGGCCAATAGTTGGTATACTACTTGAAATATACGGTTGTGTTTTTCTCTTCAGGTTAGTTAATGGTGTCCTTCTTGAATTCTACAAGAGTACAAAATTGTCATTCTACACTTATAATTGATCTTTTGGTTGCAGTGGTTTTTGGTCATCTATCAAAGTGTTCCTCTACCATATCCCTGTTCTTGGATGGGTCATACGGTTTATTTCTCGTAAGTTTTATGCTCATTTTCCAGATTTTCTGGCAGTATTAGTATTTTTGTATGAAAATTATATTTACAAATTCAAATAAATAGAAAGTATAGTTTTATGATAGTTTCTAAATACTATTTCAATTCAAATGAAGAATGGAATATAATCTATAGATGTACTTATATAATTCATGCCGTGTTTGATTGGATTCGGTTCAATGTGGAGAGGAATTTAGTATATATATCTTTTCCATCACCATAACGATAAGGTCTGTAACAACCTGCACGCATGGAAAGTGAGACTGGGAATGGAATTTGTTTAGCATGATAAAGGGACGGAAGGAGTGGAGAGTGGTTGGCAGAAATTGGGGGAGTCGCATGTGGATTGCCAGGAAGCAGGACCCTCATCAAAAGTTTGCATTCCTATCTTTGCAGCTTCAATTCATTTCTATTTTGAGAGTGGATGCTGTTAATATACGCCTTCTGTTAATTGAGATCTGTCTGTAATTCTGTAGCCGTAGCAGAGAGTGAACTGTAGTGTTAATATATTTAGATTTCAGCCCTGATTATTAGTCTTGTAGTAGCTAGCTATCCAAAGGGGTGGCTTAAGTGATAGGCAAGATTGATGGTTCAAGCCTGCTAGACACTGAAGAAAGCATTTGTCAGGAGGGACGCCGAAGTATTCCAAACAAGGATGAGTCTCACATCCAATAGATGCAGGAAACCTCATAAAAAAAATAAATTTAATAATAATATGAAAAAAAGTTCCTATACCACTCATATCTTCTGATTTCTAACATGTGATGGTGACTGATGACAGATGGTTTAATCAAGATAAAAGGAAGTTGCATTTGATCAAATTGAAATCATTCAGATTCATGTTCTTTTACTGCTTAGTGCTTACTGTTATCTGTATATGTATGTGGCACTAGTAACTTTGCTACAACCATGTATATCATGATTTGCATAGAGCTTAACAACGTTCAACTATTTTGCAGCTCCTTGATTATCACAGAAGATGACTGATTACTTTAATCTGGTTCCATCGCCTTAATAATTTTTCTAAAGTGTGATATTAAGCTAGCTTTTTCAAGAGTTTGCATCAGGAAAATTAGCATCCTTTAGAGATGATTCGTGACTTGTAATTTGTGCAAAAGAGATGTTGGTACTTGGTAGTCATAGTAAGTGTTCAAGGCTCCCAATGTCCTTGTATTTGGTTTTGATGTAAAGAAGAATACAAGCTGGTAATGCCTATTCAGTTGTCGACCAGCACGAAGGCTTATTCTTGATGTCTGACTAAATGTGGATGTCCATGCCGGAGTATGTTGTATGTTAGGCCAACATGTAGGAGTTACTGTTAAGTGTCCGACAGGACAGGGTGACATGATCTTCCAGGATGTTAAAATTTAATTTATTTGTATACTTGTGATGTATGCAAGATTCACAGGTTATGTTACCAAAAAGACCATGGAGTATCATGTACAAAATGTGTATGAAACCTTCCCAATTAGCCTTGGTAATCATGTGATCCTTCTCCATTTTAAACTTGTTTTACAGCCTTAAAATATTAAAACTTGACCAATTTTTTGCATGAGTCTGATCCAAATTATCCCTCCCCATTGATCGCTGGTCATGTGCTATGGTGTTTTGTCGTTTATTGGAAAATTTCGACTAGACAAACTCCTAGAATGTATAATAATGTTGGTTTAAAAGACAATTTCAAACAGCACTATGTCCCACATAAAATATAAATGATCTCACATGCAGTTAATTCCTATAAATAATTGCTAGTCTTTAGATTTGTAAAATGACCGTTATATTTTAATTTTTTAATATGAAATGACTGGAAAAATCATAGAATAAAAATAAATTATAGACTTTTATCTTAAGTGCATAATGATTATATCTTATTTAAGACGGATGAAATTACTGATTAAATTTGAATGTAGGTGTAAACTAAAAGTGATGACTTCTAAAAATATATCATAGACTGTCTTCTTAAATGGATTATGTTTATACTTTGTTTAAGACTGATAAAGTTTCTGATTAAATTTAGATGTAAATGTAATTTAAGTGTATCTATCATTAATTATGACTATTTATAAATATCTATAAGTGAAACAATCCTACTGTTCTAGAATGAGAATAACAGAACCGCCGCTAGCTACGCGTATATTGGTTGTCATCCAAGCAACGAAGCATATAATAAATGGATTATCCAAATATACTTGACATTTGTGCTTTTACTTATCTACTTGTTCTTTATTTAATTGTAAAGTAAACGGATTAAGAATTGTTTGCTTCACCGATCGTGATTGAATATGGTTTTTTAACTAAACCTTATGACCTAAATAAACATCAAACTCGGAAAATCAATTTTTTTTTAAATTTTTAAATCAGTTGCTTTTTGGTATGTGGTCAAAATATTAAGTTAATAAAACGTGGCTAAGCTGATTATATGAAATATTAATGTGGCTTAAAGAGTCTAGGAACTAATTAATTAACAGCTCATAATTTTTTTGACGAAATTAACAACTCAGATAGAAAGGGACAATTTACTATATATAATAACAATTAATTAAGTCGGTGATGCGGCCATTTGAAGATATTGGTCCCCCTCACATTTTCAGTTTATATTGGTTAATTTGATCTCTTACTCAAATTAATATGAAAATTAAATTGAAGATTTATTTTTTATTTTTTATTAGTATTGACCTTCAATTGAAATGTTAAAATTAAATAGTATTTGCCTCAGAAAATTAGGGTAAACTATATTATGATACGTTCAAACATTAGAGTTTATGAAGAATATGCTTTTAGATGATTGTTAGAATTTTAGAGGAAGTACTCCAATTAAATTAAATGTGTATAAACAAAAAATATACCTAATTTTTTTTTACACAAGAGATTTATTAATATAAGTATATATAAAGAAGTATTGTCGAGAACATTTTTTTTAAACCTAAGTATATTCTTTAATTGACCGACTAATCTATTCGAGATGTAAAGATTATTAAAGTAGAATATGTCACCTTTAATACTAATGATTTCTTTTTAAAAAATTGAATCTCATTTTGTAAAATTACCATCTACATTTAAAGCTTAAAAATCGATATCCATATTAATTTGAGATTTATTCAATACAGAGGAGATTTTAATTAATTTGCATGAGATTAGACTTTCATCTTTCACTTGCATGACATAGATAAACCACAGTTATATTCCGTTCGAAAATCCATGTAATTGTGTTTATAAAAGAAATTCCTTATCATGGTATAGGTAACACTTTTTAACAGATCTTTTTTTCATCTATGAAATTTAAACTCAGAAATATTAATTTGGAAAAAAAATCAAACAAATATACCACTTGCCATGGAACGCATAATGTGCCAAACATTGCTGCAAACTCAAAACAAGAATAGAAGACTTGAATTCTGGATCCAGTTTCGATTTTCCTTGATAATGTATTCAAAATTACTGTTCATTCTTTATTTGATAAAAGTTCGTATCATGGTTAAATCTTTTGCTTCCTAATGAAGATGAGTTTTGAAAAATTAATTTCTGCACGGCAACTTCTAGTCAGTAGTGACTATTTTTTATTTATTCCTTAGTTTTTAATGTAAATAATCAATTAAGTACAACATACAAGAGAGTTGAAACAAGGTTGTTCTGGACATTTTAAACTATATGTCGTAAAAATTGTTAACTGTAACAGTAAAAAAACTACATCTTAAAATGTGGTTTGGTTCGATACATGGTTCTTATTCATAGAACTGAATCAAACAAAACAAATTGTACTTAAGTATATTTGATTAATTCTTATACAACACCAATGTCTTAAAATAACTTTATAATTTAATTAATAATAATGTGTTATTTGTGTTATGAATATATACAATCTAAAATATATGCAAATAACTTAACTTAAATATTTATTGTGAATATTTTATATACTCTCAACATACTAAATTGTTTATAAAAAAATAGGAAAAAGTTAAATTACATTTGTTTATCTCATAACTTTTTAGATTGAATATATAATTTGTATTTATTACATAATATTAACTATATCTAGGTGTTTAACATTTAAAACAATTTTAAAACCGTTAAACTAAATCAATCCAAATCACAATCAATTTGTGTTAGTTTGGTTTAATTTTTGTACTGTATTTCAACTTAATCAAATTAAACTGTATTATTTTATCATGCATTATTTCAATTAGCAATACAGTGGATATATATAATGGAATGGATCCTTAAAAGTAGGTAATTATGGCATTTATATTTTTATCCATAAGATGAGGTTGGGCACATGAAGATTGGCGTAATTGGTGGGGTTGAACTTGAAAACATATATGAACATCACTACGTGAGAGATATTCAACGAATCAAGTTTCAAACACATCCTATAATTTTATCAATATTTATCTACGTCCATCTTATCATTATTGCACTTTGAGTTATGTCTTTACCCTATTAAATTTTCACAACCTAAATATCTTTTTTACTGAAAAAGATTCTCTTGAACTTAATAAAAAGAAGGCAATTTTAATTTCATGTTATAAGTTGAAACTTTAACTTTTATTGTAAAAAAAATACAAAAGAAAAATCAATTTTAATTGTAATGTTTACCATTAGAGAATTTTGCTACAGTATAGGTAAATGGAGGTCTCTGAATGACTTTATAAGGCAAACTTTCTTTAACTCAATTTTTGTCCTATAAAATTTCGTATGCAATATAAAAATGGGCACATCTACACCACACACGTCCATGCCACTATCATATTTCTAACTTATAATTAATTATTTTTCTACCCCCATGGATCTAACTAAAAAAAACATTGCCTAAATGAAATATAAATATCAAATGAGTTTATTTTCCCTTAGTGACAAATATCACAATAATTCGATCTAGAGTTGAATTAAGAGACGTTATATTACACGGCATTGACCAAAAATATTAACAATAAAAGAAAGAAAATGTACCAACGTGGTTCCTAGCCAGGTGCACATGGTCACATATATGCAACGTCTAATTGTAAAGTGTTGGAAGTTTAATATTTCTTAATATTTCATATAGTTTTAATATCCTCATTTTAATCATTCCAATTGGTTTTGGAATGAAATGGAACCTTTAACATATTGGATTATTATAAGTGAATAATTACATTTTTATTATGAGTTAAAAATTATCCTTTATCTGACAGATTTTGATAAGGAAATAAATAGTTAACCTAGTTTTATATATTGAAATTTGATCTGTCCTGGACCGGGGTCAAGAGATCCGATCTCAAGCCAGTCACGAATAGTATGTCAATACCGTATAAGATACCGGATGTATGTGTATCCGATATGTGTATCCGATGTCCTTGAATGAGGAGAGCGGATTGGGCGTCCTGGAGATCCTTCAGACCGACCTAACGCGTTGAAGTGGGCGAATGGTGGTGTCACCTGCAAAGATTCTCCGACGCTCAAGTCAGTGATTATATTCCAAGTAAGGAATGTATTCAGTGATTATAGTTTTCTTCTTTTCTCCGACCTTCTCAATCGCAACCTTCTCAGATCCGCCCTCCAGTAAGGGAATATCGTCACCAGCAGATGAGGTTAAAATGATGGTCTCCGCTGTTCAGTAGAGTAGTGTAGGCACGACGGATGACTGCTTCTAATCCGTAATATACTTACAGGAGATGATAATATTGTTCCAAGTTCAGGGAACTGCAAGGAAGTGGTGTTTGAGTCCTTTATCATAAGGATGATGATGGGAGTTTTTTCTACGCCAGGAGTTACGTCGTTGTATCACAGAATAGGTGATAAAGAGTATCCGTCCTGGGAGAATACCACTAGAAAGCGAAAGTGCGGACTGACTTTCAGAATTTTCCATCATAAAGATGATTGAGTATTGATCATGCCAGGTGTTTTATCATTAAATCACTTCATAAGTGATTGTATACGGTATTGACATACTATTCGTGACTGGCTTGAGATCGGATCTCTTGACCCCGGTCCAGGACAGATCAAAATTTTTAACATATTCATTTATTACTCATCATATTTTATATTCATATACATAATATATTGCCCGTATAAGTTTTTTTTTCCTTGTAATCAAAATAATCTAAACTAAAATAGAGTATAAAGACTACTCAATGAAACATGTATACAACATTTAGATATATACACTTAAGTATTGTGTGTATGATTGTTCTGGGTTTTGACATGAGAATATTTTAATATTGCTTTGTGCAAATTGCAATTAGTCATAACAATTCCATCATGAAGGATTAATCGTATCACATGCATTAGAATATTTCCGTTCTGTGTGTACGTACGTTAATTCGAATATTTCCGATACGTTTTTTTTTTTTTTTTACTTTACCTTCTTTTTTGGAAAGCCAATATTTTTCCTCCTCTACATCATATTTAATTTTTATATTTATCAAATATTTATTAAATGATACCATAAATATTATATATAGTGTTTATTTAGTGTCTAATAATAGAAATCTAAGGTTCTATATCAAAATAACTGACAATAAAAAATAGTAAAGTAACAGATATTTTAAATATAAGACTATATAAGACTTCTAACAAGAATTATATTTAACAAACTGAATCATTTAAGTGTGATCTAAATAGTCTATAACATTTTCTCATTATTAAGACATCTACACAATGTGCCAAAAAAAGAAAAAAAAACATTTCAGTCTCTTGATATCAGTTCCAAGCAATAAAAATGTCTCGGGTTTTCATGAAAATATGAGGGCATAACTAGACTTTTAAGGGGGAAGAACAAAACAATGATAATTATCATGAATCATGAATTTAGTTTTGCATGGGAAAGTTCATCTGGAAATAGATACTTGTGTAAGTCGATCGATTTATCTGCAAACACATATATGAACTATTATTGTTTTGAAAGCTAAAGAAAAGAAAATGCTATATAGCATTATTTCCAAACCCCGCGTTGCATTATTTTGAAGTCAATAGAGGCGACTGAGTAAGAGGCACCATTATTTCCAAACCTTTTTGCATTATTATATTATTATACTATATGCATACCAGTGCATGTAGAGTGTGGAGAAGCTGTTGAGTAGTTGGAGCTGATTTCATAAAGAAAGAAAGAAAAAAATGGGTTGGTTGAAATAGAGCCATTTGGAGACGATTAATAAGCAAAGGAATTAACATATATATGGTCTTAAAAAATTCACAATCCAGCTAGGGCAGCTTCATTTGACACATTAAAATTTAAAATGGAATCAACTGGGCATATGAATTGGTCCCTTTATGACTCCCCTCTGTACTCGGTTTCACTATAAATATGCATTTCATGAAGCTTTCTTAGTCATCACCCTAATCTTGTTTTCTCTTTTCTATCTATCTCTACATTCTTGGTGGGAATATCAAAGATAAGCATATTGGCTGGAGTGTCCTACTCATGACTGCAGCTAGCTATTACCCCAAAAGGGGTCGTCTTAGGCCACAAATGGCCATTGCATTGGCCATTGTTTTGATTTCCTTCAATGTGGGATCAGTGGTTGGTGATGGTTACTCTTATGATCAATACAAGTCCCCTCCTCCTCCTCCCTCTCCTTCACCACCACCACCATCTTATGAGTACAAGTCACCACCTCCACCACCATCATATGAGCACAAGGATCCACAATATCAATCTCCACCACCACCTTCTTATTATGTATACAAGTCACCACCTCCACCACCACCATATGAGCACAAGGACCCACAATACCAATACAAGTCTCCACCACCACCTTCCTATGAGTACAAGTCACCACCTCCACCACCACCATATGAGCACAAGGACCCACAATACCAATACAAGTCTCCACCACCACCTTCTTATAAATACAAGTCACCACCTCCACCACCATCATATGAGCATAAGGACCCACAATATCAATACAAGTCACCACCTCCACCTCCACCATATGAGCACAAGGATCCACAATACCAATACAAGTCTCCACCACCACCTTCTTATGCATACAAGTCACCACCTCCACCACCTCCATATGAGCACAAGGATCCACAATACCAATACAAGTCTCCACCACCACCTTCCTATGAATACAAGTCACCACCTCCACCACCACCATATGAACATAAGGACCCACAATACCAATACAAGTCTCCCCCACCACCTTCTTATACATATAAGTCACCACCTCCACCACCATCATATGAGCACAAGGACCCACAATACCAATACAAGTCTCCACCACCACCTTCCTATGAATACAAGTCACCACCTCCACCACCACCATATGAACACAAGGACCCACAATACCAATACAAGTCTCCCCCACCACCTTCCTATGAATACAAGTCACCACCTCCACCACCATATGAACACAAGGATCCACCCTATGTTTATAAGTCTCCTCCTCCACCCTCACCATCCCCTCCACCTCCTTACTATTACAAATCTCCCCCACCACCCTCCCCCTCCCCCCCACCACCTTACTACTACAAATCCCCACCACCACCATCACCCACACCTTCCCATGATCCTTACTACTACAAGTCCCCTCCACCCCCTTCACCATCTCCTTCACCACCTTACTACTACAAATCACCTCCCCCTCCATCTCCTTCACCTCCTCCACCATATTATTACAAGTCTCCACCTCCTCCATCTCCTAAGCCTAATCCACCTTACTATTACAAGTCTCCACCTCCTCCTTCACCATATCCTTCTCATGCGCCTTACTATTATAAATCTCCTCCTCCACCGTCTCCTAAGCCTCATCCACCCTACTACTACAATTCTCCTCCTCCACCGGTTGTGTACACTCCTCATCCCTACCACCATTCATTGATCGTGAAGGTTGTGGGTAAAGTCTATTGCTACAGATGCTATGATTGGAAGTACCCACAAAAATCACATGACAAGAAACACCTCAAAGGTACATTATTTTATTCATTTTTTCAAAAGTGATTTCATCCCAATATATTAATTAATAACATCATTCTAGTTGAAAAAACGTGCTGGTTTTTGTATTACTTAACTCCATTTTTGTTTTCTTCAAAACGCAGGGGAAGCAAATTGTCTTCTTGAATTATTAAAATGTTATATGATATTATATGCATATATAGTTCTATAATATGTAGGTGTTTTTAGAATTTCTACAGCACTCTAACATATATACGATAAGTTCTTTATTTGAGATATTCTATATTTATATTTTTTAATCTTTTTATCACATTGCATGTATGTTTGTTAATAATTTATATTTTACCTCTCTCCTAATAAAATCATATATGTAGGAATAGAATTAATCTTTTTTATTTATTGAATCGAAAAGGTAGTGTGGCTTACACATTTTTATATTGCATGAGACAGGTGCGACGGTTGAGGTCACATGTGAAGCAGGGGACAAAATCATTAAGGCTTATGGTAAAACTAAGAGTAATGGAAAATATAGCATCCCTGTTGAAGGCTTTGATTATGCCAAATATGGATCCATAGTTTGTAAGGCTAAATTATATGCTCCTCCCAAGGGCTCACCTTGTAGCATACCCACCAAATTGAATGAGAAAACTGAATTGAAGGTAAAGTCCAAGGACAAATATGAAGTTGTGCTCAAGGCTAAGCCATTTGCTTATGCTTCCAAAAAGCCATATGGAGAATGTAAAAAACCCAAACCTTCACACACTCCTTATTACAAATCTCCAGCTCCTACACCATACTATTACAAGTCTCCCCCACCACCATCACCTTCTCCTCCACCACCTTACTACTACAAGAGTCCCCCTCCACCCTCACACTCTTATGATCCTCCATACTATTATAAATCTCCCCCACCACCATCACCATCCCCTCCCCCACCTTACTACTACAAGAGTCCCCCTCCACCCTCACACTCTTATGATCCTCCATACTATTATAAATCTCCCCCACCACCATCACCATCCCCTCCCCCACCTTACTACTACAAGAGTCCTCCACCACCATCACCATCCCCTCCACCTCCATACTACTACAAGTCACCACCTCCACCTTCTCCATCCCCTCCCCCACCTTACTACTACAAGAGCCCACCTCCACCATCACCTTCCCCTCCTCCTCCATACTACTATAAATCACCACCACCACCATCACCTTCCCCACCTCCACCTTACTATTATAAATCTCCTCCACCACCTAAAAAATTGCCAGACCCACATCCTTATTACTACAAGTCTCCCCCTCCACCATCTCCATCACCACCACCTCCATACTATTACAAGTCACCTCCACCACCATCTGATCCATCACCACCACCTCCCTATTACTACAAGTCACCTCCCCCACCATCCCCATCTCCACCGCCTCCCTACTACTATAAGTCACCCCCACCTCCATCACCTTCTCCACCACCTCCTTATTACTACAAAAGTCCTCCTCCACCTTCTCCCATTTATGATCCTCCCTATCACTACAAATCTCCCCCACCACCTTATCACTACGTGAGTCCTCCTCCTCCAACCACATCTCCCCCGCCACCTGTTTACACTTACTCTTCCCCTCCTCCACCACCTATCTACAAGTAAGCTTGGAATGCAAAAGTACCAACCATGACAAGTCATGTAAGTTGATAATATTTAACATAAACAAATATCTATTTGCTTTACATGTATAAATCTTGAAAAGTATATTGAAATGGTTTATTTTATTTCAGGTTCTAGTATTCTTTGTCGAATAAAGTTGAGTTCCATTTGGAGCAGAGTTAAGCATCTGATTTGTTGTCCAAGTTCTTTGAATAAGAGTGTGAATGTATCATTAAGCCACAATCTCCATGATTCAGATAAGGCTGGTTCTATTTATTTGATAGCTATCTTGCAAATCCTATGCTTACAAAGTTCGAGTAAGGGGTACACTTCAAAACGAGGAAGCAAGATTTGGAAGATTGATGCCAAACTGAAACTGAAAAGTGCATTTTACTTTTAGAGATACCTTTCTAGCTATTTGTTCATTTCTAGATTAATATGGTCGATCTCGATCATGAATGATTGCATTTCTAATTAATGTGCTATTCTTTTGAATTATATATTTTAGTGCTATTTGAAATAAAATCCTCTTATATAATGGAGCATTTACATCCCTAAAATCTACCTGGTGTCTCTTTCCTATACACATTCACATGACCTGCTACAATTTCAACTCTCTCTGAATAAAACCTATATAAAAAAAGCACATACATATATATAACATGTATTTTAACAAATATAAACGAGCATTTTGCAGAATCTTTATCTAACTTTTCATCATGGGAAGATTTGCAGCTAGCTCGACAAAGTACACCATGCGCCATTCTTTTCTAGTGCTTTGTCTATTCATCTTCATCTTCCTTCTTCTTATACTTATCAACGACTTAACATGATCCACACCTAACATTTACGTCCCACTCAAATTATCGAAGAGATACACACAAAATCATAAACCAATTCATCATTAGGTTAATAAGAAAGGAAGGCAAAACCTTTCTGATTTGTGCCTTTGTCTCTATATCTATATTCTATATGTCATAGGAACAATCAAAACTTTATAAGTTTATGTATATATAAGAAAATTATTATTAAGATAAAAAAAAGAGATGATGAAGTAGAAGAGTGTTGAGCGAAAATGGTGAGGAGATCATTTTCGCTTAACTGGATTGCATGATCTAGAGGTGTTGTTAACTTGGTATTTGCATCATTTAACATAAAAAAATAGGTCTGGAAGAGTAATTTGTTAAGTAGGCTGGGAAGGGTGGTGCTAGCCAAGGCCATGCTTATTTCTATTCTGACATATACAATGCAAAGCTATTGGATATCCACTCGGGTGTGTGACATGATGGATAACATTGTTCGCAAAGCAATAATTCTTTAAGGAGCTTAGTTCCTTTGAAACTCGAGTTACTTCTATACTTGGAGGTCTGTCATGAAAGCGTCGGATGAGCTTAGAAAGTTTTTGTTTTCCGCGTGGGCAATGGTGAGGCTTTCATCTGGTATAGGAATTGGTCGGGAAGGGGCTTTTATGTGAAATGATGCCTTTTGTTAATGTATAGGATTTTGATTTCCCTCTCAGGGATATTCTTGATGTTGATTGCAACTTGGGTCACACCCAAAATTAAGAATTTGTTTGAGGGTATGGTAATTGATCTGTCTGAAAGTGTGAAGGACGATGTTGTCTGAAATGCGCTGGTGTTCACTAGGGAGATGTGGGAGTTAAGGCCTTTGGGGTGTATAGTTTACCTCATCATTCTTCTAATATTGTTGGCAGACCCATATCGCCTGCCTCATAATATTTCGCATGGTTTAAATACCTGTTGGGCCACTCCAACCATTGTTAATTGGTTTTGGGATGAAACCTTTAACATGGTATCAGAGACATAGCATTCTTTCCGGTTCTTATGGGCCAAAAGTTGCCCTTTCGTTGTGGGTCAAAAGTTACCCCTTGCCTGGTCCGGTAGGCTTCGTTGGAGGGGGCGTGTTGGTAGTCCCACATCGCCTGCCTCATAGTAAAAAATCAATATAGAAACTTAAATTTTTTATTTCTTTAAACGGACAGTTAATTGGAGATGATTAGGGGAACGAGACTTCATGAATAGTTTGTGGAGCTTGTTCACACCTACCACCAAGAGACGAATGCGTGTGCTCATCTGCTTACCAAGAATGGATCGCTTCAAAAGGATTTCTTTCACCATATTTCTTATACTCTATATACTAATTATTAAAATTTGGTAATACAGTCCAAGACTCTTCTAACTTTCTTACTTTTTTCCTAATTTCTCTAAGTTCCAATATCTATCGTTTGCTCTTCTCTCTAGCTTTATTTTGTCTTTTTTCTTTATATTTGTTTTTATAAAATAATAATATATAATGTTTCATTAGAAAGTTTATAATATTTTAAAAAATATTTTCCATGTATTACTTAGAGCAATAATTTTATTATTAATATTTTTTAACTATTTGGTACGAGGATACCCCTATATCATTATTATCAACTCTATTATATATTCCAATGTGTTGGAAGTCTATATCGTCTGTCTCTTTATTGAGCAACTCTAATTATTGAAAATTAGTTTTGAAATGAAATCTTTAACATGCTATTCCAAATGACACCTTTTGCAGAGTTTTGCCTAGATCACTTTCATTTCCTCATGCATGAATTTCATAATTAATATTTTCACGTTATTTGAATTTTCATTGTTATAAGTTTTTTTTGTTACATTGTTTTAACAATATAAAGTTATTTTAAATACTTTAACTATATGGAGATAATATATTATCAGAAAAAAATTGTAAAGTGATAATATTATATTAGACTTATATTTTAAGTATTTTTATTACTCCTAATCTTCAAAGTAATATGTTACCATATATATATATATATATGATTTATGATATATCATTTCTTTTTTTAAAATATTATTTTATTTTAAGTTTTTAGGTTCATAATATTATGTATAATTATTAATTTGTAAATATTAAAGAGCTTCTCGTACACAGAGATTTCTATCTCATCCAAAAACGATCATTGCTCAAAGAATTTTCCGAAGTCTCATGGCAACAATTTCTCCAAGCCTTTTTCTTTAAACCCACAAGGCACATCCACTCTAAATTTAATCAATCCCCTCATTCTAGGGTTTTTCCTCAGGTTTTAATAAGGAGCTTAAAAAATCATACTAATACCAAACTATACATATAATAAAGTATCTTGTATACATATAATAAAATATTACCACAGTAATATTATAGAATTAATGTATTATCATAACATATTATTATAACAAATTAAAATATAATAAACGCCACTTATATATTGTAGGTTTTAAATTTTAATTTATGAAATTTCAAAATTTTTAAATTTTTTTTCTGAAATAATTATGTAAATTATGTTTTAGTATGAATTTTAGTAAATAACCTATGTATATAAAGCATGAGTACTACAACTAATTAGTTAAAATCTTATATAGGCCCTCACACCTAATCTTGTGACATGCTTCCGAGTAAAATAAAATGAAGTTATAAACAACAAAACTATATCATGTAGAAATTATTTGATGGAAACCACTATATGAGAAACTAGTTTTATGTATTTTTAACTATTTAGAAATTAAAATCATTATTTTAAAATTAAGAAACTAAAGCTAATTATATTTCAAAGTTAAAGAATTAAAACATATTTAGTCCAAATTTATTAGAATCAAAATTCTTATTCATATAATGCATGAATTGATCTGATTTCTGTGATTAAGGGAATTACATCTTCGTTAATTCTACATGAACGTAAAAATAAGTGTCACTAATTACTCTAACTTACAGAGAAGTGTCCATATTAATGAATAATGGGTTTCTTCTAATTAGACAAACTAAGATTCTTCACATTTTGTTTATATACAGGTTAAACTAATCCATGTTTGACACTTATTTAATAATTAGCATCCATATCGAACAATCTTAAATTTTGATTATTATTTGTAATAATCTTACAAATTGATTTTCACGGTTTATTTTTTACTAACACATTTGAAATTGTGAACAAGCAATATATATTTTAAAAATCCGTTTGGTTTAGAGTTGAGAAAATGGAGAAATTTAAAAGTTGATATTATTTTTTTCGAGACAATCCGTTTGACTGTTGGATGTATTTTTGGGGTTGGTCAAACTAGGGTTTAAGGTTTAAAGTTTAAGGTTTAGGGTTTAAAGGTTTATATCCAAACAGTCGTTAGGGAAAAACAAATTGATTTAAAAAAAAACTAATGAAATAAATTTATAAGTTTAGTTACGCAGATGAAGTTTAGTTTATGAATGAAGAGAATTCACTACAAACGTTTATATCAGAGTTATATTATCTGTGTAAGCTATTTGCATAAGACGTCAAAACACTAGTCCAATACATAACACTTTTGCTATTTAATAAATTTTTGACCTTCTACATCGTTCAATTGAGGGTCAGAGTTGCTACACTATCCCAACATGTTTCAATTTTTTAATACATCTTATGGACATGATAATAATTTGCAACAAATAGTATTTTTTTTACTAAAAATTATTTTTTTTATAATTTTTAAAAAATTCCCTTTTGTCGGTACTAATTTTTTCAACAACAAAAATAAACTATCTATCTTTTTAAAATTTATTAAGAGCTGTTGGAGTTGGTCAATCCAAAAAAATCTTGCGATTAGACAGAGTTTTAAATACGTCGAATGATGTAAAAAACTAATATTAACCTATACCCAACCAATTGTATAGTTAATTTGTTTTTTAAGACACCTATTTATTTTAACAAAAGCAAGGTAATAAAATAAAAATTTATCTAAGGTGTATAAAGAAATAGAAAATTTTCATTTAAAAATTATTAATATTTACTTACATAAATTTTGAAATAATTTTTACACAAATTTTAATACAATAATTCTATTTTTGATCACTTATTTTCTACAAGGTTACTAATGTTTAAGAAACCCATTAAATAAAACATAAATGAAATAATAGTAAGATATAAGTTGGCACATTTCTGTCAACAGAGATAATGACAGGAACCCATTCACCATCCACCTTCTACTCCCACCACCACATCATTATAATACTTTATATTTTATTTTATTGTTTTTCAAAAGCAGATACCGATGCTAAAATTTAATGGCAGATAATAATAAAAGCATAACCGATAAAAAAGTAAATCTAAATAAAAATCGCAAAAGCAGTAATTATTAAAAAAAAAATTAAAATAAAAAGGTAATTGTTCGTTCCTTAGTTCTTCCCACCGTGTGAGTTGTGCTGTCTTGCTCGTCCTTTTTGCAACTCCGAAATTATAGAAAGAAAGAGAGAGAGAGAGAGTGTGTGTGTTTTTTCCCCCTCCTTCGCAAGGCAAAATTATTATTATTATTATTGTTATCGTTTGCGACATAAAAACTGAGAGAGTTGTTGCGGATTGCAATCTCTCTCGAACTTTCCCGTTCCTGCCGACGAATTTCTCCCGTTTGGATCTCCAGATCTGCCTTCAACCTCTTCTTTCTTCCAATGCTTTCTTGCTTTTTATTGTCTTTCTTCAGGATCTGAGTTTATTGTTTATTGCAACGATTATATTTGAGGTTTGATTTACCTCTTATTTATTTGTTTCTTTATTATCCTCTTGTGTTCCGCGTTGGATTGAACCGTGTTTTCGATCTTCTGCTGTATTGCTTATTCTCTGTGACTCCGATTACATGCTTTATGCTTATACTTCAATGTGTTATGGTGCATTTCTTGGTTGCTTCAAACTTTGGTACGTACGGTACGGTGAAATTTACGAGATGTGATGAGGAAAAATGGAAAAATGGAAAATGGTGGTATCTGCGTGTTATTTTCAACGTTTAGGAATTCGGATCGATCTTTTTGTAAATTCGTGATGGAATTAGTTTTGGATTCATTTCTGTAATTTACGTTCTTCTATTTGATCTTGCGTGGATGGTAATTTGGCTATTCTATTTCGATTTTGAGGTATCGATGTTGTCTAGGATGGTTTGAATTGAATTGTCACTTTTTACATGTTTGTTGCTTGTTTCTCTCGTTGTATACAATGGCGGACATTGATATTTTGGTTTTTACTGCTGGATGTCTTATTCGATGAATTGTCAACTCTTTCTTACTAATTGGAATTTTTCTAAAATTATTGTTAATTGGTATATTGCTATGACTACAAACAAGAGTGATGCATTGCATTAAATATCCTACATGAATTCGAATAGCCTTTATATTGTTCAGAAACTCTAAACTTCTCCTGGTTAGTGACAATTTTGAGGTGATCTTTATTTGTGCATTGCAGTTTGGCCCCTTGGTGCTGGCTCATAGCTTTTGCTGAACACCAGCCACAATGAAGAAGGTTATTGGTCAAACTGTTAGGGACCTGTAAGTGAAACTGTGTATTATTTGCCCACCCATGGTTCAGTGTGTCATGTATACGATTGTTCTTTTGGGTGTTTCTTACTATTTTAGAGGTTGATTCTAGTCCTAAATGTCTAAATCTTCTTTGTATTCTTGCAGTAAAAGAGAAGTAAATAAGAAAGTGTTGAAAGTTCCTGGGATTGAACAGAAGGTAATGTCTCTTTTTCTTCTTAATTCTTAGAAAATATTCTGTGAACTATAAGTGCACCATCACAGCAGGATAATTGGTGTAAGGGTCTGTGTGAAGTCTGACTTACTCTTATGTTATACTTGCTCGAGAAATAGATGTTGACTTGACTATCCTTAATTTTATATAAGGTAATCCTAATCAAAACATAATTTAGATTCATCGTGTTCTCCCTCTTCTAGGTTCTTGATGCCACTAGCAATGAACCATGGGGTCCTCATGGAACACTTCTTGCTGAAATTTCACTAGCAACTAGAAACCCGTAAGCTTGGTCTCTTAATTTTACATGATACATATTTATTTTATTACAAAGAATCTCACTTTTAAGAGCACATGCAGTCATGAATACCAAATGATCATGTCAGTAATCTGGAAGCGAATTAATGACACTGGCAAGAATTGGCGGCATGTCTACAAGGTTCTGATCAAACTATTCTATGTTTTAGTTGCAGTCGCCTTCCCCCTTTTGTCATAATGCCACAAACTATTCCATAAACGGTTGTACCCATGAATTTGTGAAATTTGTCTTAATATTTGTTTATATCCTTTGTAAGATCCTGTTTATTTTGCATTTGCCATTGACCTTACATTTTTAAATGATAGTTCTTTTTTTATATATGTTTCTCTACTAACTTCCATGTTTAATATCAGGCTTTGTCAGTACTAGAGTACTTGGTGGCTCATGGGTCAGAGCGAGTCATAGATGAGATCAGAGAACATGCTTACCAGATATCAGTAATTCCTATCTATTCAATCCTACTTAAAAACTATATACTATAATGTTAGTTTTCATGAAATGATAGAAAATTTATAATGCAACTTGACAATATTGTAATTGTCATGTGAACAGACATTGTCTGATTTTCAATATATTGATTCAAGTGGAAGAGATCAAGGCAACAATGTCAGGAAGAAATCTCAAAGTCTGGTTGCCCTTGTGAATGATAAAGAAAGAATCATAGAAGTTAGGCAGAAGGCTGCTGCTAATAGGGACAAGTAAGTCTCATCTTGTTAATTCTATTGATGTGTACTTTCTTGTTTTCCAGTTGAAATATAAATTTTATGTCTAGCCTCATTCTTAGTGAGCACGAGGCATTGTGTTAGTAGATAAAAGTAGATTTTTTTAACTCATCCGAGTTTTAAGATTATTAGTAATATGTGTCTTTTGTGTTTCTTGATCATAAATCTAAAACCAGGGGATAGAGTATATGTATATATGTATGTGAGTTTCTCAATCACAAGGAGATGTTAACTGTCTTTATGATTCACCAGGTTTCGCAACAATGCAGCAAGTGGAATGTATAGACCTGGTTCATATTCAAGCGGTGGAGCCTATGGTGACAGATATGATGATGATCGTTATGGAAGCAGGGAGGAAGATAGAAATGGCTATGGTTATGGAAGAGAAAGAGAATGGGGTAATAGAGATGAAGACCGGCAGAGTCGTGATGGAGATCGTTATGGCAGAGATTATGAGGATCGTTATGGTAGGGATGGCTACAGAGATGATGACTACAGGGGAAGAAGTCGAAGTGTTGATTACCAATATGGCTCCAGAGGTGGGAGCTCTGATAGAGGTTATGATGATGATGGCCAACACTCATCCCGGTATGAACATATATGATATAGTACCTCTGATAAATTATTCTTTTATTTAAAAATATTAAAGATTTTTTTAAGGGCTGGATTAGGAAGAACTCAAGCTTTTATACACTCGAGTCCCCACTGCACCGCTGAGTTTTTTCTTTTTGTTTCAATTAGTTTTACTTACATACTTGCATATCCTGAAATTCTCCATTATGCTTAAACATTTAGGTGCATCGAGCATAACTGTGTTTAGTAGTTAGTTCTAGAAGTTTGTTTAATTCTGGATCATAGCCATCTTGGCATAATCTTCATTTTATGTTATTGCTTTAGGCTGATGAATTGCAGTTTGTCCATTAGTGACTGATAGCTTTCATTCTGAGAAAAATGCATCTATATCTTCAACTTTTCAGTTGGAAATTTTGACAGATAGTGTGGAAAACCCAAACCATTTGGCACCTATGTGGTTTTGATCTTTATTTTCTAATTAGTTTAAAATAGAATATAAATGTAACAATTTGTTCTTGTTCTTAACTCGGTAGTTATTGATTCCTCTTCTCATGTTTGTTGCTTTGAATTTAAGACCATAAACAGTATATTGTTCAGTTGCAAACTGTACTACTAATCAGTAAAAACAGATAGTTTATGAATTATGTTTGCTTGTATTTGAAATTTGCCTTGGTTATTCATTAGTGAAATGAGGATTTTACTTCTCATAGCATTTCTCCAATAACTGTCTTTGAAAAAGAAGCTAAAGTATGATTCTTTACATGGTGGTATAAAAATGGCATAGAATTTTTAGCCTGTTAGCAATAGCAATTTGAATAAGAATTTATAGAAGGACCAAACCCGTGCAGTTTTTTAGTGTTTTGGTTGTTCTCTAATTAAAATTTGAGTTTCATCTCAGTAACTAGTGCCAATCTTTAATGCGAATTTTTATTCTGAGTTACCAAGGTTATGCCTTAATTTTGATTGGAAAACAACACTGAAAGTACTTCAGGACTTAAGTTTTGTCCTTTATAATAAGGTAAAATAATGTTTACATTTCTGCCCATTGAAAGTGGGGTCCTATGGGATTTATTCTCGCTTGTCCTTGTCCATTTAATTGTAATAATAGGAAATGGATTTAGCTACATCATTCTGCTACTTCATTCCAATGCTAATAATAAGATAGAAAAATTGTGAACTAAGCCTTTACTTAGGGCTCTATTACTGATACGAAGGATGTGAGTATTTTGGTTTGATATCTATAAGTAGCAGTAATGAAGGTTGCTTGAAGATGCAAATCCTGTTTCTTAAATTTTGTACCCATTTATCATGAAAACATGGGGATCAATGTGATGTTATTAAATTACTCTCACAAAAATAGTTCTTCTGACTTGATTTTTTTATGCAATGATCTATCAGAGGCAGCAATGCCAAAGCTGAAGACCAATCTCTGGAAGCAAGGTAAATTCGTCATAGTGATACTTTCATGTATGCATATTGCTGCTAGGAATTTTCAAGGTTGATAATGTGCAATATAATTGGGCAGGCTTGAGCGAAAACTTTCTGAGCAAAATAATATGGGTGCTCCTCCTAGTTATGAAGAAGCTGTTGCCGAATCTCGCAGCCCTGTACACAGTGAAAGGTATGAAGTTTTATACCATGGACAGCACTTATATCCAATGTTACTAAAATTATCTTTCATTGCAGGGATGGGGAAATTTCAGCAGCATCTGCTCCAAGAGACTCATCTCCTCATTTAAATGATAATCCTAGTCAACCTTCTGCGCCTACGGGATCTTCTCCTGTTAACAATAATCCAACTGAAGTGACTACCGTGGCCAGTACTGCTGCATCTGGGACCCAGGAAACTCCGACCACAGATGATTTTTTTGACCCACGTGGTCCTGGATCAGGTTTTTATTTTTAGTATTATGTTCTCTTGATTTTCAGTAATCAGTATGCTTGTGTATGAATATATGTACTCAGTTCCCTTTACTTTTAGTCAATCTGTATTGTTTCTGTTTTAGCTTCCTCTAGAAGCTTTATTCTGTTAGTGTTTTCAGGCTGGTTATTATAACGGCCTCTTCTCATCAACTGTATAAATACAGTTGAGTTTTGTACATTCATTCACTAAACAATGATAACACATTCAGTTAGACTTCAATTCTCTCTCACTTTACTTTCTCTCAACCTAATATGGTATCAAAGAGCAAGGTCTTGATCTGGTCTTAACCTAATATGGTATCAAAGAGCTAGGTCTCGATCTGCTCATGGTCTATGAGTCTTCTCCGCCACCTCCTCACGGTGCGCGTCATCTAAACCAGTATCTACCGCATGGCTCCGCTGTCATCCAAGGATCTTCGAATGTGCTGATCACTTTTTACTCATTCAATCTCTGAGAAGCTTTCCGATTCCAACTACCTGCCATAGAAACAACAAGTCGAACCTGTGATTAAAGAACATCGACTTCACTCCTTTCTTCTGAATCCAACCATTCCGTTTCATTTTGCTTCTGAAGCAGATCGTGAGGCAAATTGTCTTGGATTGGAATTTCTGGCTTGGGAGCAGCAAGATCAGCTCCTTCTCTCTTGGCTGTAATCAGCGATTTCCGCATTGATCTTGACCAAAATGATTGGTTGTGTCCGTTCCTATGAGCTTTGGGACAAGATCCACTCTAACTTTCACTCGCTTACCCGCGTGAGGTCTAGTCAACTTCCCATGGAGCTTCTTTCTACCTCTTGATGGTGGGTCTATCTCGGAACATGTTCTTCGAATAAAATCTATTGTCAATTCTCTGTTTTCTGTTGGCGATAGTGTTTCGATGCAAGAGCAACTCAATGTGGTTCTTCAAGGCTTACTGCACGATTATGAATCTGTCGTAACCCTAATTTCGAGCAAGTACAATCCAATGTCAATTCAATGAAGATGTTGAGGCACTTTTATTTGTGCATGAAGCGATATTGGAACGCTACAAGAAGGATTCCTCCTCTGATATTTCTATGAATCTGGCATAGAAACAACCTACTGATTCTACTACTTCGCATGCTCAAGTTCATACTGCAATGCATGATACTTCTGCTCCAATTCGTCCTTCATTTTTTAATTCTCAACAAGTCTATTCTGGTTATGGTCTTTTCCCGTGGTAGAGGACCTTGTGATGGTCGTTCTCGTGGCCGTGGTCGCTCCTCAATCCAATGCTAGTGTTCTAAGTTTGCTCATGATGCCCAATTTGTTACCATAGGTACAACCAGAACTTTTCTTCACATGCTCCTTAATGGAACTCTCGTCCACTTGTTCAAGGTGCTTATCAGCCTCCAGCATTCTCCAGTCTTCCTTTTTCTGATGCGCCTCAGGCTTACCTTGTCAATCAGAGTGGTTATGTGCCTCCTCAAGTGTGGTATCCTGACTTAATACATGTGATGAGCAGTTGTCTGTTATTCCCATTCCTGTGCTGGATCAGGTTGAAAATGTTTTCACCAAGGCTCTCTCTCCCACTAAGTTTGTTGAATTCAGAACCAAACTCAACATATGTGCCTCCTCTAGTCGTTACCCCACCTTGAGTTTGTGAGGGAGTGTGGATATATGTACTCAGCTCCCTTTACTTTTAGTCAATTTGTATTGTTTCTATTTTAGCTTCCTCTTGAAGCTTCATTCTGTTAGTGTTTCATGTGATGAGCTTTGTCCATTCATTCATTAAACAATAATAACATTCAGTAAGACTTCAATTTTCTCTCTCTCACTCTACTTTCTCTCAACCTAATAGCTTGGAACAGTTCCTCCTTTCTTTGTCTTGAAGAATGAAAATTTCTAACATGTTTGAGTTTGAGTTGAAATATTTTTTTATATATTTAATTTTATTCACATGTCAAATTTTGAGTTGGTATATCATCTTTATGTTTAGAAGGTGGAAGTGGGGTTGGTGTTTTATTTGTTAGGTTTGAAGTTGAGAATATATTCATTTGTAATTTGATTTGCATGCTTCTGCATTACAAGTATAGTTGAGTTTGACCACTCCATGTGTTCCTTAGTTTATATCTGTCATCCTCCTAAGTCCTAACAATGTGGTGGACGGGCTTGGCACACTTAGAAATTTGCTTCACAATATGAAAAACATTGCGACATTCCCCTGCTGCCCTTACGATCTTGTAACAAGGACGGTTAAATAGGTGCTGTCATTTTCTGATAGATTATTTTTTGTAGTTTATTTTTATAATGAGACGCCATTGTTTCATACGTACTCTGGAGTGGTGCAAATTTACCGTTTCATGAAATTGAATGCTGAGGTCCATTAATACAGAAAATCCCCTGCATTATCTGGTGGTTAAAGTTGGCCATTCAATACTGTAGCTCATAATTAACATTCTTTTCATTTATATGTATTTTGATTAGTATGTTAATAATGTTATAGATCAATACAGTATGGTTTGTAGTCAAAATATAGCACTTCATTCATGGTTAAATTTGGTCAACTATACTTGTAAATAATGGCTTGACCCTAATTAACAATTGATGAATTATCATTGGCGGTCAACTGGGAATTTTAAAGTTAAAATTGTTGCGTGTTTGAAGTAGTATATTTTGGAGGAACAAATGCTATACTTTCCACCACCTTGAGGGAGCTTTTAAAAATATGATTATTTCTCAAGATTGTGCTGAAACAAACATAATTTATTGGTCTTGTCAACCTTGCATTAATGCATTAACACTACTTTGAAAGTAACATTTACTAGGCCTTGTACTCATGATACCTTTGCATTTCCTCCCAGCTGCCACAAGTGCACCTCCTGCCCCACCTGCTCCAACGACCTCTAATAGTGTTGAAATGGACTTGTTTGGTTCGCTCTCAGACTCATTCTCTTCAAATGCGTTGTCTATTGTACCGGCTGCATCTGCAGCTGCAACTGCAACCCCTGATGCAAATGTGGGATCAACAGATTCCTTTACTGCACCATCATCTGGATCCAATAATTTCAATCAGGTAGGTATTTGTTTACTGCTATATTTTTAGTGGAAGAAAATATTTTTGACCTCTCTTTTCTATGTTGAGTTTGATACATAGTACAAAAAGAATAAATTTGTAATCGGAATTCTTATTGTTGTTACCTTTATGCCTTATCTCTATCCTTTTTGATTTAGCATGTGTGATTCTGTAGCTAGTAGGTGGGAATTGAGTTATCAAGAAATGTGATGAATTACTTACATGAACTCTTTGTGGACCAATTATGAAAGTTTTCTATTTCTAGAATGGGCATGTCTATTAAAGCACTTGACTTTGAATCTCTTGGTGTATAAAATAGTCCCTCTGTTAATCTTTGATAATATAATATATTTGTTGGTTGAACTTTTGGCAGTCTTATGAAGATCCATTTGGCGAGTCACCATTTGGTGACTCACCATTCAAGGCTGTTAGTTCCACTGAAACTGCTCCGTCTCAATCCCAGGCATGTCAGAGTGTTGAAGCATCCCAATCAAATGGTTTTAATGCGGAATCAACCTCTAACTTTGGGTTTGGAGACTCATTTTCTCTTGTACCATACTCTGCACCTGATGCCAGTGATGCTCAACACTTCTCAACAAACTCTCAGTTTATGTCTCATGATTTGTCATCTACACAGCAGGAAACTGATATTCTCGCAGACATTCTTCCTCCTGCACCATTACCTGCTCCACATCAGAACATTTCAGCTCCTGCTTTTGCCCAAACTTCACCATCCTATCCAGCTTCTTCTGGTCAAATGGCATCTCACCCATTTTCTGAACCTGCAGGCCAACTTACCCAGCAAGGTTTTTCAGCTACAGGTCAATTTTCCCAACAACCATTTTCACCTACTAATGGCCATCCAGGACAAGTACAATCACCATTTTCAGCTCCCACTAGTCAATATGCACAACAACCTTTTTCACCTCATGCTGGTCAACCTGGCATGCATGCATTTTCATCGCCTTCTATGCAGTCACCTTTTGGTTCTCAAGGTGGTCAACCTGCTCATTTGAGTGGTATATATGGTGGATCACAATCCCAGGATGGATCCCTTACTCGTGGAGCTCCAACCATGCCTCCTCAATCCCAGAATGGATATAATGGGCATATGCAGTCACCTTTTACTTCACAAGGTGGTCAACCTACTCAATCAAGTGATATATATGGTAGATCACAATCCCAGGATGGATCTCTTACTCAAGGAGCTCCAACCATGTCTCAATCCCAAAATGGATATACTGGGCATATGAACAGTGGGAACTACTTGCCACAAGGATCATCTACAGCGGCTTTTCCTTTACACATGGCTTCCCAAGCTCCTACAGGACAGCTGCCACAGAGCACAAACTTTCCTCATAATGTAGGATCACACATGTCTCCACACTCTCCATTTGATCAGGCACCACAGTTTAGCAGCCAGAGTTTCATTGGGCAAGGGAATGCCGCCCCCTTTAGCTCTTCAATGACCCAGCAACCACTTGCTCCTAATGTTTCACAGCATGCTGTTTCTACAGGATCAAATTCTTTAGCTTCGCAACCATCTAAGGACAAGTTTGAAACAAAATCAACAGTTTGGGCTGATACGCTAAGCAGGGGACTCGTTAATTTGAATATATCTGGACGTGAGTGCTTAGTCCTCTTACCCTCTGTTTGCGACATTTCATTTTCTACAGCATACTTCACTTTAAATGTTGATCTTATCTGGATAAATTATTAACTTGTACGATTTTTACATGCAGCTAAAACAAATCCATTAGCAGACATAGGGGTTGACTTTGAAGCCATTAATAGGAAAGAAAAGAGAATGGAAAAGCCTACTACCACAGCTGTAACCTCAACTGTAACTATGGGAAAAGCTATGGGATCAGGTTCTGGTATGGGTCGGGCTGGGGCTGGAGCTCTCAGAGGTCCTCCAAACCCAATGATGGGTTCTGGCATGGGTATGGGCATGGGCATGGGCATGGGCATGGGCATGGGCAATGGCATGGGAAATGGTCCTGTTGTTGGTATGGGTATGGGAGGAGGCTATGGAGGCATGAATACATCAATGGGAATGGGGGGGATGAGGGAAATGGGAATGGGGCAAGGATACCCGATGCAACCCCCTACAGGTTTTCCCCCTGGTTCCAACATGCCAGGTAATTATAACAACATGATGGGTCCAGGGAGTTATGGTCAACAGCCATATGGTGGCTACCGATGAGATTGAACTAAACACTGCCTAGATAGCAAGGTGTATCTTTGATTGTTATGCTACAAGCTGAGAAGAAATGCCAATACCAATGCTACTAGTAATCTACTTCATGATATTTGGATTTATAGAGGTGTATCATTAAAGTTGCAATTTTCAGTGAAGTGAGTAATGTATGTTTATTTTTGTTATAAATATGCCGTTACCATTCTTTTTTGGGTCACCCTTCTGTAGGTGCTTTGATCATTGATGTTGTGTACCCCGTGTCTGGATAGAATAACCTTACTTGGGTTATTACTTTCTTTGCTTGTTGCTCATTTTTTGAACACCAACAGGTGGTTTGATATTAATATATTCTTTTTTTCCATTGTTCTCTTTACATTTGCCCCAAATATAAGGTTTGCAATTTAATGGTTGATTTTTTAAACTTGCTACTGAAAATTAGTTTACATCATCAAAAAGACGCAATGGTAGATATTCATGTTGGGATCTTGATCACAAAGGTTAAACGCAGACTGCATTTTGCTGGACACCCACATTTTAGTGTCCTATGCTATCTGAGCTAGATAGCGACTTCAAGCTCTCTCTTTTCTTTATGATTTTTCTCTTCAAGCTCTCTCGTCTTTATGATTTTTCTCTAGTGCCCGAGTCTCCTCTTGGATAATTTCATAGCGAAGTGTTAGACGTTTCAATGGATACTCAGAAGATCAAGCATGGCTGAAAAGATAAGTCACGTAAAATCAGATGTAGGGTTAATCCATGCTTTTTGTTGTGTTGTGAACTTTAATTTGTAGTTCCGATTCTTATTGCTTTAGGTGAATGGTGGTGTTTACACCACCGTGACAGTCGAGAGTTTTGGTGGTATGATACCATGCTTTCGATGTTGGACAGTGGACTTCTAGGTGACGAATCCAATACCATGCTTTTCGTGTTGACACCAGAATCCCGTGTCCAATACCTTCTTTTTATTCACCCGTTTCAAAATTATTTTGGCTCAAAAAAAAAAAGAATTTTGGCTCAGAATTTGTAATTGTATTTTAGAAGTCAAATAATTAAGTATCCTGACATTTATCCGAAATTCATGTTAAAGTTGCTTAGGGTGAAAGCAGCCGATATAATTGTTAATAGCGATACACAACTACTTATTCCGCCCTCATCAAAGCCTAATAAGTTTAATTATTCTAGTTCAATACATTAAAATGTTAATTATTTTTGTTATATTTTTAAAATATCCTTAATATTTATAAAGAGAAGTAAGTTTTTCACATCCCCTTCCTATTATGAGAATATGTTAAAGAAGACGTTACTCTTTCATGAAATTTTAGATGCCATTTTGCATGAAAGTGGGAGCTTCAACAATCGGTCCCCTTTCTTCATCTATCACTCCTTACTAATAAGTGTGAAGCTTTATCATTTTTAAAAAAATGGGTGTCCCTTGCTTGTACATATGTTTAGAGTGTTGGAGAGCTTTCAAATTTTTATTAAAAATTTATCCATTAGAGAAAAATTATGAAACTCTGGGAACAAAAAAATAGTGTGTTTTTAAGCATTGCTGTAAAAATTCAAACTTTGGGTACCATTTTCCATTTATTAGGATTTTATACTGAATATTTTTTTTAAAATTCGTCTCTTCCCTTGGACAAAACTGATGAAACTATAGAAACAACCTTATAATTTCTTTATAAGTATGACCGTAAAAAATTATGCAAAAATTCAACTGCTTAGTATGGTCATTTTTTATGGGCATTAGTTTTTAAAATTTTATTAGAAATTCATCCGTTGGAGAAAAATTATGAAACTTTTAGACCCATAAGATAATGTGTTTCTAAGTATTACTGAAAAAAATCATGTAAAAATTTGAGTTTTGGGTACTAATTTCTGTTTATTGAGATTTTACATTAAATACTTTTTTGAAAATCCGTCCTTTCCCTTGGAGAAAATTGATGAAACTTTAGGGATAACATTATAATACCTTTCTAAGCATGACCATAAAAAATCATGTAAATATTCAATCGCTCGGTATGGTCATCTTTTTCGTGGGATAAGCCTACAAAATTTTATTAAAAATTCATCAGTCGGAGAAAAATTATGACACTTTGGGAACAAGAAGATAGTGTATTTCTAAGCATTGATGCAAAAAACTACACAAAAATTTGAGCTCTAGGAACGATTTTTCATTTATTGAGATTTTACACTGAATATTTTTCTAAAAAAATTGTCTCTTCCCTTAGAAAAGCTGATGAAACTTTGGGGACAACCTTTCAATCCCTTTCTAAGCATGACGCAAAAAATCATGTAAAAATTCAACTACTTGGTATGATCATTTTTTATGGGCATTAGCCTTCAACATTTTATTAACAATTCATCCGTTGGAGAAAAAAATATGAAGCTTTAGGAACAAAAAGATAATATATTTCTAAGCATTGCTGTAAAAAACTATGTAAAAATTCGAGCTTTAGGTACCATTTTTCATTTATTAAGATTTTCCACTAAATATTTGTTTTAAAAATATGTCTCCTTCCTTGGAGAAAACTCATGAAACTATGGGGACAACCTAATAATGTCTTTCTAAGTATGACCACAAAAAAATATGTAAAAATTCATTTGCTTAGTATGATCAACTTTTTCGTAGGCATTAGGGTAAAATCTATTCCTAATATAATTTAAACTTTCAAGTAAAGTTTTCATGATTTCATGTTATTTTACACTCTAAAAATCATCTTCATATCAATAGACATCAAATATACTCCCCAACTAATACACAGGTTGAAAATAAAATGATTTAACTCATTAAAGATCAAGCATTTAAACTAAATTAATGTGTTAATACTATTTAATTATTAAGAACAATGTTTTCATATTAAATAACAACTTAAGGAACAAAGGAAGGAAGTTAGGTGAGTTGCCATAGGCTTAAGTGTGAGAAACATGAGTTCTGGGTGCTTAGTAATCGATTACAATATCCATGTAATCGATTACAACCCTTATGATTCAACACGTGTAGATTTTTGTGTATGGTAATCGATTACCACTTAGGTGTAATCAATTACACCCAAGAGCAAATCATTTTTCCAGCATAATTTGTTCTCTGGTAATCGATGACCTAATATGTGTAATCAATTACACCTGAGAGCAAAGGCCATTTCCTGCACAAATGCTCTTTGTAATCGATTACCGGCAGAACTGAGTGCCTAATTCTACAGCAAATGCATTGAAATTGAACTTTTAAGCCCCTTAACTTTCCCAAATGGTATCCAAACATCACCAAACTTTATACACAACATATGCTACCTATTTGTGACCTATTGCAAGTGGTTCCATATCAAAATTCCATAAAATGAAAGAGTTATGCGATAAAATGCATTTTGGACAATTTAAGGCCAAATGACCTCCAAAAGCCTATCAAACTCCATTGCCTTGTGCCAAAACCATTGCATACATGTTTTAAATATGACATATGACTTATAACACCAATCTAAAGGTACAAAAGCTTCCTAATTCAAAATATAGCATCCCTAGTTCCTTAAATTTACATGTTTATGCATAAAACATTACATAACTATGTCAAACTTCAAATCAACACAAGTAAGAACCTGCCCATCAATGTATCAAGCCTATTTTCATAATATACATACTAATACATACTAAATAACCTTGCCTCATCATTGTATAATGAATTTAATCCAAATTTCATCTTAAACATACATAATCCCATAATCCATCTTTAATTTTACATTTGCACATGCACACTAACACACTATGTTCATCCATCCATGCTTACACACACCAAGCTACATATATTTATGCAAATACCTATCAAAATTAAATCCACACCATGTCTAACTCTATCTCAAGTTAACTACTCATAATATCATATATAACTAATCATCAAAACATGCTAGCCATACCACACATAAATTTATATTTACAATCCAAAAAGCTATAACTTGACTACCATTACTCAAAATATAATCCTATATACAAATGTACAATATATATATAAGTCAAGGTATCTCTATGGCATCTCCACTCATTTCCGCTTCCTTAAATCCTTTGATATGTAATACCACACCCTTGTTCATTCACTGGAACCACAAGTAAGGGGTGAGAACAATTCAAAACATTGAATAAAGGTCTCAATCTAAAAATTTACATAAGGCCATTAACTCAATCATCATTTAATAAATTTCATATGTTACACTTCTAACAAAGTACACCATACCAAATCCTTCACTCATTACAAATCAACATCATGAAGTCAATACAAAATTAATATATCAAATGTATGGACTTAAGAATTTCTCGATCATGTAATATGCATAAAATGCAATACAAATCTGACTCAGTTACAAGGCATAGTGCCATGGGAACCCAATGAGTGAGTCGTAGCATTATAGTGGTGGGTACCAAGTGACCACCAACGAATCATAGTGCTATAATGAATTGCACAATGAATCGTAGCGTATAAATGATAGTCTCATCAACAAATCAAAGTACTGGGTGAATCATAGCGTTATACAATGCATGTGATGTAATGATATCCAATCTAAATTTAAAATGCAAATCGTAGCGCACAAATACATAATTACACCACAGCTTAGCTCCATACACATCCTCACAACCTCAATCAAGCAAGATTCTCATCAAAATGAATTTCAAACAAGCAAGGAGCTACTTATAAGTATCGGTAACATCTTTATCTTCATCAAACCATCACATAAATATTATTATCATAAGGATTTATCACATTTTAGCAACAAACTATATTAATACATAGTCTCACAAATTCAACCGCTCGTTTTGTCATTTTTTTGTGGGCATTAACCTTCAAATTTAGCTAAAAGTTCATCGTTGAAAAAAATCTACCCCTTCCCTTGGAGAGACTTCAGGGACAACCTTACAATGGCTTTATAAGCATGACCGTAAAAAAGCATGCTAAAATACAACCACTTGGTTTTGTCATATTTTCGTGGGATAATAAAGCGTTAAAATTAAGCTAAAAATTCATCGTTGGAGAAAATCTGCCATTTCCCTTAGAGAAATCTGATGAAACTTCAGGAACAAACTTATCATGTCTTTCTAAGTATGACACAAAAAATCATGCAAAAATTCAACCACTCGATTTTGTCATATTTTAATGGGCAAGCCTTTAAATTTAGTTTAAAATTCATTGTTGGAGAAACTCTGCCGATTTCCATGGAGAAATCCGAGGAAACTTCAGGGAGACCCTTACAATACCTTTCTATAGCAAAAAAGAACAGAAAAATTTAACTCCTCAGTTTTATCATATTTTCGTGGGTAATAAGCCTTTAAATTTGGGTAAAAATTTATCGTTGGAGAAAATGTGCTCCTTCCCTTGAAGAAATCTGATAAAACTACAGAGACAAACTTACAATGGCTTCCAAAGCATAGCTATAAAAAATCATGCAAAAATTCATCCGTATGGTTGTATCATATTTTCGTGGGCATTAGCCTTGAAATTTGAGTAAAAATTCATAGTTGGTGAAAATCTGCCACTACCCTTGGAACAATCTGATGAAACTTTAGGGACTACCTTACAGTGCCTTTCTAAGCATGACCTTAAAAAATCATGTAAAAATTTATCCGCTCGATTTTAGCATATTTTTGTGGGCTAATGCCTTAAAATTTGGGTAAGAATTCATCGTTGGCGAAAATTTGTCACTTCCCATGGAGCAATCTGACAAAACTTCCGGGAGAACCTTATAATTCCTTTTTAAGCATGGCCGTAAAAAATTGTGTAAAAGTTCAACAATTCGGTTTGGTCATATTTTCATGGGCATAGCCTTCAAATTTGACTAAAAATTCATCGTTGTGGAAAATATAGCCTTTCTATTGTAAAAAGCTGATGAAACTTCAGGGACATCCTTACAATGCCTTTTTAAGCTTTGCCGCAAAAAATCATGGAAAAATTCAACCGTTTGGTTTTGTCATATTTTCGTGGGCATTAGCCTTCAAATTTGGGTAAAAATTCATTGTTGGAGAAATGTGATAAAACCTTAAGGACAACCTTACAATGCCTTTCTAAGCATGGCCATAAAAAATCATGTAAAAATTCATCCGCTCAGTTTTATGATATTTTCGTGGGAACTAGCCTTGAAATTTTGGTAGAAGTTCATCGTTGGTGAAAAATTGCCACTTCCCTTAGAGCAATCTAATGAAACTTTAGGAACAACCTCATAATGCTTTTTAAGCGTGGCGGCAAAAAATAAGAAAAAATTCAACTGTTCAATTTGGTCACATTTTCGTGGGTATTAGCCTTCAAATTTGGCTAAAAACCCATCGTTGTGGAAAATATACCTTTTTCCTTGGGAAAAACTAATGAAACTTTAGGGACAACCTTAGAATGTCTTTCCAAGCATGGCTACAAAAAAGAATGCAAAAATTCAACCACTCGCCCGTGTCATATTTTCATAGCATGCTTTCAAATTTGGGTAAAAATTCAACGTTGAAGAAAATTTGCTCATTCCTTGTAGAAATCTGATGAAACTTTAGAGACAACCTTACAATGTCTCTACAAGCATGGCCGCCAAAAATCATGCAAAAATTCAACCGCTCGATTTGGTCATATTTTCATGGGCAATGCCTTCAAATTTGGCTAAAAATTCATCATCGTGGAATATATAGCCTTTCCTTAGAAAAAGTTGATGAAACTTCAGGAACAACAGTTCGATTTTGTCAAATTTTCATGGGCTCCTTCAAATTTGGGTAAAATTTCATCGTTGGAGAAAATTTGCCCCTTCTATTGGAGAAATCTGATGAAACCTCAAGGACAACCATACAATTCCTTTCTAAACTTGCCCGTAAAAAAGCATGCAATAATTCATCCAGGTTTTATGATATTTTCATGGGAATTAGCCTTGAAATTTTGGTAAAAATTTATCATTGGTAAAAATCTGTCACTTCCCTTGGAGTAATATGATGAAACTTCAGCGAGAACCTTATAATGCCTTTTTAAGTGTGGCCGCTAAAAATCTTGTAAAAATTCAACCGTTCGGTTTGGTCATATTCTCATGGGCATTAGCCTTCAAATATGGCTAAAAACTCATTATTGTGGAAAATATAGCCTTTCCCTTGGAAAAATTTGATGAAACTTCAGAGACAACCTTACAATTCCTTTTAAGTTTTGCCGCAGAAAATCATGGAAAAAATTCAACCGGTCGGTTTTGTCATATTTTCGTTTACATTAGCCTTCAAATACGATTAAAAGTTCATCGTTGGAGAAATTCTATCCCTTACCCTTGGAAAAATCTAATGAAACTTTAAGGACAACCTTACAATGTCTTTTCAAGCATGGCTGTAAAAAAAGAACGCAAAAATTCAACCACTCGCTTGTGTCATATTTTTGTGGGCATTAGCCTTTAAATTTGGGTAAAAATACAACGTTGAAGAAAATTTGGCCATTCCCTTGTAGAAATCTGATGAAACTTTAGGGACAACCTTATAATGCCTTTCGAAGCTTTGGGATAATCTGCCACTTACCTTGGAGCAATTTGTTATGAAACTTCAGGGAGAACCTTACAATGCCCTTTTAGGTGTGGCTGCAAAAAATCGTTTAAAAATGCAACCATTCAGTTTGGTCATATATTCGTGGGTATTAGACTTCAAATTTGGCTCAAAACTCATCAATATGGAAAATATAGCCTTTGCCTTGGAAAAAGCTGATGAACCTTCAGGGACAATCTTACAATGTCTTTCTAAGCTTTGCCGTGAAAAATGATGGAAAAATTCAACCGTTCGGTTTTGTCATATTTTCGTGGGCATTAGCCTTTAAATTTAGGTAAAAATTCATCGTTGGAGAAATTCTACCCCTTCTCTTGGAGAAATTTAATGAAACCCCGAGGGCTCCCTTACAATTCATTTCTAAACATGGGCCATAAAAAATCATGCAAGAATTCATTCGCTTGGTTTTATGATATTTTCGTGGGAATTAGCCTTGAACTTTCGGTAAAAAATTATCGTTGGTGAAAATTTGCCATTTCCCTTGGGGCAATGTGATGAAACTTCAGGGAGAACCTTACAATGCCTTTTTAAGTGCGGTCGTAAAAAATCGTGTAAAAATTCAACCGTCCGATTTGATCATATTTTCGTGGGCATTAGCCTTCAAATATGGCTAAAAACTCATCGTTGTGGAAAGTATAGCCTTTTCCTTAGAAAAAGCTGATGAAACTTCAGAGACAACCTTACAATGCCTTTTTAAGCTTTTCCACAGAAGAGCTTAAGAAAAATTCAACCGCCCGGTTTTGTCATATTTTCGTGGGTATCAGATTTCTCCTAGGGAAGGGGCGGATTTTCTCTAACGATGAATTTTTAGCCAAATTTGACCGCTATAGTCCATGAAAATATGAAATTTTTGCATAAGTTTTTAGGATAATGCTTAGAAAGGCATTGTAGAGTTTTCTCTAAAGTTTCATCAGATTTCTCTTAGGGAATGAGCATATTTCCCCAACGATGAATTTTTAGTCAAATTAAAAGGCTATACAGCCCATGAAAATTTTACCCCACCGAGCGGTTGAATTTTTGCATGATCTTTTACGTCCATGCTTAGAAAGGCATTGTAGGGTCGTCCTTGAAGTTTCATCATATTTGTCCAAGGGAAGGGGTAGATTTTCTCCAACAATGAATTCTTAGCCAAATTTAAAGGCTATAGCCCACGAAAATATGATAAAACAGAGCGGTTAATATTTTGTGTAATTTTTTATGGACATGCTTAGAAAGGTATTATAGGGTTGTCCCTGAAGTTTGGTCGTATTTCTCACCTGGAAGGGGTAGATTTTCTCCAGTGTTACATGTTTAGCCAAAATTGAAGGGTAAGCCTACGAAAATATGACAAAACTAAGCAGTTAGTTTTTTGAATGATTTTTTACAGCCATGCTTAGAAAGACATTATAGGGTTGTCCTAAAGTTTCATTGGATTTCTCTAAGGGAAGTGACAGATTTTATCCAACGATGAATTTTTAGCTAAATTTGAAGGCTATAATAGCCCACGAAAATATGACAAAACTGAGCGGTTGAATTTTTTCATAATTTTTTACGGCTATGCTAAGAAAGGCATGGTAGGGTTGTCCTTGAAGTTTAATCATATTTGTCCAAGGGAAGGGGCAGATTTTATCCAATGATGAATTTTAAGCCAAAATTGAAGGTTGTAGCCCATGAAAATACGAGAATACCAAGCGCTTGAAAGGCATTGTAGGGTTGTCCCTTAAGTTTCATGATATTTCTCCAAGGAAAGGGGTAAATTTTTACCAACGATGAATTTTTAGTCAAATTAAAAGGCTATATAGCTTACGAAAATATGACCCAACCGAGCGGTTGAATTTTATCATGATTTTTTACAGCCCTGCTTAGAAAGGCATCGTAGGGTTGTCCCTGAAGTTTTATCATACTTGTCCAAGGGAAGGGTCAGATTTTCTCCAACGATGAATTTTTAGCCAAATTTAAAGGCTATATAGCCCACGAAAATATGACAAAACTGAGTAGTTAATATTTGGTGCAATTTTTTACAGACATGCTTAGAAAGGTAATGTAGGGTTGTCCTTGAAGTTTGGTCGGATTTCTCCAATGGAAGGGGCAGATTTTCTCCAGTGTTAAATTTTTAACCAAAATTAAAGGGTCTACAAAAATATGACCAAACTAAGCGGTTGATTTTTTGAATGATTTTTTACAGTCATGCTTAGAAAGACATTATATAGGGTTGTCCCTAAAGTTTCATTGGATTTCTCTAAGGGAAGCGGCAGACTTTATCCAACGATGAATTTTTAGCCAAAATTGAAGGCTATAGCCCATGAAAATATGACAAAACTAGGCGGTCAAATTTTTAATTAATTTTTTATGGTCATGCTAAGAAAAATATAGTAGGGTTATCCCCAAAGTTTGGTTAGATTTCTTCAAGGAAAGGGGCAAATTTTATCCAATGATAAATTTTAAGCCAAAATTGAAGGCTACGGCCCACGAAAATATGACAATACCAAGCGCTTGAATTTTGAGTAAAAGTTTTTGGCCACTCTTTCAAAGGTATTATAGGGTTGTCCCTGATATTTTGTCAAATTTCTATAAGAAAAGGGGTAGATTTTTTCCAACAATGAATTTTTAGCCAAATTTGAAGGCTATGCCTATGAAAATATGACCCAACAGAGCGGTTGAATTTTTACATGTTTTTTTACGGTCATGCTTAGAAAGGTATTGTAGGGTTGTCCCTGAAGTTTTATAATATTTGTCCAAAGGAAGGGGCAGATTTTCACCAATGATGAATTTTTAGACAAATTTGAAGGCTATAGCCTAAGAAAATATGACAAAACTGAGTGGTTAAAATTTTGTATAATTTTTTACGGCCACACTTGGAAAGGCATTGTAAGGTATTCCCTGAAGTTTCATCAAATTTCTCTAAGGCAAGGGGCATATTTTCACCAATGATGAATTTTTAGCCAAATTTGAAGGAGCCCACGAAAATATGACAAAACCGAGCAATTGAATTTTTGCATAATTTTTTACAGCCGTGGTTAGAATGACATTGTAGGGTTGTCCCTGAATTTTCATGAGATTTCTCCAAGGGAATGGGCAGATTTTCTCCAATGATGAATTTTTAGCCAAACTTAAAGGTATAGCCCATGAAAATATGACAAAACCGAGCAGTTAATATTTAACGTAATTTTTTACAGACATGTATAGAAAAGTATTATAGGGTTATTCCTGAAGTTTGGTCAGATTTCTCCAATGGAACGGGTAGATTTTCTCCCGTGTTAAATTTTTAACCAAAATTGAAGGCTATAGCTAGGGATGAAATGGGCCAGGCCGTCCGTCGGGGGCCTATGGCCCGACTCGTTTAAAGCCTACATAGGCCAGGCTTATCGAGCTAGAAGGCCAGACTTGGGCTTTTAAAAAGCCCTTTTTAACTAAAAAGGTCAGGCCACAGGCTTTCTAAAAAGCCTTTGAAGTCCAACAGGCCGGCCTATTTAATTAGATTAATTGTTAATTAGTGATATATGTATAATATTTTTATAACATCAAATAATATATATTAGATATTTACATTTATATAATATAAATTAATATTATAAATTTACAATTAAAAAAACTAGGAGAGAATGGAATACAATTTTTTTTAGGTTGGTTTTGTCATTTTAAAAGTTTCACTATAAACAGGCCTTTTAAACAGGCCAGGCCTTCAAATAGGCCAGAATAAACCTTAAAAAAGGCCTATGACAGGCTAATACGCCAGACTCAGGCATTGAAAATTTGATGTAGGCCAGGCTCAGGCCTTTTAAAGCCCGGCCTGGCCTAACCCATTTCCATCCCTAGCTATAGCCCACGAAAATATGATAAAACTAAGCGGTTGATTTTTTGAATGATATTTTCTAGCCATGGTTAGAAAGACATTATAGGGTTGTCCCTAAAGTTTTATTGGATTTCTCTAAGGGAAGCGTTAGATTTTATCCAACGATGAATTTTGAGCCAAAATTGAAGGCAGCCCATGAAAATATGACAAAATCAAGCGGTCGAATTTTTATGTAGTTTTTTACGGCCATGCTAAGAAAGACATTATAGGGTTGTCGTTGAAGTTTGGTCTGATTTCAACTAAGGTAGGCGTAGATTTTATACAATGATGAATTTTAAGCCAAAATTAAGGCTATAGCCCACGAAAATAAAAGAACACCAAGCGCTTGAAATTTTAAGTAATTTTTTACGGACGGGGTAGATTTTCACTAGTGTTAAATTTGTAGCCAAAATTGAAGGCTATCATGAAAATATGACAAAACTGAGCGGTTGAATTTTTATTTAATTTTTTACGACCATGCTAAGAAAGGCATTATAGGGTTGTCCCTGAAGTTTGGTTTGATTTCTCCGCGGGAAGGGGTAGATTTTATCCAACGATGAATTTTAAGCCAAAATTGAAGGCTCTAGCCCCTGAAAATATGACAATACCAAGCGCTTGAATTTTTAAGTAATTTTTTTCAGCCACAATTTGAAATTGTAGGGTTGCCCCTGATGTTTTGTCGAATTTCTATAAGAAAAGGGGCAGATTTTTTCCAACGATGAATTTTTAGCCAAATTTAAAGGCTAGAGCCCATGAAAATATGACCCAATAGAGCGGTTGAATTTTTACATGATTTTTTACGGTCATGCTTAAAAAGGCATTGTAGGGTTGTCTCTAAAGTTTTATATTATTTATCCAAGGGAAGGGGTAGACTTTCACCAATGATGAATTTTTAGATAAATTTGAAGGCTATAACCGAAGAAAATATGAAAAAACTGAGCGGTTAAAATTTTGTATAATTTTTACAGCCACACTTAGAAAGGCATTGTAAGGTTTTCCCTGAAGTTTCATCAAATTTCTCTAAGGCAAGGTTCACCAACGATGAATTTTAAGCCAAATTTGAAGGATAGAGCCCACGAAAATATGACAAAACCGAGCGATTAAATTTTTACGTAATTTTTTACAGCCGTGCTTAGAAAGGCATTGTAGGGTTGTCCCTGAAGTTTCATCAGATTTCTCCAAGGGAAGGAGCTGATTTTCTCTAATGATAAATTTTTAGCCAAACTTAAAGGTATAGCCCATAGAAATATGACAAAACCAAGCGGTTGATATTTAGTACAATTTTTTACGGACATGTTTAGAAAAGTATTATAGGGTTGTTCCTGAACTTTGGTCATCTTCAACGGAAGGGGTAGATTTTCTCCAGTGTTAAATTTTTAACCAAAATTGAAGGCTATAGTTAGGGATGGAAATGGGCCAGGCCGTCCGTCGGGGGCTTATGGCCCGACTCGTTTAAAGCCTATATAGGCCAGGCTTATCGGGCTAGAAGGCCAGACTTAGGCTTTTAAAAAGGCCTTTTTAACTAAAAAGGTCAGGCCACAGGCTTTCTAAAAAGCCTTTGAAGTCCAACAGGCTGGCCTATTTAATTAGATTAATTGTTAATTAGTTATATATGTATAATATTTTTATAAAATAAAATAATATATATATAAAAATATATATATATATTAGATATTTACATTTATATAATATAAATTAATATTACAAATTTATAATTAAAAAAAACTAGGAGAGAATGAAACACAAATTTTTTTTAGGTTGGTTTTGTCATTTTAAAAGTTTCACTATAAACAGACCTTTTAAATAGGCTTTTAAACAGGCCAGACCAGACCTTAAAAAAGGCCTATGACAGGCTAATACGCCAGACTCAGGCATTGAAAATTTGATGTAGGCCAGGCTCAGGCCTTTCAAAGCCCGGCCTGACCTGGCCCATTTCCATCCCTAGCTATAGCCCACGAAAATATGACAACACTAAGCGGTTTATTTTTTGAATGATTTTTTCTAGCCATGCTTAGAAAGACATTATAGGGTTGTCACTAAAGTTTTATTGGATTTCTCAAATGGAAGCGTTAGATTTTATCCAACGATGAATTTTTAGCCAAAATTGAAGGGAATAGACCACGAAAATATGACAAAATCAAGCGGTCGAATTTTTACGTAGTTTTTTACGGCCATGCTAAGAAAGGTATTATAGGGTTGTCGTTGAAGTTTGGTCTGATTTCTCCTAAGGTAGGGGTAAATTTTATCCAACGATGAATTTTAAGCCAAAATTGAAGGCTATAGCCCACAAAAATATAAGAATACCAAGCACTTGAAATTTTAAGTAATTTTTTACGGTCACACTTTGAAAGGTATTGTAGGGTTACCCCTGTCTTTTTGTGGGATTTCTATATGAGAAGGGGCAGATTTTTTCCAGCGATGAATTTTTAGCCAAATTTAAAGGCTATAGCCCACAAAAATATAACAAAACCGTGCGATTAATCTTAGGTACAATTTTTTACGGACATGCTTAGAAAGGTATTATACGGTTTTCCTTGAAGTTTGGTCGGAGTTCTCCAACGAAAGGGGCAAATTTTCTCCATTGTTAAATTTTTAACCAAAATTGAAGCCCATGAAAATATGACAAACTAAGTGGTTGATTTTTTGAATGATTTTTTACAACTATGCTTAGAAAGACATTATAGGGTTGTCCCTAAAGTTTCATTGGATTTCTCTAAGGGAAGCGGCAGATTTTATCCAACGATGAATTTTTAGCCAAAATTGAAGGCAGCCCATGAAAATATGACAAAACTGAGCGATCGAATTTTTACTTGATTTTTTACCGCCATGCTATGAAAGGCATTGTAGGGGTGTCGCCAAAGTTTGGTCAGATTTCTCGAAGGGAAGGGGCAGATCTTATCCAACGATGAATTTTAAGCCAAAATTGAAGGCTATATCCCATGGAAATATGACAATACCAAGCGCTTGAATTTTTAAGTAATTTTTTTTGCCACACTTTGAAAGGTATTTTAGGGTGTTCCTTGATGTTTTGTCGAATTTCAATAAGAAAAGGGGCAGATTTTTTCCAACGATGAATTTTTAGCCAAATTTGAAGGCTATACTCCATGAAAATATGACCCAACAGAGCGGTTAAATTTTTGCATATTTTTTACGGCCATGCTTAGAAAGGCATTGTAGGGTTGCCCCTAAAGTTTTATATTATTTGTCCAAGGGAAGGGGCAAATTTTCACCAATGATGAATTTTTAGACAAATTTGAAGGCTATAGCCGAAGAAAATATGATAAAACTAAGCAGTTGAATTTTTACATAATTTTTTACCGCCATGCTTAGAAAGGCACTGTAGGGTTGTCCCTAAAGTTTAATCATATTTGTCTAAGGGAAGGGGTAGGTTTTCTCCAACGATGAATTTTTAGCCAAACTTAAAGGCTATATAGCCCATAGAAATATGAGAAAACCAAGCGGTTAATATTTGATGCAACTTTTTACGGACATACTTTGAAAGGTATTATAGGGTTGTCCCTGAAGTTTGGTCGGATTTCTCCACCGGAAGGGGTAGATTTTCTCTAGTGTTAAATTTTTAGCCAAAATTGAAAGCTATATAGCCCATGAAAATATGATAAAACTGAGCGGTCGAATTTTTATTTAATTTTTTACGGCCATGCTAAGAAAGGAATTGTAGGGTTGTCCCTGAATTTTGGTCAAATTTCTCCAAGGGAAGGGGCAGATTTTATCCAACGATAAATTTTAAGCCAAAATTGAAGGTTAGTCCACGAAAATATGACAATACAAAGTGCTTGAATTTTTAAGTAATTTTTTTCGGGCATACTTTGAAAGGTTTTATAGGGTTGTCCCTGATGTTTTGTCGAATTTCTATAAGAAAAGGCGCAGATTTTTTCCAACGACAAATTTTTAGCCAAATTTGAAGGCTATAGCCGCCCATGAAAATATGACCCAACAGAGCGGTTGAATTTTTGCATGATTTTTTACGGCCATGCTTAAAAAGGCATTGTATGGTTGTCCCTGAAGTTTTATATTATTTGTCCCAGGTAAGGGCAGATTTTCACCAATGATGAATTTTTAGAAAAATTTGAAGGCTATAGCCGAAGAAAATATGACAAAACTGAGCAGTTAAATTATTGCATAATTTTTTATGGCCACTCTTAGTAAGGAATTGTAAGGTTTTCCCTGAAGTTTCATCAGATTTCTCTAAAGGAAGGGGCATATTTTCACCAACGATGAATTTTTAGCCAAATTTGAAGGATAGAGCCCACGAAAATATGACAAAACTGAGCAGTTAAATTTTTACGTAATTTTTTATGGCCGTGCTTAGAAATGCATTGTAGGATTGTCCCTGAAGTTTCATTAGATTTCTCCAAGGGAAGGGGTAGATTTTCACCAAAGATGAATATTTAGCCAAATTTGAAGGCTATACCCCATGAAAATATGAAAAAAACTGAGCGGTTGTAGGGTTTTCCTAAAGTTTCATCATATTTGTCCAAGGGAAGGGGCAGATTTTCTCCAACGATGGATTTTTAGCCAAACTTAAAGGCTATAAGCCACAGAAATATGACAACAACGAGCGGTTAATATTTGGTGCAATTTTTTCTGGACATGCTTAGAAAGGTATTATAGGTTTGTCCCTGAAGTTTGGTCGGATTTCTCCAACGGAAGGGGTAGATTTTCTTCAGTGTTCAATTTTTAACCAAAATTGAAGGCTATAGCCCACGAAAATATGACAAAATTAAGAGGTTAAATTTTTACGTAGTTTTTTACGACCATGCTAAGAAAGGCATGACAAGGTTGTCATTGAAGTTTGGTCAGATTTCTCCAAAGGTAGGGGTAGATTTTATCCAACGATGAATTTTAAGCCAAAATTGAAGGTTATAGCCCACGAAATATAAGAATACCAAGCGCTTGAAATTTTAAATAAGTTTTTACGTCTATACTTTGAAAGGTATTGTAGGGTTGTCCCTGAAGTTTTGTCAGATTTCTATAAGATAAGGGGCAAATTTTTCTCAACGATGAATTTTTAGCCAAATTTGAAGGCTTAGCCCACGAAAATATGACAAAACCGATCAGTTAATCTTAGGTAAATTTTTTTACGGACATGCTTAGAAAGGTATTATAGGGTTGTCCCTCAAGTTTGGTCGGATTTCTCTAACTAAAGGGGCAGATTTTCTCCATTGTTAAATTTTTAACCAAAATTGAAGCCCATGAAAATATGACAAAACAAGTGGTTGATTTTTTGAATGATTTTACACAACTATGCTTAGAAAGACATTATAGGGTTGTCCCTAAAGTTTCATTGGATTTCGCTGAGGGAAGCGGCAAATTTTAACCAACGACGAATTTTTAGCCAAAATTGAAGGCTATACCCCCGAAAATATGGCAAAATTGAGCGGTCAAATTTTTTTCTTAATTTTTTACAACCATGCTAAGAAAGGCATTGTAGGGTTGCCCCAAAGTTTGGTCAGATTTCTCCAAGGGAAGGAGCAGATTTTATTCAACGATGAATTTTAAGCCAAAATTGAAGGCGCTTGAATTTTTAAGTAATTTTTTTCTGCCACACTTTGAAAGGTATTAAAAGGTTGTCCCTGATGTTTTGTCGGATTTATATAGGAGAAAGGGCAGATTTTTTCCAACGATGAATTTTTAGCCAAATTCAAAGGCTATAAGTCCACGAAAATATGAAAAAACCGAGCGGTTAATCTTAGGTGCAATTTTTTATGGACATGCTTAGAAAGGTATTATACGGTTGTCCCTGAAGTTTGGTCGGATTTCTCCAACAAAAGGGGCATATTTTCTCCAATGTGAAATTTTTAATCAAAATTGAAACCCACAAAAATGTGACAAAACTAAGTGGTTGATTTTTTGAATGATTTTTTACAGTTATGCTTAGAAAGACATTATAGGGTTGTCCCTAAAGTTTCATTGGATTTCTCTAAGGGAAGCGGCAGATTTTATCCAATGATGAATTTTTAGCCAAAATTGAAGTAGCCCACGAAAATGTGACAAAACTGAGCGGTCAAATTTTTACTTAATTTTTTACAGCCATGCTAAGAAAGGCATTGTAGGGGTGTCCCCGAAGTTTGGTCAGATTTCTCCAAGAAAAGAGGCAGATTTTATCCAACGATGAATTTTAAGCCAAAATTGAAGGATCCCATCAAAATATGACAATACCAAGCGCTTGAATTTTTAAGTAATTTTTTTGGCGACACTTTAAAAGGTATTGTAGGGTTGTCCCTGATGTTTTGTCGAATTTCTATAAGAAAAGGGGTAGATTTTTTCCAACGATGAATTTTTAGCCAAATTTAAAGGTTATAGCCCATGAAAATGTCACCCAACAAAGCGGTTGAATTTTTGCATGATTTTTTATGGCCAAGCTTAAAAAGACATTGTAGGGTTGTCAAATTTTTATATTATTTGTCCAAGGGAAGGGGCAGATTTTCACCAATGATGAATTTTTAGACAAATTTAAAGGCTATAGCCAAAGCAAATATGACAAAACTGAGCGGTTGAATTTTTGCATAATTTTTTATGACCACAGTTAGAAAGGCATTGTAGGGTGTTCCCTAACGTTTAATCATATTTGTCCCAGGGAAGGGGCAAATTTTCTCCAACGATGAATTTTTAGCCAAAATTAAAGGCTATAGCCCACAGAAATATGACAAAATCGAGCGGTTAATATTTGATGCAATTTTTTACGGACATGCTTAGAAAGGTATTATAGGGTTGTCCCTGAAGTTTGGTTGGATTTCTCCAACGGACGGGGTAGATTTTCTCTAGTGTTAAATTTGTAGCCAAAATTGAAGGCTATAGCCCATGAAAATATGACAAAACTGAGCGGTTGAATTTTTATTTAATTTTTTACGACCATGCTAAGAATGGCATTGTAGGGTTGTCCCCGAAGTTTGCTTTGATTTCTCCACGGCAAGGGGCAGATTTTATCCAACGATGAATTTTAAGCCAAAATTAAAGGCTCTAGCCCACGAAAATATGACAATACCAAGCGCTTGAATTTTTAAGTAATTTTTTTTGGGCACACTTTGAAAGGTTGTATAGGGTTGTCCCTGATGTTTAGTCGAATTTCTATAAGAAAAGGGGCAGATTTTTTCCAACGATAAATTTTCAGCCAAATTTGAAGGCTATAGCCGCCCATGAAAATATGACCCAACAGAGCGGTTGAAATTTTTGCATATTTTTTACGGCCATGCTTAAAAAGGCATTGTAGGGTTGTCCCTGAAGTTTTATATTATTTGTCCAAGGGAAGTGGCAGATTTTCACCAATGATGAATTCTTAGACAAATTTGAAGGCTATAGCCGAAGCAAATATGACAAAACTGAGCGGTTGAATTTTTGCATAATATTTTATGGCCATGCTTAGAAAGGCATTGTAGGGTTGTCCCTAAAGTTTAATCATATTTGTCCATGGGAAGGGGCAGATTTTCTCCAACAATGAATTTTTAGCCAATTTTAAAGGCTATAGCCCACAGAAATATGACAAAACCGGGCGGTTAATATTTGAGGCAATTTTTTATGGACATACTTAGAAAGGTATTATAGGGTTGTCCCTAAAGTTTGGTCAGATTTTTCTAACGGAAGGGGTAGATTTTCTCTAGTGTTAAATTTTTAGCAAAAATTGAAGGCTATATAGTCCATGAAAATATGAAAAAACTGAGCGGTTGTATTTTTATTAAATTTTTTACGACCATGCTAAGATAGGCATTGTAGGGTTATCCCCTAAGTTTGGTCAGATTTCTCAGGGGGAAGGGGCAGATTTTATCTAACGATGAATTTGAAGCCAAAATTGAAGGCTATAGCCCACGAAACTATGACAAACTAAGCATTTAAAATTTTAAGTAATTTTTTTCGGCCACACTTTGAAAGGTATTGTAGGGTTGTTCCTGATGTTTTGTCAAATTTTCATTAGAAAAAGGGCAGATTTTTTCCGACGATGAATTTTTAGCCAAATTTAAAGGTCATAGGCCATGAAAATATGACACAACAGAGCGCTTGAATTTTTGCAAGATTTTTTATGGCCATGCTTAGAAAGGCGTTGTAGGGTTGTCCTTGAAGTTTTATACTATTTAACCAAGGGAAGGGGCAGATTTTTACCAATGATGAATTTTTAGACAAATTTGAAGGCTATAGCCGAAAAAGATATAATAAAATTGAGCAGTTGAATTTTTACATAATTTTTTATGGCCACACTTAGAAAGGCATTGTAGGGACACCCTAAAGTTTAATCATATTTGTCTAAGGGAAGGGGCAGATTTTCTCCAACGATGATTTTTTAGCCAAATCAAAGGCTTATAGCCCACAGAAATATGACAAAATCGAGCGGTTAATATTTGATGTAACTTTTTATGGACATGCTTAGAAAGATATTATACGGGTGTCCCTGAAGTTTGGTCGGATTTCTCTAACGAAAGGGGTAGATTTTCTCTAGTGCTAAATTTTTAGCCAAAATTGAAGGCTATAGCCCAAGAAAATATGACAAAACTGAGCGGTTGAATTTTTATTTAATTTTTTACGACCATGCTTAGAAAAGCATTGTAGGGTTGTCCCCAAAGTTTGGTCAAATTTCTCTAAGGGAAGGGGCAGATTTATCCAACGATGAATTTTATTCCAAAATTAAAGGCTATAACCCACGAAAATATGACAATACTAAGCGCTTGACTTTTTAAGTAATTTTTCAGCCACAATTTGAAAGGAATTGTAGGGTTGTCCCTGATGTTTTGTCGAATTTCTATAAGAAAAAGGGCAGATTTTTTCCAACGATGAATTTTTAGCCAAATTTGAAGGTTATAGCCCATGAAAATATGACCCAATAGAGGGGTTGAATTTTTACATGATTTTTTACGGCCATGCTTAAAAAGGCATTCTAGGGTTGTCCCTGAAGTTTTATGTTATTTGTCCTAGGGAAGGGGCCGATTTTCACCAATGATGAATTCTTAGACAATTTTGAAGGGTATAGCCGAAGAAAATATGACAAAACTGAGCGGTTGAATTTTTACATAATTTTTTACGGCCACGCTTAGAAAGGCATTGTAGGGTTGTCCCTAAAGTTTAATCATATTTGTCTAAGGGAAGGGGCAGATTTTCTCCAACGATGAATTTTTAGCCAAATCAAAGGCTTATAGCCCACGAAAATATGACAAAACCGAGTGGTTAATATTTGATGTAATTTTTTACGGACATGCTTAGAAAGGTATTATACGGGTGTCCCTGAAGTTTGGTCGGATTTCTCCAACGAAAGGGGTAGATTTTCTCTAGTGCTAAATTTTTAGCTAAAATTAAAGGCTACAGCCCAGGAAAATATGACAAAACTGAGCGGTTGAATTTTTATTTAATTTTTTACGACCATGCTTAGAAAAGCATTGTAGGGTTGTCCCCGAAGTTTTGTCAAATTTCTCTAAGGGAAGGGGCAGATTTATCCAACGATGAATTTTATTCCAAAATTGAAGGCTATAAACCACGAAAATATGATAATACCAAGCGCTTGACTTTTTAAGTAACTTTTTCAGCCATAATTTGAAAGGAATTGTAGGGTTGTCCCTGATATTTTGTCGAATCTCTATGAGAAAAAGGGCAGATTTTTTCCAACGATGAATTTTTAGCCAAATTTGAAGGTTATAGCCCATGAAAATATGACCCAATAGAGCGGTTAAATTTTTACAAGGTTTTTTACGGCCGTACTTAAAAAGGCATGGTAGGGTTGTCCCTGAAGTTTTATGTTATTTGTCCTAGGGAAGGGGCAGATTTTCACCAATGATGAATTCTTAGACAATTTTGAAGGGTATAGCCGAAGAAAATATGACAAAACTGAGCGGTTGAATTTTTACATAATTTTTTACGGCCACGCTTAGAAAGGCATTGTAGGGTTGCCCTAAAGTTTAATCATATTTGTCCAAGGGAAGGGGCAGATTTTCTCCAACGATGAATTTTTAGCAAAACTTAATTGCTATAGCCCACGGAAATGTGATAAAAGTAAGCGATTAAAATTTGATGCATTTTTTTATGGACATGCTTAGAAAGGTATTATAGGATTGTCCCTGAAGTTTGGTCAGATTTCTCTAACAGAAGGGGTAGATTTTCTCTGGTTTTAAATTTTTAGCCAAAACTGAAGGCATAGCCCACGAAAAAAAAGTCAAAACTGAGCGCTCAAATTTTTACTTAATTTTTTACGGCCATGCTAAGAAAGGTATTGTAGGGTTGTCCCTAAAGTTTGGTCAGATTTCTCCAAGGGAAGGGGCAGATTTTATCCAACAATGAATTTTAAGCCAAAATTAAAGGCTATAGCCCACGAAAATATGACAATACCAAGTGCTTGAATTTTTAAGAAATTTTTTCAGCCACACTTTGAAAGGTATTGTAGGGTTGTCCCTGATGTTTTATCGAATTTCTATAAGAAAAAGGGTAGATTTTTTCTAACGATGAATTTTTAGCCTAATTTAAAGGCTATAGCCCATGAAAATATGACTCAACAGAGCAGTTGAATTTTTACAAGATTTTTTACAGCCATGCTTAGAAAGGCATTGTAGGGTTGTCCCTGAAGTTTTTATACTATTTAACTAAGGGAAGTAGAAGATTTTCACCAATGATGAATTTTTAGTCAAATTTAAAGGCTATATAGCCCATGAAAATATGACCCAACAGAGCGGTTGAATTTTTGCGTAATTTTTTACGGTCGTACTTAGAAAGGCATTGTAGGGTTGTCCCTCAAGTTTAATCAGATTTCTACAAGGGAAAAGGCAGATTTTTACCAAAGATGAATTTTTAGCTAAAATGAAGGTTATAACCCATGAAAATATGAAAAAAACTGAGCGGTTGACTTTTTGACTGAACTTTTAGGACAACGCTTAGAAAGACATTGTAGGGTTTTCCTAAAGTTTCATCATATTTGTCCAAGAGAAGGGGAAGATTTTCTCCAATGATGGATTTTTAGCCAAACTTAAAGGCTATCGCCCACGGAAATATGACAAAACCGGGTGGTTAATATTTGTGCAACTTTTTCTGGACAGGCTTAGAAAGGTATTATAGGGTTGTCCATGATGTTTGGTCGGATTTCTCCAACGGAAGGGGTAGACTTTCTCTAGTGTTATATTTTTAACCAAAATTATATCCCACGAAAATATGACAAAACTAAGCGGTTGATTTTTTGAATGATTTTTTCTAGCCATGCTTAGAAAGGCATTATAGGGTTGTCCTGAAAGTTTTATTGGATTTCTCTAAGGGAAGCGTTAGATTTTATCCAACGATGAATTTTTAGCCAAAATTGAAGGCAGCCCACGAAAATATAACAAAATCAAGCGGTCGAATTTTTATGTAGTTTTTTACGGCCATGCTAAGAAAGGCATTATAGGGTTGTCGTTGAAGTTTGGTCTGATTTCTCCAAAGGTAGGCAGATTTTATACAACGATGAATTTTAAGCCAAAATTGAGACCACGAGAATAACAAAATACCAAGCGCTTGAAATTTTGAGTATTTTTTTACGGCCACACTTTGAAAGGTATTGTAGGGTTGTCCTTGATATTTTGTCGAATTTCTATAAGAAAGGGGGCAGATTTTTTCCTATGATAGATTTTTAGCCAAATTTGAAGGCATGACCCATGAAAATAGGACCCAACAGAGCGTTTGAATTCTTGCATGATTTTTTACGGCCATGCTTAAAAAGGTATTGTAGGATTGTCCCTGAAGTTTTATATTATTTGTCCAAGGGAATGGGCAGATTTTCACCAATGATGAATTTTTAGACAAATTTGAAGGCTATAGCCGAAGAAAATATGACAAAACTGAGCGGTTGAGTTTCTGCATAATTTTTTCCAGCCACGCTTAGAAAGGTATTGTAGGGACACCCTATAGTTTAATCATATTTGTCCAAGGGAGGGGGCAGATTTTCTCCAATGATGAATTTTTAGCCAAAATTGAAGGCTAACCCCGAAAATATGGCAAAATTCAGCGGTCGAATTTTTACTTAATTTTTTACGGCCATGCTAAGAAAGGCATTGTAGGGTTGCCCCGAAGTTTGGTCAGATTTCTCCAAGGGAAGGAGCAGATTTTATTCAACGATGAATTTTAAGCCAAAATTGAAGGCTATAGCCCACGAAAATATGACAATACCAAGCGCTTGAATTTTTAAGTAATTTTTTTTGCCACACTTTGAAAGGTGTTATAAGGTTGTCCCTGATGTTTTGTTGGATTTATATAGGAGAAAGGGCAGATTTTTTCCAACGATGAATTTTTAGCCAAATTCAAAGGCTATAGTCCACGAAAATATGAAAAAACCGAGCGGTTAATCTTAGGTGTAATTTTTTATGGACATGCTTAGAAAGGTATTATACGGTTGTCCCTGAAGTTTGGTCGGATTTCTCCAACAAAAGGGGCATATTTTCTCCATTGTGAAATTTTTAATCAAAATTGAAACCCACAAAAATGTGACAAAACTAAGTGGTTGATTTTTTGAATGATTTTTTACAGTTATGCTTAGAAAGACATTATAGGGTTGTCCCTAAAGTTTCATTGGATTTCTCTAAGGGAAGCGACAGATTTTATCCAATGATGAATTTTTAGCCAAAATTGAAGTAGCCCACAGAAATATGACAAAATCGAGCGGTTAATATTTGATACAATTTTTTATGGACATGCTTAGAAAGGTATTATAGGGTTGTCCCTCAAGTTTGGTTGGATTTCTCCAACGGACGGGGTAGATTTTCTCTAGTGTTAAATTTGTAGCCAAAATTGAAGGCTATAGCCCATGAAAATATGACAAAACTGAGCGGTTGAATTTTTATTTAATTTTTTACGACCATGCTAAGAATGGCATTGTAGGGTTGTCCCCGAAGTTTGCTTTGATTTCTCCACCGCAAAGGGCAGATTTTATCCAACGATGAATTTTAAGCCAAAATTAAAGGCTCTAGCCCACGAAAATATGACAATACCTAGCGCTTGAATTTTTAAGTAATTTTTTTCGGGCACACTTTGAAAGGTTTTATAGGGTTGTCCCTGATGTTTAGTCGAATTTCTATAAGAAAAGGGGCAGATTTTTTCCAACGATAAATTTTTAGCCAAATTTGAAGGCTATAGCCGCCCATGAAAATATGACCCAACAGAGCGGTTGAAATTTTTGCATAATTTTTTACGGCCATGCTTAAAAAGACATTGTAGGGTTGTCCCTGAAGTTTTATATTATTTGTCCAAGGGAAGGGGCAGATTTTCACCAATGATGAATTCTTAGACAAATTTGAAGGCTATAGCCGAAGAAAATATGACAAAACTGAGCGGTTGAATTTTTGTATAAATTTTTACGGCCATGCTTAGAAAGGCATTGTAGGGTTGTCCCTAAAGTTGAATCATATTTGTCCAAGGGAAGGAGCAGATTTTCTCCAACAACGAATTTTTAGCCAATTTTAAAGGATATAGCCCACAGAAATATGACAAAACCGGACGGTTAATATTTGAGGCAATTTTATATGGACATACTTAGAAAGATATTATAGGGTTGTCCCTAAAGTTTGGTCAGATTTTTCTAACGGAAGGGGTAGATTTTCTCTAGTGTTAAATTTTTAGCAAAAATTGAGGGCTATAATAGTCCATGAAAATATGAGAAAACTGAGCGGTTGAATTTTTATTTAATTTTTTACGACCATGCTAAGAATGACATTGTAGGGTTGTCCCCGAAGTTTGCTTTGATTTCTCCATGGCAAGGGGCAGATTTTATCCAACGATGAATTTTAAGCCAAAATTAAAGGCTCTAGCCCACGAAAATATGACAATACCAAGCGCTTGAATTTTTAAGTAATTTTTTTCGGGCACACTTTGAAAGGTTTTATAGGGTTGTCCCTGATGTTTAGTCGAATTTCTATAAGAAAAGGGGCAGATTTTTTCCAACGATAAATGTTTAGCCAAATTTGAAGGCTATAGTCGCCCATGAAAATATGACCCAACAGAGCGGTTGAAATTTTTGCATGATTTTTTACGGCCATGCTTAAAAAGGTATTGTAGGGTTGTCCCTGAAGTTTTATATTATTTGTCCAAGGGAAGTGGCAGATTTTCACCAATGATGAATTCTTAGACAAATTTAAAGGCTATAGCCGAAGAAAATATGACAAAACTGAGCGGTTGAATTTTTGCATAATTTTTTACGGCCATGCTTAGAAAGGCATTGTAGGGTTGTCCCTAAAGTTGAATGATATTTGGCCAAGCGAAGGGGCAGATTTTCTCCAACAATGAATTTTTAGCCAATTTTAAAGGCTATAGCCCACGGAAATATGACAAAACCGGGCGGTTAATATTTGAGGCAATTTTTTATGGACATACTTAGAAAGGTATTATAGGGTTGTCCCTAAAGTTTGGTCAGATTTTTCTAACGGAAGGGGTAGATTTTCTCTAGTGTTAAATTTTTAGCAAAAATTGAGGGCTATAATAGTCCATGAAAATATGAGAAAACTGAGCGGTTGAATTTTTATTATTAAATTTTTTACGACCATGCTAAGAAAGGCATTGTAGGGTTATCCCGTAAGTTTGGTCAGATTTCTCCAAGGGAAGGGGCAGATTTTATCTAACGATGAATTTGAAGCCAAAATTGAAGGCTATAGCCCACGAAACTATGACAATACCAAGCGTTTGAAATTTTAAGTAATTTTTTTTGGCCACACTTTGAAAGGTATTGTAGGGTTGTTCCTGATGTTTTGTCAAATTTTCATTAGAAAAAAGGCAGATTTTTTCCAACGATGAATTTTTAGCCAAATTTGAAGGTCATAGGCCATGAAAATATGACACAACAGAGCGCTTGAATTTTTGCAAGATTTTTTATGGCCATGCTTAGAAAGGCATTGTAGGGTTGTCCTTGAAGTTTTATACTATTTAACCAAGGGAAGGGGCAGATTTTCACCAATGATGAATTTTTAGACAAATTTGAAGGCTATAACCGAAGAAGATATAACAAAATTGAGTGGTTGAATTTTTACATAATTTTTTATGGCCACACTTAGAAAGGCATTGTAGGGACACCCTAAAGTTTAATCATATTTGTCCAAGGGAAGGGGCAGATTTCTCCAACGATGAATTTTTATCCAAATCAAAGGCTTATAGCCCACAGAAATATGACAAAACCGAGCGGTTGAATTTTTATTTAATTTTTTATGACCATGCTTAGAAAAGCATTGTAGGGTTGTCCCCGAAGTTTGGTTAAATTTCTCTAAGGGAAGGGGCAGATTTATCCAACGCTGAATTTTATTCCAAAATTGAAGGCTACCCACGAAAATATGACAATACCAAGCGCTTGACTTTTTAAGTAATTTTTTCAGCCACAATTTGAAAGGAATTGTAGGGTTGTCCCTGATGTTTTGTCGAATTTCTATAAGAAAAAGGGCAGATTTTTTCCAACGATGAATTTTTAGCCAAATTTAAAGGTTATAGCCCATGAAAATATGACCCAATAGAGTGGTTAAAGTTTTACATGATTTTTTACAGCCATGCTTAAAAAGGCATTCTAGGGTTGTCCCTGAAGTTTTATGTTATTTATCCTAGGGAAGGGGTAGATTTTCACCAATGATGAATTCTTAGACAATTTTGAAGGGTATAGCCGAAGAAAATATGACAAAACTGAGCGGTTGAATTTTTACATAATTTTTTACGGCCACGCTTAGAAAGGCATTGTAGGGTTGTCCCTAAAGTTTAATCATATTTGTCTAAGGGAAGGGGCAGATTTTCTCCAACGATGAATTTTTAGCCAAATCAAAGGCTTATAGCCCATGAAAATATGACAAAATCAAGCGGTTAATATTTGATGTAATTTTTTACGGACATGCTTAGAAAGGTATTATACGGGTGTCCCTGAAGTTTGGTCGGATTTCTCCAACGAAAGGGGTAGATTTTCTCTAGTGCTAAATTTTTAGCCAAAATTGAAGGCTATATAGCCCAAGAAAATGTGACAAAACTGAGCGGTTGAATTTTTATTTAATTTTTTACGACCATGCTTAGAAAAGCATTGTAGGGTTGTCCCCGAAGTTTTGTCAAATTTCTCTAAGGGAAGGGGCAGATTTATCCAACGATGAATTTTATTCCAAAATTGAAGACTATAACCTACGAAAATATGACAATACCAAGCGCTTGACTTTTTAAGTAACTTTTTCAGCCACAATTTGAAAGGAATTGTACGGTTGTCCCTGATATTTTGTCGAATTTCTATGAGAAAAAGGGTAGATTTTTTCCAACGATGAATTTTTAGCCAAATTTGAAGGTTATAGCCCATGAAAATATGACCCAATAGAGCGGTTGAATTTTTACATGACTTTTTACGGCCATACTTAAAAAGGCATGGTAGGGTTATCCCTAAAGTTTTATGTTATTTGTCCTAGGGAAGGGGCAGATTTTCACCAATGATGAATTCTTAGACAATTTTGAAGGGTATAGCCGAAGAAAATATGACAAAACTGAGCGGTTGAATTTTTACATAATTTTTTACGGCCACGCTTAGAAAGACATTATAGGGTTGTCCCTAAAGTTTAATCATATTTGTCCAAGGAAAGGGGCAGATTTTCTCTAACGATGAATTTTTAGCAAAACTTAAAGGCTATAGCCCACAGAAATGTGATAAAAGCAAGCGATTAAAATTTGATGCGTTTTTTTATGGACATGCTTAGAAAGGTATTATAGGGTTGTCCCTGAAGTTTGGTCAGATTTCTTTAACAGAAGGGGTAGATTTTCTCTTGTGTTAAATTTTTAGCCAAAATTGAAGGCATAGCCCATGAAAAAAAGACAAAACTGAGCGCTCAAATTTTTACTTAATTTTTTACGGCCATGCTAAGAAAGGTATTGTAGGGTTGTCCCTAAAGTTTGGTCAGATTTCTCCAAGGGAAGGGGCAGATTTTATCCAACGATGAATTTTAAGCCAAAATTAAAGGCTATAGCCTACGAAAATATGACAATACCAAGCGCTTGAATTTTTAAGAAATTTTTTCAGCCACACTTTGAAATGTATTGTAGGGTTGTCCCTGAAGTTTTATACTATTTAACCAAGGGAAGTGGCAGATTTTCACTAATGATGAATTTTTAGTTAAATTTAAAGGCTATAGCCCATGAAAATATGACCCAACAGAGCGGTTGAATTTTTGCGTAATTTTTTACAGTCGTGCTTAGAAAGGCATTGTAGGGTTGTCCCTCAAGTTTAATTAGATTTCTACAAGGGAAGAGGCAGATTTTTACCAAAGATGAAATTTTAGCTAAAATGAAGGTTATAACCCATGAAAATATGAAAAAAACTGAGCGGTTGAATTTTTGCATAAACTTTTAGGACAACGCTTAGAAAGATATTGTAGGGTTTTCCTAAAGTTTCATCATATTTGTCCAAGAGAAGGGGCAGATTTTCTCCAACGATGGATTTTTAGCCAAACTTAAAGGCTATAGCCAACGGAAATATGACAAAACTGAGTGGTTAATATTTGGTGCAACTTTTTCTGGACAGACTTAGAAAGGTATTATAGGGTTGTCCATGATGTTTGGTCGGATTTCTCCAACGGAAGGGGTAGACTTTCTCTAGTGTTATATTTTTAACCAAAATTATATCCCACGAAAATATGACAAAACTAAGCGGTTGATTTTTTGAATGATTTTTTCTAGCCATGCTTAGAAAGACATTATAGGGTTGTCCCTAAAGTTTTATTGGATTTCTCTAAGGGAATCGTTAGATTTTATCCAACGATGAATTTTTAGCCAAAATTGAAGGCAGCCCACGAAAATATAACAAAATCAAGCGGTCGAATTTTTATGTAGTTTTTTACGGCCATGCTAAGAAGGCATTTTAGGGTTATCGTTGAAGTTTGGTCTGATTTCTCCAAAGGTAGGCAGACTTTATACAACGATGAATTTTAAGCCAAAATTGAGCCCACGAAAATAACAGAATACCAAGCGCTTGAAATTTTGAGTATTTTTTTACGGCCACACTTTGAAAGGTATTGTAGGGTTGTCCTTGATGTTTTGTCGAATTTCTATAAGAAAGGGGGCAGATTTTTTCCTATGATGAATTTTTAGCCAAATTTGAAGGCATGGCCCATGAAAATAGGACCCAACAGAGCGTTTGAATTCTTGCATGATTTTTTACGGCTATGCTTAAAAAGGTATTGTAGGATTGTCCCTGAAGTTTTATATTATTTGTCCAAGGGAAGGGGCAGAATTTCACCAATGATGAATTTTTAGACAAATTTGAAGGCTATAAGCGAAGAAAATATGACAAAACTGAGCAGTTGAGTTTCTGCATAATTTTTTCTAGCCACGCTTAGAAAGGTATTGTAGGGACACCCTAAAGTTTAATCATATTTGTCCAAGGGAAGGGGCAGATTTTCTCCAACGATGAATTTTTAGCCAAATCAAAGGGTATAGCCCACGGAAATATGACAAATCCGGGCGGTTAATATTTGAGGCAATTTTTTACGGACATGCTTAGAAAGGTATTATAGGGTTGTCCCTAAAGTTTGGTCAGATTTCTCCAACGGAAGGGGTAGATTTTCTCTAGTGTTAAATTTTTAGCCAAAATTGAAGGCTATGTAGTCCACGAAAATATGATAAAACTGAGCGGTTGAATTTTTATTTAATTTTTTACGACCATGCTAAGAAACACATTGTAGGGTTGTCCCCGAAGTGTGGTCAGATTTCTCCAAGGGAAGGGGCAAATTTTATCCAACGATAAATTCTAGGCCAAAATTGAAGGCTATAGCCCACAATAATATGACAATACCAAGCGCTTGAATTTTTAAGTAATTTTTTCGGCCACAATTTGAAAGGAATTGTAAGGTTGTCCCTGATGTTTTGTCGAATTTCTATAAGAAAAATGGCAGATTTTTTCCAACGATGAATTTTTAGCCAAATTTGAAGGCTATAGCCCATGAAAATATGCCCCAACAGAGCGGTTGAATTTTTGTGAGATTTTTTACGGCCATGCTTAGAAAGGTATTGTAGGGTTGTCCCTGAAGTTTTATACTATTTAACCAAGGGAAGGGGCATATTTTCATAATTGATGAATTTTTAGACAAATTTGAAGGCTATAGCCGAAGAAAATATGACAAAACTGAGCGGTTGAATTTTTACATAATTTTTTACGGCCACACTTAGAACGGCATTGTAGGGACACCCTAAAGTTTAATCATATTTGTCCGAGGGAAGGGGAAGATTTTCTCCAACGATGAATTTTTAGCCAAATCAAAGGCTTATAGCCCAAGGAAATATTACAAAACCGAGCGGTTAATATTTGATGTAATTTTTTTCGGACATGCTTAGAAAGGTATTATAGGGTGTTCCCTGAAGTTTGGTCGGATTTCTCCAACGAAAGGGGTAGATTTTCTCTAGTGTTAAATTTTTAGCCAAAATTGAAGGCTACAGCCCACGAAAATATGAAAAAACTGAGCGGTTGAATTTTTATTTAATTTTTTATGACCATGTTAAGAAAGACATTGTAGGGTTGTCCCCAAAGTGTGGTCAGATTTCTCCAAGGGAAGGGGCAGATTTTATCCAACGATGAATTCTAAGCCAAAATTGAAGGCTAGCCCATGAAAATATGACAACACCAAGCGCTTGAATTTTTAAGTAATTTTTTCGGCCACAATTTGAAAGGTATTGTAGGGTTGTCCATGATGTTTTGTCGAATTTCTATAAGAAAAATGGCAGATTTTTTCCAATGATGAATTTTTAGCCAAATTTGAAGGCTATTATAGCCCATGAAAATATGACCAATTAGAGCGGTTGAATTTTTGCATAATTTTTTATGGCCATGCTTAAAAAGGCATTGTAGGGTTGTCCTTTTAGTTTTATATTATTTGTCCAAGGGAAGAGGCAGATTTTCTCCAACGATGAATTTTTAGCCAAATTTAAAGGCTACAGCCCACAGAAATATGACAAAACCGGGCGGTTAATATTTGATGCAATTTTTTACGGACATGCTTAGAAAGGTATTTTAAGGTTGTCTCTAAAATTTGGTCGGATTTCTCCATCAAACCATCACATAAATATTATTATCATAAGGATTTATCACATTTCAGCAACAAACTATATTAATACATAGTCTCACAAATTCAACCGCTCGTTTTGTCATTTTTTCGTGGACATTAACCTTCAAATTTGGCTAAAAGTTCATCGTTGAAAAAAATCTACCCCTTCCCTTGGAGAGACTTTAGGGAGAACCTTACAATGGCTTTATAAGCATGACCATAAAAAAGCATGCTAAAATACAACCACCTAGTTTTGTCATATTTTCGTGGGATAATAAAGCCTTAAAATTAAGCTAAAAATTCATCGTTGGAGAAAATCTGCCCCTTCCCTTAGAGAAATCTGATGAAACTTCAGGAACAAACTTATCATGTCTTTCTAAGTATGACCACAAAAAATCATGCAAAAATTCAACCACTCAATTTTGTCATATTTTAATGGGCAAGCCTTTAAATTTGGCTTAAAATTCATTGTTGGAGAAACTCTACCCATTTCCATGGAAAAATCTGAGGAAACTTCAGGGAGACCCTTACAATACCTTTCTAAGCATGACAGCAAAAAAGAAGAGAAAAATTTAACTCCTCAGTTTTATCATATTTTCGTGGGTAATAAGCCTTTAAATTTGGGTAAAAATTCATCGTTGGAGAAAATATGCTCCTTCCCTTGAAGAAATCTGATGAAACTATAGAGACAAACTTACAATGGCCTCCAAAGCATAGCTATAAAAAATCATGCAAAAATTCATCTGTATGGTTGTATCATATTTTCATGGGCATTAGCCTTGAAATTTGAGTAAAAATTCATCGTTGGCGAAAATCTGCCACTACCCTTGGAACAATCTGATGAAACTTTAGGGACTACCTTACAGTGCCTTTCTAAGCATGACCTTAAAAAATCATGTAAAAATTCATCCGCTCGATTTTAGCATATTTTCGTGGGCTAATGCCTTAAAATTTGGGTAAGAATTCATCGTTGGCCAAAATTTGTCACTTCCCATGGAGCAATCTGACAAAACTTCCGGGAGAACCTTATAATTCCTTTTTAAGCATGGTCGTAAAAAATCGTGTAAAAGTTCAACAATTCACTTTGGTCATATTTTCATGGGCATAGCCTTCAAATTTGACTAAAAATTCATTGTTGTGGAAAATATAGCCTTTCTATTGTAAAAAGCTGATGAAACTTCAGGGACATCCTTATAATGCCTTTTTAAGCTTTGCCGTAAAAAATCATGGAAAAATTCTACCGCTTGGATTTGTCATATTTCGTGGGCATTAGCCTTCAAATTTGGGTAAAAATTTATTGTTGGAGAAATCTGATAAAACCTTAAGGACAACCTTACAATGCCTTTCTAAGCATGGCCATAAAAACTAATGTAAAAATTCATCCGCTCAGTTTTATGATATTTTCGTGGGAACTAGCCTTGAAATTTCAGTAGAAATTCATCGTTGGTGAAAAATTGCCACTTCCCTTGGAGCAATCTAATGAAACTTTAGGAACAACCTTATAAAGCTTTTTAAGCGTGGTGGCAAAAAATCAAGGAGAAATTCAACCGTTCAATTTGGTCATATTTTCATGGGTATTAGCCTTCAAATTTGGCTAAAAACCCATCGTTGTGGAATATATACCTTTTTCCTTGGGAAAAACTAATGAAACTTTAGGGACAACCTTAGAATGTCTTTCCAACCATGGCTGCAAAAAAGAACGCAAAAATTCAACCACTCGCCCATGTCACATTTTCATGGGCATGCCTTCAAATTTGGGTAAAAATTCAACGTTGAAGAAAATTTGCTCATTCCTTGTAGAAATCTGATGAAACTTTAGAGACAACCTTACAATGTCTCTACAAGCATGGCTGCGAAAAATCATACAAAAATTCAACCAGTCGGTTTGGTCATATTTTCATGGGCAATGCCTTCAAATTTGGCTAAAAATTCATCATTGTGGAATATATAGCCTTTTCTTAGAAAAAGGTAATGAAACTTCAGGGACAACTTTATAAAGCCTTTCTAAGCTTTGCCATAAAAAATCATAGAAAAATTGAATTGCTCGATTGTGTCATATTTTTGTGCGCAATTAGTGTTCAAATTTTAGTAAAAATTCATTAATGGAGAAAATCTACCCTTTCCCTTGGAGAAAGCTGGTGACACTTCAGGGACAACCTTACAGTGCCTTTCTAAGCATGGCCGCAAAAACTCATGCAAAAATTTATCCGCTCGGTTTTAGCATCTTTTCGTGGGCATTAACCTTGAACTTTGGGTAAAAATTCATTATTGGCGAAAATCTGTCACTTCCCTTGGAGCAATCTGATGAAACTTTTAGGAGAACCTTATGATTTCTTTTTAAGCATGGCCGTAAAAATCATGTAAAAGTTCAACCGTCCGACTTGGTCATATTTTCGTGGGCATTAGCCTTCAAATTTGACTAAAAATTCATCATTATGGAAAATATAGCCTTTCTATTACAAAACGCTGATGAAATTTCAGGGACAACCTTACAATGCCTTTCTAAGCTTTGCCATAAAAAATGATGGAAAAATTCAACCTTCTGGTTTTGTCATATTTTCGTGGGCAATAACTTTCAAATTGCGGTAAAAATTCATTGTTGGAGAAATTATGATTAAACCTAAAGGACAACCTTATAATGCCTTTCTAAGCATGACCGCAAAAAATCATGCAAAAATTTATCCGCTCGGTTTTATGATATTTTCATGGGAATTACCCTTGAAATTTAAGTAAAAATTCATCGTTGGTGAAAATTTATAAATTCCCTTGGAGAAAGCTGATTAAACTTCAAGGGGAACCTTATAACGCCTTTCTAAGTGTGGCCGTAAAAAATCGTGTAAAAATTCAATTATTCGATTTGGTCATATTCTCGTGGACTACCTTTAAATTTGGCTAAAAACTCATCGTTGTAGAAAATATAGCCTTTCCCTTGGAAAAACCTGATAAAACTTCAGGGACAACCTTACAATGCCTTCCTAAGCTTTGCCGCAATAAATAAAGGAAAAATTCAACCAATCAGTTTTGTCATATTTTCGTGGGCATTAGCCCTGAAATTTGCTTAAAAATTCATCGTTGGAGAAATTCTGCCCCTTACCCTTGAGAAATCTGATGAAACTTTAAGGACAACCTTAGAATGTCTTTCCAAGCTTGGCCGCAAAAAAGAACTAAAAAATTCAACAGCTCACTTTTTTCATATATTCGTGGGCCTTTAAATATAGGTAAAAATTTAATGTTGAAGAAAATTTACCCCTTCCATAGGAGAAATCTGATGAAACTTCAGGGACAACCTTACAATGTCTCTCAAAGCATGGCCGCAATAAGTCATGCAAAATTTCAACCGCTAGGTTGGGTTATATTTTCATGAACATTAGCCTTCATATTTGACTAAAAATTCATCGTTGTGGAATATATAGCTTTTCCCTGTGAAAGAGTTGATGAAAATTCAGGGACAACCTTACAATGCCTTTCTAAGCTTTGTCGTAAAAAATCATAGAAAAACTGAACCTTTCGGTTTTGTCATATTTTTGTGGGCATTAGTCTTCAAATATCAGTGAAAATTCATCGTTGGTGCCTTTCTAAGTGTGGCCTTGCAGTGCCTTTCTAAGTATGGCTGCAAAAACCATGCACAAATTTATCCGCTCAATTTTAACATATTTTCATGGGCATTAGCCTTGAAATTTAGGAAAAAATTCATCGTTGGTGAAAATCTGCCACTTCTCTTGGAGCAATCTGATGAAACTTCTGGGAGAACCTTACAATGCCTTTCTAAGCTTTGCCATAAAAAATCATGGAAAAATTCAACCGCTCAGTTTTATCATATTTTGGTGGGCATTAGTCTTCAAATTTGGCCAAAAATTCATTGTTGGAGAAATTCTGCCATTTCCCTTGTAGAAATCTGATGAAACAACAGGGACAACATTCAAGTGTCTTTACAAGCATGGCCACAAAAGGCATGCAAATATTCAACCACTCGGTGGTCATATTTTCGTGGCATTAGCCTTTAAATTTGGCTAAAAATTCATTGTTGGAGAAAATTTACCCATTCCCTTGGAGAAATATAATGAAAACTAACGAACAACCTTACAATGCCTTTCTAAGCATGACCTCAAAAACTCATGCAAAAGTTCTTCCGCTCGATTTTTTGATATTTTCGTGGGAATTAGCCTTGAAATTTTGGTAAAAATTTATCATTTGTGAAAATCTGCCACCTTCCTTAGAGAAAATTGATGAAAGTTCAGGGAGAACCTTACAATGCCTTTTTAAGCGTGACAAAAAAAATCGTATAAAAATTTAACTATTCGGTTTTGTCATATTTTCATGGGCATTAGCTTTCAAATTTGGCTAAAAACTCATCAATGTGGAATATATAGCCTTTCCCTTGGAAAAAGCTGATGAAACTTCAGAGACAACCTTATAATGCCTTTCTAAGCTTTGCGGCAAAAAATCATGAAAAATTCAACAGTTTGATTTTGTCAAATTTTCGTGGGCTCCTTCAAATTTGGGTAAAATTTTATCGTTGGAGAAAATCTGCCCCTTCTATTGGAGAAATCTGATGAAACCTCAAGGACAACCATACAATTCCTTTCTAAACTTGTCCGTAAAAAGTCATGCAAGAATTTATCCGCTAGGTTTTATGATATTTTCATGGGAATTAGCCTTGAAATTTTGGTAAAAATTTATCATTGGTAAAAATCTGTCACTTCCCTTGGAGTAATGTGATGAAACTTCAGCGAGAACCTTATAATGCCCTTTAAAGTGTGGCCACTAAAAATCATGTAAAAATTCAACCGTTCGATTTGGTCATATTTTCATGGGCATTAGCCTTCAAATATGGCTAAAAACTCATTGTTATGGAAAATATAGCCTTTCCCTTGGAAAAATTTGATGAAACTTCAGAGACAACCTTACAATTCCTTTTAAGTTTTGCCGTAGAAAATCATGGAAAAAATTCAGTCGGTCGGTTTTGTCATATTTTCGTTTACATTAGCCTTCAAATACGATTAAAAGTTCATCATTGGAGAAATTCTATCCCTTACCCTTGGAGAAATCTAATGAAACTTTAAGGACAACCTTACAATGTCTTTTCAAGCATGGCCGTAAAAAAAGAACGCAAAAATTTAACCGCTCACTTGTGTCATATTTTTGTGGGCATTAGCCTTTAAATTTGGGTAAAAATACAAGGTTGAAGAAAATTTGGCAATTCCCTTGTAGAAATCTGATGAAACCTCAGGAACAACCTTACAATGCCTTTCGAAGCTTTGTGATAATCTGCCACTTACCTTGGAGCAATTTGTTATGAAACTTCAGGGAGAACCTTACAATGCCTTTTTAGGTGTGGCTGTAAAAAATTGTTTAAAAATGCAACCATTCAGTTTGGTCATATATTCGTGGGTATTAGACTTCAAATTTGGCTCAACACTCATCAATATGGAAAATATAGCCTTTGCCTTGGAAAAAGCTGATGAACCTTCAGGGACAATCTTACAATGCCTTTTTAAGATTTGCCACAGAAGAGCTTAAGAAAAATTCAACCGTCCGATTTTGTCATATTTTCGTGGGTATCAGATTTCTCCTAGGGAAGCGACGGATTTTCTCTAACGATGAATTTTTAGCCAAATTTGACGGCTATAGTCCATGAAAATATGAAATTTTTGCATAAGTTTTTAGGATAATGCTTAGAAAGGCATTGTAGGGTTTTCTCTAAAGTTTCATCAGATTTCTCTTAGGGAATGAGCATATTTCCCCAACGATGAATTTTTAGTCAAATTAAAAGGCTATACAGCCCATGAAAATTTTACCCCACCGAGCGGTTGAATTTTTGCATGATCTTTTACGGCCATGCTTAGAAAGGCATTGTAGGGTTGTCCCTGAAGTTTCATCATATTTGTCCAAGGGAAGAGGCAGATTTTCTCCAACGATGAATTCTTAGCCAAATTTAAAGGCTATAGCCCACGAAAATATGACAAAACAGAGTGGTTAATATTTTGTGTAATTTTTTACGGACATGCTTAGAAAGGTATTATAGGGGTGTCTCTGAAGTTTGGTCGGATTTCTCACTTGGAAGGGGCAGATTTTCTCCAGTGTTACATTTTTAGCCAAAATTGAAGGGTAAGCCTACAAAAATATGACAAAACTAAGCAGTTGGTTTTTTGAATGATTTTTTACAGCCATGCTTAGAAAGACATTATAGGGTTGTCCTAAAGTTTCATTGGATTTCTCTAAGGGAAGCGACAGATTTTATCCAATGATGAATTTTTAGCTAAATTTGAAGGCTATAATAGCCCACGAAAATATGACAAAACTGAACGGTCGAATTTTTCCATAATTTTTTACGGCTATGCTAAGAAAGGCATTGTAGGGTTGTCCTTGAAGTTTAATTATATTTGTCCAAGGGAAGGGGCAGATTTTATCCAATGATGAATTTTAAGCCAAAATTGAAGGTTGTAGCCCACGAAAATACAAGAATACCAAGCGCTTAAAAGGCATTGTAGGGTTATCCCTGAAGTTTCATGATATTTCTCCAAGGAAAGGGGTAAATTTTTACCAACGATGAATTTTTAGTCAAATTAAAAGGCTATATAGCTTACGAAAATATGACCCAACCGAGCGGTTGAATTTTATCATGATTTTTTACAGCCCTGCTTAGAAAGGCATCATAGGGTTGTCCCTGAAGTTTTATCATACTTGTCCAAGGGAAGGGTCAGATTTTCTCCAACAATGAATTTTTAGCCAAATTTAAAGGCTATATAGCCCACGAAAATATGACAAAACCGAGTAGTTAATATTTGGTGCAATTTTTTACAGACATGCTTAGAAAGGTAATGTAGGGTTGTCCTTGAAGTTTGGTCGGATTTCTCCAATGGAAGGGGCAGATTTTCTCCAGTGTTAAATTTTTAACCAAAATTAAAGGGCCTACAAAAATATGACCAAACTAAGCGGTTGATTTTTTGAATGATTTTTTACAGCCATGCTTAGAAAGACATTATATAGGGTTGTCCCTAAAGTTTCATTGGATTTCTCTAAGGGAAGCGGCAGACTTTATCCAACGATGAATTTTTAGCCAAAATTGAAGGCTATAGCCCATGAAAATATGACAAAACTAGGCGGTCAAATTTTTAATTAATTTTTTATGGTCATGCTAAGAAAAATATAGTAGGGTTATCCCCAAAGTTTGGTTAGATTTCTTCAAGGAAATGGGCAAATTTTATCCAATGATGAATTTTTAGCCAAAATTGAAGGCTAAGGCCAATGAAAATATGACAATACCAAGCGCTTAAATTTTTGAGTAATTGTTTTTTGCCACTCTTTCAAAGGTATTATAGGGTTGTCCCTAATGTTTTGTCAAATTTCTATAAGAAAAGGGGTAGATTTTTTCCAACGATGAATTTTTAGCCAAATTTAAAGGCATAGCCTATGAAAATATGACCCAACAGAGCAGTTGAATTTTTACATGTTTTTTTACGGTCATGCTTAGAAAGGTATTATAGGGTTGTCCCTGAAGTTTTATAATATTTGTCCAAGGGAAGGGACAGATTTTCACCAATGATGAATTTTTAGACAAATTTGAAGGCTATAGCCAAAGAAAATATGACAAAACTGAGTGGTTGAATTTTTGTATAATTTTTTACGGCCACGCTTAGAAAGGCATTGTAAGGTATTCCCTGAAGTATCATCAAATTTCTCTAAGGCAAGGGGCATATTTTCACCAATGATGAATTTTTAGCCAAATTTGAAGGATAAAGCCCATGAAAATATGACAAAACCCAAAAATTGAATTTTTGCGTAATTTTTTACAGCCGTGCTTAGAAAGGTATTGTAGGGTTGTCCCTGAATTTTCATGAGATTTCTCCAAGGGAAGGGGCAGATTTTCTCCAATGATGAATTTTTAGCCAAACTTAAAGGTATAGCCCATGAAAATATGACAAAACCGAGCGGTTAATATTTAGTGTAATTTTTTATGGGCATGTTTAGAAAAGTATTATAGGGTTGTTCCTGAAGTTTGGTCAGATTTCTCCAACGGAAGGGGTAGATTTTCTCCAGTGTTAAATTTTTAACCAAAATTAAAGGCTATAGCTAGGGATAAAAATGGGCCAGGCCGTCCGTCGGGGGCCTATGGCCCGACTCGTTTAAAGCCTACATAGGCCAGGCTTATCGGGCTAGAAGGCCAGGCTTAGGCTTTTGAAAAGGCCTTTTTAACTAAAAAGGTCAGGCCACAGGCTTTCTAAAAAGCCTTTGAAGTCCAACAGGCCGGCCTATTTAATTAGATTAATTGTTAATTTGTTATATATAAATAATATTTTTATAACATAAAATAATATATATATTAGATATTTACATTTATATAATATAAATTAATATTACAAATTTACAATTAAAAAAAACTAGGAGAGAATGGAATACAAATTTTTTTAGGTTGGTTTTGTCATTTTAAAAGTTTCACTATAAACAGGCCTTTTAAACAGGCTTTTAAATAGGCCAGGCCTTCAAATAGGCAAAACAAACCTTAAAAAAGGCCTATGACAGGCTAATACGCCAGACTTAGGCATTGAAAATTTGATGTAGGCCAGGCTCAGGCCTTTCAAAGCCCGGCTTGGCCTGACCCATTTCCATCCCTAGCTATAGCCCACGAAAATATGATAAAACTAAGCGGTTGATTTTTTAAATGATTTTTTCTAGCCATGCTTAGAAAGACATTATAGGGTTGTCCCTAAAGTTTTATTGGATTTCTCTAAGGGAAGCGTTAGATTTTATCCAACGATGAATTTTTAGCCAAAATTAAAGGCAGCCCACGAAAATATGACAAAATCAAGCGGTCGAATTTTTATGTAGTTTTTTACGGCCATGCTAAGAAAGACATTATAGGGTTGTCGTTGAAGTTTGGTCTGATTTCTCCTAAGGTAGGCGTAGATTTTATACAACGATGAATTTTAAGCCAAAATTGAAGGCTATAGCCCATGAAAATAAAAGAATACCAAGCGCTTGAAATTTTAAGTAATTTTTTACGGTCACACTTTGAAAGGTATTGTAGGGTTATCCCTGATGTTTTGTCGATTTTCTATAAGAAAAGGGGCAGATTTTTTCCAACGATGAATTTTTAGCCGAATTTAAAGGCATAGCCCATGAAAATATCACCCAACAGAGTGGTTGAATACTTGTATGATTTTTTACGGCCATGTTTAAAAAGGCATTGTAGGGTTGCCCCTGAAGTTTTATATTATTTGTTCAAGGGAAGGGGCAGATTTTCACCAATGATGAATTTTTAGACAAATTTGAAGGCTATAGCCGAAGAAAATATGACAAAACTGAGCGGTTGAATTTTTGCATAATTTTTTACGGCCACACTTAGAAAGACATTGTAGGGACACCCTAAAGTTTAATCATATTTGTCCAAGGGAAAGGGCAGATTTTCTCCAACGATGAATTTTTAGTCAAATCAAAGGGTATAGCCCACGAAAATATGACAAAATCGAGCGGTTAATATTTGATGCAATTTTTTACGGATATGCTTAGAAAGGTATTATAGGGTTGTCCCTGAAGTTTGGTCGGATTTCTCCAACGAAAGGGGTAGATTTTCTCTAGTGTTAAATTTTTAGCCAAAATTGAAGGCTACAGCCCACGAAAATATGAAAAAACTGAGCGATGAATTCTTATTTAATTTTTTACGACCATGCTAAGAAAGACATTGTAGGGTTGTCCCCGAAGTGTGGTCAGATTTCTCTAAGGGAAGCGGCAGATTTTATCCAACGATGAATTCTAAGCCAAAATTAAAGGCTATAGCCCACGAAAATATGACAATACCAAGCGCTTGAATTTTTAAGTAATTTTTTCAGCCACAATTTGAAAGGTATTGTAGGGTTGTCCCTGATGTTTTGTCGAATTTCTATAAGAAAAATGGCAGATTTTTTCCAACGATGAATTTTTAGCCAAATTTGAAGGCTATTATAGCCCATGAAAATATGACCAATTAGAGCGGTTGAATTTTTACATAATTTTTTATGGCCATGCTTAAAAAGGCATTGTAGGGTTGTCCTTTTAGTTTTATATTATTTGTCCAAGGGAAGAGGCAGATTTTCTCCAACGATGAATTTTTAGCCAAATTTAAAGGCGATAGCCCACAGAAATATGACAAAACCGGGCGGTTAATATTTGATGCAATTTTTTACAGACATGCTTAGAAAGGTATTTTAAGGTTGTCCCTAAAATTTGGTCGGATTTCTCCAATGGACGGGGTAGATTTTTTCTAGTGTTAAATTTGTAGCCAAAATTGAAGGTTATAGCCCATGAACATATGACAAAACTGAGTGGTTGAATTTTTATTTAATTTTTTACGATCATGCTAAGAAAGGCATTGTAAGGTTGTCCCTGAAGTTTGGTTTGATTTCTCCACGGGAAGGGGCAGATTTTATCTAACGATGAATTTTAAGCCAAACTTGAAGGCTCTAGCCCCTAAAAATATGACAATACCAAGCGCTTGAATTTTTAAGTAATTTTTTTCGGCCACAATTTGAAAGGTATTATAGGGTTGTCCCTGATGTTTTGTCGAATTTCTATAAGAAAAGGGCAAATTTTTTCCAACGATGAATTTTTAACCAAATATAAAGGCTATAGTCCATGAAAATATGACCCAATAGAGCGGTTAAATTTTTACATGATTTTTTACGACCATGCTTAAAAAGGCATTGTAGGGTTGTCCATAAAGTTTTATATTATTTGTCCAAGGGAAGGGGTAAACTTTCACCAATGATGAATTTTTAGATAAATTTAAAGGCTATAACCGAAGAAAATATGACAAAACTGAGCAGTTAAATTTTTGTATAATTTTTACGGCCACACTTAGAAAGGCATTGTAAGGTTTTCCTTGAAGTTTCATTAAATTTCTCTAAGGCAAGGGGCATATTTTCACCAACGATGAATTTTAAGCCAAATTTGAAGGATAGAGCCCACGAAAATATGACAAAACCGAACGATTAAATTTTTGCATAATTTTTTACAGCCGTGCTTAGAAAGGGATTGTAGGGTTGTCCCTGAAGTTTCATTAGATTTCTCCAAGGGAAGGGGTTGATTTTCTCCAATGATGAATTTTTAGCCAAGCTTAAAGGTATAGCCCATGAAAATATGACAAAACCAAGCGATTAATATTTAGTGCAATTTTTTATGGACATGTTTAGAAAAGGATTATAGGGTTGTTCCTGAAGTTTGGTCAGATTTCTCTAACGGAAGGGGTAGATTTTCTCCAGTGTTAAACTTTTAACCAAAATTGAAGGCTATATCTAGGGATGGAAATTGGCCAGGCCGTCCGTCGGGGGCCTATGGCCTGACTCGTTTAAAGCCTACATAGGCCAGGCTTATCTGGCTAAAAGGCCAAACTTAGGCTTTTAAAAAGGCCTTTTTAACTAAAAAGGTCAGGCCACAGACTTTCTAAAAAGCCTTTAAAGTCCAACAGGCTGGCCTATTTAATTAGATTAATTGTTAATTAGTTATATATGTATAATATTTTTATAACATAAAATAATATATATATATATATATATATTAGATATTTACATTTATATAATATAAATTCATATTACAAATTTACAATTAAAAAAAACTAGGAGAGAATGGAACATAATTTTTTTTTAGGTTAGTTTTGTCATTTTAAAAGTTTTACTATAAAGAGGTGATCCGGTCTGAATACCGGTCCCTAAAGATATGACGTCAGAGTGACATCTTAGAGGAGTAACCGGAGTTATAAGAGGACAGAGCTACATCGGTTATCCGCCCTCACCTCATCCGTTCCCATATCATCGAATGCCTCATCCGTCCTCCCTACGACGGATGCTTCCTCCGATCTCATTTCCACGGCGTGAATAACCGTTTACCTCAGGATCACTATAAGATAAGAGTTCATTATACTTATCAGTAAAGATACCCTGCATAGCGGAATGTGTCTATGTCAATTATCTCAGAGAGTAAGTACAATTGTCAGCGAAATATGCGGAAAGGTGATTATCCTCCATCCCTATCACAGGATCGTACTCTGATAATTGACCTACCCCCTGACACACTCTGAGTACTGAGTCATATTGATTGACACACTCTACACGCTATCAGAACCAAGGGGCCCACTTGCATCCAATGATTCATTTCCTACGTTCAACTATAAATAGCATGTTCCAATACAAATGCAAGGTTACGTTGTTCTATCTCACATCTTTACTATTCCATTGCTTGAGTATTCATTGAGTTCCATACACTCTTCTAACTTGAGCGTCGGAGAATCTTCGCAGGTGGCACCACCTTTCACCCTTTCTCAACATGAAACTCTGGTGTGAAGGATCTCCTAGACAACAAGACCGGTTTCTCCCACTGAGAGGCCGGATTACAATACCGGATACCCACTGTACCAGTGTACAAACCCTAAAACACCTGCACCCTTGTGGCTGGTCCCACACGTGATCCTAGACCCCGGTTCAGACCAGTTCAACAGGCCTTTTAAATAGGCTTTTAAACAGGCCAGGCCTTCAAATAGGCTAGAACAGACCTTAAAAAAGGCCTATGGCAGGCTAATACGTCAGACTTAGGCATTGAAAATTTGATGTAGATGTTGATTTTGGGGGTCGCGTACTGTAGTTATAATGCCTTCGACACGGTTGAGGCTTCTACCTTTCTTTGGTCCCAACATGACCGACCAAGCGTAACGACCGCAGAAGGTACGGCCGAAGAATTCATCTCCAAGTCAACAGCATGTCGGGCAGGTCAAAGGTGATCCTCAAATCCGGGGAGAATCGAGAGGAACCTAAACGAGGTGCCAGGCTCAGGCCTTTCAAAGCTCGGCCTGGCCTGGCCCATTTCCATCCCTAGCTATAGCCCACGTAAATATGACAAAACTAAGCGGTTGATTTTTTGAATGATTTTTTCTAGCCATGCCGAGAAAGACATTATAGGGTTGTCCCTAAAGTTTTATTGGATTTCTTTAAGGGAAGCGTTAGATTATATCCAACGATGAATTTTTAGCTAAAATTGAAGGCAATAGACCACGAAAATATGACAAAATCAAGCGGTCGAATTTTTACGTAGTTTTTTAGGGCCATGCTAAGAAAGGCATTATAGGATTGTCGTTGAAGTTTGGTCTAATTTCTCCTAAGGAAGGGGTAGATTTTATCCAACGATGAATTTTAAGCCAAAATTGAAGGATATAGCCCACGAAAATATAAGAATACCCAGCGCTTAAAATTTTAAGTAATTTTTTACGGCCACACTTTGAAAGGTATTGTATGGTTACCCCTGATGTTTTATCGGATTTCAACATGAGAAGGGGCAGATTTTTTCCAACGATGAATTTTTAGCCAAATTTAAAGGCTATAGCCCACAAAAATATAACAAAACCGAGTGATTAATCGTAGGTACAATTTTTTACGGACATGCTTAGAAAGGTATTATACGGTTGTCCTTGAAGTTTGGTCGGATTTCTCCAACGAAAGGGGCAAAGTTTCTCCATTGTTAAATTTTTAACCAAAATTGAAGCCTATGAAAATATGACAAAACTAAGTGGTTGATTTTTTGAATGATTTTTTACAGCTATGCTTAGAAAGGCATTATAGGGTTGTCCCTAAAGTTTCATTGGATTTCTCTAAGGGAAGCGGCAGATTTTATCCAACGATGAATTTTTAGCCAAAATTGAAGGCATAGCCCATGAAAATATGACAAAACTGAGCGGTCAAATTTTTACTTGATTTTTTACGGCCATGCTATGAAAGGCATTGTAGGGGTGTCCCCAAAGTTTGGTCAGATTTCTCGAAGGGAATGGGCAAATTTCTCAAGGGAAGGGGCAGATTTTATCCAACGATGAATTTTAAGCCAAAATTAAAGGTTATATCCCATGAAAATATAACAATACCAAGCGCTTGAAATTTTAAGTAATTTTTTTCGGCCATACTTTGAAAGGTATTGTAGGGTTTTCCCTGATGTTTTGTCGAATTTCAATAAGAAAATGGACAGATTTTTTCCAATAATGAATTTTTAGCCAAAATTGAAGGCTATTGTGACGACTCACGTCAATTTACCATTGAATTACACCCGGCTAATCATTTTTCATAATAATTTTTCACGTTTAATGAAAATTAATTAGGTCTTAATATAAAATAATATTTACTTTTCTTAAACATACTCAAAATAATAACCGATCGGAAATAGATCCATTAATAAAATGGGATTGATTAGGATCAGTGGAAGGAGAAAGATGAAGACAGGGGTCACTCGCTTGAGTGAGACCCTGATTCGCATAGGCGAAACCCGAGAAGGTCACTTAGGCGAGTTCCGACTCGCTTGAGCGAATCCTACATTTCAAACCTGAGTGAAACACGAGACATGCAAGGAAAATTAACAATTCGGTTTTTACTCGGAAATAGGGTCCACTCGGTCATATCTCACTTGGGAACCCCTTAACCTTCACTCAGAAAAGGGTTCTCTCGGTCATGTATCACTCGGAAAACACCCTAACCTTACTTCACTCGGAAGAGGTTCTCTCGACCATACCTCACTCGAAAACATCCTAATCTTCACTCAGATGCACTCTAATCTTCACTCGGAAACATTCTAATCTTCACTCGAAAGAGGATGAGGGATACTTACTTGAGCGAAATAGGCACAGGATCAATTCCCCTGGCCTTCGCTCGGACAAGACTGATTCCACTTGGCGAGATTCGTTCGGTAATCGACTTTACTACAGCATAAATTCACTCATGAAAATCAATACCAATCACATAGCAACATAAATTCATATGCACATTAGGCAAGATAGTATGGCATTACACACTCAGAAAATTCATTATACATTACACAATTTATTTCACAATCACTCGGTCCCTTGGAATCAATCCTCCGCTTGGCGTGCCTCCAGGGCTCCGACCTCTTCCCTGTCATTGTTTACTAAATTGAAAACCACAGCAAGGGTGAGTGTTTGGCATCATAATTAATCTAGAACAGAAATTAACAAATTACATGCATATAACTCTGTCTGATCACTTTATCATTAAATTGCAAGTCCCACTCAGCAAATATAGCAATTTACACTCGGCATTTATAACAATTCACATTCGGCAAACATAGCTAATCATACTCGAAAAATATAGTTAATCACGCTCAGAAATTACAACAAATCACACTCGGTAAACATCAAATTACACTCGACAAATATATCAAATCATACTCGGCAAATATATCAAATTGTACTCGGTAAATATATCAAATCATACTCGGTAAATATATCAAATTGCACTCGACAAATATATCAAATCATACTTATCACAATACTAAATTCATCAATTGTCACCACTGACTCTCAGACAAAATTGATGCCTAGTATCCGGATACTAAAGGATCGACCTTCAGCTGGGGGTCCTACTTGACACCCCGTGAACCCTGCTTGGTTCACCGAGTCCTGCTTGACTCTCCACCTTGACCACTGGGTCCTGCTTGACCACTGTGTAGCTCAACTGGGCACAAAAACCACGGGAGCCGAAAATAAGGGGCTATACATACCGTCGACCGTCCCATACCACACAATCATACATATTCACATTTCTCATCACAAGTGGCCATCAACAACACATATACTCATCAAACGGGCGACCTGCTTGTCAAGCCCGGCATCACATTGCCACTATACACTTCAATTTATCTCAACATCAAGTATTTTAAACTGTCATCATAAGCCACACACGATCCTCAACCGATCGGTGTCCATATTCATACATACACTCATACACATACATTCACATACAACTTTCATCCAGCATTATTTCTTACCATGTTCACAATCAGTTCAATGACTCAGACCCAAAATATGTCCTATTCTAATTAATTATAACCCGAACACCCCCTTACCTCGGTTCCAAGCTTCAACGATCTGCTCTTGGTACCGATTACGTCCTCTAAGCGTTGGGTTCACAGTTCCACCTTCGAATCCAGCACCAGCTTCGTTAATCAGTCCTCCAATATTTGTGTTGCTACCTACGGGGTCGGAATGCAAAACCCATTAACGTCGTACCACCCTCACAGTCTAAAGACCATTTTCGAGCTTACACTCACCAGAGGAGTGGAAAACAGAACCTTACTCTGCCATGCATGGCCATTCGGTCAGGGAGTGAAAATGAAAAGAGACGAGATAACTCAAATCAAATGGTTCATTGGACTCACCTTGAAACCACGGTCACGTAAACGGGGTTCACTCGAAGTTTTGATGCGAAATGGACCTTCCTCTGGAGTATGCAACTCGGCAACGAGGGAGGAGAAAAAGAAGAAGACGAAGAAACAGAAGAAGAAGAAGAAGAAATAGACGAAGTAGTCGTGTGGATAATGAGGAAGGGAGAAAGGAACCTTCTTTATTTAAAGCTCAGGGGCAAACCGGTCACTTCCCCATTTCTTTTATAATTTCATTAAAAGTTTTAAATAAACTTTTCTCTTCTTCTAATCATACCTCATTTAACCCTTTTAAAATTAATCAATCAAATAAATTTTATTTATTTCCACAATAGTTAATTATTCATAATTGCCTTTATTTTAAAAATAATTCATAAAAATACCCAATAAATCTCTAAAATATTTATTAATATTTTCCACTCATCATAATTTTTACTAAAATATCCAGGATGTTACAGCTATACCCCATGAAAATATGACCCAACAGAGCGGTTAAATTTTTGCATATTTTTTACGGCCATGCTTAGAAAGGCATTGTAGGGTTGCCCCTGAAGTTTTATATTATTTATCCAAGGGAAGGGGCAGATTTTCACCAATGATGAATTTTTAGACAAATTTGAAGGCTATAGCCGAAGAAAATATGACAAAACTGAGCAGTTGAATTTTTGCATAATTTTTTACGGCCACACTTAGAAAGGCATTGTAGGGTTATCCCTAAAGTTTAATCATATTCGTCCAAGGGTAGGCGTAGATTTTCTCCAACGATGAATTTTTATCCAAACTTAAAGGCTATATAGCCCACGGAAATATGACAAAACCGAGCGGTTAATATTTCATGCAATTTTTTATGGACTTACTTAGAAAGGTATTATAGGATTGTCCCTGAAGTTTGATAGGATTTCTCCACTGGAAAGGGTAGATTTTCTCTAGTGTTAAATTTTTAGCCAAAATTGAAGGCTATAGCCCATGAAAATATGACAAAACTGAGTAGTTAAATTTTTGTATAATTTTTTACGGCCACGCTTAGTAAGGAATTATAAGGTTTTCCCTAAAGTTTCATCAGATTTCTCTAAGGGAAGGGGCATATTTTCACCAACGATGAATTTTTAGCCAAATTTGAAGGATAGAGCCCACGAAAATATGACAAAACTGAGCAGTTAAATTTTTACGTAATTTTTTATGGCCATGCTTAGAAATGTATTATAGGGTTGTCCCTGAAGTTTCATCAGATTTCTCCAAGGGAAGGGGCAGATTTTCACTAAAGATGAATTTTTAGTCAAATTTGAAGGCTATACCACATGAAAATATGAAAAAAACTGAGCGGTTGTAGGGTTTTCCTAAAGTTTCATCATATTTGTCCAAGGGAAGGGGCAAATTTTCTCCAACGATGGATTTTTAGCCAAACTTAAAGGCTATAACCCACAGAAATATGAAAACAACGAGCGGTTAATATTTGGTGCAATTTTTTCTAGACATGCTAAGAAAGGTATTATAGGTTTGTCCCTGAAGTTTGGTCGGATTTCTCCAAAGGAAGGGGTAGATTTTCTTCAGTGTTAAATTTTTAACCAAAATTGAAGGCTATAGCCCAGAAAATATGACAAAATTAAGTGGTCAAATTTTTACATAGTTTTTTACGACCATGCTAAGAAAGGCAGTACAAGGTTGCCATTGAAGTTTGGTCAGATTTCTCCAAAGGTAGGGGTAGATTTTATCCAACGATGAATTTTAAGCCAAAATTGAAGGTTATAGCCCACGAAAATATAAGAATACCAAGCGCTTGAAATTTTAAGTAATTTTTTACGTCCATACTTTCAAGGGTATTGCAGGGTTGTCCTTGAAGTTTTGTCGGATTTTTATAAGATAAGGGGCAAATTTTTTCCAACGATGAATTTTTAGCCAAATTTAAAGGCTTAGCCCATGAAAATATGACAAAACTAATCAGTTAATCTTAGGTATAATTTTTTACGGACATGCTTAGAAAGGTATTATAGGGTTGTCCCTGAAGTTGGGTCGGATTTCTCCGGGTCGGATTTCTCCAACTAAAGGGGAAGATTTTCTCCATTGTTAAATTTTTAACCAAAATTAAAGCCCATGAAAATATGACAAAACAAGTGGTTGATTTTTTGAATGATTTTTCATAACTATGCTTAGAAAGACATTATAGGGTTGTCCCTAAAGTTTCATTGGATTTCTCTGAGGGAAGCGGCAGATTTTATCCAATGATGAATTTTAGCCAAAATTAAAGGCTATACCCACGAAAATATGACAAAATTGAGCGGTTGAATTTTTACTTAATTTTTTACGGCAATGCTAAGAAAGGCATTGTAGGGTTGTCCCCGTAGTTTGGTTAGATTTCTCCAAGGAAAGGAGCAGATTTTATTCAACGATGAATTTTAAGCCAAAATTGAAGGCTATAGCCCACGAAAATATGACAATACCAAGCGCTTGAATTTTTAAGTAATTTTTTTCGGCCATACTTTGAAAGGTATTATAGGGTTGTCCCTGATGTTTTGTCGGATTTATAAAAGAGAAGGGGCAAATTTTTTCTAACGATGAATTTTTAGCCAAATTCAAAGGCTAGCCCACGAAAATATGAAAAAACCGAGCGGTTAATCTTAGGTCCAATTTTTTACAGACATGCTTTGAAAGGTATTATACAATTGTCCCTGAAGTTTGGTCGGATTTCTCCAACAAAAGGGGCATATTTTCTCCATTGTGATATTTTTAATCAAAATTGAAGCCCACAAAGTGTGACAAAACTAAGTGGTTGATTTTTTGAATGATTTTTTACATCTATGCTTAGAAAGACATTATAGGGTTGTCCCTAAAGTTTCATTAGATTTCTCTAAGGGAAGCTGTTGATTTTATCCAACGATGAATTTTTAGCCAAAATTGAAGGCTATAGCCCATGAAAATATGACAAAACTGAGCGGTCGAATTTTTACTTTATTTTTTACGGCCATGCTATGAAAGGCATTGTAAGGGTGTCCCCGAAGTTTGGTCAGATTTCTCCAAGAGAAGGGGCATATTTTACCCAATGATGAATTTTAAGCCAAAATTAAAGGATCCCATCAAAATATGACAATACCAAGTGCTAGAATTTTTAAGTAATTTTTTTGGCGACACATTGAAAGGTATTATAGGGTTATCCATGATGCTTCGTCGAATTTCTATAAGAAAAGGGGCAGATTTTTTCCAACGATGAATTTTTAGCCAAATTTAAAGGCTATAGCCCATGAAAATGTGACCAAACAAAGCGGTTGAATTTTTGCATGATTTTTTACGGCCATGCTTAAAAAGGCATTGTAGGGTTGTCGAAGTTTTATATTATTTATCCAAGGGAAGGGGCAGATTTTCACCAATGATGAATTTTTAGACAAATTTAAAGGCTATAGCCAAAGAAAATATGACAAAACTGAGCGGTTGAATTTTTGTATAATTTTTTACGGCCACACTTAGAAAGGCATTATAGGGTTGTCCCTAAAGTTTAATCATATTTGTCCCAGGAAATAGGCATATATTTTCTCCAACGATGAATTTTTAGCCAAACTTATAGGCTATAGCCCACAGAAATATGACAAAACCGAGCGGTTAATATTTGATGCAATTTTTTACGGACATGCTTAGAAAGGTATTATAGGGTTGTCCCTAAAGTTTGGTCAGATTTCTCCAACGGAAGGGGTAGATTTTCTCTAATGTTAAATTTTTAGCCAAAATTGAAGGCTATGTAGTCCACGAAAATATGATAAAACTGAGCGATTGAATTTTTATTTATTTTTTTATGACCATGCTAAGAAAGACATTGTAGGGTTATCCCCGAAGTGTGGTCAGATTTCTCCAAGGGAAGGGGTAGATTTTATCCAACGATGAATTCTAAGCCAAAATTGAAGGCTATAGCCCACAATAATATGACAATACCAAGCGCTTCAATTTTTAAGTATTTTTTTCGGCCACAATTTGAAAGGTATTGTAGGGTTGTCCCTGATGTTTTATCGAATTTCTATAAGAAAAATGGCAGATTTTTTCCAACGATGAATTTTTAGCCAAATTTGAAGGCTATTATGCCCCAACAATAGAGCGGTTGAATTTTTGCGAGATTATTTACGGCCATGCTTAGAAAGGCATTGTAGGGTTGTCCCTGAAGTTTTATACTATTTAACCAAGGGAAGGGGCAGATTTTCACAATTGATGAATTTTTAGACAAATTTGAAGGCTATAGCTGAAGAAAATATGACAAAACTGAGCGGTTGAATTTTTACATAATTTTTTATGGCCACACTTAGAAAGGCATTGTAGGGACACCCTAAAGTTTAATCATATTTGTCCGAGGGAAGGGGAAGATTTTCTCCAACGATGAATTTTTAGCCAAATCAAAGGCTTATATAGCCCACGGAAATATTACAAAACCGAGCGGTTAATATTTGATGTAATTTTTTACGGACATGCTTAGAAAGGTATTATAGGGTGTTCCCTGAAGTTTGGTCGGATTTCTCCAACGAAAAGGGTAGATTTTCTCTAGTGTTAAATTTTTAGCCCACGAAAATATGACAAAATTGAGCGGTTGAATTTTTATTTAATTTTTTACGACCATGCTAAGAAAAGCATTGTAGGGTTGTCCCCGAAGTTTGGTCAAATTTCTCCAAGTGAAGGGGCAGATTTTATCCAACGATGAATTTTAAGCCAAAATTGAAGGCTATAACCCACGAAAATATGACAATACCAAGCGCTTGACTTTTTAAGTAATTTTTTTAGCCACAATTTGAAAGGTATTGTAGGGTTGTCCCTGATGTTTTCTCGAATTTCTATAAGAAAAATGGCAAATTTTTTCCAACGATGAATTTTTAGCCAAATTTGAAGGCTATAGCCCATGAAAATATGACCCAATAGAGCAGTTGAATTTTTACATTATTTTTTACAGCCATGCTTAAAAAGGCATTGTAGGGTTGTCCCTGAAGTTTTATGTTATTTGTCCAAGGGAAAGGGCAGATTTTGACCAATGATGAATTCTTAGACAATTTTGAAGGCTATAGCCGAAGAAAATATGACAAAACTGAGCGGTTGAATTTTTATATAATTTTTTATGGGTACGCTTAGAAAGGTATTGTAGGGTTGTCCCTAAAGTTTAATCATATTTGTCCAAGGGAAGGGACAGATTTTCTCCAACGATGAATTTTTAGACAAACTTAAAGGCTATATAGCCCAAGGAAATATGATAAAACCGAGCGGTTAATATTTAAAGCAATTTTTTATGGACATGCTTAGAAAGGTATTATAGGGTTGTCCCTAAAGTTTGGTCGGATTTCTCCAACGGAAGGGGTAGATTTTCTCTAGTGTTAAATTTTTAGCCAAAATTGAAGGCGTCCACGAAAATATGACAAAACTGAGCGGTTGAATTTTTATTTAATTTTTTACGACCATGCTAAGAAAGGCATTGTAGGGTTGTCCCAGAAGTTTGGTCAGATTTCTCCAAGGGAAGGGGCAGATTTTATCCAATGATGAATTTTAAACCAAAATTAAAGGCTATAGTCCACGAAAATATGATAATACCAAGCGCTTGAATTTTTAAGTAATTTTTTTCGGCCACACCTTGAAAGGTATTGTAGGGTTGTCCCTGATGTTTTGTCGAATTTCTATAAGAAAAGGGGCAAATTTTTTCCAACGATGAATTTTTAGCCAAATTTGAAGGCTATAGCCCATGAAAATATGACCCAACAGAGCGGTTGAATTTTTGCATGATTTTTTACGGCCATGCTTCAAAAGGTAATGTAGGGTTGTCCCTGAAGTTTTATATTATTTGTCCAAGGGAAGGAGCATATTTTCACCAATGATGAATTTTTAGACAAATTTGAAGGCTATAGCAGAAGAAAATATGACAAAACTGAGCGGTTGAATTTTTGTATAATTTTTTACGGCCACACTTAGAAAGGCATTGTAGAGTTGTCCCTAAAGTTTAATCATATTTATCTAAGGGAAGGGGCAGATTTTCTCCAACGATGAATTTTTAGACAAACTTAAAGGCTATATAGCCCAAGGAAATATGATAAAACTGAGCGGTTAATATTTAAAGCAATTTTTTATGGACATGCTTAGAAAGGTATTATAGGGTTGTCCCTAAAGTTTGGTCGGATTTCTCCAACGGAAGGGGTAGATTTTCTCTAGTGTTAAATTTTTAGCCAAAATTGAAGGCGTCCACGAAAATATGACAAAACTGAGCGGTTGAATTTTTATTTAATTTTTTACGACCATGCTAAGAAAGGCATTGTAGGGTTGTCCCAGAAGTTTGGTCAGATTTCTCCAAGGGAAGGGGCAGATTTTATCCAATGATGAATTTTAAACCAAAATTAAAGGCTATAGTCCACGAAAATATGACAATACCAAGCGCTTGACTTTTTAAGTAATTTTTTTCGGCCACACCTTGAAAGGTATTGTAGGGTTGTCCCTGATGTTTTGTCGAATTTCTATAAGAAAAGGGGCAAATTTTTTCCAACGATGAATTTTTAGCCAAATTTGAAGGCTATAGCCCATGAAAATATGACCCAACAGAGCGGTTGAATTTTTGCATGATTTTTTACGGCCATGCTTCAAAAGGCAATGTAGGGTTGTCCCTGAAGTTTTATATTATTTGTCCAAGGGAAGGAGCGTATTTTCACCAATGATGAATTTTTAGACAAATTTGAAGGCTATAGCAGAAGAAAATATGACAAAACTGAGCGGTTGAATTTTTGTATAATTTTTTACAGCCACCCTTAGAAAGGCATTGTAGAGTTATCCCTAAAGTTTAATCATATTTGTCCAAGGGAAGGGGCAGATTTTCTCCAACGATGAATTTTTAGACAAACTTAAAGGCTATATAGCCCAAGGAAATATGATAAAACCGAGCGGTTAATATTTAAATCAATTTTTTATGGACATGCTTAGAAAGGTATTATAGGGTTGTCCCTAAATTTTGGTCGGATTTCTCCAACGGAAGGGGTAGATTTTCTCTAGTGTTAAATTTTTAGCCAAAATTGAAGGCTATAGCCCATGAATATATGACAAAAGTAAGCGGTTGAATTTTTACTTAATTTTTTACGGCCATGCTAAGAAAGGGATTGTAGGGTTGTCCCTGAAGTTTCGTCAGATTTCTCCAATGGAAGGGGCAGATTTTATCCAACGATGAATTTTAGGCCAAAATTGAAGGCTTATAGCCCATGAAAATATGACAATACCAAGCGCTTAAATTTTTAAGTAATTTTTTTCGGTCACTCTTTGAAAGATATTGTAGGGTTGTTCCTGATGTTTTGTCGAATTTCTATAAGAAAAGGGGCAGATTTTTTTCAACGATGAATTTTTAACCAAATTTGAAGGCTATAGCCCATGAAAATATGACCCAACAGAGCAGTTGAATTTTTGCATGATTTTTTATGGCCATGCTTAAAAAGGAATTGTAGGATTGTCCCTAAAGTTTTATATTATTTGTCCAAAGAAGGGGGCAAATTTTCACCAATGATAAATTTTTAGACAAACTTGAAGGCTATAGCCGTAGAAAATATGACAAAACTGAGCGGTTGAATTTTTGCATAGTTTTTTTCGGCAACGCTTAGAAAGGCATTGTATGGTCTTCCCTAAAGTTTAATCATATTTGTCCAAAGGAAGGGGCAGATTTCTCCAACGATGAATTTTTAGCCAAACTTAAAGGCTATAGCCTATGGAAATATGACAAAACCGAGCAGTTAATATTTGATGCAATTTTTTACAGACATGCTTAGAAAGGTATTATAGGGTTGTCCCTGAAGGTTGGTCAGATTTCTCCAACGAAAAGGGTAGATTTTCTCCAGTGGTAAATTTTTAACCAAAATTAAAGGCTATAGCCCACGAGAATATGACAAAACTAAGCGGTTAATCTTCTGAATGATTTTTTCTAGCCATGCTTAGAAAGACATTATAGGGTTGTTCCTAAAATTTTATTGGAGTTTGGTTTAGGGAAGCGTCAGATTTTATCCAATGATGAGTTTTTAGCCAAAATTGAAGGCAATAGCCCAAGAAAATATGACAAAACTGAGTGGTCAAATTTTTACATAGTTTTTTATTGCCATGCTAAGAAAGGCATTATAAGGTTGTCGCTGAAGTTTGGTCTGATTTCTGCATAGGTAGGAGTAGATTTTTTCCAACAATGAATTTTAAGCCAAAATTAAAGGCTATAGCCCACGAAAATATAAGAATACCAAGCCCTTGAATTTTTAAGTAATTTTTTACGGCCACACTTTGAAAGGTATTGTAGGGTTGTCCTTGATGTTTTGTCAGATTTCTATAAGAGAAGGGGTAGATTTTTTCCAATGATGAATTTATAGCAACATTTAAAACCCTTCAAATTCGGTCAAAAGTTCATCGTTGGAGAATTTCTGCCCCTTACCCTTAGAGAAATCTATGAAAATTTAAGGACAATCTTAGAATGTCTTCCAAACATGGCCGCAAAAAAAGAACGCAAAAATTCAACCGCTCGCTTATGTTATATTTTCATGGGCTAGCCTTTAAATTTGGGTAAAAATTCATCGCTGGAGAAAATCTGCCCCTTCCCCTAGAGAAATCTGACGAAACCTCATGGACAACCTTACAATTAATTTCTAAATATGGACATAAAAAATCATCCGCTCGGTTTTATGATATTTTCGTGGGAATGAGCCTTGAAATTTTGATAAAAATTTATCGTTAGTGAAAATCTACCACTTACCTTGGAGCAATGTGATAAAACTTCAGGAAGAACCTTACAATGCCTTTTTAGGTGTGGCTGCAAAAAATCATTTAAAAATGTAACCATTCTGTTTGGTCATATATTCGTGGGCATTAGACTTTAAATTTGGCTCAAAACTCATCAATATTGAAAATATAGTCTTTGCCTTGGAAAAGCTGATGAACCTTCAGGGACAATCTTACAATGCCTTTCTAAGCTTTGCCATAAAAAATCATGGAAAAATTTGACTGTTCGGTTTTGTCATATTTTTGTGGGCATTAACCTTCAAATTTGGGGAAAAATTCATCGTTGGAGAAAATTTGCCCTTCTCTTAGAGAAATCTAATGAAACCTCAAGGGCAACCTTACAATTCATTTCTAAACTTGGCCACAAAAAATCATGCAAGAATTCATCCCCTCGGTTTTATGATATTTTCGTGGGAAGTAGCCTTGAAATTTGGGTAAATATTTATCGTTGGTGAAAATCTTCCATTTCCCTCGTAGCAATGTGTTGAAACTTTAGGAAGAACCTTACAATGCCTTTTTAAGTGTGGCTACAAACAATCGTGTAAAAATTCAAACGTTCAGTTTGATTATATTTTCATGGGCATTAGCCTTCAAATTTAGCTAAAAACTCATCGTTGTGGAAAATATAACCTTTCCCTTAAAAAAATGATGAAACCTTAGAGACAACCTTAACATGCCTTTCTAAGCTTTGCCATAGAAAATCTTGGAAAAATTCAACCACTCAGTTTTCTCATATTTTTCGTGGGCATTAGCCTTCAAATTCAGCCAAAAGTTCATCGTTGGGGAAATTCTACCTCATACCCTTGGAGAAATCTAATGAAACTTTAGGGATAATCTTAGAATGTCTTTCCAAACATGGCCCCAAAAAAAGAATGGAAAAATTCAACCGCTCGGTTGTGATATATTTTCATGGGCACTAGCCTTTAAATTTGGGTAAAAATTCAACGTTGAAGAAAATTTGCCCTTTCCCTTGTAGAAATCTAATGAAACTTCATGGACAACCTTACAATGTCTCTTCAAGTATGGCTATAAAAAGTCATGTGAAAATTCAAATGCTCAGTTTGGTCATATTTTTGTGGGTATTAACCTTTAAATTTGGCTAAAAATTCATCGTTGTGAAAAATATAGCCTTTCTATTGGAAAAAACTGATGAAATTTTAATGACAACGTTACATATCCTTTCTAAGCTTTACTATAAAAATCATAGAAGAATTCAACCGCTTGGTTTTGTCATATTTTTGTGGGCATTAACCTTTAAATTTGGGTAAAAATTCCTCGTTGGATAAAATCTGATGAAACCTCATGTACAACCTTACAATTCATTTCTAAACATGGCCGTAAAAAATCATCCACTCGGTTTTATGATATTTTCATGGGAATAAGCCTTGTAATTTTGATAAAAATTTAATTAGTGAAAATCTGCCACTTACCTTGGAGTAATGTGATGAAACTTCAGGGAAAAACCTTACAATGCCTTTTTAAATGTGGCTATAAAAAATTGTTTAAAAATTCAACCATTCGGTTTGGTCATATATTCGTGGGCATTAGACTTCAAATTTGGCTAAAAAATCATCAATATGGAAAATATAGCCTTTCCCTTGGAAAAACCTGATACAACTTCAGGGCATATCATACAATGCCTTTCTAAGCTTTGCTGTAAAAAATCATGGATAAATTCGACTGTTCATTTTTGTCATATTAATGCCTTCAAATTTGGATAAAAATTCATCATTGGAGAAAATTTGCCCCTTCTCTTGGAGAAATCTGATGTAACCTCAAGGGCAACCTTACAATTCGTTTCTAAACTTGGCCACAAAAAATCATGCAAGAATTCATCCACTCGGCTTTATGATATTTTTATGGGAATTAGCTTTGAAATTTTGGTAAAAATTTATCGTTGAAGAAAATCTGCAATTTCCCTTGGAGCAATGTGTTGAAAATTCAGGGAGAACCTTACAATACCTTTTTAAGTATGGCTGCAAAAAATCGTGTAAGAATTCAACTGTTCGGTTTGGTCATATTTTTATGGGCATTACCTTGAAATTTGGCTAAAAACTCATCGTTATGGAAAATATAGCCTTTCCCTTGGAAAAACTGATGAGACTTTAGAGACAACCTTATAGTGCCTTTCTAAGCTTTGCCGTAGAAAATATTGGAAAAATTCAACCGCTTGGTTTTCTTATTTTTTTGTGGGAATTAGCCTTCAAATTCGGTCAAAACTTTATCATTGGAGAAATTCTTCCCCTTACCCTGGGAGAAATCTAATGAAACTTTAGCGACAATCTTAGAATGTCTTTCCAAACATAGCCGCAAAAAAAGAACGTGAAAATTCATCTTGTGTTATATTTTCATGGGTAAAAATTGAACATTGAAGAAAATTTACCCCTTCCCTTGTAGAAATGTAATGAAACTTCAGGGAGAACCTTACCAAGCCTTTTTAAGCATTACCGTAAAAAAATAATGCAAAAATTCAACCGCTCATTTTGGTCATATTTTCATGGTCATTAACCTTTAAATTTGGCTAAAAATTCATCGTTCTGAAAATATAGCCTTTCTATTGGAAATATTTGATGAAATTTCAGGGCAAACTTACAATTCCTTTCTAAGCTTTACCGTAAAAAATCATGGAAGAATTCAACTGCTTGGCTTGTCATATTTTACTGGGCATTAGCCTTTAAATTTGGGTAAAAATTCATCGTTAGAGAAAATCTGCCCCTGCCCTTGGAGAAATCTGATGAAACCTCATGGACAACCTTACAATTCATTTCTAAACATGGCCGCAAAAAATCATCTGCTCAGTTTTATGATATTTTCGTGGGAATGAGCCTTGAAATTTCGATAAAAATTTATCGTTGGTGAAAATCTGCCACTTCCCTTGGAACAATGTGATGAAACTTCAGGGAGAACCTTACAATGCCTTTTTAGGTGTGGCCACAAAAAATTGTTTAAAAATTTAACCATTCGGTTTAGTCATATATTCGTGGGAATTAACCTTCAAATTTGGCTAAAAGCTCATCAATATGGAAAATATAGCCTTTTCCTTGGAAAAGCTTATGAAACTTCAGGGACAATCTTACAATGCCTTTCTAAGCTTTGCCGCAAAAAATATGGAAAAATTCAACCGTTCGGTTTTGTCATATTTTCATGGGCTAATGCCTTCGAACTCAGGCAAAAATTCATCGTTGGAGAAATTCTTCCCCTTACCCTGGCAGAAATCTAATGAAACTTTAGGGACAACCTTAGAATGTCTTTCCAAGCATGGCAGCAAAAAAGAACGTAAAAATTCAACCGCTCGCTTGTGTCATATTTTCATGAGCATTAGCCTTTAAATTTGGGAAAAAACTCAACATTGAAGAAAATTTACCCATTTCCTTGTAGGAATCTTATGAAACTTTAGGGACAACCTTACAATGTCTCTGCAAGCATGGCCACAAAAAGTCATGCAAAATTTAACCGCCTGGTTTTGTCATATTTTCATGGGTATTAGCTTTCAAATTTGGCTAAAAATTCATTGTTGAACAAAATCTGCCCCTTCCCTAAGAGAAATATGATAAAACCTTAAGGATAACCTTACAATGCCTTTCTAAGCATGGCTGCAAAAAATTATGCAAAAATTGATCCGCTCAGTTTTATGATATTTTTGTGGGAATTAGCCTTGAATTTTCGGTAAAAATTCATCGTTGGTGAAAATCTGTAACTTCTCTTAAAGAAATCTGATGAAACCTCAGGAGAACCATACAATGCCATTTTAAGCATGACCGTAAAAAATTGTGTAAAATTTCAACTGTTCAGTTTGGTTATATTTTCGTGGGCATTAGCCTTCAAATTTGGCTAAAAACTCATCGTTGTGGAAAATATAGCCTTTAGAAAAGGCTAATAAAACTTTAGAGACAACCTTACAATGCCTTTTTAAGCTTTGCCGTAAAACAATCATAGAAAAACTTAACTACTCGGTTTTGTCATATTTTCGTAGTGCCTTCAAATTCAGCCAAAAATTCATCGTGAGAGAAATTCTGCTCCTTACCCTTAGGGAAACCTAATGAAACTTTAGAGACAACCTTAGAATGTCCTTCCAAGCATGGCTGCAAAAACGAACGCAAAAATTCAACTGCTCACTTGTGTCATATTTTCGTGGGCATTATCCTTCAAATTTGGGTAAAAATTCAACGTTGAAGAAAATTTGCCCCTTCCCTTATAGAAATCTTATTAAACCTTTAGGGACAACCTTACAATGTCTCTACAAGCATGACCATAAAAACTTATGTAAAAATTCAACCGCTCGGTTTGGACATAATTTCGTTGGCATTAGTCTTTAAATTTCGCTAAAAATTCATCATTGTGAAAAATATAGCTTTTCTATTGAAAAAACTCGATGAAACTTCAACGACAAGCTTACAATGCCTTTCTAAGTTTTGCCGTAAAAAATATGGAAGAATTCAACCGTTTTGTTTTGTCATATTTTCGTGGGTATTAGCCTTCAAATTTGGGTAAAAATTCATTGTTGGAGAAAATCTACCCCTTTGAGAAATCTGATGAAACCTCAAGGATAACCTTACAATGCCTTTGTAACCAAAGCCACAAAACATCACCCAAAAATTCTTCCGCTTATTTTTATGATATTTTTGTGGGAATTAGCCTTGAAATTTCAGTAAAGATTCATCGTTTATGAAAATCTACCACTTCCCTTGGAGAAATCTGAGGAAACTTAGGGGGAAACTTACAACGCCTTTTTAAGTGTGGCCGTAAAAAATCATGTAAAAAATCAACTGTTCGATTTTGTCATATTTTCATAGGCATTAGCCTTCAAATTTGGTTAAAAACTCATTGTTGTGGAAAATATAGCCTTTAGAAAAGGCTTATAAAACTTTAGAGACAACCTTACAATGCCTTTTTAAGTTTTGCCGTAAAACAATCATAAAAAAATTCAACTACTCGGTTTTGTCATATTTTCGTAATGCCTTCAAATTCGGCCAAAAATTCATTGTGAGAGAAATTTTGCTCCTTACCCTTAGGGAAATCTAATAAAACTTTAGAGACAACCTTAGAATGTCTTTCTAAGCATAGCTACAAAAACGAACGCAAAAATTCAACTGCTCGCTTGTGTCATATTTTTGTGGGCATTATCCTTCAAATTTGGGTAAAAATTCAACGTTGAAGAAAATTTGCCCCTTCCCTTATAGAAATCTTATTAAACCTTTAGGGACAACCTTACAATGTCTCTACAAGCATAACCATAAAAATTCATGTAAAAATTCAACTGCTCGGTTTGGACATAATTTCGTGGGCATTAGTCTTTAAATTTCGCTAAAAATTCATCATTGTGAAAAATATAGCTTTTCTATTAAAAAACTCGATGAAACTTCAGGAACAAGCTTACAATACCTTTCTAAATTTTGCCATAAAAATCATGGAAGAATTCAACCGTTTCGTTTTGTAATATTTTCATGGGTATTAGCCTTCAAATTTGGGTAAAAATTCATTGTTGGAGAAAATCTGCCCCTTCGAGAAATCTAATGAAACCTCAAGGATAACCTTATAATGCCTTTGTAACAAGAGCCACAAAACATCATCCAAAAATTCTTCCGCTTATTTTTATATTTTCGTGGGAATTAGCCTTGAAATTTCGGTAAAGATTCATCGTTTATGAAAATCTACCACTTCCCTTGGAGAAATCTAAGGAAACTTCAGGGGGAACCTTACAACGCCTTTATAAGTGTGGCCGTAAAAAATCATGTAAAAAATCAACCGTTCGGTTTTGTCATATTTTCATGGGCATTAGCCTTCAAATTTGGCTAAAAACTCAACGATGTGGAAAATATAGTCTTTCCCTTGGAAAAGGCTGATGAAACTTCAGGGACAACCTTACAATGCCTTTCTAAGCTTTACGGTAAAAATCATTGAAAAATTCAATCGCTCGGTTTTGTCATATTTACGTGGGTATGCCTTCAAATTTAACCAAAAATTAATTGTTGGAGAAATTCTACCCCTTACCCTAGAGAAATCTGATGAAACTTTAGGGAGAACCTTAGACTGTCTTTCCAAGCATGGTCGTAAAGAAGAACGTAAAAATTTAATCGCTCTTTTTTGTCATATTTTCATGGGCATTAGTCTTCAAATTTGGGTAAAAATTCAAAGTTGAAGAAAATTTTCCCCTTCCCTTGGAAATATCTTATGACACTTCAGGGATAAACTTACAATGTATCTCCAAGCATGGCCGCAAAAAGCCATGCAAAAATTCAACCCCTCGTTTTGGTTATATTATCATGAGCATTAGCATTTAAATTTGGCTAAAAACTTATCATTGCAGAATATATAGCCTTTCCCATGGAAAACACTGAGGAAAGTTCAGGGAGAATCTTGCAATGCCTTACTAAGCTTTGCCACAAAAAATATAAAAATCATGGAAAACGCTGAGGAAAGTTCAGGGAGAATCTTCCCTTTCCCTTGGAGAAATCTAGTGAAACTCCAGGGATAACCTTACAGTGCCTTTCAAAGCATGGCCGTAAAAAATCATGTAAAAATTCACTCGCTTGATTTTAGCATATTTTCATGGGCATTAGCCTCGAAATTTGGGTAAAATTCATCGTTGGTGAAAATCTGCCACTTCCCTTGGAGCAATCATATGAAACTTCTGGGAGAACCTTACAATATCTTTCTAAGCTTTGCCATAAAAAATCATGGAAAAAGTCAACCGCTCAATTTTATCATATTTTGGTGGGCATTAGCCTTCAAATTTGGGTAAAAATTCATTGTTGCAGAAAATATAGCCTTCTTATTGGAAAAAGCTGATGAAACTTCAGGGACAACCTTACAATACCTTTCTAAGCTTTTCTGTTAAAAATCATAGAAGAATTCAACTGCATGGTTTTGTCATATTTTCATGGGCCCTTTAAATTTGGGTAAAAATTCATTGTTGGAGAAAATCAGCCCCTTCTCTTGGAGAAATCTGATGAAATCTCAAGGACAACCTTACAATGTCTTTCTAAGCATGACCACCAAAAATATGCAAAAGTTCTTCCGCTCAATTTTATGATATTTTCGTGGGAATTAGCCTTGAAATTTCGATAAAAGTTCATCGTTGGTAAAAATCTACAACTTCCCTTGGAGAAATCTGATGAAACTTCAGGGGAACTTTACAACGCCTTTTTAAGCGTGGCCGTAAAAAATCATGTAAAAAATCAACCATTCGGTTTGGTCATTTTTTCGTGGGCATTAGCCTTCAAATTTGGCTAAAAACTCACCGTTGTGGAAAATATAGCCTTTCCATTGGAAAAAGCTTATGAAACCTCAAGGACAATCTTACAATGCCTTTCTAAACTTTGCCACAAAAAATCATGAAAAAATTCATCCGTTCGATTTTGTCATACTTTCGTGGGCATTAGCCTTCAAATTTGGCCAAAAATTCATCGTTGGAGAAATTCTGCCCCTCACCTTGGAGAAATATGATAAAACTTTAGGGACAACCTTAGAATGTCCTTGCAAGCATGGTCGTAAAAAAGAACGCTAAAATTAAACCGCTCGCTTTTGTCATATTTTCATGAGCATTAGCCTTCAAAGTTGGGTAAAAATTCATCGTTGTTGAATATATAGCCTTTCCCTTGGAAAAGTTTATGAAACTTCAGGGACAACCTTACAACGTCTTTCTAAACTTTACCGCAAAAAATCATGGAAAAATTGAACCCTTCAATTTTCTTATATTTCTGTGGGCATTAGCGTTCAAATTTTGGTGAAAATTTATCGTTGGAGAAAATCTGCCCTTTCCCTTTGAGAAATCCAGAGAAACTTCAGACACAACCTTACAGTGCCTTCAAATTTTCGTGAGGATTAACCTTCAAATTCATAGTTGTAAAACATATAGTCTTTCCCTTAGAAAAAATTGATGAACCTTCATGGAAAACTTTACAATATCTTTCTAAGCTTTTTCGTAAAAAATCATAAAAAAAATTAAACTAGTCGGTTTTGTCATATTTTTGTGGGCATTAGCCTTTAGATTTTAGTGAAAATTCATCTGGAGAAAATCTATCCATTCCCTAGGAGAAATCTAGTGAAACTTCAGGGACATCCTTACACTAGCTTTCTATGCATGACCGTAAAAAATCATGTAAAAATTTTTCCGCTCGGTTTTAGCATATTTTCGTGGGAACGCCTTGAAATTTGGGAAAAAATTAATCGTTGTCGAAAATCTGCCACTTCCCTTAGAGCAATCTGATGAAACTTCTGGGAGAACCTTACAAAGCCTTTTTAAGCATGGCCATAAAAAATCAAGTAAGAGTTCAACCGCTCGGCTTGGTCATATTTTCGTGAGGATTAACCTTCAAATTTGGCTAAAAATTCATCATTTTAGAATATACAGCCTTTCCCTTGGAAAAAGTTAATGGAACTTTAGGGACAACCTTACAATGCCTTTCTAAGCTTTTCCGCAAAAAATCATCGAAAAATTAAACCACTCGGTTTTGTCATATTCTATGGGCATTAGCCTCCAAATTTCAATGAAAATTCATCGTTTTGGAATATATAGCCTTTCCCTTGGAAAAAGTTAATGAAACTTCAAGGACAACCTTACAATGTCTTTCTCAACTTTGTCGTAACAAATCATGGAAAAATTCAACCGCTCGGTTTTGTCATATTTTTATGGGCATTAGGCTTTAAATTTTTGTCCAAAAATTCATCGTTAGAGAAATTCTGCCCCTTACCCTGGAGAAATCCGACGAAACTTTAGGGACAACCTTAGAATGTCTTTCCAAGCAAGGCCGCAAAAAATTGTGTAAAAATTCAACCGTTCAGTTTGGTCAAATTTTTATGGACATTAGCCTTCAAATTTGGCTAAATATTTATCATTGTAGAAAATATAGTCTTTTCCTTGGAAAAAGTTGATGAAACTTCAGGGACAACCTTACAATGCCTTTCTAAGCATGGTCGTAAAAAAGCATGCAAAATTCAACTGCTCTGTTTTGTCATATTTTCATGGGCATCAGCCTTTAAATTTACATAAAAATTCATCGTTAGAGAAAATCTGTTCATTCCCTTGTAGAAATCTGATGAATTTTCAGGGACAATGTTAAGGTGCCTTTCTAAGCATGGCCATAAAGAAGCATGTCAAAATTCAATCACTCGATTTTGTTATATTTTCGTGGGCGTTAGCCTTCAAATTTGGGTAAAAATTCATCGTTGGTAAAAATCAGCCACTTCCCTTAGAGTATTCTACTGAAACTTCAAGAATAAACTTATAATGCCTTTTTAAGCAACACCGTAAAAAAACATGTAAAATATCAATAGTTCTGTTGGTCATATTTTTGTGGGCATTAATATTCAAATTTCGCTAAAAATTCATCGTTGTGGAAAATATACCTTTTTCCCTTTAAAAAATCTGATGAAACTTCAGGGCAACCTTACAATTTCTTTCTAAGCATGGCCACATGAACTCATGCAAAAATTCAACCGCTCAATTTTGTCTTATTTTTGTGGACATTAGCCTTTAAATTTGGGTAAAAATTCATCGTTCGAGAAAATCTGCTCATTTTCTTGGAGAAATCTAATGAAACTTCAGGAACAACCTTACATTGGATTTCTAAACATGACCAAAAAAAATCGTGTAAAAATTCAACTGTTTGATTTTGTCATATTTTCGTGAGCATTAGCCTTCAAATTGGGCTAAAAGTTTATCGTTCTGCAAAATATGTCATTTCCCTTGAAAAAATCTAATGAACCATCAAGGAAAATGTTACAATGCCTCTCTAAGCATGGCCACAAAAAATCATGTAAAAATTCAAATACTTCCTTTTGTCATATTTCCGTAGGCATTACCCTTCAAATTTGGTTAAAATTTCATCAATGAAGAAAATCCCTCCTTCCCTTAGAGAAATCTAATGAAACTTTAGAGACAACCTTACAATGCCTTTCTAAGCATGGCCACAATAAACCATGTAAAAAATCAACCGTTTATTTTGTCATGTTTTCGTGGGTTTTGGCCTTCAAATTTGGGTAAAAATTCATCATTGGAGAAAATCTGTCTCTTCCCTTAGAGAAGTCTGATGAAACTTTAGGGACAACCTTACAAAGCCTTTCTAAGTATGGTCGTAGAAAAGAATGCAACAATTCAACCGCTCAGTTTTGTCATTTTTTCGTGTGCATTAGCTTTTAAATTTGGCTAAAAACTCGTCGTTGGAGAAAATATGCCCCTTCCCCTAGAGAAATCTAATGACACTTTAGAAAAAACCTTACAATTCCTTTCTAAGCTTGGCCACAAAAAATCATGCAAAAATTCAACCACTTGGTTTTGTCATATTTGTGTGGGCTAAAAATTCATCGTTTGAGAAAATCTTCTCCTTCCCTTGGAGAAATCTGATAAAACTTTAGGGACAACCTTGTTGTGCCTTTTGAAGCATGGCCACAAAAAATATGCAAAAATTCAACCGCTTGATTTTGTCATATTTTTTATGGGCATTAGCGTTCATATTTAACTAAAAATTCATCGTAGGAGAAAATTTACCCTTCCCTTAGAGAAATCTAATGAAACTTCAAGGACAACCTTACAATGCATTTCAAAGCATGGCCATAAAAAATCATGTAAAAGTTCAACCGCTCTGTTTTGTCATATTTTTGTGGGTTTTAGTCTTTAAATTTGGGTAAAAATTCATCGTTGGAGAAAATCTACCCCTTCTCTTGGAGAAAAATTGATGAAACTTCAGGGACAATCTTGTAATGCCTTTCTAAGCAAGGCCACAAAAAAATACAAATATTCAGCCGCTCGATTTTGTCATATTTTCATGTGTATTAGCTTTTAAATTTAGCTAAAAAGTCATCATTGGAGAAAAAATCTACCCATTCCCAAAGTTAAATTTGATGGAATTTCAGAGATAACCTTATAATGTCTTTCTAAGCATGGTTGCAAAAATTCAACCGCTCAGTTTTTTCTTATTTTCGTGGGCATTATAGCCTTTAATTTGGGTAAAAATTCATCATTCGAGAAAATCTGCCCCTTCCCTTGGAGAAATCTGATGAAACTTCAGGAATAACCTTACAATGGCTTTTTAAGCATTGTCATAAAAAATCATGCAATTAGTCAACCGTTTGTTTTTGTCATGTTTTCATGGGCATTAGCCTTCAAATTTGAGTAAAAATTCATTGTTGGAGAAAATTTGTCATTTCCCTTGGTGAAATCTTATGAAACATCAAGGACAATCTTATAATGTTTTTCTAAGCATGGCCATAAAAAACTATGTAAAAATTCAACCGTTTAGTTTTGTCATATTTTCGTGATTATTAGCCTTTAAATTTGGGTAAAAATTCATCGTTGGAAAAAATCTACCTCTTCCCTTAGAGAAATCTGATGAATCTTTAAGGACAACCTTATAATGCCTTTCTAAGCATGGCCGTAAAAAATCATGCAAAAATTTAACCGTTCAGTTTTGTCATATTTCTCGTGGGCATTAGCCTTCAAGTTTGACAAAAAACGTTAGAGAAAAATTATGAAACTTTGGGAACAAGAAGATAATGTGTTTCTAAGAATTGCTGCTAAAAACCATGCAAAAACCTTATTATCTATATGAAGGTTCTTGTTTTAAACGTAGTTTCTTTTTACCAACTACTATGTTTTTGAAATTCCATAACTACAAAATGCATTTCCTGCACTAGATTTTAAGAATACAATTACTTTATCACTTTTATCATTTGTTTTTCCTTTTTGTTAGTGCTTAAATTAAATAGATATATATGTTGGGTAGTTAAGTGTTATTATCTTTTTCAAGTTTATGTGCCCCTCCATTATGTCCTCTAAATTGCTAATTTTTTTAATACAGTTGATTGGTTTATAAGACATGAATGGCTCCATCACTAAATTCTCCCAAATCCCAATCACTTGATATTGAATTTAAATCATGTTACTTTCTATGTAATCAAACTAATGACATTAAAAGATAGTATCCTATTTATAGTTAGGTGAAGAACTGATTAATGTCATTTTGTTATTTCTATAAAGTTTGGTTAGTTGTAAGCTAGTTTCTTTTTAGTTGTCTTTTTTAATTGAATTGTTTCTCTTGTTTGTGTGAACTACAAGCTAGTTAAGTTTTCCATTCTTTTCATTGATATATCTATGTACATGTTAATAAGTAACAGGTAACAAGGTAACAAGTGGCGAGTAACTGATAACGGGTAACAAGTAACAGGTAACAGAGTAGTAGGTAGCAGGTAAGAGGTAGCAGGTAATAGGTAACATGTAACAGGTATAACAGATAACAGGTAACAAGTAGCAGGTAGCAGGTAGTAGGTTACAGGTTACCGTTACAGGTAGTATGCTGTAAGTAGCAGGTTAAAGGTAGTAAATAACAGGTTACAGGTTGTAGGTTGCAGATTGTAGGTAACAGGTAACAAATAACAGGTTGTAGGTAATAGGTAACAGGTTACAAGTAACAGGTAACAGGTAGCAGATAGCAGGTAGCAAGTTATAGGTTGCAAGTAGTAGGTTACAGGTTGCAGATTGCAGGTCCCAGTTGCTACCTGATAATTGGTAACAGATAAGTAGATAACAGATCAATTTCAAAGTCAAGGTAACAGGTACCCTAATCCCTTACCAAACCCTAATCGAACCCGAAACCTTGACTTTAAACCTTAACCATGCTAGTCCTAAAACCGTAAACAACCTTATTCCCTAAAAAACCTTAAAACCTAAATCCTAAACCTTATTTATAATTTTTTTGAAAAATATTATTTTATTAAAATTATTATTTTATTTTATTACTTTATTAACACTCTCCACCACTAAACCGTGAATCAATGACTTGACTAATTCAATCATTGGTCGAGTTTGTAAAATATTGAGTAAAACTAAAAAGTGAAATTGTTTGTTATCACCATGTAAGTAAAAATGTTTTTTAGAGAACAAGCATGAGTAACTCGACTTTCACTATTAATTTCTTAATAAAAATATCACAGAATATACTAGTGATTATAGGAGTAAATTCATTAAGAATAAACAAGAACTTTGTGTCATGGTTTGTAGTTAGAAAAACAAACACAAGAAAGGTCTTTCCTATTCAACTTAACAACAGGAAATAAATCAAACCAATAAATAAGAGATGTCAAAATTTCTTTGAGTTTAGTTTCAGCTATTAAAATTTATAGAGCATTAACTTAAATGTCAAGCCTTCGAGTTATTTATAGCATCAAAAACCTAAGACATTCTAATAAAATTTACTTGAGATTATCAACCAACCACTTTAGAACAAAATACAAGTATATCTACACCAATTTAGCATATTAACTACAGATAAAGTCATAAGATGTCATAGATTAAATATCATAATATACTTACTTTAATAGTTTAATCATAAATAGTTAGGTCAGTAGAACTTGGAAATTTCTTTCTACGTGTAATATTTTGGTCATATTCCTTATGTTGATTTATTCTCGTTTTGACTTAAATTTGATCTTAATTATCAAGATTTTAACTTGTGTGACTCAATCACTAATCTAAGTAATTAATCTCAAGTTGTTGTGTGTCATATGAGACCCCAAACTAGGATTGAATTGTCACAAATCATATCGTGACTAAGATTCTATCCTATCATTTCCTATTTGAGTTCTCTTAGAATTTCGCAGAATGAATTACTATTATTTACCTAGTTACTGAATTCTTAGATCAAACTAGTTGATTCTTATAATGTACTTGGGTTATAAGTACAACCAGAATTGTCTTCTATTCTTAGAGTCATACTTGAACTAGTTGGCTTGTCATATCATCTACTATATTTATTATTTAGCAGTTGAAAACAAACTAAAACACACACACATATATATTTGCTAAAACTTTTAAAAGAATATATTAAAAGAGACATAAAATAAACACTTATTTTAAGATGAACGAATTTTAATAACAATTAATTTTTATTTTTATTAAAAATTATAATAATGTATTTTTTAATTAAAAGGTCAAATATCATTATATATACACAAAGGCATAATAGAATTTTAAAAAAAAGTTAAAAAAGACATAAAATAAATATTCCTATTATAAGTTAAAAATAAAAATAGCCAAATTTTAAAATAATTATTTTTTTCATTTTTATTAAAATTATAATAAATTAATTTTTAATTAAAAGAACAAATAATATATTATATATGCTAGATTTTAAATGAAAAAAAAACTAAAGGAATCAAAAAATAAGCATTCATATCCTTTATTTTAAATTTAAATAGCCAAACTTTATAAACAAAAACTGGAAAAAAGGAAGAGATGGAAAGGAGACTTGATGAGATCGAAGTAAAATGGGCCCAAGTCCAAATAGGTGAAAAATGTGCAAGTTGGTTATGTTGATGGATGATTGTGCTTAATGTATAAAAAGAGGAATATGAAAAGAAAAGGGATCATGGGTTGAGGTACGAAGTAATTTTGTTTGTTCTCAAGCATATTTGCCCGACAGAGAATAACATTTCTCTAAAAGAGCCACGAGCTCTAGACTAGGTAGAGTTTGCCTCTACCAGAATACTTGATCTGTAATTTCCCACTTTTATCACGATAAATTCTTCTATTTGTCAATATAAAATTTGGGTTCCTAGTAAGACCATTAGAGAGAGAAACAAGAGCAGGAGAAAGAAATATAGGTCATTACCATGTTGGAGTCAGATATCGTCATCAACAATGTTTAAAAAACTAGATCAGACCAGACTAGTTGGTTCAACTAGAATGTATCTCAATGAGGGAACTTAAAAATCTTTGAAAGCTATAAGCTCTCAGGTAATTTTTCAAAAAGTAGAAGCTTATAGCTTTTAAGTACCATTTTCCATTTATTGAGATTTTACATTGAATATTTTAAAAAAAAATTGTCCCTTCCCTTAGAGAAAACTAATAAAACTTTAGGGAAAACCTTACAATGCATTTTTAAGTATGGCTGTAAAAATATACAAAAATTTAACCGCTTGGTATGGTTATTGTGTTTGAATATGGTTTCAGGATCACAAATTTTGATAATGACAAAGGACTCTTTGAAGAAAACTTGGAGAAACAAGAAAATGCATCAGACCTGTAAAAACACGCAGGCTAATCGATTAGGCAACCAGATCTAATCGATTACATAGTTCCTGTCTCGAATCTAATCGATTACACCAACAAGACTAATCGATTACTGAACCTCTGTTTGAATTAAATGCATCAGGTATTTGCGCTAATCGATTACAGGACATATATAATCGATTACAAAGCTCCTGGAATGACACCTAATCGATTATATACAAGGACAATCGATTACAAAACTGGTAAACAAATTAAATGCATCAGGTGCCAGTCCTAGTCGATTACAAGATGGAGCATAATCGATTATCAAGTTTCTGAGTTAAAGTTAATCAATTACAAGGGATAGGCTAATCGATTACAACGCGAGTTACACTGCAGATTTCAAAAGCTAATCGATTACAGCTCGAGGCGTAATCGATTAGGGTCGTGCCAGAATTTTGGGAAAGTGCTTTTTAAGTGGAAACCAACTCATTTCTCCACATCTCTCAGGCACCCACGAGCTGCAACGGCTAGGAACTCCATTATGCTCATCTCCAAGCCCTATAAATGCAAGACTCCTTCAAGCTACTAAATGCAACACACAAATCCATCAAAGGGAAATCAAATCTTGAGTCTTGTGAGTTCTATCCTTGTATAGTTTCATTTTTCTGAAACTTAGAGCTTAAACTTGTATATTCTCTCTTGTTGAGAGTTAGAAATAATGTGAGCCTTCATTTGTATATCTACTCTATTAAGAGAGTTACTTGCTTATAAACACTACACCAAACACAAAGGTTTTCACTCTAGGTTGAGTGGTCACAAAGGTTGGGTTCAACCTTTGGGTATTGAGAGTTTGAGAGATTGGTTGGGTTACCCTTGTGCTAGTGAGGATTGAGTTCTTGAGTGTGGGACACGAGGAAGCTGCAATTGCTCATAGCTTGTAATCTCTAAATCTCAATAGTGGAAATCCTTCAAGTGGGTTGCTTGAAGGCGAGGTGGAACTCGTTAAATTGGTTTGCAAGCTCTTCTCCCTTACTCTTTTACATTCATATACTGCACTTAATTGATTTGTGTTGGTTGATTGTGGTTTATATACTTAAGCTTGCTTGAATTAGTTAACTTTGAATATTGCACACCAAGTGTTTGACAAATTGTCTCAGCTACATACACCTCTTGTTTTGCATTGTCTCTTACATTAAACTTGATTTCACTTGCATAATCTTTAAATTTGTGATAAAAGAATCAAGTTCAAAGGCATTCCAAGCAAAGTTTTAAAAACTCAATTCACCCCCGTGAGTATTGAGGCCACTTGAATAACAGTTATCTTTTTCATGGGCATTAGCCTTCAAAATTTTATTAAAAACTCATTTGTTGGAGAAAATTTATGAAACTTTGGGAATAAGAAAATAGTGTGTTTCTAAGCATTGCTGCAAATAACCATGCACAAATTCAAACTCCGGTTAACATTTTTCGTTTATTGGGATTTTACACTGAATATGTTTAAAAAAATTGTCCCTAACCTTGAAGAAAACTTATGAAACTTTGGGGATAACCTAACAATGCCTTTTTAAGCATGGTCTTAAAAAAATCATGCAAAAATATAACCGCTCGGTATGGTCATCTTTTTTCATGAACATTAAGCTTCAAGTTTTATTAAAAATTCATCAATTGGAGAAATTTTATGAAACTTTAGGAACAAGAAGACAGTGCGTTTCTGAGCATTACTGTAAAAAATCATGCAAAAATTTAAGCTCTACATACCATTTTTTATTTATTGGGATTTTACACTAAATATTTTTTAAAAAACAATTTGTCTCTTCCCTCGGAGAAAACTGATGAATCTTTGGGGACAACCTTACAATGTCTTCCTAAGCATAGTCGTAAAAAATTATGTCAAAATTCAACCGCTCAATATGGTTATCTTTTCATGAGCATTGCCTTCAAAATTTTATTAAAATTATATCCGTTGGAGAAAAATTATGAAACTTTGGGAATAAGAAGATAGTGTGTTTCTAGGCATTACTACCATAGGTACCATTTTCCATTTATTGGGATTTTACACTGAATATTTTAAAAGAATCTGTCACTTTCCTTGGAGAAAACTAATGAAACTTTGGGGACAACCTTACATGTCTTTTTAAGCATAGCCGTAAGAAATTATACAAAAATCTAACCGCTCAGTATGGTCATCTTTTTTTGAGGGCGTTAACTTTCAAAATTCATCTATTGAGAAAAATTAAGAAACTTTAGAAACAAGAAAATAGTGTATTTCTAAACATTGCTGTAAAAAAACCATATAAAAGTTTGAGCTCTTGGTACCATTTTCCATTTATTAAGGTTTTACACTAAATATCTTTTTTTTTAAATGTCTCTTCCGTGAGAGAAAACTGATGAAACTTTGAAGACAACTGTACAATGTCTTTCTAAAATGGCCGTAAAAAGACATATAAAAATTCAACTGTTGAATATGGTATCTTTTTCGTAAGCATTAGCCTTTAATATTTTATTAAAAATTCATGTTCTAAGCATTGCTCCAAAAAATCCTACAAAATTTCAAACTCTGGGTACTAAATTTTTTTAAAAATCTATCCCTTTCCTAAAAAAAAATAATGAAATTTAAAGACAACCTTCCAATGTCATTCTAAACTTAACCGTAAAAAATCATATAAAAATTCAATTGCTTATTATGATCATTTTTTTTATAAGCATTACCTAACCGTGACCGTTGGACAGTCGAGAGTTTTGGTGGTATCAATACCATGCTTTCGATGTTTGACACTCGACTTCTAGTGACGAATCCAATACCATGCTTCTCGTGTTGACACCAGAATCCCGTGTCCAATACCTTCTTTTTATTCACCCGTTTCAAAATTATTTTGGCTCAGAACTTGTAATTGTATTTTAGAAGTCAAATAATTAAGTATCCTAACATTTATCCGAAATTCATGTTAAAGTTGCTTAGAGTGAAAGCAGCCGAAATAATTGTTAATAGCGAAACACAACTACTTATTACGCCCTCTTCAAAGCCTAACAAATTTAATTACTATAGTTCAATACATTAAAATGTTAATTATTTTTGTTATGTTTTTAAAAATATCCTTAATATTAATAAAGAGAAGTAAATTTTTTTCATCCCCTTACTATTATGAGAATGTGTTAAAGAAGATTTCATGAAATTTTAGATGCCATTTTGCATGAAAGTGGGAGCTTCAACACGGTCCCCTTTCCTTTCTTCATCTATCAGTCCTTACTAATGAGTGTGAAGCTTTGTCATTTAAAAAAAAAATGGGTGTCCCTTGCTTGTACATATGTTTAGGGTGTGCCGGAGTGGGGTACCTTTTCCCAATTGTTTTGTTCTTTAAATCTTTAGTTCGATTTTATCAAGAGGTTCTCTTATCCTCCAATCTGTCTGTAGTCTCATTTAATCTTAAGTAATTTCTTCTTTTATCTCAAATAAAACTATAGTAGCCGACAACAAGTTACCATTGGACTGGAGAAGCACAAGCAATGTGGAATCACTCCAGAAATACTTGAATCCTGTCACCCATCCTATCACTAAAATCTAACAACAGTTTTCCTCCAATCTCCTCTGCTGCATCATCCAACAGTTCTTTGATGTTTACACCACCCAAAGCTGCATAGTGTTATGACAATTAACAAACAAAAAACTGTAAAAAACTTTTAACTCAAGTCAAAATTTTGGAATAGATATACACTACATAAAAATTTCTAAATAGTATAGTACCAGGAACTATGTTTGTGATTCCATCCAGAAATCCAGCCTGTATGCAGCAAAGTATATGTATTATGAGAAAAGGAAACATAGATCTTACTTGGAGCAATATTCAACTGAACATACACATAATTAATAGACGAATAATTGATTGACTGTGGAGGGTTTACCACAGAAAATATGCATAACTATAACACAGGGAGAAAGCCCCGGCAGAATGAAGCACAAAACAAACAGGCTGTACATTGGCATTTAAAAAACATTTCATATGCTACATTGCTTTGTTTCTTTGTTTCTCTTTTCCAAAAAGTGTTAAGAGAGAGCAAAGGGCAAGGATTAAATGGTGGAACAATAACAAAGGTGTTAATTCAGGATGCAGGGACATCCAAATCCAATTAGACCACTCATACCACTATAGGATTTAATGAGGACACACTAAGGGAGGACCCTCACACTACCCTAGATAAAGGACTTGAAGCTTACAAGGGTCCCCTCACAAGGACTAAGACCAAAAGGGCCAAAGAGAGCATTCACAAAGCCCTATCTTCCTTCCTCTCTTTTAGTGGGCCTAAGCCCAAGGATGATAGCTTGAGGATCTACCTATATTCTTCTTGTAATATACTTAGAAGTTAGGTTCTGTAGGCATTTAGGATGTATTTGGACCTTGCAAGGTCAATAAGGCCACTTTAGGGCCATGTACTTTCATTTTGGGCCATGTATAGGCCATGTTCTTCTCCTTTTTGTCATATTGGGCCTTGGATTCATGGACCAAGCCCATTCTTCCTCCCTTGGCCGAAATACATATGGGCTATATAAGGGAGCTCTCCTTTGTAATTTGACACACATTAATTCATTTTGAGATTTTCATCACTTTGAGTGAAGTTTTAGTGAGAGACACTCCTTCTCTCTAGGATTAGTGGAGATCTTGCAAGCTCTTATCCAAGGGGTCTCTCCCTCCCTTGGTGGTGAGTGGAGTTATCTTCCTCTCTAGGAAGTGGCCTCCAAAACCTTCCTTCCCCCTTTTCTTAGCCTTTCTCCTCCATTCCACCATTCTCCTCTTCCATTCCTCCCCTTTCCTCCATCAAACTTGCGTCACCTTCCTTAGTATTTTACCTTTTATGTTTCGGTTTTCACTTTTGAAGAAGAAGGTTTCAAGTTGCTCTTGAAGGAAGAACAAGGAAAGGAGCCAAGATCCACCCCCTTTCAAGGAGAGTAGAAGCTTCTCCTACATCAGGATTCCAAATGGATCAATCCAAATTATTAAATTCAATGCAACATAGGTGATAGCTCTGCTGCCCAAGATTAATAGTTAAATTAAAACTAGAGGAGTTCACAAGCTTTCAATTGTGGCAGCTGAGAGCAGTGAGATCAACCATATGCAACATTTGCATGCACAAGAGCTAGCAAAAAGAAAATAGAATAGTAAAAGTACAAATAGATTTTTGGCATGTAAGAAATTGGGCCAGCATAAAAAAGAAATCATGTAATTGAAATCCACATAGTGTTGGAACTCAAGAGACAAAGTTGACTTGATAAAGGACCTGTTTGTTTAAGTTTATTTTTAAGTATTTTTTAAAAGCACTTTCTTTATAAGTACTTTTTTAATAAGAAAATTAGAGTTGCTTCTTAAAATAAGCAAAAATTTGTTTATTTTCAACTTCTGCTTATTTTTAAAACTTTAAACAAACACATCAAAATTTAAAATAAGTACTTTTTTTAATTAAAAAAACACTTATCTCTTAAAATAAGTTTAAACAAACGAGCCTTAAATCATTCATTTGATAAGTTGAAATTAGGGTGGGTTTGAATATGTAACTTAATTAAGAGCTTATGTAATGAGTTACTTTTAAATGAGAGTTTACACTATAAATTTGATTGCAAAACTTAATAGAATAAGTTGAAAATAACTTATTCTGATAAACTATATCAAGTAACTTATCAAATAAGTCAAAAACAACTTATGAAAATTATAACATATTTTCATAAATTGCTTATAAACTCTTTCATACTCACCCTTAGTAGGATGCAGCATTAACTAGTTCTGACCAGTTAATATAAATAAATCATCATTTTAGTGCAAATGGAGAGTATGATCACTTACAGGAATTCTAAGATCAAGCTTCTCAAATCCATCTCTGCCAGTTATTTTTACTCTGAGTGTCCTAGACCAGATGCCAGAGAAAGGGCCCCTTGAACTATCTGCATGATATTTATTGTACACATCATCAGGTGTTATAACTTCCACAATGGGATCTTTGAGACTTGGACTTGTCTGCTCTGTATCAACTTGATCTCTCTGTTGCATATTGTATAGATTACTGCTATCTGACAAATAACTAATTACTATGAGAATGCTAGAACAGAATGCACAATATGTATGTACAATGTGAATATCAAGCATGAAACTTTTACCCCTGTCTTTGATATTGTCCCCTAGAGCTGAAACAAAGAAATTCACAGATGAAAATATAGCTGTCTAATTTTCTCATGACTATATGATAATTTCATGGATTTTATTTATTTTGATAAAATACTAGTCAAAGATTTAACTTGATACTCAGCATTGATCCACATCCACTTCCAATAAATAGACCTCTATAAAGTTCAAAAGCATCTCTCCAAGTGCAGATGGAATCTCTCTAAGGTGATTCATTGTCACAAGAAAAAAAAACAGACCAACTCATGTTTATGGAAGTAAAGTACTGGATTCAACCATTAAGTAGAAGAGATAATGAATTGGCAGCTAACAAGAATATAAAAGATTGATATGACTTTGAGAAGCCTAATGGCATTTCACTGCAATGTCCCTTTATACAAGAGTTGTTAATGTTATTCACTTACTTTTGTGTTATCATACCTGTCTTGGAAAGCTGCTGACTGGTACTTGTAGCATAACGCTTCTCTTCTTCATAATAAGCATTGAAACCTAAGATATCCTTCATTTCTTCAAAAGATGGCATGCTTCCTGGAGGAGGAATACGACCTCCTTTAATGGCAGTGAGTGAATCCTACAAATGCAGTCATAGAGTGATAGAGATTATTTACATGTAAATATAAATAATAACAATACAAATGACACCTGAAAAGAAATATCGTAAAATAGGTTTCAAGAATAATGGAACTTGAGAGCGCAGATAATATCAATCAATATCAAGGGAGGAAAACAGGTCACCTGCATTGCTCGAATAGAAACCCCAATCAAGGAAAGAGGATATGCAACAATCTTGAAACCAATCTCTTCAAGTTCAAAAGGATTGAGTATTGGTGTTTTGCCACCTCCTTCAAGCATATTGGCCTAAACAAGAGATATGTAAGAATCAATCAATATCTACCAATGCAGTTGAGTTGACTGACACTAAGAGCATGTTGGAACCACTTTTTGTAGTGTGGTAAACCATGATTTGAGATAGTCAAAAATCATTTGACATAATACAAAAAGATATCTGGATGATTTTATAAAATGTGGTTTAGGTGAACAAAACCACATTTTCATTGAAACCACTTTTTCTTGCCTCCACGGTAATAAGAGTATCAATTATGGTAAAGAGGATCCATATTCTGGTAATTATGTATATCAAAAGCAGTTTTACAAAGAACATCCAAACATCCTTCTTTATGCAAATAATCCCTTTTCTGATATCCATATCCATTATCCAAGCGGAAATCACATTACATTAAAATTAGTTTAACAAAAAATCGACGTTACAAAATCACATCAATCCGCAAAACCAACCACACACTAATATTAAAGTTAGCATTCCCTTTCTGTTTTCCTTTGATTACCATTTTTGGAACAAGTGGAGAAACCTCGCAGAAAGCCTTCATCTCTTCTCTAGAAGCGAGTGCATCAATGAAAAGAACATCAGCACCAGCATCTGCAAACGCCCTCGACCTCAGCAGCGCTTCATCAAACGACACGGCTTGACGAGAATCAGTTCGGGCCACAATGACGATGTCGGAGCCACTCTCTCGTCGCGCATCCACAGCCGCTCTGACCTTCATCACTGCCTCCTCTCTCGACACCACTTTCCTCCCGCGCGTGTGGCCACACGCTTTCGGCGACACCTGAAATAATAATCGATCAATCAACAATGGAATTGATGAAGAAACCTAAGTGAGCGAGCAAATAATAATGAGTTTAAGAAACCTGATCTTCGAGAATGATTCCGGCAAAACCGGCTGAAATGTAACCGTTGAGGGTTCGTTTGACGTTCATGGCGTTGCCGTAACCGTTGTCGGCGTCGCCGATGACGGGAATGGAGACGGCGTGAGTGATGAGTTGACCTTGGTCAACCATTTCGCCGTAAGACAAGAGGCCGGTGTCGGGTAAAGCCAGCCTGGCGGCAGAAATGGAGAAACCGCTGGTGAAGCAGAATTGGAAGCCGGCGTTCTGAACGAGCTTTGCGCTTAGAGCGTCGAAACATGCAGGGCCTTGGTGGACCCCAGGGGAATCTAGGATTCGACGAAGCACCTTCGCCGAAGAAGAAGCAGCTTCGCAAGTTATGGAAAGTGATTTTGAAGATCTTAACAGCGAAACGGAACATCGGAGGAAGGAGGAGGAGGTTGTGGAAAGAGGGAAGCGAGGAACGCACCCACTGCTAATCGCTGAAACCTCCATTGCTTACTCTCACTCGCAACTCTGTTGCTGCAAATTTTAAATTAAGTAATTTTAAGTGACATTTAAAATTCCATTTCACCCAACCCCAAATTTTAATCAAACAGCTTAAACCTCCACTTTTTATTACCTAATTTTCAAATTAATTAACTACTCTTTTTTTTCTGATAAAATTATTTTATATTCAAGATGAGAGAAAATGATTAAATAACTCTGTTCCATTCAACTACACTTTAGATTAATTAACTGTTAATATTACTTAACATTTCCAAGCGCTTATCAAAATAAAACATTTCCAAGCATTCCACTTAAGCTAATCGTCATCTAAAGCTACTTCTAAGTACCCAAAATTAAAAACAAAATTACATAATTTCAAAATTTAAGTAAAATTTCAAAAGTGAACAATATTTAACACTATATCCAAAACATGTATAGTCAATCATTTTATATAAAAGTGTAAAAATGAATTACTTATATTTATGATGAAATTATCAAGTTTTACAAAAATTAAAAAATTGTTACTACCATTTGAACTCTGAAGTGAAATGAAAAATTTAATATAAGAAGTTTATAAGGTAATTAAATTTTATTTTAAAAAATTATATCTTTAATATAGAAGGTAAATTTAAACATAATGAGTAATTTGAAGACTGTTTAAAAAATTTATAAATAACATTAAAATCACATGTTATTGATCTGTCCTGGACCGGGGTCAAGAGATCCGATATCAAGCCAGTCACGAATAGTATGTCAATACCGTCTAGTAGACCGGATGTATGTGTATCCGATGTAGGTATCCGTTGTCCTTGAATGAGGAGAGCGGATTGGGCGTTCTGGAGATCCTTCACACCGACCTAACGCGTTGAAGTGGGCGAATGGTGGTGTCACCTGCAAAGATTCTCCGACGCTCAAGTCAGTGATTATATTCCAAGTAAGGAATGTATTCAGAGAGGAATCAGTCGTAAAAGAGCTGAAGAAGAAGAAGATCCCTAACTTCAATCATGAAGTTAGTTCATATACCTGATTGGCTCGATTAACGAGGACTCGTTGGTGGGGAACCACCAACTCCCACTAGCATTATTATATTGCGCACTTACCTGCATGATTGGGTCAAGTGGCTATTTTATATTGAGCATAGAGAATGTAGGCTAGGATTAGGGAACAAGTTGACCATTCCCGTGAGCAGAATTTGGCTCGTAGTGCAGGGAATTATTGATCGATCCCTGTAGTAACAATCCTTGTCTTTTGCACAGTGACGTGTGTATTATCCGATGTCATGGTGTTATCCTGAACAACCGGTATAGGGAGAACGCCTGATACGGAATTACAGTCCGGATGTATACCGATGACACCGGTTACACGTAGATGTCTTATCAAAGACGTTGAAATATGTATAGCAGATCGGATACCGGTATTGAGACCGGATCATATGTCCCCTAGCTTGTGTGAGGGACTGAATAGTTGTTCACATAAGCTACTCAACCTGCGAGAGGTCTTAATATCGGTAAGCTTACGTGTGTAACAGTTCCTTAGCATCTGTTGTTATTCGTAAAGAACCGCTCTGAATTTAATAGAAAAGACCTTTCGGTACTGTCACAACGGATTCAGACAAAGATTCGTTGTGTGAGAATTTCAAGAGTTTATTGGAATTGAAAGCTCTTGAAGTTCGTGTAACGGCTGTAAAGCGTAAATTGCGTTGCATGATTAGACATTAATGCTTTTAATCACGTGGGCAAGCAATTATTGCGTCTGAGATGAAAATCTCATTAACCGTCGTTTTGGGCTTAATGGGCCTGAAGTTTTCAAAACTTTTGGGCCTAGTGGATAGCCCTTTGCTGAGTCGCTATCGTTTTGGCGCCCAAGAATTTGGAACGGTTGTGTCGTTTCGCTTGTGAACAGGTGCGTTTTATCGAGAACGACACAACTTCAAGAGGAGGTAACCGATCCTCTTTGTTTCCTATAAAAGGAATACTTAGTGGATTCTGGGTTCCACTTGTTTTTGCTTTCTCAACGAAACTCTGCAGAAATTTTGCAAGGAAGTTTATCACCTACATTGCGAGGGTTTCTTCGTTCCTCAAATTCATCACTGTCATCTGAGGTAATTATCTTTTCCTTGTCGCTTTAGTTTCGTTTTGACTTGCTACTCGTAGTTATAGAAAGTAGGCTTCATCAAAAAGGGGGGGAATCAGTTTCCCTCAACCCTAATAGTCGAGGGGAAGAATCCTTGTGATTCTTCCTAAGACTGAACCGCGTCGCTCAGAAAGGGGATCTTACTCACTGCGGGAAGTGACCTTTCCCTTCTTAGAGTCGCCCTCTGATTGTAATTGCTTTAAAAATGCAGTGAGTAATGATTGCAACTTTCTGACGACATTTTATTTCTTATCGTAGATTAAGGAGTTCAGTCTAGATATTTCCAATGGCAACTGGAGAAGGATCTTCTGGAGATAACGTCATTTCAAAGACAGCAGAAGGTCTCTACAGCGTAGTTGCTTCGAGGCTAAATTGGGAGGAGATTCAGGCTAAATGGCCCTTCTGCTGGGTGTCTAGTGAGTTTAAGGAATTGGCCTCCCAACATGCGGATGAGGAGGGATCCCGGATCCAGCCGAGGTTTACTTTGAGTACGGATGAAGAGACAAAGAAGTGGTATAGGGTTTATGCACCACTTCCGACAGAGCGGATATGCCACGTCGTCCCTAATGACCGCTCCGTATACATGTATGACTTTATTTTCCATAATCTGGGAGTTCGTTTTCCTCTAACCGAACTCCAGATGGGCGTCCTGAAGTTCCTGAACTGTGCACCCTCTCAACTTCATCCCAATGGTTGGGGCCTCATCCGGGCTCTGGAGGTCCTTGGTGAACATTTCAATTTCACGCCAACTGTAGCGATGCTGTTCTACTACACTCAGGTAGTTCGAAGAACAAACAAGCAGGGCGGAGTTGGTCTGGTGACTCTCCGGACTCTCTGTTCCTTTGTGAATTTTGAGTCTTACACAAATTCTGCCAAGGTTGACGGGAAGTCCTTCAAGACTTACTTCACTCGCATCTCCATCAAGAAGGGCAAACCAAAATTTTGGAAGGATGAAGAGGACGTTGACAAATTTCCCCTGAGCTGGACCCACAAACATTTCCTCTTGAGCTCACACGCGTACTACACTGATCAATCCGATCTGTCTCGTGAGACGTCGAGAGTGTTGTTCGCACTTGAATCGCACACTACAGGTCGTCACGTCTTCTCGTGTAGGCGTTTGCTAAGTAGCTCAAGCGGAGTCCGGGAGGAATATTTGCGTACTTCTCGTTTTATTTCATCTTCCTCCTTTATCAAATATGTATAGAATATTTGTAGTTGCTGACATCTTATGTTTGTTCATGTAGGTGAAATAGAACAGCAAACTCCAGAAATGGACAAATTGAAGAAATTCAAGGCGGCTGGTAAATCTGTTACCCGTGAAAATGAAGTGAAGCCCAGGCCCTCAACTAAGGATCGTCCTGAGGTAATCATCTTGACCTCGGATGCTGAAGGGGACATCCCACTGGTTGAGGGCGGTACGTCCGATGTTGGCGCAGCCTCGGGTCAGCCTCCAGTTACTGAGAGGAGAAGAAAGATCCAGAATGATCCTTCGAAGCGTCAGTCCAAGAAGCAAAGGACTTCGGAGGATAAAGCCGTTGAAACCTCGGAAGGGATTGGTGCTTCCTCCGGTCTCAATAAAGGCACTGCTGCTGGGGTTTCTGGATCAGGGCCGACCTCCTTCCCAACGACCTCGTTTCTCACCCCCTTCCTCTCCTACAAAGGTTCTGCTCCTGCCACTCTTCCACCACCGATGTACAAACTCCGGCCTACGCTTAGTGTTAAAGAAATTGAAGAAGCGTGTGAGGCCGGAAGGTGGCAGCTAGCCGAACTTGCTGGATTGCTATCTTCCGTCAGCGAGTTGGCTAAGAACGTCGACAAGGTTGAGGAGCTGAGTGACAAATTAGAAGAGCTCAACCTTTCCTCAAACAAGGACAAAGCCGCCATGAAGTTAATGGAAGATCGTCTTAACAAGTCTAAGGAGTTTGGGGATCTCATAACTAAAGAGAATCTCAAGCTCAAAGGCGATCTTAAAAACTTAGAAGGCAAGGTGGCAAAGAAGGAGGAAGAACTCCGTAGCAGCCAGAATAAAAATAAGGCTGACGCTGAGGAGTGGTCTCAAAGGGAGAAGAAGCTCCTTCTTGAGATAGAGGGACTGAAGGCTAGGAAAGCGGAGCCCGAGATATCCAGTGAGGAGCTGTCCAAGTTGCGGGGAGAATTGGCTACAGCGAAAGCTGAGAGAGAAGAGGCTGTTGACATATGCAGCCGAGCTGTTGAAGAGTCCTTCGGCCTAGCCATACGCCAAGTCTTCTACCGCAACCCCACTGCGAAACTTAACCTTTATGGGATGGATCCGTACTATGAATTCCATGAGGGAAAGTTAGTCGCAGTGGTGGATGGTCGTCACGAAGATCCACCGATGTCCTTATATGGTTTGGCTCCTCTTCCTGAGGGTCAATCCATGGAACCTGACTACGTCTTTCCTGCGTCCGAGGTTCCCTCTTCTGAAGAAAGGGCTGAGGCTCCTGGAGGCGAGACTCCTGCGGAGGTTCTAAAGGAAGGAGCACAAGAGCCCAGTGCTGAAGAGGCACAAAAAACTGAAGAACAGATTCCTCCTCAGTAGTTTTGTTTTCATTTACATGTATAGTTGTGTACCGGGATCAACTCCGGATTTTGAACTATTGTATGTAATTTCATTTCAATGAATGAGTTTTGATTGAAGAAATTTGTCTTTGTCGTTTCATGTATATTTAAATCGTTTCTAATCCGTTCTGTATAATTAATCTTAAGGCCGGATTGAAATAATAGCCTCGGAAGATTAAATAACAAATAAAATTTAGAACGGATAAATATATACATGTCCCCAAGTGCGTATTAAGAAGAAGGTGCCTGTCTCTAGGGCATGATCCTTAATTCTTTTGGGGAAAGATGGGTCGATCCGCTGTTTAGCAAAGTAGTGTAACAGGACGGATGACTGCTTCTAATCCGTAATATTCTTACAGGAGATGATAATATTGTTCCAAGTTTAGGGAACTGCAAGGAAGTGGTGTTTGAGTCCTTTATCATAAGGATGATGATGGGAGTTTTTTCTACTCCAGGAGTTACGTCGTTGTATCACAGAATAGGTGATAAAGAGTATCCGTCCTGGGAGAATACCACTAGAAAGCGAAAGTGCGGACTGACTTTCGGAATTTTCCATCATAAAGATGATTATGAGTATTGATCATGCCAGGTGTTTTATCATTAAATCACTTCATAAGTGATTGAGATCATCCGTCTTGGGGATGTGTACGATACCAGGAACTACATCATCAGGTCGCATATTAGGTGATTGAGATCATCCGTCCTTTGGGTGTGTATGGCGCCAGGAGTTACATCGTCAGATCACAGCATGGGTGATTGAGATCATCCGTCCTGGGCAGGTACACCGCGTTAGGAGTTACATCGTCATATCACATAATGGGTGACTGAGGTTATCCGTTCTGGAAAAGTACACATCGTCAAGAGTTACATCGTCAGATCACAGATTAAGTGATTTAGATAATCCATCCTGGAGACATTTTTCAATCGTAGGAGTACGGATTGAGTGAATACTTTCATCGTAAGAATGATGATGAGAATTGTTCATACCAGGAGTTACATCGTCGAATCACTGAATAGGTGATTGAGATCATCCGTCCTGGAATGATTATTGGAGTTCTTCATACCAGGAGTTACATCACCGAATCACTGAATAAGTGATTGAGATCATCCGTCCTGGAATGATTATTGGAGTTCTTCGTACCAGGAGTTACGTCATCGAATCACTGAATAAGTGATTGAGATCATCCGTCCTGGTGAATTTTTTCAATCAAGGGAGTGCGGATTCAATTGGCAATTTTCGCTCCATCCGAAATCCGAGTCTTACCTCTACTAGCCCCCTAGCTGATGTGAGGAAGTAGTTGAGTTGCTCATATGAGCTATATTGATCATAGTACGTCTGGATTTCGGATTTGCACCGAAGTGTAAATATCCGATCTGGGAACCATGTTCCGTAGTGATGAAATTTTAAGGGCGGATTCGACAATGGGAATATCAGAAGTTTATCGAATTTCACAACCCTTGGTATTCGAGTAATGGTGGCCACGTTTCTAATGATTGGACATTTAATGCCTTAATTCACGTGGGCGCGCCATTATTGCGTTAAATGCGCATGTCTTAATAACCGTCACGTAGGGGCTTGTTGGGCCTAGAATTTGGATTTAATAGGCCCATTTAGAAAGCTCTGTGACGAAACGATGGCATTTTTGCGCGTTGATGTATTAAACGACAATTTTGGTCCACTAAACGGGGAGTCGTTTGGGGGTAAACGACAGGTTATGTTTAGTGGGTACTTGAAAAATTTTGATGCCCTGATATAGGCATATTTGGCAATCTCAGTTACCATTTCTTCTTGCTTCCTTGACGAATCTCTGCGAAAGTTCCAAGAAGTTCTTCGTGTCCACCTCTATGAATTTCAATTCACTATCCTTAGGTAACCACTTTCCCTTCGTTTTTAGTTTCTCTTTTCAATATTTGAGAATGTCTAGGAAGGGTGTTAGCTTCAGTGGCGTTAGCCCTAGAGGAAGAGGAGGAAGGGCTTTGGCTCAAAACCCTAGTGTTCGTGGTGGGAGGATCCCAGTGATCTTCCAGTCGAGGCCACAGTATACAGAGAGGGAGGAGTCGCGATATCAAAAGCGAAGGGTGATTATACCCTCTTCAGAGTCTTCCTCCTCCAGTGAGAGTGTCGAGAGTGGGGATTTGTATCTCTCTGATGATGTGAAATTTTATCGCAGCATCAAAGCTTTTACAATGGTGACAAAGAAAGCCACCGGGAGGAAATCGTCTGAAGGGGGATCTCCTTCCGAGAAATATATCTTGAAGACCCAGTCCGGCCTCTGCAATGTGGTTGCACACCGGATAGACTGGGTGAAATTTCAACAGAAACGCCCATTCAGCTGGGTGGCTGAGGAGTTTCGTGAAACGCCATCCGCCCACGCTCGGGAGGATGAAGGGGAGCTGGAGCCGCGGTTTACCGTTTGGAAGAAGGACAAATACAAATGGTGTTTTAAAGTATTCGCTCCCCTTCCATCAGTACGGATATGCCACACACCGGACGAGAGGTCGTTGTTCATGTATGATTTTTTATTTCTGAACTTGGGTGTGCGTTTCCCCTTGACGAAGTTTGAGATGGGAGTCCTGAGGTTCTTGGACTGCGCCCCCTCGCAACTTCACCCTAATGGATGGGGATTGGTCCGTTCTCTTGAAGTGCTTGGGGAACACTTCAACTTTAAACCGACGGTGGCCATGCTTTTCTACTTCACTCAAGTGGTCCGTCGTGCGAATAAAGAGAAGGGGGGAGTGAGCTTGATATCCCTCCGGACTCTCTCCAAGGTTATCAACTTTGAGGCGTACACTGACTCCGCCAAAGTTGATGGTCATTCATTCAAGTCCTACTTCACGAAGATTAGCGTCCATCCAAATGAACCAATTTTTTGGTTAACTGAAGATGGGATTCCAAGATTCCCAGTGACTTGGACGCATGAACATTTTTTGCTGACCTCCCAAGCGTACTATACCGAGGAGGACGAATTGAGCCCAACCTCAATCTCCATTCTTTTGGCTCTGCAGTCCTACACGGCCTCACACCAATTTTTCTCCTGCAGGCGTTTGTTAGGACCAAAGTCTACTCGCGAGGAGTATTTACGTAATTTCCCTGCCATTCTTCATACGTTATTATGTCATTTGCCTTGAAAATTTTACGTCTCTGATTGTGTCTTTTGACTGTGCAGGTGAAATTCAGGGCGAGTCACCAGAGATGAATAGGCTAAAAGGACTCAAGGCCGGAGAGACTTCCGTTGCGGCTGAAAATGACATTCAGGCAAAGCGGAATTCTAAGAAGGCCACTGCTGAGACAATAATATTAACTTCATCTGCTGGTGACGATATTCCTCTGATCGAAGGCGGATCTGAGAAGGTGGTCGAGAAAAAGAAGAGGACAAAGCGTGATCCTTCGAAGACCTCAGACCGTCAATCCTCGCCCAAAAAGCCAAAAACTTCAAGAGGGGCTGTTGAGCTAGTGCCTTCTAAGGAGAAGAGAGCGGAAGAACCCACTCCGGATGCCCCCGGCAGTGTAATCACTTATGGGGCGAAACCAATAACGACTTATTTCGCGCCCCAAGCCCCTTGCCCTCTTGTAGGTAGTTCCGGTCTTATTCAACATCCGGTGTATGAGGGCTCCGTTCCTGAGGGCGTTCCTGAATCCTCACCTAAGGTGAAGCCCTCGTTGAAGAGTGAAGAAATGATCAGAGCTTGCGACGACGGACAGAAGCACTTGGCTGAGTTATCCGAGCTCCTCAAGTCGGTTCGTGAGCTCACAGAAGAAAACGAAAGGCTCACCTCAATGGTTGGCAAAGACAAGGCAATCATCCTTCAATTAGAAGGAAAATTAGAAACTTCCAGGGAAGAAACTCAGAAGAAGGATGAAGAAATTGCCAAGTTGAAGAACCTTGTCAAGGAGCTGGAGGGTCAGGTTCTTGATCAGAAGAAAATCAACGCTGACCTCCATGCCAATTTCTGTGTGGAGAAGGAACGCTCTTCAAAGCTGGAAGAGGGGTTGAAGGAGGCTAAGGTCGTCCATTCTCAAGGAGCGGATGATTGGACTCGTACGGAAAAGGAGCTGCTATTAAAGTTGGCGGATTCGAATAGCGAGGTCGAGACCCTGAAAGCAGACTTGGACGATGCTGTAAATATGTGTGATCAAGCAGTCAAGGAGGCTTTCGGGTTGGCAGTTCGTCAAGTGCTATACCGGAATCCCAAGGTGTCAATTAATTTGAACGGTATTGATCCGTTCTATGAGTTTCACCAAGGGAAACTGGTGGCCGTCGTTGACAATCGTCATGAGAGTCCGCCTAACTCCCCTTATAAGTTTGCTCCTTTACCTAAAGGTCAATCAATGGGACCTTCCTTCCTGAAGCCCACAAGTACAGGATCAAGCTTTCGCACTGAAGGAGGCAAGACCGGAGACAAAGGCAAGGGGAAGGAGGGAGACTCAAGCCAGAAAGAGTAGCGCCTTTCTTGTTTTCTTTTTCGTTTTATTGATTCGAATTCGCTGTGTTCCGGGATCAGCTCCGGATTATTACACGAATTGTAATTCTTATTAAATCAATAAAAGAGTTTTTTACCTCCCTTCTTGTTTAGTGAAAAACAACTTTAATAGAGGGATTGCATGTGTATTGTATCATTCCGGATTTAAGTAATGAAGATCGGATTGTAAAACAAAATCTCCATACCGGACTTATACATGCAAGACAAATTTCATAATAAGATCACCGCTTGTGAGGGAACACATCATTGTTACAAGAACGGTTTAAGGGGAATGATTGTGAGATCGTTTAGACGAGAGTTCATTCCTCAAGATATTTGTTAAACCGTTTATGTTGTCCCCCAGTATCATTGGGTGATTATCACATTGAATAAACTCTGAGTGAGATTTTCTCGTGAGAGCTTTTAAGAGTGAGGATTTAAAATAGAAATTCCTCTTCAAATATTTCCGACTGAGAGATTTCGGGTGAATATACCTTAGATTGTGGTGTACCCGAGTGAATTGTTTGTGTCGGAGTTTATGAGTCAGGTCTCAATTGAAGAATTGATGACTCAGAACTATAAGCTATAAAACTTCCAAATAAAGAACTTCACGAGAGTATTAATTTGGAGTCCAGTATAACTTACTTGTTGTGTTTGGAGTTCGGTTTGATCCTACTGTCCATGTCATATTTGGCGTTCGGTTGAATCCTACTAGCCGTTCTTCAATTGGTCTTTGGTTTTACCCAATGACGATTCTTCACCGACGTTCGGTTAATCCTACTAGTCGTACTCAGAGTTCGGTTTAATCCTACAATCCGAGCCTTCGATACGGGGTTCAGATCAGGGCTAATCCTGAACCTACTGCGCCCGTCACTTGGGGTTCAGCGTGGTCTTGAAGAAGAACCAGCTTACTGCGCCCAAGCCTTCGCATGGGGTTCGGTTTGTGGCCTTGAAGAAGGACCAGCCCTACAACCCATGTAGTCTTCGAATGGGGTTCGGTTTGTGGCCTTAAAGAAGGACCAGCCCTACAACCCATGTAATCTCTGAATGGGGTTCGGTTTGTGGCCTTAAAAAAGTGCCAGCCCTACAACCCATGTCCTGAGGTTCGGTTTAATCCTACAACTCAGGTCTTCACCGATGTTCGTTTAATCCTACTAGTCGTACTCAGAGTTCGGTTTAATCCTACAATCTGAGCCTTCACCGGTGTTCAGCCAAACTTACTAACCGTACCCAGAGTTCGGTTTAATCCTACAATCTGGGCCTTCAATATTTACACACTCGAGGAGTTACATCGTCAATTACAGAATGGGTAATTGAGATCATCCGTCCTGAGTATGTTCTTGTGCGTTGCGCATATTCGAAGAGTTACATCGTCAACTACAGAA